>CM040245.1:200650264-201282132 GCA_022545495.1 Chrysanthemum lavandulifolium | reverse complement strand
ACTATTTACACATATCCTTCACGAGGATACGCGTGGTCCATTGTAGAACCTTACGCGTAATAGTTATGCGTGGGATTTTCTTACGCATAACTTGACTACGTGTGGGGTAATCCTTATGCGTAGAGAATCAAATGACCTTGATTACGAATATTAAGCGTAGCAAAGCACGAAATAAATTCATCAAATCATCAAAATTAACACAAACATTCATTGAATCAACAAAACATGGCATGAACACTTGTTAAGCAGTTATGCGTGAAGGTCATACAGCGTGGGTCAAAACCCAAGGGTTAAGAATTACAGCGTATAATTTCTAACCATAGGATTGCACCATAGTGTTTCGGGAGTTCTAAGTAGCATATAGAGTTGATTTATCAAGTTTTAACATCAAATAAGCCATTAATCAAAATACCCAATTTGTATGAACTAGAACCCTAATTTTCAATTTAAGAATCATTAGTGTTTACGGGTGATTTACGGGTTTAGATATGCTCAATTAAACTTGAAAACAACCTAATACAACTATCTTTTTCACCAAAACCTTCACATTTGAAAACACCTAAAACCACACATAAACCTAATTTCAAAAATCATTCACGTGGCGTTTACGGGTGTGTTTTGATGATAGAAATGGTTTTAGTATGATTAAATAAATGTTTTGACACAATCCATTAACCAAAAACACACACAATGATTGTGTGTTCATACGCTTATCGTAGAACACATAATCACTCATATCTTTGTTTTAGCCGTTGGATTTGCATAAAGATCAAAACCCTTTCTTGTAATAACGTTTAGATTATGAAAACACTTACACTTTGATGATCAAAACACGGATATCTTGAGCGATTATTGAGCGTAGGATGTACTTTGGTTTGAGTATTAAATGTGAAGTGAAATGGTAGGTGGGAGGTGTTTTTATTAAAATGACTTTAACATTTTGTGATTTTGGTCCCTCCACCTTTTCCTTTTTCAAACAAAGCCATTTAACTTCTATTTTGGTTACCAAACAAAGGTTTTAGGAAAGAAACTTGATGACACTTCCCTCGACTCTAGAAAAATGATGAAAGGTTATAAATTTTAGTGCGAGGGTGTCATTGAACCGAAAATTCACCACCTTTGTTAAAAGAAACAACGAGATATGATAACATGCAAGTACAGATGTTTTGAAACATTTAAGTCTTTGATTTCTCCCCCTCAACACGTGATCGGAAAAATACTAAATTTTGAAAGATTAAGGTGTTGACGGAAGAAATATACTTGCAATTTTGAAAGAAAAAATAGATTAGAAGAATATTTTTGTTGTTTTATCGATTTTATATTTTTGTATTTTGTTTTGAAAAATTTATTTACTAAAGAGAGTTTTGGTGTTTGATGGGTTTTAAGGCTGCTGTTTTAGGAGGTCATCAATTCCTCTTGAGTCAAACACCTCATACCAATCCGGTGGACCAACTCATTAAACCTAGCGGGAGGCAAGGCTTTGGTGGCAGATCGCCATTTGGTATTCGATACCCACAAAGTATAATTCAACGGTACCTGCTCCACGTGATCCTTGATGAAATGATAGCGAAGATCAATGTGCTTTGATTTGAGTCTTTGAGCCGAGTTGCGAGATCGCAAGGCACTCGATTGTCGCATGATACATCGGGATTACATCAAATCACGTAACCATAGTCTTTGAGTTGTGTTCTCATCCGGATGACTTGAGCACATCACGCGGACATTGCTACATATTACGCTCCTGTTGAGGACAACGATGTACAATCTTGCTTCTTTGATTGCCAAGACACGGTTTATCACCAAGGAATTGTAGTGCTCTGAAGTACTTTTCGTGAATCTAAACATCTGCATGATCGACATCGAAAAGGCGATTAGTTCAAAACCGAATCGCCGGATACGGATCCCCAAGTTAATGGTTCCCTTGATGTATCGGAGGATTCTTTTAGCCTCGAGAGAGGTGGGTTTCGGTTGGTCGAGGCGATAGCGGAGCATAGATAAGCGGCAAAGACAATATCACTTCTTTGTTAGGTACATTAGAGACCCAATAATACTACGGTATTTTGTAGGGTCCACTAATTTCCCATTTAAATCGATCTAGTTTCTTGGTATGAGTCATTGGTGTGGCATAAGTATCGCGAATTTCATTCCAAATTTGTTTAGCAATTCAAGGGCATATTTGGGTGACTCAAGAAAATACCACGGGGTGATTGATGAACTTGCAATCCTAGAAAGAATGTAAGTTCACCCATCATGGACATTTCAAAATTTTCTTCATTAATTTTGCAAAAGCGATTAAGTACTTTTTATGTGTAGACCCAAAATGATGTCATCCACGTAAATTTGAACAATTAAGATATGTGCCCGTGATATTGTATAAAAGAGTAGGGTCGACCGAACCTTTGGTGAAATTATTGGCAATGAGGAAAGATGATAGCTTATCGTACCATGCAGGAGCTTGTTTGAGACCATAAAGAGCTTTGTTCGGTTTGTAAACATGGTTGGGAACTCGGGATCAACGAATCCATCGGGTTGGTGACATACACCGTTTCTTTAAGTTGTCCATTGAGAAGCGCGGTTTTGACATCCATTTGATAGACCGTCATATTCATATGAGCATGACGCTAGAAATATCCGAGCGACCTCAAGGCGAGCAACGGCGCAAAAGATTCTTCAAAGTCTATACCCTCTTCCCGACGATAACCCTTAGCAACTAGTCGTGACTTGTTTGGATAACATTCCTTGACATCAATTTGTTTTCCAAATCCATTTTAGACCGATGACATAAACCCCGATGGTCTTTCAACGGTTCCCATACTTCAAGATGTTTGAATTGGTTAAGTTCTTCTTGCATGGATTCTATCCGGTGTCTTTTGTCATTGCGTCTTTGATGTTTTAGGCTCAGATTAGCGAGACGGTGAGGGCATAAATGCGGTGCTCACCATCGAGTGAAGCGTTGTCTCGTAACGGTTGATTGGTTTGGGTTGCCAATAATATTTTCCATAGGATGATCTTTTGTCCATCTATGTATGGAGGGTTGATGTTGGTATACATTGTGCGATTTTGAGGATTCAAATGGTTTGTGGAAGATTCGCGACATCTTGTGTGGTGATCTCATTAGCAAGCGGGTTAAAGAACGCATTTGGATCAAAATCTACGGGTGGGGTACTTCATTCGAGAATATCATCACCGGTTCATCATTGTTGAGCGGTTTGTTCAAGCTGTTGTGGTGGAGTCAGCGGTGTAGGTGCATCTTCAACGATAGTTGTTGTAGCAGTGTATCGGTATAAGAGTAGTATCGGGTTGAGCGGTGAGCAGCGGATACACATGGAGCACATTCATCAATATCGTCCTTTGAACGGAGGAGCAAATAACCGTTCCATTTGTTGACGAGTGAGTGGGAGCTTTGTTCGGTGATGATGGGGTTGAGGAAGTTTAAGCGGTTGTGACGGGTTCTAAGTTGTTATACTCATAAGCCATTTCCGTGAGTTCATCAAAATGAGCATGAATCGTTTCCATTACCTCCTTTGTTCGACGATTCAGTTCGGAAACCTTTAGAATTATCACAATACCAATAAAGACTCCAATGTCGACTTTGGCTTTGAGCTTTCCAAAGTCATCACGATCATTATTCGGATAGCAAAGAGATCCAAATACATGAAAGTGTTTTAGATTTGGTTTTTGTTGTGGACAAACTCGAAAGGTGTTTTGTTGTGGCGTTTGTAATCATAGAGCGGTTTTGAGTATAGCATGCGATGATCGACCACGCCCACAAGTGTCTGGGAGTTTGGCATTAATTAACATGGTTCTTGCAGCTTCCACTAACGTTCGGTTTCGTCTTTCAACAACTCCATTTTGTTCGGTGTCCGTACAATAGATGTTTGATGCTCTATTCCACTTTCTCATAAAATTCACGAAGAGTTTTGTTAACAAATTCGGTTCCTTTGTCGGTTACGATCATCTAGCGTATTTGGGGTGAACTGTATTTTTGTGAAAGGTGATGATCATTTGTGGAGCTTGGTCTTTGCTTGAAGAAATTAAACCCAAGTCGATCGTGAGTAGTCATCAACAATTACTAAAATGTAGCATTTGTCGTTGATCGTTTGCACACGCATCGGGCCACACAAATCCATGTGAAGAAGATGAAGCACATGCTGAGAGCTGTGTTCCACCTTAGAGGGAAAATGAGCACGCGTACTTTTTCCTTGTTCACAGGTTGAGCAAAGGTGATCTTTTGAATACCGAAATCATGGGAGTCCTTCTACTAGTTTGTGTCGAGCAAGGTTGGTGATGGTCTGAAAGTTTAGATGTGAGAGGCAGCGGTGCCATAGCGAGGATTTTGTAGATGTTGCCTTTGAAAGCAAGCGGATGGGGAAGAAGCAACCATGTCTTGCATAGAGATAGTATAAAGACTAGAAGAACGCGAGCGGACATAAGGTTGTTTCCTTGTAGATCACGAATGAAACAAGTTTTCTCCTGAAAGCAACTTCCAAATCTCCATCACAAAATTGACCTCTCGAAAGCAGTTGTGACCGAGGCTTCCACATAGTAAACCCGCTTATTTCGATGTTCCCATTAACATAGTCTCCGTAGCCCATGATAGGCTGCAGTGATCATTCGAACCGACGGTGCCAATGAACTTTGCAATAAAGTTGGTTAACAGTTTAAGATTGCTGTCATATGTCGGGAACGACCGTATCAACAATCCAGAATGATCGTATCACCGCATTACACACAGGCGACACAGATGGAATAGAAGTAGATGTGGAACCCAAAATGTGAGAGGTTACGGAGCGGTTAGAGTGACATACACACATTAATAATTTTAGGCATCCATTTAAATCATAATGTGTTATGTATCCATTTCGCCATCTATAACTACTATTTGTTTTAGTCTTGGTGAATGCACTAGGTGGTACTACATTCTTAGGAGGTGGCTGGAGCTACGAGGACAACAATATGTTTCTTAGAATCTAAAGAAGGCGGTCTACCAAGCACGGACTTAGAATGGTTAGTTGGCCTAGAGGTATTCGATTCTTAGGATTCCTTAAGCGAGAGATGATAGCTTTAGCAACAAATTTGTCATGACAATCGAATTCATACTTTTCGACAAATATCACAAGGTGCATTAGACATAGTATCAAAAGTACTTAACGGTTTAGCATTCGTTACATCACTATTTCTATTACAATTTCCAGACGCAATTTCTATAGTGGAAGCAACGTGAGTCTTATTCATTGTCCTAGGGTGTTCTTCTACTTTAGCAGTCCTTATTGATCCTTTCTTAGGTCGCAACTTCCTATTCTTCGATTGAGTGCTCCTAGGATGTGAAGTGCGGACGTTTGGAAAAGAAGAAACTAGTCCTGTTGCAGTAGAAGGAAGGACATTAGCAACTTGTGATTTGGTAGTAGGAATTCTAGGTTCACGATTACTAAGTGTGACTAGTGCTATCTTCTTAATGATGGTTGGGGGCAAATTTTCATACTTTCCTAACATTTCTCGTAGCTTAAAGATAGTGTGCACCAACTCTTGATTTTCAGAATGAAGATTTCCCGAAAAATTCATGACTTCCTTAGTGTGTTTGAGAAAATGATCAAGCTCGTTTGATGCTTCATCACGAGTCTTTTTGAGTAAATCAAATATGACACCATATTCCTGTTTGACTTTTACAAGTTCATGTTCATATTTAGAGATTTGACCTTTCAAAGACACGTTTTGATCATCCAGTTGCTCAATTTTTGGACTAAATGATTTAGATTGCAACTGAGTGATTTTCTTTTGCAAAGCAAGTTCTCGATTTTGACAATCTTTTTGACACCATTGAAGACGACATTTTGCGTTTGAAAGCTCGTTATTCAATCGTTCATTTTCGGCTTTAAATATTTGAATTGATGCACATTATTAGAATTCTCAACATTCACAACATTCACAACATTATCAGCAGAGATATAGTCAGATGCAAATGGCAAAGCATGAAGTAACACAATATTATGGATATCAGCACAGATAAAATCTTTCAAGAGTCGATCAACATCTTTTCTCAACATTTTCTTTTGCGTTTAGTATTAGAAATAGATGTTTACATTTTCTCGGCGTTTTCATCACACCAAGTTCCTTATGAAATTCCTTTTCCCAAGAAATTGCACAATTTTTAAATTTTGACATTAGGTAAAGATTTTACGAAAAATGTCTCTTTGTTCTCGCGCCGAGGCGATTGAATATGTTGAATTTTTATTTGAATGATATTCTATCTCATGTTCCAAAATTTTGAGGTCGGCCATGAAAATGTCAAAATATCGAAGAATTTTGCGATTTTCGAGTTTAGAATTACTTCGATGGAAGGTAAAGGACCATAAATTTGTTCAAATTCTTGTTTGGGATTAACATAAGAAGACTCGGGTGTTTTAAATATAACCCTTGGTGTGTTAGAAGAATCCTTTGGCGGAGACGAAAGTGACCGCTTGTGAATAAGTAAAGGTTTGTTATAAACAACTTTTTCTAATTTTGATCGACTCTTGTCTTGACATCTAATTCCTCTTGACGATTATATTCAACAACAGTCATAACAGTATTATCAATTTCATATTCTGCACTGGAAACTTCCGGATTTGGTTTGAATGTTTTGAGAGAAAGCTTAGGTTTGTAATCAACCAAATTGAGTCCATATCCTTTTGGATTTGGTTTTAAAGTAAACTTTTCAATAGCTGTTACAGACTCACCATGTTTATAAACAACAGTTTTGAACTCTTTAAGCTTGTTTTGCAAATCAACAATTTCTTCCAGATAGTCATCTATTCGATTCGTTGAATGCTTTTGTATGCGAGAACGCTTTTTGACAAGTTAACAACTCATCCTTAGATTTTGATTTTCCAAGGTGAGGCGTTAATTTGCTTTTTATGTTCATATTTTAGTTGTTCTATTTCGGACAACAAAGCATTTTTTGAAGTGGCTAGATCACGCATCTGTCTCTCTAAAGATTTTTCGTTTTGATGAGATGTAGCAAAGTCGCTTCAAAACCTTTTCACGTTTTCTTGAGATTTGAAAAATTGAGTTGCATGTTTAAACATTCAAAATCCTTGGTTAACGATTGCATTCTTTCGTTTTAAGTCCTCATTAATGGCACGACATTCTTCCACAATGGTTTGTTGGTCTTGTATTAAACGAGCAAAATCTGGATGAGGCAAAAGTTCGGCTTGTTCAACGTGAGTCTCAACATGATCATTATTTAGATCCTCAAGTATAACCACGGAGTCAATTTGATTATCAATGGAAACCATAAGGTCATCTTGATCGTCAAATGTAACTACGGGATCGAATTGAAAATCATCGGAATGAGATGTGGAAGACTCATTTTGAACATTCTGAGCCTTGCTGGATTCAGATGTTGGCGGAGATATTGGATCAGAGATAAACATGGTTTGTTCGTGTACCTGAGACAAGCCATCAGTGTCATACTGCTGGGCTGTTTCACTCATGGTGTAGCTCTTGCATATTAGCCATCAACATCACGGTGCATTGGCTGCAAGTCCTCCATATCATCATCGAGTGCGCATACGCCATAAAGCTTTGTTCTTTGTGCGTGAGAGATCCACGGCTTCATCTTTAAGAGCCAAAAGTAAAGCCTCTTTGAAGTAAGTACGCCCCTAGTCCTTGGCTTTGGGCATGCATTAGCCAGTGTCCCATCTCATTGCGGTTGTAGCATCGAAGACCATTTAACCGATTCGAGCATTTCCTTGTTCCACCACTTGAACTTTGTTGTTATTCCTACCACAACATTAAACCCTTGACCACCACCCATCGGCGACCATTAGCATGATTACGAACTTCAACACGTCCATTGTTCACATGACTTGAGTCCGTGTGTTAGAGGAGAATACGAATACGATTGTTGGATTTTTGGTATAACGGCCAAAAGCATTAGCTATCATAACAAATCCTTGTTGCAATGCTTGAATGGATCGATTTCCTCGGTAGCTTCACGACATATGCTTGAGCATTGTTGTGGTTGTATGGAACCAATTGATTTTGTTGAGGTTGTTCTTTGTGAAGATGTGGTTGAAGCGGTTAGTAGAGTTCTTTGGTTGAGAGGATAATTATGTTGAGCATACAAGGCAAGTTGTTGATTGTCCGGATGTGGTATGGGCGGTTTGTGCACGGAGAATACTTTTCATTTCAACTTCCTTTGATGAGGCTTCAAGTAATCATACAACAATCCGTAAGGCGCATGATGCATATCCTTCGCAGCGGAGAAAATGACATACTTCTCCCATTCTAGACCAAGACTACTTAGGAACTTTGTATTGTGACAATACGTGGCATGTTGATATTGTGTTTTCCAAATCATTAATGATATCTGAAAACCGATGATGATAAGACTCAAGTGTCTCCCCAGGTTCAATCATGAAGTGTTCATAAGCCAGATATATTTTGGATTCCAAATCCTCCTGATTGAGTACAGTTCCTTCCATGAGTAGATGAATTTGTTCCCACATTTTCTGTGCAGTCTTTTGAGCATCAACACTACGAAGAATTGGGTTAGGCAATCCTAAAAGGATATACTGCATTGCGAGCTCATCTGCTTCATAGTGTAGAAGTTCGTCAGGTCTTAAGTTTGCTTGATAGCAATGTTTGTTTGTTCATCTCTTGGTGGAGTAGCGATGGGATCTCGGGTATAGTGATAGTAGGCATCGAAATGGACCTTCAAGATAACCTTCTTTAATAATTTGCCATGTGGCTTCTTGGATCACAAAACCTAAAGAATCTAAGCATCCATTGGTCGTAATTTCACGGAGTGAGCATTGGAGGTCTATCAGTGATCCGGCCTCATGAATTGATTGTTGGCTACTTAAAGCTTCACACATTTTGCCAAACCATGTCGGTTCCTTCATAGTGGTCCTTGATGGATGTTGATTGTATGAGTCTGTGTAAGGTAGTACTTGAAGACTTGGTGGTGTTTGAACCATATTAGGAGGTGGAATTGCACCAAGTTGTGGAGTATGTTGTTGATTAAATTGTTGTTGATAAATTGCTTGTTGTTGATTCCATTGTTGATGTTGTGGAGTTAATTGTTGTTGTTGTTGATTATAAGTGTAAGGGAAATAGTTAGAGTATGGAGGTTGAGACATGTTGATTAACTTGTGTAGTAAAAATGGATCTTTGTAGTCGAATGAACCTTTGTTGATGAAGTGTCCTTAGGCGTAGAAAAGACAAGAACCAAGTAGCACTTATGCGTAAAACACCAAAATTACAGCGTAACAATAAGGAGTTACGCGTGGGATTTAGCTTCTGGCGTAAGTAGGAAAAAGCACTAAAGTTATGCGTAGACAAAAGTTAGGCGTGAAAGTTAGGCGTGGGATTACCTTATCGTAGAACTAAGTTTCTGGCGTAAAGTGAATCTTATGCGTGGGATTTCTAGCGTAAGCTTATGCTTATCACGTAATTTTAGGGTTTTGCCCAAATGATCTTTTACACTATCACAATGCAAAAGATATCCAAAGTCGACGTATTTTCGGACTTATCCAAGTAAGAAAACACGGAATAAACCACAAAATGAAGATCAAACCAAGGAAATACTTACAGCGTGGTTTTAGGGTTTTACTACGCGTAGTTTTACTCGTAAGTTTGATTTAAGTCCAAAAGTGTTTCTAAACCAGTTTTTGTGTGATAAAATAGCTTCAATAACACCAAAATACACAAAAGTGTGAAACTTGATGAACCAAAGCCTCTAAAACAGTTACGAGTAGGATGATACCCACGTTCAAAAACTCGATCAAAAACAACTATCCACGCATAAAGTTTGAAACTTTTTGCCAAAAACACTTATTTTAACACCTTAAGACATTGAAAGGACAAGAATCTTGGATTCAAAAGTGTAAAAAAGATGTTTTTAAGCGAACCAAAGTATCAAAGGTGCGTTTTAGGCGTAGGACCGAAACCCACTTCAAAAACAAACACGATTCACCCAACTAGTAGGTGATTGATACCACTGATAGGTCACTTGTTTTACAAACACAAGTAATAAGAAAGAGATAAAGGCGATTGAACAAGTAAAACCACACACACACACACGATATGAGATACGGTTTAGGCGTAGGATATGTGTGAAAGAAATAACTTGAACAACCAACCCTCAAGTGAGGGTTATTACAATGTATTTATAGGCAAGGAGCTAGGGCAACACTCCCTCTCCTTCCCTATTTCCTTATTGGACTAAGGCCTAGGCTCATGGGCCTTCTACACAAGCCTAAGGCTAATTGCAAACATAAAGGCCATAATAAAGCTAACTATTACATATTAATTACTAACACTTAATTATGGTTTAGGAGTGATTCCAAGCGTTTTGAGGTGATGGGGAAAAACAACTTAAAACCTCACGCCGAACCCAAAACTCAATTTTACCATTTTTCCGATACCGATAACACCAAAATACCTTTTAAACCAAAATTCTATTTTAAAACCCATTTTGTAAAATATTGTATTTTCTTAAAACCAATTTTCTTTTCAAAAAAAAAAAAAAAATTTTACAATTAAATCACTTTTAATAAAATAAACTTTTGCCCTTTCCTTCCTTCTTTATCCCAAAATCGAAACACAAAAATAAAACCCAATCCCAGAAAAACCCATTTGCCTTGCCAAACCCTTACTCGCTCCTAGTCACCTCCACTCACTACTTTTCCTGTCACTCTCAAGCTTTGGAAGCGCATAAAGAAGTCACAAGAAACCATTGCCATGGTGGCAATCCACACCTCTACAAAAGGATCCAATGGCTGTCATAGAGTGGATGTAGGCACCAAAGAGAAACCAAAGGCTCAGATTTACGCAAAAGAAGCACAAATGGTTTTGATCTCATTTACCTCACACAAGAAACACATCAGAAAAGACAAGAAGAGAAGAAGACTTTTTATCTTTTTAGTATATATAGGCAATGAGGAAATTAGTAAAAACTTGTCTAGAATTTTGAGTTCTAGTCCCAGCTTTTCTTTTCTTTTAATTTCAATGTAATGTCCTTACTTTAAATTTAATTTCAGTTAATTTAAGCTTGTGCTCTCAGTTTCAGTTTTTTAATTACTTGTTTCTTTACTTATCTCTTATTGATTCAAATGTCATAGTTAAGCTTGTTTGATAGGTTTCTTTAAGTCTTCTTGAGTTCTTCTATTTCTTTTCTTTTTTTTAATTAAAAGCAGTTTGTTTTAAGTTCACACTTAGGAAAAACATTTTTTACTGCCTTCAAAAGTAGTGTTTGGATTGGTTAGTTTGGTGGGTTAGTAACCCACCTTGACCCATTTCGACTCTTAACTTTCGTCGAGTTAGTATTTTAACAAGTTTTCAAGTTATTAGTTTGAATTGGGTTGAAAGTTGTTTTACAAATTTTGTTTTCTTTGTTATTGTAGTGTCACTGACCTACTTCCTTCTTTTTGCTTAGATTTAGGTGATTTTAGGTTAGGTTTAGGATTGGCTATTTGTTGTAATTAGTAGTTGGATTGATAGTTTGCATGATTTTGTGTTTTAGTTAGGATTTAGAGCCTTTATAGTAGCTTATTTAATTTGTTTAAACTCCCTTTTGCCCTGATCGTTACAACTGCAGATCCCAAAACGACCTTATCACTCTCTTATTTTGATGCTTATTTAATGTTCAAATTTCTCACAAAATGATTTTATGAGTAGCTTGTAGTATGAACTTAATCTTTTGAGCTCATTTTGGTTTAGATAGCTTTTAAGTAGCTTATTTTGCCTTCAAAGTTAGTACCTTGCACCACTTTTGATTCTGTCACAGTCCCTACTGTCCATCTTTTTAGCTTAATTTAAATTAGATTAGAGCTAGTTTTAGGATTTTATTTTTGTTGCATAAGTAGTTAGGGATATAAGGATTAAATGTTTCAGCTTATTGTGGCTTTTAGAGCTTTTTATCATGCTTATTTTTAGCCTTCTAAAAGCCCATATAGGCTGTTTTAACTCACTGTTACAGCAGCAATTTTAGGCCTTTATTTTGCTTATTTCCTCTTCATTAGTGCTTATTTAAGTATCCTTAAATGCATTTAGGTCTTTAGATTAATACTTAGTAGCTCTAGCTTAGTTGATAGTTTTTTTTAGCTAGTTGATAGCTTAAAATTAAGCTTAGAAGTTCTTTTTTTCCGCCATTTAAAAGCTGTAATGTGACAGCAATGGGTTCTTTTGAGCCTTTTAGTTTCTTGTCTATCTTATATAGAAAGCCTTTAGCACTTTTAGATGTATTACATTAGGACATTGTTAGTTTAGCTTATTATGTAGCTTATTGATAGCTTTTAGTCTCTTTTGTAGCCGCACCCTTTGAGTCGGTTCAGTCACATATTCCACCGTCATTTATTTTTCAAGTTTTGTTTACAAACCATTTTATAGACTTGTAGTAATTATATTATTATTGTTGTCATGCTTTTATATTGCATTTGCTCATTTTGGGAGCCAACATCAGGCGCCTCAACTTTTCTTTCTTATCTTCGTAGTTTCCATTTTCATTCTTTCTTTTATAGGTTAGCTTTTTTTGGATTAGTATAAATTAGTTTTAATTAATTTCAACTTTGTATTAATTTTGTTTAAAGTAAGATTTTTATCATTATCAATTTATGTTTGTTTTTTTTTGTTAAACTTAAGTTTTTATTTTCATATTTTAGTTAATCACTTTTTAACCTCGCGATTTTTAGTTTTAATGCTTTAGGACTTAGTTTAGCTTGTTTTATTGTTTCTTATGCTTAGTAGTAGTTAATTTAGTCATTTACCTTGTTCCCCTTACCTTAATTACATTCCCATTCTTTAATTTGTAGAAAACGTAATCCAAAATCCAAAATTCGTTTAACCAATTCAAGTCCTAATCACGAAACTCAACGACACCGTCAATTTCACACCTCGTTGGGACACGACCCGGGGAAATCACTTTCTCGGTATCACTTTTATCACACCCGTGAGATTTGGCACGTTAACCCTTTTCCAAAAAGGTTGATTTGTCGAATTTCACGATTAATTTGATATTTTGATATTTGTGTTTATTTTAACGAAATCAACCATGCTCACACTTCTATTTGACTTTGATTTACCAATGACGTAGTTCTCTAGTCTTTATACTTTGAGGATTCTTTGACATTGACGAAGAATCATCTTTAACTTTGAGTAGCCTTTGATTTTGATGAGAACTTTCATGTGTTGTTGGTATGAGCATGTGGAGAGTCTGCACGATCAATCCGCTCAAGAGCTTCCATAAGAAGAAAACATAAAAGCAGGTTAGTAATAAGCGGTTCCGGCGCTTACAAGTTTGAATTTTGAGGGTGTTAACAGCATAGTGTGAAAACGTCTCTAATTCTCAGGAGGCCGTTCTGAACTGAGTCCCACAAGTGAGATAACGCGATGTGCGAAATACACCTATAGTTCGGATGAGTCATTGAGGTACACCAAGCGTCACCACGACTATAGACCGTTTGAGACACACTAAGCGTAATCCACGAGGAGTTACCGGTGACTGCTTTGTGGTCGCTTGATGTTGACCACGCCGAGTTTCCATTCAATCATGAAGATCACGGATGTGAAACTTCTCATAAATGTTCTGGCATATTGCTAAGATCTGCGTAGGACTCTAGAATATATCACTTGTGTCCTTATTGATGAACAACAAGCGATGTCATGTCAAGTGTTCCTATGAGATATTTTTGTTAGGTCACTAGTTTTACAAACACAAGTAATATAGAAAGAGATAAGGCGATTGAACAAGTAAGATACACACACACACACATGATATAAAGCACGGTTAGGCGTAGATGTGTAATGAGAGAAATAACTTAAACAACCAACCCTCAAGTGAGGGTTTACATAAGGTATTTATAGGAGGAAAGCTAGGGCAACACTCATAGTTTCCATCCTTTCTTTAATGGACATGGGCCTAAGCTTATGGGCCTTCTACATAAGCTAGACCTTAAACAAACATAAAGGCCATACTAAGTTACCTATTACATAAGAATAACTAACACTTGAATTATAGTTTAGGAGTGATTCCAACAATCTCCCCCTCAAGTGTTGGTGATGATAAACGGTGAAGGCGTTGATGTAATAGTAGCTTTGACGTCTTCTGACATTCTTCTTTCTTGTGAGAAGAATTACCTCGATTCGAACAATCTCCCCAGTGTAGAGAAATTGTTATCTTTAAGCGGTTACGCTTTGGCGTCATCTTTAACTTTGTTCTTTAATCATTGTTCTTTGTGATGAAAGTGATAGTATGTTGTTGTTGTCGGCATCAATTATGCCTCAGTGCCTTGATGCTCAGGTGTCTCCACGTCATTCTTCAACATGCTCACACGCTCTTTAACGTTGGATTACAATCTTGATGAAGTTCTTTAAGTCTTTAACTTTGTGGATTCTTTGGTTTGACGAAGAATCATTACATTGTTGTGTTTCTTTAAGATAGAACTTCCATTAGTGATGATGTTGGCGTGAGCATGAGAAGAATCTGCACGATCATTCCGCTCGGAGCTTCCATAAGAAGAAAACATTAAAGCGGTTAGAAATAAGCGGTTTCGGCACTTACAAGTTTGAACTTGAGAGTGTTAACAACATAGTGTGAAAACACAACTCTAATTCTCACAAAGGCCGTTCTGAGCTGGAGTCCCACAAGTGAGATAACGCGATGTACCAAAATACATCTCTGATTCGGATGAGTGTTGAGGTACGCAGTATTACCTCCTGACAGAGACCGTTTGAGACACACTCCGCGTAATCCACGGGAGTTACGAAGTGACTGCTTTGTCGGGGCTATTTGATGTTGACCTGGCGGTATTTCCATTCAATCACCGAGGATCACAATTGTGAACCTCTCATAAATGTTCTCGACAGTTGCTAAGATCTGTGAAGGACTCGATATGAACCACTGATGATCTTATTATGATGATCTTATTAGGTGATCAACAAGTGATGAAATGTCAAGTGTTCCTATGAGATCTTTTGATGAATCTCGTGGCTCTAGACTCAATAGTGCGATTTGGTTTTCTGGCGGAGAATAGGAGAGGGTCTCTTCTTCAATATCGGCAATCTCTAAGAGAAAGCCGATAGATTATGTAGGTTACTGTGAGAATGAAACAAGCTTCTATTGAGAGAAACTTGAGTGGCTATGAAGGTTTAGTGCATGCGTCATGGGTCCATGACGACTTTTAATCTTCAATACGGCGTCATCTAGTGACAACCGGTAGCATATGAATGGAACCCGATTGTACGCCCTAAGTTGAATAATGAGGGTGTTTATTTTACCCTTTACTTTTCATTTCTTTTGATTCTTCAACTCCTTCTTTCTCCGATTCTCATTTTCTCCTTTTTATAATCATACCTAAGGACTTATAAATACTAACTATTTGTGGTGTCCTTGGGTAGATCCCTCCAGCTCTGGCGGATCATAGGACGGTTATTCCTAACCTTAGTCACCTTATAACTCCATGACTAACCTATGTTGCCATAAAACCATTTTGTACCACTGAAAATAAAATCTCTCATAGTGTTTATTAATGAAAACATTTTAGTACCACTGTAGAGATAGAATTTTGCATAAATACTCCCCCTCCACATGTGCTTAAGAGTTTTAACGGTTAAATACACAGTAAGGAAAGAGCGCGCACTTATTGAATTGATCCACTGGAGATAGACAATCCCCCGCAAGACACGGTTACGTTGCATAGTTAAAGAGTTACATTATCAGCTTTTAGGTGACAACTAGCTCTAATAACTACCTTGAAGGTGTAGACAAACCTCGAAAGGTTTGTCAAACCTGTCAGAGTTCATGTCTACCAAGAGTTTCTCGAATGGTACATTCTACTCAGACAAGTCCTTTGCAAGACACGTTTACATCACTAGCGAACTAGTTTGAAATTATTACCCGTCCAGGACAAGTCTTTTCGAGTTACTAACGGTTAAGCATCGTCAATTCGTTGGTTAAGTCTGAAGCACACATATTCATTTGCATTTTACACAACATATTTCTTATCACACATTTTCTCCCCCTCAAAAATGGCATATTAAAATACTCCCCCTCAACAAGTGTTGGGGGAAGAGTGACACAAAGAACATTTTGTTGAACAAAGTTTTAAGTCAAATACTCCCCCTCAACAAGTGATATAAACGGTTGAGGTTTTGAAAATTATAAGGGGAAGTACTTGTTCTTTTGAGCAAAACCTTGAATAATGAAAGGTTTGATAGGTTTTACTCAAAAGTAAGCTTTCGCTCATTTATAAGGATTGTGGCACCAAGCGTACCACGGGGTCCTTTCTTGACATGTCGGGTTGTACACGACATGCGTGCACAAGCCATTGACATAATTAATCATACATCCAAATTTATCATGAAAAGCAGTTCAAGGGTACCGAAGTCCTGTGATGTTTCGAGTGCGTCTGAGGCGTTGAAAGCGGTTATGTTAATCCTGGGTGACCACCAACAAAACTCTCCAATCGTGCAGGCAGTCCCTTGAAACAACCTTTCATCAATCATTCGATGATCCTTCTCACATCCCTTCTGTCCTTAGAGTTCCATCGCTTTGGGTTCCCAATCTTTTCACGTATATCCTTCAACCGATAAGCTAATCCGTCCCTAACCATTTTCAAGGTGTGATCCCCAAACTTGTGAAGATCATCACACGCCATTAAACAATTTCGTTGAAGTTCACTGTGGTAAACGACGCCGAAAGGTCTGCTGATGAGCGTATATTGTGGAAGCTATTTGATGTCGGGAAGATCAAGATGTGGTGGAGTGAAGTTTACACGAGTCTGATATGATTCAACTGCAAGCTGGAGATCTTCTACACGTTCCTTGATGACTATACGTCTTATGAAGATGAGCAATGACTTGATGAATTCACGTTGTACTTCGGTTGAAAATTGTCTCATGCGGCCTTGTACTTTGGCAAGGTACATGTCTTCGATGTCGTTGATAGACAAATTCTCATAGTCAGCTTCGGAGAATGCATAATCCCTTTCATCTTGTCGTTTGACTAAGATATTCTTTAGGAAAGTGTAGTCCCACTTAGACGAAAGAACAACATGTTTGATGGCCACGATATCCTTAGTACTGAACACTACATGTTGAGACTTCTGAACCTGGAAGCTTCTGTAGTAGATTCTTCGGCGTTCTGGCCAATGATGAATCCCATACAATGCATCTCGGTCGTATGCTTCCACTTTGTCGGAGAACAAGTGATTGGCACGTTCCTCGATGGCTAAGCAGTTCGAGTATATAGCTGCTGGGAATGGAAGTGTCAACGATGTAGCGTATTTCCTTGAACCATCGCCACCATGTAGAAGAAATTCAGGTCTTTGTTGAAGAAATATCTTAATGGAATCCTAGGTTCATCTGGTTGGCAAATTGTTGGTAGAGGTTTTGACCAGTCGGTGTAATATGGAGGGTTGTCCCATTTAGTGAAGTCGATGTTTGCTTCCGGGTTGAGCCAATCCATGTTTTTAGACATGGCTCGAGCAATGTTCTCAAGGTGATATTCGACCTCGATGGCACTTCGGGCTGTCTTTTAAGAGTTGAAATGCTTCATTCTTGATTCGCTTCAACTCGGTTTAGTCATCTTCTTCACATGGAACTTTTCTTGCGAAATTTTGCATGCTCAATGTATTACCGTCTACCAAATCTTGACCTTCTTCAAGGTAGGAGTGTTATTAACAAGAGTAGAGAACCATTCAAATTCCTCTGTTTTATCGTCATCTAGCCAAGATCTGACGTCGATCTGAAGCATCTTCTTCTTCTTTTGAAGGCTTAGATGATGATTCCGTTTCATACTTGTTTGGGAGAGGTGGGTTGTTGTAGGGGCTCAGGACCTCTTCATTGTCACCACCCGTATACTCAAAGTGATCACCGGTTTTACGAGTCGGGGTGGTAACTCGGAATCGTCGATGTTTATCGGTTGACAAGCGAGGAGGAGACCTTTGTCGGCGGAGTCCGTTGAGGAGGAGGTTGCATAGATGAAGATTCACGGGCGCTTACGGCGTTTAGTTGCGAGTCCTTGTCCGTATCATCGTCATCTCTTGGCCGTTTGGGTTGATCGGTGACTCCTTGCATGATGATCCGAGTTGAAAAGGCAAGTAGACCTTCAAAAATTTAGCTTCATCCGAAGTAAGCGTTCGGATCGCTTTGACATTTGCATCACCGGTTTAGCAAGTAACTTCAGATTCGAAGATCGACTTCTTTGGCCATTATGTGTTTAACCAATGCGGCGATGTTAGGAGTGAGTTGTTTGGAAAATACTTCTCTAGTCACACGGGGCGATGTCGAGAAGAAACTTGTGAGTATATTCTCTTGCCGTCTTCTCCAATTCCTTTGTGACTTTAGCAGTGATATCCTGAAGGTACTTGTGAGTGTAGCCTTCAATCATGCTATTCAGTTCCTCTTGACTATGATTTTTCATGAATTCTTGAATAAACTTCCTTTCTCCTTGCATCTTTTCATTCTCGTCATACAGATGATGTATGTGATCAGCAAAGAAATTTAACTTCTGGTTGAGCACGTCTTTCTTTCTGACTTGTTTGACAGCATTCACAATTCTTTTATGAGTATAGATCGAGGTGGTTTCTTCATTGATTTGGATGATGATTTGGTTGATCTTTTTGATGGTGGTGGTGATGAATGAGAAGATGAATCTGAGGATGATGAGATGTGAGAAGACTCCGGGTCCTTTGGTGGTTCAGAAGTTTCCTTCTGTGAGTGTGTAGGACTATCCAGAAGCAACTTATCATAATCATCATCTTTATCTTTTTCGGACTTCTCAGTTTTCGGTTCCTCAAACTCATATACAATAGTATCCTCTGTAAGCTGTTGCTGTTGTTCAAGAGTGGTGGCACCAGCTCCCTTATCGGGTTGATTAACAACATCAGGAGTTGGTGAAGAGTGGACGCCACTACTCGACCCCCCGGGGCCACGCATTTGATCTTGTTCAAATTCTTTAGCTTTCTGAAGGTGTCTAACGATTCATCACTTTCTGCGCTTGAGCTTTAATCATACGACACAAGCACTGGAGTCTTCCCTTTGCCATGTTCAGCTATTGGACTTGGAGGTTTTGGTACCGATGGATTGTCATCCTTTTGCAGTTTCAGAGTATGTGATCTCTTCATCTGTGTCAGTACCTTCAGATCTTTCGTCCAGTAGCTTTCTTTGCTGTTCAGACTTAGGGATTGGGATGGGAGTAGCTTCCTTAGAGGAACAATCCTCTTTCTTGAAGGGTTCCTCTTGGGAAACTTCCTTTGACTCTCTGTGCTCACCGCACTTCCGGCAATTCCTCTTCTAGATCTCGAGTAGGTGTTCGAAGCCTTTTCATCGAGATGACCAACTTTGCCTTCACTCATCGCTACTTGATACCTTTTATACGTTTCAAGCTTTTGATTTCTTTATATAGAAGGTGATCGAAAGAACTTTGCCTGTTTCTTTGTAGGCGATTCTTTGATTACGGCGGATAGTACGGGTTCATTCAACAAGTCGTGATTATACGGGTCATTGAGTAGCTTGGGAATATCGGGATGAAGTCCAAGTGATCTTTGGATCAAAAGCTTTGTGTATCGACATAGGAATCTTTGAGCCAAGCTTCTTGTGAAATAGCATCATGTCCTCCCATATCGATTGCTTGATTTGATGTCCTTCTTATTGATCGAGACCGAAGATTTTCGGTTCCATGAGCTTTGGATGCTCATAACCTTTATCACGACCGAGACCGATTTGGTGATGATGATGTAGAGGTTCTCCACGGTTGAGGAATGTTCTTAAGCTCCACGTGAGGTGCTTAGTAATGATTCCGAAGCTTCATCATAGCCAATATCTAACAAGAATTGCAGCTGTCTCCTCGGTAGGTGTGGCAAAGAAGTCGGTTGAAACAATGTCGGGGATGAGAAGAGCGGCCGTAAGTCTGCGGGAGTGATGGTGACTTGTTTGTGATTAAGTGTCACTTTATCCTTGCACTTTGACTGTGATCCTCGCATTGAATCCCTTTAATTCTTTGAATATAGAGTTCGATCTGTGGCGAGTGTGAGAGCATGTTCGGTAGGGATGATTCCTTAGAATATCACGGCAATGAGACAAGAAGATTACGAGCATGTGAGGGTGTCAAAGTCAACCCTAAGGTTGTTCTTTCCAATCTTTCTCGGATAGCCATTTGGGAAGATATCGGCACTAGTGAGAACCTCGGTGCATCCACATTCATTTAAGTAGCCATATTGTGATGCGAAATAACATTAGCCAAAAGAACCAACATATCGAAGACATAATGTTAGTCAACGGAAGGTCTTATTGTCTAGTTATTGAATGTACGATTGTCAATGATTATTCTGAGTCCTAAGTCACTTGTTTGTCCAATAGTCCAATGATGTCATGAAATGTTTAGTGAGTTAGTTAACTTTAAGTTTAAGTTTATGTTATCACTTATCGTTCACAACATATCAAGCGTTTAAGTTTATTAGTGACATTATTGGATTAGTGACGATTATGATTAGTTTATTTACAAGTTTGTGCACATAACAATTCATAATGAAGGTCAATCAAGGCTTAGGCGTAGATTTGGCAAAGTTAAGCGTAAAGATAATGACATGCGTGAGCGAAAGCTTATCGTGGGATCCTAATCTTCAGCGTAGGAAAAGGGGACCTTATCGTGGAGCTTACGGCGTGGCGTATATAAACCTTACGCGTAAGGCTTACTCGAAGAGTAGACCTTATGCGTAGAGGTCCTTGTTTATGCATATCCTTCACGGGATCGCGTGGTCCCATTGTAGAACCTTATGCGTAGATGCTACGCGTAAGATTACTCTTCGCATAACCTTCTACGCGTAAGGTTATCCTATATCGTAGAGATTCAATGACCTTGATTACGAGTTTCACGAGTTGCAAGCACGAAATAAAATCATCATAACATCAATCTTAACACATATATTCATTCTAAAACAAATCATGGCATGAAAGCATTAAACATTTCGCGTAGAAAGTCATACGCGTGGGTCAAAACCTAAGGGTTATGAATTACGCATAAGATTTCTAACCATGGAAATTGCACCAAACTTTTACGGTAGTTCTAAGGTGTTGTGAGAGTCTATAAACCAAGTCTTAACATCCATTTTGTGATGAATTAAAAATACCCAAACTTTAGAACTTTAAACCCTAATTCCTAATTCTAAATTAATCAGTGTTTCTGGGTTGTTATAGAACCTGGATATCATCAATTCAACATCATATAAACATAACACAACAATCTTTTTTGACCAAAACCCTTCACATTTGAAAACACCCAATTCGACTCAAGAACCCTAATTTTGAAAAATCATCAATTCGTGTTTCTGGGTGGATTTAGAGGGTAAAAATAGTATCATAGTTGTTAAAGACACATTTTGACACATTATTTTCAACCACAAACACACACCAATGATTGTGTGTTCATACACTTATGCGTAGAACACATAATCACGCATATCTAACGTTTTAGCCGTTGGATTTGCTTCAAATTCAAAACCTTTTCTTGTATTAACGTTAAGATCGTGAAAACACTTACACTTTGATGATCAAAAACACAGATATCTTGAATGAATTTTGTGCGTAGGATGATATAGATGAGAGTAATAAATGTGAAGTGAAATAGTTAGGTGGGGTGTTTTATTTAAAATAACTTTAAAGCTTTGTGAGTTTGGTCCCTCCACCTTTTACTTTTTCAAACAAAGCCATTTAACTTCCATTTGGTTATCAAGCGAGATTTTCTGAAAGAAACTTGACGACACTCCCCCTCGACTTGAGAAAGTAATGAAAGGTTTTAAGTTTTAGTCCGAGGAGTGTCATAAAACCAGAAATATTACCACCATTGATAAAAGAAACAACCGGGATATGAAAACATGCAACTACACAGATGTTTTGAAACAGTTAAGTGATTATATTCTCCCCCTCAACACTTGATCGGAAAAATACTGAATTTTAAAAGATTAAAGTGTTGACGGAAGAAATGTACTTGCCATGTTGAAAGAAAACCTTTTCTTGTATTAACGTTAAGATCGTGAAAACACTTACACTTTGATGATCAAAAACACATATATCTTGAATGAATTTTGTGCGTAGGATGATATAGATGAGAGTAATAAATGTGAAGTGAAATAGTTAGGTGGGGTGTTTTATTTAAAATAACTTTAAAGCTTTGACAGTTTTGGTCCCTCCACCTTTTACTTTTTCAAACAAATCCATTTAACTTCCATTTTGGTTATCAAGCGAGATTTTCTGAAAGAAACTTGGCGACACTCCCCTCGACTTGAGAAAGTAATGAAAGGTTATAAGTTTTAGTCCGAGGTGTCATAAAACCGGAAATATTACCACCATTGATAAAAGAAACAAGCAGGGATATGAAAACATGCAAGTACGGATGTTTTGAAGCAGTTAAGTGATTATATTCTCCCCTCAACACTTGATCGGAAAAATCTGAATTTTAAAAGATTAAAGTGTTGTGGAAGAAATGTACTTGCCATGTTGAAAGAAAAGTATATTAGAAGAATATTTTGTTGTTTTATTAGGTTTTATATTTTTGTATTTTGTTTTGAAAATTATTTACAAAGATATTTTGGTGTTTGATGAGTTTTAAGGCTGTTTTAGGAGGTCATCAATTCGTCTTGAGTCAAACACCTCATACCAATCCGGTGGGCGAACTCATTAAACCTAGCGGAAGGCAAGGCTTTGGTGAGAAGATCGCCAATTGGTATTCTGTATCCACAGTATAATTCAAGTGCCACATTCCATGTGGTCCTTGATGAAATGATAGCGAAGATCGATGTGCTTTGATTTAGTCTTTGAAGCTGTGTTGCGAGATCGCAATGGCACTCCGATTGTCCTGATACATCGGGATTACATCAAATCGTAACCATAATCCTTGAGTTGTGTTCTCATCCGGATGACTTGAGCACAACACGCCGACATGGCCACATATTACGCCCGGTTGAGGACGGTGACGTACAATCCTGCTTCTTTGATTGCCAAGACACGGTTTATCACCAAGAAATTGTAGTGCTCAAGTACTTTTTCGTGAATCTAAACATCCTGCGTGATCGACATCGAGAAAGCGATTAGTTCAAAACCGAATCCTTCGGATACGGATCCCCAAATTAATGGTTCCTTGATGTATCGGAGGATTCTTTTAGCCTCGAGAGGTGGGTTTCGGTTGGTCGTGATCGATCGCGGAAGCATAGATAAGCGGCAAAGACAATATCGGGCACGCTCATTGTGAGGTACATTAGAGACCCAATAATCTGCGGTATTTTGTAGGTCCACTAATTTCCCATTTAAGTCGACATCTAGCTTCTTGGTATGAGTCATTGGTGTGGCATAAGTGTCTGATTTTCATTCAAACTTGTTTAACAATTCAAGGGCATATTTGGGTGGTGAAGAAAATACCACGGGGTGATTGATGAACTTGCAATCCTAGAAAGAATGTAAGTTCACCCATCATGGACATTTCAAAATTTTCTTCATTAATTTTGCAAAAGCGATTGAGTACTTGTTATGTGTAGACCCAAAAATGATGTCATCCACGTAAATTTGAACAATTTAGATATGTGCCCCATGATATTGTATAAAAGAGTAGGTCAACGAAACTTTGGCAAAATTATTGGCAATGAGGAAAGATGATAGCTTATCGTACCATGCCGAGGAGCTTGTTTGAGACCATCTGAGCTTTGTTCGGTTTGTAGGCGTGGTTCGGGAACTCATGATCAACGAATCCTTCCGGTTGGTGACATAAACCGTTTCTTCGGTTGTCCATTGAGAAGCGCAGTTTGACATCCATCGAAAGACCGTCATATTCATATGAGCCTCGAGCGAAATATCGAACAACCTCTAGAGGCAGCGCGGGCAAAAGATTCTTCAAAGTCTATACCCTCCTCGGCGATAACCCTTAGCAACTAGTCGTGACTTGTTTGGGATGGCGTTCCCTTGACATCAATTTGTTCTTCCAAATCCATTTTAGACCGATGGCGTAAACCCCTGTAAGTCTTTCAACGGTTCCCATACTTCAAGGCGTTTGAATTGTTTGAGTTCTTCTTGCATGGATTCAATCCGGTGTCTTTAGTCATTCGTCTTTTATGTTTTGGGCTCAGTTGGCGGAGCGGTGAGTGCATAATTGCGGTGCTCACCATCGAGTGAAGGCGTTGTCTCGTAACAAGCTGGTTGGTTCGAGTTGCCAATAATATTTTCGGAGGATGATCTTTTGTCCATCTATGTGTAGAGGGTTGATGTTGGTATACATTGTGCGGTTTCGAGGATTCAAATGGTTTGTTGAAGATTTCGCGACATCAGTGCGGCGATCTCATTAGCAAATGGGTTAAAACGCATTTGGATCAAAATCTGGTGGGGTACTTCATTGAACATCATCGGCGGTTCATCATTGTTGGAGCGGTTTGTTCTCTCTTTGTGTTGGAGTCAATGGTGGTGCTTCTTCAACCATAGTTGTTGTAGCGGTGTATCGGTATAGGAATATTATCGGGTTGTGCGGTGAAACATCGGATACACCGTGAGCACGTTCATCAATATCGTCACGAGCAGTGAGACAAATAACTTTTCCATTTGTTGTGAGTTAGGCGGGGCTTTGTTCAGCGATGATGGGGTTTGGGAAAGTTTAAGCGATTGTGACCGGGTTCTAAGGTATTATACTCGAAGCCATTTCGTGAGTTCATCAAAATGAGCATGAATCATTTCCATTACCTCCTTTGTTCGATGATTCAGTTGAAAACCTTTAGAATTATCACGATTATCAATAAAGACTCAATGTCGACTTTGGCTTTGAGCTTTCCAAAGTCATCACGATCATTATTCGGATAACAAAGAGATCCAAATACATGAAAGTGTTTTAGATTCGGTTTTACTGTATGGACAAGCTCGAAAGGTGTTTTGTTGTGGCGTTTGTAATCATAGAGCGGTTTTGGGTATAGCATGCGATGAATCTGACCACGCCCACAAGTGTCTGGGAGTTTGGCATTAATTAACATGGTTCTTGCGGCTTCCACTAGCGTTGGTTCGTCTTTCAACAACTCCGTTTTGTTCGGTGTCGTGCAATAGATGTCGATCTTTGAATTCCCACTTTCTCATAAAGTCGTAAGAGTTTTGTTAACAAATTCGGTTCCTTTATACATTCTTATTTGCACGATGGTGTTTGAATGAACACTGTATTTTTGTGAGAAAGGTGATAATCATCATGGAGCTTGGTCTTTACTTGAAGAAAGTAGACCCAAGTCGAGTGAGTAGTCATCTACAATTACTAAAATGTAGCGTTTGCCATTGATCGTTTGCACACGCATAGGGCCACACAAATCCATGTGAAGAAGATGAAGCACATCTTTGAGGTGTGTTCCACCTTAGAGGAAAATGAGCACAGTACTTTTCACGGTTCACGAGGCTAAGCAAAGGTGATCTTTTGAATACCGAAATCGTGGGAGTCCTTCACTAGTTTACATCGAGCAAGGTTGGTGATGGTGCGAAAGTTTAGATGTGAGAGGCAGCGGTGCCATAGCGAGGATTTTGTTGATGTTGCCTTTGAAAGTAAGAAGATGGGAGAAGAAGCAACCATGTCTTGCATAGAGATAGTGTAAAGACTAGAAGAGCGAGCGGACATAAGGTTGTTTCCTTGTGAATCACGAATGAAACACGATTTTTCCTAAAAGCAACCTCAAATCTCCATCACAAATTGACCTCTGAAAGCAGTTGTGACCGAGGCCTTCCATAGTAAACTCGCTTATTTGATGTTCCCATTAACATAGTCTCCGTAGCCCATGATAGCTGCAGTGATCATTCCGAAACAGCGGTGCCAATGAACTTTGCAATAAAGTTTTTTACGAGTTTAAGATTACTGTCATGTGTCGGGAGCAGCCATATCAACAATCAGGAGAATGATACATATCACTGCATTACACACAGACGACACGGATGGAATAGAGGTAGATGTGGAACCGTAATGTTAGAGGTTAGGAGCGATTATATGAGACATACACATCAATAATTTTAGGCATCCATTTAAATCCTAGTGTGTTATATATCCATTTCGCCATCTATAACTACTATTTGCTTTAGTCTTGGTGAATGCACTAGGTGGTACTACATTCTTAGGAGGTGGCTGGAGCTACGAGGGGCGGTAGTGTGTTCTTAGTATCTAAAGAAGGCGGTCTACCAAGCACGGACTTAGAATGGTTAGTTGGCCTAGAGGTATTCCGATTCTTAGGATTCCGTAAGCGAGAGATGATAGCTTTAGCAACACATTTTCATGACAATCAAAATTCATACTTTTCGACAAATAACACAAGGTGCATTAGGTTGAATATCAAAAGTACTTAAGGTTTAGCATTCGTTACATCACTATTTCTATTACATTTGCGGACGCAATTTCTATAGTGGAAGCAACGTGAGTCTTATTCATTGTCCTAGGGTGTTCTTCTACTTTAGCGGTCCTTATTGATCTTTTCTTAGGTCGCAACTTCCTATTCTTGATTGAGTGCTCCTAGAATTTGTGAAGTGTGGGCGTTTGGAAAAGCGTAACTAGTCCTGTTGCAGTAGAAGGAAGCACGTTAGCAACTTGTGATTTGGTAGTAGGAATTCTAGGTTCACGATTACTAAGTGTGACTGGTGCTATCTTCTTAATGACGGTTGGGGGCAAATGTTCACACTTACCTAACATTTCTCTTAACTTAAAGATAGTGTGCATCAATTCTTGGTTTTCAGAACGAAGATTACCAGAAAAATTGATTACTTCTCTAGTGTGTGCAAGAAAATGATCAAGCTCGTTTGATGCTTCAACACGAGTCTTTTTAAGTAAATCAAATATGACACCATAGTCCTGTTTGACTTTTACAAGTTCTTATTCATATTTAGAGATTTGACACTTCAAAGACACGTTTTGATCATCTAGTTGCTCAAATTTTAGATTAAACGATTTAGATTGCAACTGGTTGATTTTTGTTTGCAAAGCAAGTTCACGATTTTGACAATCCTTTTGACACCATTGAAGGCGACGTTTTGCATTTGAAAGTTCGTTAATCAATCATTCATTTTCAGCTTTTAAAGACTCGGTGATGCATTATCGATGTTCATAGCGATTACCCGCAAATTTACATTATCAGCGAGAGATATAATCGAAGCATATGGCAAAGAATTCAACAACACGATATTATGGACATCGGCCGCAGATAAAATTTTCCAGAGCCGATCAACATCTTTTCTCAAAGTTTCTTTTTACATTTAGTATTAGAAATAGATGTTTACATTTTTCTAAAGCGACCTTCATTACTCCGAGTTCCTTATGAAAGTCCGTTCAGGCTATTGCACAACTTTTCAAATTTTAACATTTGCTAAAGATTTTAGAAAAATGTCTCTTTGTTCACGCACTATGGCGATTGAAAATGTTGAACTTTGATTTAGAATGATATTCTATCTCATGTTCTAAAGTTTTGAGGTCGACCATGAAAATGTCAAAATATCGAAGAATTTTTCGATTTTCGGGTTTGAATTTACTTCACTAATGGAAGGTAAAGGACCATAAGTTTGTGCATAATATGGTTTGGGATTAACGTTAGAATACTCAAAGGTTTTATGATTAGCCTTGGTGTGTTAGAAGAATCATTGGTGTGTGAAAGGGATCGGTTTGAATAGTTATGAGGTTTATTATAAACATTTGCTAATTTGGATTGACTCTGATCTTACGCATCTAATTCCTCTTGTGATGATATTCAACAGCGATCATGCATGATATCATTAATTTTATATTACCTTTGGAAACTTTAGGATTTGGTTTGAATGCTTTTGGTAAAAGCTTAGGTTTATGTCGACAAGATTTGGTCCATATCCTTTTGGATCGGGTTTTAAAGTAAACTTTTCAATAGTTATTCTGATTCACCATGTTTATAAACAGTTTTAAACTCTTTAAGTTTGTTTTGCAAGCCGATAATTTCTTCAAGAAAGTCATCTACTCGATTCGTTGAATGCTTTTTGTATCACGGAGCTGTTTTTGACAAGTTAACAACTCGACCTTAGCTTTTGATTTTCCAAGGTGAGGCGTTAATTTGCTTTTTATGTTCATGTTTGATTGTTCTATTTAGGACAACAAAGCATTCTTGAGGCGGCTAGATCGCATCATCTCTCTAAATATTTTCGTTTGATGAGATTTTGCAAAGCGGCTTCAAAACCTTTTCCACAGTTTTCTTGAGTTTTGAAAAGTTGAGTTGCATTTTAAACATTCAAAATCCTTGGTTATGATGTATTTTTGCTTTTAAGTCCTTATTTAATGCATAACATTCCTCCATTTTGATTTGATGGTCTTTAATTAAATGAGCAAAATCGGATGAGGAAAAAGTTTGGCTTGTTTAACGTGAGTCACAACATGATCATTTTGTAGATCCTCGAGTACAACCACGGAGTCAATTTGATTATCAAGGAAACCATAGGATCATCTTGATCGTCAAATGTAACTCTGGTCTAATTAATCATCGGAATGAGATGTGGTTGACTCATTTGAATGTCGAGCCTTGCGGATTGAGATGTTGGCGGAGATATAAGTTCGAGATATGATGATGGTTTGTTCGGTACTTGAGACAAGCCATTAGTGTCATCTGCTTGGGCTGTGTCACTCATGTATAGCAGCTTACATATTAGCCATCAACATAATAGTTGAGTTAGTACGCAAGTCCTCCATATCATCATCAGTGCGCATACGCCATGAAGCTCTGTTCTTTATGCATGAGAGTTCGACTAGCTTCATCCTTAAGAGCCAAAGAAGAGCCTCTTTGTGATAAGCACTACCCCTAGTTCTCGGCTTTGGGCATGCATTAGCAGTGTCCCTTCTCATTTCGGTTGTAGCATCGAAGACCATTCAACCCATTCGAGCATTTCCTTGTTCCACCACTTGAGCTCTGTTGTTATTCCTACCCACAACATTAAACCCTTGACCCAGCCCATCGCGACCATAGCCCGGTTACGAACTTCAACCGTCCATTGTTCAGCAGACTTGATTCCGTGTGTTAGATGAGAGCGAATCGATTATTAGATTTGTTGGTATAATGGCTAAAGGCATTAGCAATCATAGCGAATCCTTGTTGCGATGCTTGAGCGGATCGATTCCTCACTAGCTTCAGCGACAAGTGCTTGAGCATTATTGTTGTTGTATGGAACCAATTGATTTTGTTGAGGTTGTTCTTGTGAAGGATCATATGGTGTGATTGAGCGAGTTGGTTGAGTTCTTTGGTTGAGGAGAATAAGCTGTTTTGAGCATATAAGGCAAGTTGTTGATTTTCGGTTTGTTGTTGAAGCAATTTGAGCACGGAGAATCCTTTCCTATCAACTTCCTTTTCATGAGGTTTCAAGTAATTGTACAACAATCCATAGGTAGAGTGATGCATATTCTTAAGCAGCGGAGAAAGATGACATACTTTTCCCATTCGGGACCAAGACAACTTAGGAACTTAGTATTCTTTGCAATTCTTGGCATGATGATGTTGTGTTTATCAAATCACTTATGATGTACGAGAATCGATGATGATAAGACTCTAGTGTCTCTCGAGTTCAATGATGAAGTGTTCGTAAGCCAAATAAATTTTGGATTCCAAATCCTCGATTAGTCTGATCCTTCCATTAGAAAGCGAATATGGTACCACATTGCCTTAGCGATCTTTTGAGCATCAACACTATGAAGAATTGGGTTTGGTAATACTAAGGATATATTCCATTGCAAGCTCATACGCTTCATAGTGTAGAAGTTCTTGAGGATTCAAGTGCACTGTGATAGCAATGTTGATTTGTTCATCTCTTGGCGGATTAGCATTTTGATCTCTGGGTATTGTGATATTAGGCATCTGAAATGGACCTTCAAGATAACCTTCTTTAAGAAATTTGCATGTGGCTTCTTGGATCACAAAACCTAAAGAACCGTATCACCCATTGATCATAATTTCACGGAGTGAGCATGGGAGGTCTATCAAGTGATCCGACCTCATGAGGCGGTTGTTGGCTGCTTAAAGCTTCACATCTTTGCAAACCAAGTGGGTTCCTTCGTTGTGTTCCTTGACGGATGTTGATTGAAATCATTAGTGTAGGATTGAACTTGAAGACTAGGTGGTGGTTGAACCATTTGAGGTTGTGGAATTGCACCAAGTTGTGGAGTATGTTGTTGATTAAATTGTTCTTGATAAATTGCTTGTTGTTGATTCCATTGTTGATGTTGTGGAGTTAATTGTTGTTGACGTTGAGGATAAGTGTAAGGGAAATAGTTAGAGTATGGTGGTTGAGACATGTTGACAACTTGTGTTGGTAAAAATGGATCTTTGTAGTCGAATGAACATTTGTTGAAGAAGTATCCTTAGGCGTAGAAATCGCAATAACCAAGTAGCACTTATCGTAAAAACACCAAAGTTCGGCGTAACAATAAGGAGTTCTGTAGATTTAGCTTCAGCGTAAGTATGGAAAAGACTCTAAAGTTATCGTAGACAAAGTTAGGCGTAGCAAGTTAGGCGTGGGATTATCTTATCGTAAGACTAGGCTTAGGCGTAAGATGAATCTTATCGTAGGATTTCTGGCGTAGCTTATGCTTATCGTAATTTTAGGGTTTTCCCAAATGATCTTTCGCTATCACGGTGCAAAGATATCCAAAGTTGACGTATTTTCGGGCTTATCAAGCAAGAAAACACGGAGTAAACCACAGCGAAGATCAAACCAGCGAAAATCTTACGCATAGTTTTAGGGTTTTGCTACGCGTGGGATTACTCGTAATTTTGATTTTGCCCATAGATGTTTCTAAACCGGTTTTGTGTGATGAAATAGCTAATAACACCAAAAGACACAAAGTGTGAAACTTGATGAACCAAAGCGTCTAAAGCAGTTAGGCGTAGGATGAAACCCTCGTTCGAAAACAAGATGAAAAACAATGATCCACGCATGAAGTTTGTAACTTTTTGCCAAAAACCGATATTTTAACACCTAAAGCGTTGAAAGTACAAGAATCTTGGATTCAAAAGTGTAAAAATACGTTTTGATCAAGCAAAGTTTATGAAGCATAAGTTAAGCGTGAGACCAAAACTCACTTCAAACAATCGTTCACTCGACTATTAGGCGATTGATACCATTGTTAGGTCACTAGTTTACAAACACAAGTAATATAGAAAGAGATAAAGGCGATTGAACAAGTAACACACACACACATGATATAAAGCACGGTTGGCGTAGATGTGTAATGAGAGAAATAACTTGAACAACCAACCTCAGTGAGGGTTTACATAAGGTATTTATAGGAGAAAGCTAGGGCAACACTCCTAGTTTCCATCATTTCTTTAATGGACATGGGCCTAAGCTTATGGGCCTTCTACATAAGCTAGACCTTAAACAAACATAAAGGCCATAATAAGCTACCTATTACATAAGAATAACTAACACTTGAATTATAGTTTAGGAGTGATTCCAACAATTTTGATGAATCTCGTGGCTCTAGACTCTATAGTACATTTTGGTTTTCCTAAGTGGAGACTAGGGAGAGGGTCTCCTTCTTCAATACCAACAATCTCTAGAGAAAGTCGATAGATTATGTAGGGTTCCGGTGAGAATGAAACAAATCCCTTTTGAGAGGAATTGAGTGGCTAGAAGGTTTGGTGCGGTCGTCCTTTGGGTCCATAGCGTCTTTGTCTTCAATACCGGTGTCTACTAGTGACAACGGTAGCATATGTATTGAACCGGTTTCGCCCTAAGGTTGAATATGGAGGGCTATTTCTTTTCACCCTTTCTTTTACTTTTCTTTTAATTCTTCAACCCTTCTTTCTCCTTTCTCATATTACTCCTTTTTCAATCATTCAAAGGACTTCTAATACTAACTATTTGTGATGTCCTTGGGTAGATCCCTCGACTCTGGCGGATCATAGGATGGTTCCTATCCTTAGTCACCTTATAACTCCATGGTATACCATGTTGCCATAAACCAAGTTCTTTGAAAATATCTCAGAGTGTTTATGATTGTAAGAATGTTTGAGACACTCCAAGAATTTTATATTTTGAAACACTCCCCTTACATGTGCTTATGAGTTTTGTGAAATCGCATAGAGAGGTAGAGTTTGTACTTTTGAATTGATCGGCTCATGATAGACAATTCCCACGAGACAGATTCGTTGCCTAGTTAAAGAGTTCCATTGTCAATTTTTGGTGATAACTAGCTCTAATAACTAACTTGAAGTTGTAAACACTCCTTGAAAAGGAGGTTAGACCCGTGAAAGTGCATATCTATCACAAGTTTCTCGAGATGGTACATTTCTTGACTTTGATTCCGTCGATTCATTGGTTCCGTGCGAGTCGAGCTCATTTGAGATTCAAACACCGATCATTAAACATTTTTGATCACATTTAATCACGTCTCCTCCCCTCAAAATAGCATAATCGTGATATTTTTGATATCCCTGATTAAAAATCATTTTAGAATATTTTAGGGAGACAAGCGGATATGATTTAAGCATGAATTTGGAACCTTTTGTTTTATACTCCCCTTTAATAAAGCATAATCAATTAAAGGGTTTTAGAGGAGTTATCTTGAGCACAAAATATTTTGAAAGATTTTGAAAAATCTTTTGAACAATCTTGAAAAGGTGCTCAAGATGATGATGATTTCTCACCGATTTTAAATGTAGTGCCTTTGAAGCGTACACTAGTGATTTTTCCATAAAATCATGAGTTTTGATTTGAAAAAAATCAAAAGTCATCATTTTAGTCAGGTTTAAATCTTGAAGTATCTGAAAGCCATTTTGAAAAATTTTGAGAAAGCGACATGTTTTGAAAAACATTAAAGAACTCTCGCTCAAGCATCTGTACATACGTATCATTGTTGAATGACATTTCTAGAAGCGTCTGAGAATATCGATTATCTGAAAGACATGTCGTGAGAAGAATATTTTGGATTTTGATTTTATATTGTTTTTGTATTTTTGAAAGTTTTATATTTTATATTTTGCTTTTGTTGGTTTTCAAATTTTGTATTTTGTTTTCAAAAATATTTACAGTGACTTGTTGAAAATCATTTTCAAGAAGATTAGAGAAGGCGTTCTAACTCCTCGGGGTTGAGGCCGCATTCAATTAAATCGAACTAAATCGTTAAACCTTTCTTTTGGAAGGGCTTTAGTGAATAGATCGGCGAGTTGGTATCTGTCTTCGAAGAATAATTCAGCGATACCATTTTCGTACTTTTTGATGAAGTGGTAGCGGACTACGATATGCTTAGTCTTTGGTGATGAGCAGGATTGCATGATATGGCTATGGCACTTTTGAGTCACAATACATAGGTATTTTATCGAGTAAAGCCATAATCGTGAGTTGTGTTCTCATCCATAGAACTTGAGCACAACATGAGATAGAGACACATACTCGACTTTAGCGGTTGATAGTCTGATGCAATCTTGTTTCTTTGAAGACCGACTAACTAATTTTCACCCAAAATTGTGCTCCTCTGATGTACTTTTCTTTGTAACTTGATCACTGCGTGGTCCGCATCGAAAAACCAATTAGATCAAATCCAGTTCCTTCGGATACCAAATACCGTGTGAATGGATGTCTTGATGCCGAAAGATCCTTTTAACCTCTTTGAGGTGCGGTTGATGAGCTTTGCACGAAACCGTGCTAATAAGCAAACATCAAAATGAATATCGGTCGACTAGCGGTGAGGTACATGAGAGAACCAATCATGCTCGATATTTCTTGGATCAATAGGTTTCCCAAACAAATCGGCTCCAATTTTTGGTGAAGTTACCATTGGTGTTCAATAGAGTCTATACCATGATTTTCAAAATCTCATTTGTGTATTGAGCTTGATTTATAAAAGTTCCACGATGGGGTGATGTATTGTAAGCGAAGAAAAATTTTAGTTCCCCATCATGGACATTTCAAATTTGCTTTTCATGAGATTTTCAAAGTGTTTTGAAAGATTCGGATTAGTGGACCCAAAGATGATGTCGTCACATAAATGAAGAATCAAAATGTCGTTTTGCATTTTGTGTAAACAAGGTAGGATCAATGTTCCTTTGGTGAAATTGTTTTGGATAAGGAAGAGACAGTTCATCATACCCGCTCTTGGAGCTTGTTTCAATCCATAGATTGCCTTTTTGAGTTTGTAGGCGTGATGCAGGTGTTCAAGTCGATGAAGCCTTGGTGACTCACGTACACTTCTTCTTTCGAGTTCCATTCAAACCTTGATCTTAATGTCCATCGATAAACCGTGATGTTTTGTGAGTGCATAGGCTAAGAATATCTGTTGCTTCAAGTCTAGCTACGGCGTGAATGACTCTTCAAAGTCTATCCCTTCCTCTTATGTATCATTTGGCCACAAGAAGAGCTTTGTTGCGAATTATAGTCATCTCTTCATCCCTTTTGTTCTTCCATAACCATTTGAGATCAATGGCCGAATGTCAATTGGTCTTGGAACCATTCCAAGAGTCATGAAGGCGGTATTGGAAGTTCCTCTGCATCGCTTCTATCCATGCGGGTTCGCCATTGCCTCATGAATGTTCTTTGGCTCTATATTGCTAATTGAGCAAAGGTAAATGCACAAATCGCAATCGGTGGCAATTTGACGTCTCGTCGAATTGGCGTGAAGGTTCACCAATAACTTGTTCAATTGGGTGCTCTTTTGTCCACTTGAGTAGAAGGATACGTTGGTTAAGCGTATGCTAGTTAGATGGTTCTCGAAGGCTTGAAGATGATTCGGTGATTCCGTGTGACGGGTTTTCAAATAAGTCATCATCTAACGTTGCGTCGTTTGGTTTGGTTTTGCTCATCAAGCTGCTTTGGTGAGCGGGTGCAAGACACGGAGTAGATGTAGATGATGTTAATGGAGTTGGTGCATTGGTTTCGACCATTGTAGATGCATCTTCTATTGGTGGTGGAGGATGATTTTGGTGCTTGACGAAATGATGGTTTGATGCATTTGTCGAAGTTCCACCATAGTATTCATCGAACATTAACTGAAAAAATTCTCCCATTCTTGTTCTTTAGGATTTTCAAGCGAAGTTGATTGAGCTCTTTGAGTCACGAGTCACAGGCGATGTGTCCAAAGTCTGCGGGTTTAGTGCGGGTTCTAGGCGAGTCTCTGGAAGCCATATGTGAAAGTTCATCAAATTTCACATTCATCGTCTCCATGATCCTCCTAGTTCTTACATTATACACCACAGATGCCCTTGAGTTATCACGAATATCCAATGAAGATTCCAATATCACCTTTAGCTTTCAATTTACCTAAATCTTCTCATCATTCGTAGGATAGCACAAAGCGCCAAACACGTGAAAGTAAGAGATATCCGGTTTCTATTGTTCACAAGCTCATATGGGTTTTATTGAATTTAGGATGGATTAGGGATCGGTTACGAGTGAAACAAGCGTGTATGACATCGATTATAGAAATAACGGTGCCTTTGGAATAAATTAGCATTGTGCGGCGGCTTCACAAGAGTTCTATTTCTTCTTTCAACTACCTTATTCTGTGGAGTTCTAACAAGCGATGTCGATGTGTAATTCCAACATCTTCAAAATAAGTTCGTAACCCACGATTAGTGAATTCGGTCTGGTTATGCATTCTTACAACCACTACTGGAGTTTGAAGAAGTACTTGAATTCGTTTGAAATGTGATGATGATGCACGGTGCTTTGTCTTTTGACCTCGGAAAGTTAACCCATGTATATCTTGAATAATCATCGGCGATAACAATAATATACTTTTCCCATTAATGCTTTCACCTCTCATTGGACCACATAAGTCCATATGCGAGCATATATGCAACTTTGCTTCGAACTAGAGTGCGGTTTTGGGTTTATATGATGCTCTTTTGCTTTTCCTTGTTTGCATGATGGACATAAGTGATCCTTGGTGTATTTGAACTTTGGAAGTCCGTTGTGATGTTGTCTTTAGCAAGATTGTTGATGGTGTCGAAATTGAGATGGGATAACCTTCATGCCACAACCGGGGTGTGTTCGGATGCTCGTGTCATAAGACATATTGGTGATGAAGAGGCCATTTGATTGATGTCGATAGCATACAAGTTTGTATCACGATTCCCGATTAAAGAGATCGGTGCCATCAAGTTTCTAACGAAGCAAGCATTTTCCTAAAGCAACCTCTAAATCGCATCACAGGCCTTGTTGAAAACAAATTGTGTCGACCCTTGACATAGTAAAACCGAGTGATCAAATAATTTCCAAAGGTAGATCTCCATAATCCATGATATTGCTACATGTTCATTTCCAAGCGTAAGGTTCCATGAATTTCAGACGAAATTGATCGTGACTTGATTCGGTCATGTGCTTGGAGCAACCAGTCGGCGATCCAAAGACAAATTCGATAACACGCGATTCTGAAAAAGAATATTGTGGAAACCGTTTTGATTTTGGTTCCTTTGGGTTAGAGGTAAAATCTGATCACACTCGAAGAGGTTTTCTCGAGAATTTTGGTTTATCACTCATTTTACCATTATGGAGTGTGAAATTTCTACACGTGGGTTTCAAATATCATCCCTAAAGTATACACTATAGTTCATGTCAGTAGTGTAAAGCCTAAGTTTTGCAACTAGTCTTCCTACTCGTTTAGCGTAAGTACTTTTTGGAACGTTCTTCTTAACATGCTTATCATTCACATTCTTAGAAACATAATCATCTTGAACATTAATTAAAGATTTCTTGCAAGTTAAACAAAGAGATTCAACACATTCATTAGACTTAGCAAGTTTCATAGGTTCAGTACATTCAGACGAAATGTCTTTCTTATTCAAAAACGGTAAATTCCTAGGGTGTTCTTCTACTTTCTTCTCTTTATTCAAGCTACTACTCCTAGAGGCATGCGAGACTCTATTGTTCCTTTTATTGCTCTTAGGCTTTAGTCTGCTTGCTCTAGAGGTGCTTTCTAGTCTGTAGAAGGTAAGGCACGCATTAGGATTCACATTTTTATGAAGGAGGTGGTTTCGACTTTCCTAGTCTCTTTAGAGTGCTTTTCTAAACTTATGTCATTTGTTTCATATGTTTTAGATGTGGAAGCGAGGCATTAGTGGTACTCATCTTAAAAAGGCGGTGCTAAAACTTTTGGTTTCTCGATAACCGCTTTTCCTTTATCAACATTTGATTAGGTAAAGGCGGTGGAGTGGTAGTTTTGATGAAACATTTTCTCATTGACTTTTGGAGGAGGCATAAAGCAGACATTTTGGTTTGGAAACGGTTTTGGAACATTTGCTTTCTCCATGATCAATGGTTTTTAATCACAATATCCTTGCCTTTCCTTTTTGACTTTCTAATTGAGCCCTCAAAGATCATTTTCACTTTAATGTCATTGTAGGCACGCTCATACTGACGGTTGTCATACTTGCATTCCTCGGTTTGCGATCAAGTTGTTTAAAATCTGAGACATTTTATTTTTCAAGTTTTCAAGAGCTTTTCATATTTTGAAACAATTTGGAGGTCTCGGTGGAGTCTTTCATGATCTTCAACGAATATGTTTGTAAAATAATGGACATAATATCGATAGTTAGAACATCTTGAAGAGAGAATCATTTAAAATTTCCAAAACTTTGATGTGTTCAACACTTTCATTAGCTTGCTTTACGAGGATTTATGGTCCTTGACAAAGTCAATTGTTTCTTTCAAAAATGCTTGTTCAAAATGAATTACCCTTGAATTGATGTTATTGGTGAGGGCAATTTGAGTTTCAAAAACTTTTACATTCATTATCAAAGCTATTAAACCCGGATGTTTGTTGTAATATAGGTTTTAGTTTTACAGTCTCTTGAAGATCTGCAGTTCTAGTTTTCACATTTTCTAAAATACTTGGCGCATCACTTGTGTTAAAAGGATTGTTTGAAGACATTTGTTCAATGTTTGAAAGAGATTTGGATACAACAAGCGGTTTTGAAACTAATTTTGAAGCTGGTGTTGACACTTTGTTTGAAACACTTGGTGTGGTGGAAAGCGTTGATTGTTCTTTATGAAAGCAGGCGAAATACCATTACTTTTGTTCCATTTGTTATAATCAATTGGTTTGATTTCGGATGTATTTGTTTTATTTTTGATCTACTCTCCTTAGATAGTTCCAACGTTTCAAGAGAATCATGTGCGATTATGGGTTCATGCAAAGGTTTTCCATTGTTTAACACATTACGAGATTTCGAGCTTTCTTGAGGAGCGAAGAAGGGTTGTTACCAGGGCCATTTTATATGCGGTATGAAAATCGGATTAACTTGGTTGAAAGCATCTTGTTTGTTTTAGCGGAATGACCCGTTGTAAGAAGCAAATTGTCCAAAGTTTTGATCTTTTCATTCTTATCAAGAATTTCATCAAGAAGAGAATCTTCTCGTTTTGAAAAATCAGCAATCAACTGTTTCTTCTCTTTTTCAAGATCAGAAAACAATGCTTTTTGTTTAGAAAGTTGGTCGTTTAGATCAGAAATTTCCTTGTTTAAAGATTTTATTTTCAAGTTCAAATTCACATCAAGTGTGTCATACTTGAGTTGCAATTGCTTTTCTCTTAAAACAGAATCTCGATAACCAATTTCTAATTCTGATAATTTGTTTGTATGAAATTCAAAAGCTTTTGCGTTCTCCTTGCAACTCTCAAGCTCAGCGGTCAATTTTTTATTCGCGGCCTTAACCTCGCGATTGACCGTTCTAACTTTTTCAATTTCAATGCCACAGTTATTGATTAATGATTCAAAATAAGCACGGGTTTCCTCATCGGTCGGTATTTTGTGCCACACGACCTCCATTAGGATCCACATATGGAGTTTGAGTTAGTATTGCTACAACTCGGATTGTCGGTATGTATCATAAGTAGGTCTTGGCGTCGCGAAATCTGATTCGTCATGAGTAACACATCAAATATGACATTGTTATAGCATGGATCAATGATTGGTACCTCGAGATCTGCGTTGGCGTCATAAGCAGGAAGTGCGTCGAGTCGGTGTCATACTTAATCTCTGAAGATTTGCCATGAAGATGCGATTCGCATTGATTTCCTCGAGGTCTTCCAAATCATCCACAATAGCGAAAAATCATTTTCCTCGGCACTCAAGCGCATCCGTGCTTCTTGCTTATGTGTTATGACATAGCTTTCGAAGAAACTCGACATTCTTCTTGTGTGGCTTAGTGGGACAGTTTCGTGCCATGTGACCCATTCCTTCTGATTATAACACTTAACTTTGATTGCCACGATTCACATTTCCATAATTCCCAATATTTGGGTACAACATTCCTATTACGATGACCATTTGATCTATTCCCAACATTCTGTCCCATCGATTTCCAACATTCGACCCAACACATAAGCAAAAGCACGGATGCGATGGTGTGGAATAGCTGCTGAATGCTTTTCCCAATAAAGAAAATACATGTAAAAGTCATTTCTTGTTCAATTCGGGATCGGTGATTCCTTGTTCTGGTATTGTGGATATTGTTGTTGTTAAAGGACTTGTTGTTACGGTGGATAGAATTGTTGTTGAGGATAATGACTTGTGGTTGTGGAATGTATTCTTTGCAAGTTGTTGTTGGTGGAAGATGATGAAGCTTGTTGTTGTGTATTCGAAGGTTGAGTCTTTGCAATGAGTGCCAATGGATTATGATTCTTTGCCAATCTTTCTTTCGACTTCATTGACTTGAGTGGTTTTGTTTGAAAATCATTCGAGTTGATCAAAGTTCACGATGTAAGTCTTTTGTTTGGTTGAAAATAGTGACATATCGTCCCCATTCTTACGGAAGATTGTTCGGGAACTTGATATTTTATACGATAGTTACGGGTTCAAACTTGTTTATGATAAGCTCATTCATCAAAGTGCAAAACCTTCCATAGTAGGTTCAATGGATTCTCACAGGTTGAAGTGAACTTTTCCCATTCGGTTATGACTTGTTCTCCATGTCTTGTTGACCAATTTACATTCCATGACAAAGCCGTCTAACACGTTCCCACATATCAGCATTTCTGGCTTGTCTGACTGACAAAGATGTCTCTTGGTAAACCAGTTGGACAATATGAATTGCCATGTCATCGCATCGACTTGTTTGATCCTCTTGATGTATTACGATTCATTTGAAGGCGGAAGATGGTGGAGCAGTGTTGCAACAACATTTCGAGGACTTGGACTTGTCGAGGCTTGAAGGGTCCATTACGAATGGATTGAATCATGAGTTTTCCATTTGGTTTGGTCTTGATGTAGCGAAACATCTGACTTGTCCATTGAAGATAACCACCTTTTACCAACATAGGAGGCGGTTTTCTGCTTTTGCATGAATATCTTGTTGAGTTGCCATTGATGAAGGTATGATCGATAAAGTTGATCTAGGATCGATTCAACGATAAGAGTTGTGTTTAATAAGATATTGGTTTGAAGTTTTTACGAAAGTCGTACTCGTGAACTTGGTTCTTAGGCCTAAAATTTTTCTCCCAAAATTTGAAATTCTGATGAAAATCAATTCTAAGGTTGTATGAAAATTTGAGTTATGACAATTTTGACGTAAATTTGACCCAAAAATTTGAATTGGGTCCAAAATTTGAATTTTGACCAAAATTTTCCAAGTTATACCAAAGAATTTCGTAAAAATTGAGCGTTTAGTCTCCTCAAAATTTTGATTTTTTTTGAAGAGCTTAGGCGTAGACACACAAAGTTCTGAGTAGACTATGGTGCTTAGGCGTGGGCAATAGACTTCTGCGTAGGATCTTTATCGTGGGAAGCTTATGCGTAGAGATTGTGCTTAGGCGTAGAGAGAACTTCTGGCGTAATACCCAAGTTCTGGCGTAACAATAGAGTTATCGTAGACTAAAAACTTAAGCGTAGAATCCTTATCGTGGGATTTACTTATCGTAAGACAAGCTTAGGCGTGAAAATACTTATCGTGAAATTATCTGGCGTAGATTTAGCTTATCGTAAATCTAGGGTTTAGCCAAAGATCCTTTACACTATCACGATGTAAAGATATCCAAAAGTCAAGTGTTCCACAAACTTATCCAAATGAGGAAAGCCTTTGAGTCACCGTTATAGCTCGAAGCGCACAAAACTCTTATCGTAGAACCTTATCGTGAAAAGGGTTGACTTTTCTTCAGCGTAAAACTAGGGTTTTGACCTACAGCGTAAAAAATTTCGATGATTCAACCGATTTACGATGCACACAACCTTAAAAACACTCGAATAACACAAAAGTTTTGACCTTAATCACCCAAAGTGCCTTGAAAGCTTATGCGTGAAATGAACTACCCAATCCGTGCGAGTTTAAAGCTGAAGAAAAACACGTAAAGCTTGAACTTTGCAAAAAGCGAAACTTTAGCACCAAATAAACCTTAAACCACAAGAATCTTGAATTTTAAGTGCAAAAATTAAAGTTTTAAGCGTGTCAAAGATGTATAGCGAGCGCTTTTACGCGTACAGTACCAAACTTCAACACAAACACAAACACTCCTAAACCATTGTTAGGCGATTGATACCAATTGTAGGACCTTAGAAATATCAACCTTATCACAAACCCAACAAGTTATGCGTAGAACACGAACAACACAAACACAAACCTATGCGTAAATAAAGAAGGAAAGATTAAGAAGAGATGGTGACTTGATGTTATGCGTATGAACAAGATAGAGAGATGAAAACAATAAGTTGTATATTGCTCCAAAGAAAACACACACACTCAAGCACACCTCAAATGACCATTTGAGGTATTCTAATACAAATGACTTGATGCCCTAAAAGGCTTTCTATGGGCTTTGTGGGCTTGGACATGGGTTGGATTGGATAAAAGGCAAGCTTAACATAACTAGTACCCATTTAGCTTAGTCCAATCCACGAGCCCGTTGACTATTCTATCACGATATCTAACACACGATATAAACTTCCTAAATGAGAATGACCATCACTTCTAATAAAAACTATTAAGGCTAACAGAGATGGCCAAGGAGGTAAGTCTTCTACATTGTGAGAATGTGGAGATGATTGTGAGGTGGCTCTAGGCACTAATGATGTTGGTTGAGTTGTGGAGGGTATGTTTGGTTTAGTGGAGTTTGGTGATGAAATCCTAGTGGGAACAATATTCTTGGCGATTAGTTTGATTGGTTTCTTTGGTGTAGGGGAAATCCTAGCATTTGTGGACTTAACCGGAGATGATTCGGTTGAGGAAACTTCGTGTATGATCCTAGCAAGTTTCTTGGGTGGTTCTTTAGTGGATGAGTTAGCACTAGGAGCCTTTCTCATGATGAAATGACTAAGGAAGATGGTTGTAATTGCTGATAATTGTTTTTGTGTTTGATGACTAAAGTGTTCTAGCAATATGGCTTATAAAGGGAAGAATTTGGCAAGTCCAGTTAAGACTTAAGCCACTAGGATTCTTAGAGATGTGATGATTAACATGCACAAGGTTGAAGTTCGAGTTTCATGATCTAGGAACTCATTTAAGATGAGGCAGTGTTTGAGTGAGCAAGATGAGCTTGAAGTGATTGTTTAGTTAGATTTGACATAATCATCACCGGATCATGGTTCCCTCCTTGAGGGATCCGGCAAAGGCGAATCCTAGGGATCCGACTCTAAGCAATTATGATGAGTTAGAAATCAAGTTTCTAAAAGCTAGATCCTATATTATTTTGAGTGTTTGATCCTCTAAGTTTCTAAGATGAGGTACACTTGAATGATCAAGAGTAATGAGTGTTATAGCAAATGATTGCTTTTTATTGAAGGAAAATGAGAGTAGATGACTACCAATGGATGTTCAAGGATAACACTAAGAGTTTTGGTAGTGTCAAGTCATAATAAATGATCCTAGAGATCATATTTTGGCTTGAGATGAAATTTAAAAAATCCTTAAAAATCACAAGAATTGAAAAACTAATTTTTGATCCACTTTGAGATAAAGATGACTAGAAACAATTTCCTAAAATTGTTCAATAAGTCCACCTAAGTGTTTTGAAAGATGAAAAATAATTTGTGAGTATTAAAGCGGAAATATGGTGAGTTTAGATGTATTGTAAATCAAGATACATTTGACTAAGATCTTATATAAGCTATAAGTGAGTCTAAGCCTTTCTCATCCTTGAAGTGGACTTAGTTGGGTTCTAATATCTTATGTTTAGCTAATGTGATGTTATCTAGTAAGCTATCTTGATGTAAGGGAATTTGTATTCTTGATCTGCTATCACGGATCCCGAGGTTCCCTCCTTTGAGGGATCCGGCTAGGCTAATCCTAGGGATCCGGCATCTGCAGATCAAAATCCTTAGAAAATAATGTGCAGATTTTGCACACTAATTAACCGTTACACTAAACAACAAGAACAAGCATGTCGTCACAAAGTAACACTCATTAATAATGAAAGAGGTAATAATATTCAAATTACCACAAACTAAAGTGCTAAAACATAATCATTCACACACAAGTTAAGCTAAAAATAAGCATATTCCTACTGTCTCTTTCGTCAATTCTTTCTTTTCCTTTTTGACGACTTAGTGAGGTTGTAAGCAAGATTTTAAATCATGCCCCTCAATTGTTTGAATTCCGTGGTTTTGTTTGGAATGGTTGGAAGTTGTTCGTAGTAATCGAAGGGTTCCAATTCAATGTTGGCTATGGGGTCGAAATCTTCTTCTTCCTCATTTTCTTCTTCTTCTCCTTCCGAGGAGTCGGAGAGAGCTTTAGGTTTCTTCCCATTGACCATGAAGCATTTAGAGGGTATTTTGGTAAGAGGTACCATTACATGATTGACAAAGAAATGATAATTGTTGATAGGAGATGGTTGCAATGCACTAACATACTTACAAAGTCGTGTTAGGAGCATACCATATGGAAGTACCATGTTGGAGACTTTGAATACCCCGACCATTCTCCTTACCATGTAATAGGCGAGGTTAAATGGCTTTTGGTGGATAAGACAATAGATCATTTGCACAAGGCATGCATTTGGATGATCTTTGTTACCAACTAGGCTAATGACGTTTTCCTAAGTTTCTTCCATTTTCTAAACATGGGATGGATTTCAAAAGTTCCATTTGAAAAGGATTACGGTGAATGATCTTCTTGTTTCGGTTGAAGCAGGATTGGTCGCTCTTATTTTGAAAATGGTGTCTCGGATGGTTCGGGTTCATCAAGAGGAGTATGGTACATTGGTTTAGAATCAAGTGCAAGGTTTTGCGTGTTAATTGCCCAATCTTGAGAGTACATACAAATCCCTTCACAAGGAATGCGAAGAATTTGAGCAAAGGTGTTGAGGGTGAGAGTGAAGTTTCGTTTATTGATGATGAAAGCGATTGAAATGCTATCATCGACATTTCAAATGATCCTAACGCTTTTATAAAATTCAAAGATGAAAGCCGGACAAATTTGTTCATCAATGTCAAGAAGAAAATCAAAATCCTCAAGGAAACATTCCTTGATTACACGACCTTCGTGGATAAGTCGTTTTTTGAGTTTTTTGAATACCTTGCGGTCAGTTTTTGAGTGTTCCTTATTTCGATAGTAATGAGTAAGGTAGTGAATGGTATCATGGTGATCTTGTTGAGTGGCTTTGGGCAAGGTTGGTCCTAGAAACACAAATTTTCCAATTAGGTAAAATTAGTTGAGATGGCTTTATGGTTTTAATTTGTATTAACAATGTTGTGAACACGATGTGATCTTAATTATGTAAAAGCCCCTTTTAATAATTAATTTTGAAAACCCTAATTAGAATAATTGATTAGAGATTGTGAAACCATAAACCCTAGAATGAGGATGATAAAAAATTAGAACAAGTTAGTGTAAACACTTACAATGATGTTCTAGGGAGGAATACTTGAGAGTATGAAATCCAATGAGGATGAAATCAGTAGTTTAGTGTTTTTTGTGTTATGTGAGTAGAGGGAAAAGGATCAGTGGTGTTTTTTGAAAGCGTATAGCTGAGTTCTGTTCCACGGTTCCCCCGGATCCCTTGTATTTGGGATCCGGCTAGTACTAACTAGGGGATCCGGCTCATGTAGACGAGAAAAAAGGTTGTTTGGCACTATTTTGTAGTAGGCATAAACTAGCTTACTAAAAATAGTTTGGAGGTATCGAGATGAAGATTGTTTTGGATGACGAGTTTTGATGAGTCACATAAGGGTTCATATGTGACGGCGTTAGTTTGATGAATCAAAAGAATACTATTCACGATGATGAATAGGACGGAAAAGTGACGAAAGAGACATTTAAAGATGCTAGCAATTATTAATCAAAGAGAACTATGAAAATAAATAAACTCATGTCACCTATCTAATGAAAAGTAAAACATACCTCTATGCTTATTGGTTTGGTATAATACCAAAAATACTTCATGAGCTTTTAAAGTAATCCTTTGTACTTGGTGTACGTAATTGGTGATTACTTTTAGATCCTTCCTTGAATGTTGACTTCATTATTCTTTGAATAGAAATGAAGGTTTTGGAGAGATTCTAGCATGACGGTTTCTTGAAACAAAAATTGTTAGAATGATCTATCAATGTCCAACAAAATGATTTAAAAGAAAATATGAGTTTAAAAAAAAAAAAAAAAAAAAACTTTCTTTGTAGTTTTCAAACATACACGATCGTATCAAGTCTTTAAAGTAGAACATACTTTAGAAACTTGGTAATGAAGCTCGATGCCAATTGTGAAAAACTAGAAGGGGTTGAATAGTTTTACCAATTTAAAACCTCCTTTTAAATTTATAGATCGACTTATGTCAATCTATTTGGTTGTTTATGTTGGGCGTTGATAGATAGATATATAAGCGTGTAATGAAAGATAAAGAGTAAGAAGCACATCACACGACACAAGTATTTATAGTGGTTACGCTACAAGGACACCTTCCTTGCCCTGCTCCACTCCCGAGTCACCTACTCGAGAGTTCGTAAACACTACACCAATCTCCTTATGGCGGAGAAGCCTACACAGCGTCGCTTACATCTTTTTCGGTACAAAGCTAAATCTGAGGTTCTTTTACACCAAGGCGAACCACACCTAACACAACGTCGCCTACCCTTTATCGATGCTAGGCTAACCACGGGTTCTTTCACACCAAGGAGAACTAAAACTATCACAACGTCGCCTACCCTTTATTGGGTACTAGGCTAAGCACCTAGTTCCATTACTATGGAGGAACTACTATCCTTCACAACACAACACCTAATCTCAAGGAGATCCATCCTTGTTACAACACCATCAAGGATATCACCATCCTTGAAATAAACAAATACTTATATGTATAACGATGAACCTCATCGATTATCGACCTAGGTATTCTTCCTAATGCCACTTGATTTGATTCTTAGGCATCCTTCACTAATGCCTTTGACACAACGCTTGGCACCCTTCACTAATGCCTTCGTCTTGACACCTTTAGCATTCTTCACTAATGCTTTGGACACGGACGATAAGCACCTTTCACTAATGCTTTCGTCTTGACACTTTCGGCATCTTTCAACACAACATCTATGGAGGAAGAAAGAACTATCAACAAGAGAACCTCAGTTGTCTTGATGATGACGAAGCATGGCAACTCATGGACTTGAGCTTGCTCGACTTCAAGAAGTGATGATCTCTCCTTTAAGAGGAACCTAGAGAATCACACAAAAACAAAAGACAAACTACATAGATCTCTTGGATCTGAGGTTAGAGAGATATAATACTTGGAGAAAGTATGTGTGAAGTGGTGAGCAAAAAGGTAGAAAAGGCTCACTATTTATAGAGGAAATTTTCTACTGTTCCTCGGATCCCGCGGATCCCTTCCACAAGGGATCCGTCTGGCACAAAGCTAGGGATCCGTGGGACGCTCCTCTTTGCCCATGGGTATTTTTGGTTATGGGTCATGGGTCATGGGTTATGGGTTGATCCATGGGTTTCTTTCTAGATACAATGAACTTGGTTAAGTGGTATATATAAAACCATGGGTTATGGGTCAATACCATTTGCTAGTTTTTACCCATTAATTATATACTTGTTTTTACCCATTTTAGTATATACTTGTTTTTACCCATTTTAGTATATACTTAGTTAAGCATATGTTAGCCCAATATGTAAACACTAGTTGTTGTACATATGTATCTAAATCATAAAATCACTTATACTTGTTTTAGTGTTTATGTGAAAACGTTAGTGTGTTAGAAAAACTATTGAATCAAACTATTTACGTATTTTATTTGTTTCGTTAAAATGATTTTACGTTTGTTATCGACAAAACATTAGAAGACCATAAAATATAAATAAATGTTTTTACGGCTTATTTGTATTAACAATGATTTCTTTAGAAATGAATGTGTTGTGTGAGCATGCGGCTATGGATTGACCTCTCCATTACGATCGGTTTGCAAATGTCGGGTGTACACATACAACATTAGCAATAAAAGCGCCGAAAGTGTCTTTGATCACTTCGTTGAATAGAGTACGGTCCACGGTTCCCGTTGATCGGTAAAAATCTTGCGTGATCGATGTAACACCCCAATTTCGTGATACGCGGTGAATTCAAACGGGTGTTACTTCATGGCTCAACGATTACAATAATGAAAACGAACTCTAATTGTATCATTTTAAAGATTTATCATTCGATTTATATAAATATCGAGTTTACAAAATGAGGTCCCAGTGGTTTTACAAATTATTAAATAAGTTATCGAATGATAATATAGCCTTCTTGAGTGTCAGGTGCCCTTCCATGCCATCCTCATAAATTATGAACACGAGATAAACATGCTAAAAAGTCAACAAAAGGTTGAGTGAATCCATAGTGTTTGTATAATAATCGAGTTGAACACAAGATAAGCGATAGTAAAATCGGTAATATTGTGATGCGATTATATTGCCCTAAGTCTCATGACATGAACCTTAACACGAGCGTCATAATAATGGCGTAAGTTACAAACATCATAGAGATGATGTGAGAAACAATGCCCTCCGGTAGGAGTTGCCAATCTCTTAGTATTCTCAAATAACGTGCATTTGGTTACCTATCCGGCTAACCAAATGGGCGATCAACGCCAATAGATCTATTCACGATATTCGCGTTCACTCGCAAGTGATTAATGGTTCATGATATGAGGGACTTTTAGTGGCAACAGTATATAACTTAGGCAATAACAATCAGGATAGCATACAGAAAAATACTTGTGTTCGGTTTTTGTAGCATGTATCTCCCCACGAGTTTAGAAAACAAATATGTAAAAGTGGGACTATGAACTCACCTTGGATGGAAATCTGATTGATGTCAAAAGTTAATTCAAAGTGAAATGGTAAATGGCTCCAACACGTGACCTGAATCGATATGTCAAGTTTAAGTATTCGTATTCATCTATATGTGATTATAATGCTTTATCGATGGTTGGGTGAACATGAAATCTCTTCAAAATTTAGTAATACTTATTATACTTCTTTTTAGGGCCCGGTTGATCGTTCATAAGTCTTATCGAAATCCAACTTGTTAAATATAATATGTTTCAAAAATGTTAAATTTACAATTTTGAGTATTCTGGTTTTACCCTTGCACTTCAAAATGACACTTTATTCCCTCAACTACGGGTTATTGACAAAATCATCAATTGTATTATTAGCTTTGAAGAAATTACATTTTAGTCCAATAAAACTTTATCTTTAAAAATTACAACTTTTATTCTTGTAGTTTTATAAGAAAAGCTTACTTGTTTTAGGCCTAAATCGACAAAGTAAGGGTAAATATAAGCGAGGCCTTAAGAGGTTTTCTCGTTCTTAATTCTTTCAAGAGTTTGTCTGTGGTCTTTCTAATGGTTCAAACTAGAGGTCTTAAACTCTTACGGTTTGGTGCAATGATTTTCCAAAGTAGGGGTTATGTGCCTTTTGTTGTTTTGGGCGATACGAGGCTAAAGAGGCGAGATTTTACGAGGCAAGCTAGTGTTTCTACATCGAATTTGACCCTTTAAACACTTTGCTGTAAGCTCTTCTAAATGGTATAATTCTCATGTCCTAGTTCTCATTTATTAGAAAGATACATGTCCACGAACTTGGCCACTTAGTCACGACGCGTTTTAAGAAAATTTCAGTTTTTAACCCATTAATTTTACGGGGTCACCTAGAGACATTGTAATATGTTTATTAACTTTTTTTAAGTTATTTCCCATCATCCTATGACTCCCACGACTCAATTTTTGACAAGTATACACAAGGCTTATTTTTGAAAATTCCCGCGAGTCACCCTCTTTGTGGTTAATTATAAAAGAGACTATAAGTGATTTTAAAGGCGTTATTGGGGCATTAACAACTTTTCAGCCAAGCCCTTTAAGGCGGTGTAAACCTCGTACTTTTAAACCTTTTAACTTGCAAGATATTGATTACGGAAAGGGTACTTATGCTATTTTGCCAACTTGCAATCTTCGTTTTAAACCATAATACTCTATATCTTTTGCATGCGACCTTGTGAAATGTGGTTTTATCCATTTCTAATGTTTATAAGATAGTTCTAAATCAAATTTATCAAAATCCTATGTTTTCCATATATTTGTTGTAAAAAGCTTGTTGGTGTTTATGACTTTTGACCAACATGATGGGCTGTTAGTAAATATAACGACTAAGCTTTTTAACCGGGTTATGGGGGCGTTTTGTAGTATCCCAAGTGGTGTTTACAATGGTACCTCAGTTGAGCCTAATACCTCTAACACGAAGTAGATAAATGAGGGGCAAGTAGGGGGGTGTTGGCTGTTTTTGTAAGATATACCTAACAGTTGTTGGGATTTTTATTAAATTATGAGTTCGTTATGCGTTTTCTGGCCTCGTGCACCTGAGTTTTTGAAGAAAACGTCATTCCGGACAACTTTCATGATTTAACTTTTTCAAGAAACGGACTAGAAATGCCTCGTTTCGTGTGCCCGAGTGTTCTGTCGACAGAAAGTTCGGACAGATTTTTGGCAATTTCTTTAGACCATAACTTTTGACTCGTGTACTCGTTTTAAGTGATTCAAATTGCTACATTTTCCTTATAAAATCCTTTTTATGAGTATGCAATTGATATTAATAGTTAAAACGAAATAGGATGAGTTTAATAGACTTACAAACTTGAGATTCGACTAGAACTATATTGGCTTTCAAATGAAACAAGACTCTTCCTCCTCCCGGGCTCTAATGTACCTTCCTTCTTCCTTCTCTTAGACTTAGAAATCAGTAAGTATGTGTGTGAGAGTGTTTGTGTGTTTCAAATGGTGATGAGATAAAATGGGAATGTATGGGTGGATTTATATAGGGTGAAGGATTAGGATTTGTATGGCTACATATAGGAACACTTGTTCAATGAACATGGAACATGGTGTTTATAAGATGTCCATACATTAGGTTGTTGGTTCGAATGGTTCAAAAGACGCCATGTATCTCCATTTTTAACCAAGGGTAGAAGAGGAGGGATGATGTGTCTAATTTATGTTCATACTTTAGGTAGTTGATTCAAATGGTTTTTACAAAGAACACATTTACTTGTTTTCCTCCATTTAAATCGAATGGGTTAGGAAGAGAACACCTAGGCGCATACTTGTTCAATTTCCTAGCCACAAGGGTGGAAAATCTAGGGGACAAGGTGATGTGTTCATCTATGGTGCAAGGAACTAATTGTGGTTAAGGTAATTACATGTAGTATATGGTAAATGTTTAGTTCAATTTTAACTAAGGTAACATGGGGGGCGTTAGGCTTAGTGTGTAGTACCTAGGGCTTAGTGAGTTGTACCTAGAGTGTAGAGATGTAGTATACTTAGTTAGGTTTGTAATTTTACTTTAGATAATTACTAGTTTAACTTAGGTAAATGATATATTTAACATATATGCATAAAATACTTGTACCACAAGCATTGGAGAGTTGTACATTAGGTTTGAAAATTTAGGAAAGTCAATTTTAAGGGCTTGTGCAATATAGGTTTGTATCATGTGCTTTAAGGTAGGTACATTGAGGTTTATAATGTAATTTATATAAGTATTAAGCTTGTATGCATTAAAGACTTGTACATATGCTTGAAATACTTGTATATTAATATTTTGAAAATATATCATGTACATAAAATCATAGAGTTGTATATTAGGGCTTGTAACGGAAATTAAAGTATAGCTAAGTTCCGTGCTTTAATGACTTGTACTTTAGGTATAAAATGTTGTACTTTACCATTTATGAAAAAGCGTAGTTATAATAAATTAGGGTTTCATGTAAGCTCAAATAAATCGTTAACGATTAACTTGAAAGTTTAATAATTGTACGTTAACGTAATAACGTTAAGTGATAAATAAAGGTTGAAAACTTTCATACTTGACATGTAAGGAATAAACTTAAGACATTACGATGTTGGTGTGTGAGTTCGTCATATTAGTTAGTTGTTGTGATCAAATAAAAGAATATCGTTTCTTAAAAAATTTTGGACGTAAAATGGATAAGTATTCTTTCGTTAGAATATTATATTAGTTTAATCTGAGGTAAAATTTACAGGTGGTTCTGATCTCACCCTTAAATTGAATTCGTCCGAGATTAGATCAGTGTTAAGTGTTGAAGTAATGAGGATGATTATGGTTTCTTGTGTCAATTGATTTTTTTAAGATAACTAGTGAGGTATTTTACTTGTGAAATCTTGTAAGTTAGAATTTATTGTTTTACATGTGAATAACATTATTCCGAAGCTCATATAAACTTAAGAAAATTTTATTTTGAATGAAGATTGTTAGTTTTTGATAATTGCGTTGAAAACTGGATGAGAATTTGATAGGTGTAGAGAAAGTTGATGAACTTCAGCTTTTGTAGATTTTATGAATCAGTTTGTGATCCTCGAGTTCATACTCATGTCGTTTCAGATACAAATAAGCCCACTTATTTATAATCTATCATTTACATAGAGAGGCGTCCTAAACAATGTAAATAAAGGAATATAAACTTATGGTTCGTGATTTACAATTTCTTTATTTAAATAAAAAGGCGTCCCAATCCATTTAAATAAAGTCATTGTAAGTCATCCTACTTAAAATTTCGATTTAACATTAGGTATAGCGATGAGTTCTGAGGAGCTTTGGGTGTTTTGAGTCTGAGAAGAGTGTTTTCACTTATTATTTAGAGATGGAAGTAAGAATATCAAGGAAAGTTGCCAAAATAGTTGGTGAGTATATATATATTTAGTGTAAATAAGATAAGTAGGAGAGACCATTGTAATTGGTTACAATGTCTTGAGAAGGTTTCATAAATTTGAAAAATATAAAAGTGGGTACATGCTCGGGGAAACATGATTAAGTCATAATGCCTTAGAGTAGGCATATGCAGGTATGTATATTTTGTGTAAAGTGATCAGAGGTATATATCAGTATACTAAAGTGTTTGCGTAGCATAAATTGTCTAAAAGTCACATAATTACGGAGGATGGAAGGCACGAGGCGAAAGGCTATAAAATGTTTTCTTTGTAAAAATAGTTATAGTTCGGACTGACTAGATCCGTTTCTCTATAAGCTGACTCGATACCAATCTGTAACACCCCAATTTCGTGATACGCTGTGAATTCAAAGCGGGTGTTACTTCATGGCTCAACAGTTACAATAATGAAAAACGAACTCAAATTGTATCATTTTAAAAGATTTATCATTCGATTTATATAAATATCGAGTTTACAAAATGAGGTCCCGGTGGTTTCTGATTATTAAATAAGTTATCGAATGATAATATAGCCTTCTTGAGTATCCGTACCTTCCATGCCATCCTCGTAAATTATGAACGAGATAAACATGCTAAAAAGTCAACACAAAGGTTGAGTGAATCCATAGTATTTGTATAATAATCGGTTGAACACAAGATAAGCGGTAGTAAAATCGTAATATTGCGATGCGATTATATTGCCCTAAGTCTCATGACACGCAAACCTTAACACGAGCAGCGTCATAATAATGGCGTAAGTTACAAACTTCATAGAGATGATGTGAGCAACAATGCCCTCTGTAGGGTTTGCCAATCTCTAGTATTCTCAATAACGTGCATTTGGTTACCTATCCGGCTAACCAAATGGGGATCAACGCCAATAGATCTATTCACGATATTCGCGTTCACTCGCAAGTGATTAATGGTTCATGATATGAGGGACTTTTAGTGGCAACGATATATAACAGGCAATAACAATCGGGATAGCGTCTGAGAAAAATACTTGTGTTCGGTTTTGTAGCATGTATCTCCCACGAGTTTAGAAAACAAATATGTAAAAGTAGGACTATGAACTCACCTTGGATGGAAATCTGATTGATGTCAAAAGTTAATTCAAAGTGAAATGGTAAATGGCTCCAACACGTGACCTGAATCGATATGTCAAGTTTAAGTATTCGTATTCATCTATATGTGATTATAATGCTTTATCGATGGTTGGGTGAACATGAAATCTCTTCAAAATTTAGTAATACTTATTATACTTCCTTTTATGGCCCGGTTGATCGTTTATAAGTCTTATCGAAATCCAACTTGTTAAATATAATATGTTTCAAAAATGTTAAATTTACAATTTTGAGTATTTACGGTTTTTACCCTTGCACTTCCAAAAATGACACTTTATTCCCTCAACTACGGGTTATTCACAAAATCATCAATTGTATTATTAGCTTTGAAGAAATTACATTTTTAGTCCAATAAAACTTTATCTTTCAAAAATTACAACTTTTATTCTTGTAGTTTTATAAGAAAAGCTTACTTGTTTTAGGCCTAAATCGACAAAAGTAAGGGTAAATATAAGCGAGGCCTTAAGAGGTTTTTCTACGTTCTTAATTCTTTCAAGAGTTTGTCCTGTGGTCTTTCTAATGGTTCAAACTAGAGGTCTTAAACACTTACGGTTTGGTCGCAATGATTTTCCAATGTAGGGGTTATGTGCCTTTTGTTGTTTTGGGCGATAACGAGGCTAAAGAGGCGGATTTTACGAGGCAAGCTAGTGTTTCTACATTGAATTTGACCCTTTAAACACTTTCTTTGTAAGCTCTTCTAAATGGTATAAGTCTCATGTCCTAGTTCTCATTTATTAGAAAGATACAAGTCCCGAACTTGGCCACTTAGTCACGCCGTTTTAAGAAAATTTGAGTTTTAACCCATTAATTTTACGGGTCACCTAGAGACATTGTAATATGTTTATTAACTCTTTTTAAGTTATTTCCCATCATCCTATGACTCCCATGACTCAATTTTTGACAAGTATACACAAGGCTTATTTTTGAAAATTCCCGCGAGTCACCCTCTTTGTGGTTAATTATAAAAGAGACTATAAGTGATTTTAAAGACGTTATTGGGGCATTAACAACTTTTCAGCAAGCCCTTTAAGACGGTGTAAACCTCGTACTTTTAAACCTTTTAACTTGCAAGATATTGATTACGGAAAAGGGGTACTTATGCTATTTTGCCAACTTGCAATCTTAGTTTTAAACCATAATACTCTATATCTTTTGCATGCGACCTTGTGAAATGTGGTTTTATCCATTTCTAATGTTTATAAGATAGTTCTAAATCAAATTTATCAAAAATCCTATGTTTTCCCATATATTTGTTGTAAAAAGCTTGTTGGTGTTTATGACTTTTGACCAACATGATGGGTCATTAGTAAACATAACGACTAAGCTTTTAACTTGGTTATGGGGCGTTTTGTAGTATCCCAAGTGGTGTTTACAATGGTACCTCAGTTGAGCCTAATACCTCTAACACGAAGTAGATAAATGAGGGCAAGTAGGGGTGTTGGTGTTTTTGTAAGATATACCTAACAGTGTTGGGATTTTATTAAATTATGAGTTAGATTATCGTTTTACGCCTCGTGCACTGAGTTTTGAAGAAAACGTCATTCGGACAACTTTCATGATTTAACTTTTCATGAAACGGACTAGAAATGCCTCGTTTCGTGTGCCGAGTGTTACGTCCACGAAAGTTCGGATGATTTTGGCAATTTCTTTAGACCATAACTTTTGACTCGTGTACTGCGTTTTAAGTGATTCAAATTGCTACATTTTCCTTATAAAATCCTTTTTATGAGTATGCAATTGATATTAATAGTTAAAACGAAATAGGATGAGTTTAATAGACTTACAAACTTGAGATTCGACTAGAACTATATTGGCTTTCAAATGAAACAAGACTCTTTCCCTCCTCCCAGGCTCTAATGTACCCTTCCTTCTTCCTTCTCTTAGACTTAGAAATCAGTAAGTATGTGTGTGTGAGAGTGTTTGTGTGTTTCAAATGGTGATGAGATAAAATGGGAATGTATGGGTCGATTTATATAGGGTGAAGGATTAGGATTTGTATGGCTACATATAGGAACACTTGTTCAATGAACATGGAACATGGTGTTTATAAGATGTCCATACATTAGGTTGTTGGTTGAATGGTTCAAAAGGCGCCATGTATCTCCAATTTTAACCAAGGGTAGAAGAGGAGGATGATGTGTCTAATTTATGTTCATACTTTAGGTAGTTGATTCAAATGGTTTTTACAAAGAACACATTTACTTGTTTTCCTCCATTTAAATCGAATGGGTTAGGAAGAGAACACCTAGGCGCATACTTGTTCAATTTCCTAGCCACAAGGGTGGAAAATCTAGGGGACAAGGTGATGTGTTCATCTATGGTGCAAGGAACTAATTGTGGTTAAGGTAATTACATGTAGTATATGGTAAATGTTTAGTTCAATTTTAACTAAGGTAACATGGGGGGGCGTTAGGCTTAGGGTGTAGTACCTAGGGCTTAGTGAGTTGTACCTAGAGTGTAGAGATGTAGTATACTTAGTTAGGTTTGTAATTTTACTTTAGATAATTACTAGTTTAACTTAGGTAAATGATATATTTAACATATATGCATAAAATACTTGTACCACAAGCATTGGAGAGTTGTACATTAGGTTTGAAAATTTAGGAAAGTCAATTTTAAGGGCTTGTGCAATATAGGTTTGTATCATGTGCTTTAAGGTAGGTACATTGAGGTTTATAATGTAATTTATATAAGTATTAAGCTTGTATGCATTAAAGACTTGTACATATTCTTGAAATACTTGTATATTAATATTTTGAAAATATATCATGTACATAAAATCATAGAGTTGTATATTAGGGCTTGTAACGGAAAATAAAGTATAGCTAAGTTCCGTGCTTTAATGACTTGTACTTTAGGTATAAAATGTTGTACTTTACCATTTATGAAAAAGCGTAGTTATAATAAATTAGGGTTTCATGTAAGCTCAAATAAATCGTTAACGTTTAACTTGAAAGTTTAATAATTGTACGTTAACGTAATAACGTTAAGTGGTAAATAAAGGTTGAAAACTTTCATACTTGACATGTAAGGAATAAACTTAAGACATTCTGATGTTGGTGTGTGAGTTACGTCATATTAGTTAGTTGTTGTGATCAAATAAAAGAATATCGTTTCTTAAAAAAAATTTTGGACGTAAAATGGATAAGTATTCTTTCGTTAGAATATTATATTAGTTTAATACGAGGTAAAATTTACCGGTGGTTACAATCAGGTATAGTTCCGAAGAATCTCCTTGACAGGGTTTCGCAGCTACTCTAGTTGTTGTCAAACCGGAACGTCTCAAAGAAGACAACACGGAGTGAGTGAACTAGCGAATTTGAGATTTACTGATTGATGAAAAGAGATTTGAAAAACAATCATGTACTGCTCAATAAAATGTTTTTGAAATACAACGAAGGTTTTAAGGAAAATCAGTTATCAATCATAAACACCTTTTATTTTTGAAATATTGATACACAGTCGATGTGCTAGAGAAAAGAATTTTAAGCACAACGACCGATTTTTCAAAGGTATCCGTCAATCCATAACTTGAACTAGGATTGATTCATAATTTTTAATCGCCCATTGTTTACATTCGGTTGTCACATGGTTGATCTATTGGATAGATCTCACATGCCACCTACCAAGAGCTTGTTTGATGTTGGCTCTAGAAGGCTTTCCATCTTCATTGTGAATATGTTTGCATATCACTCGGATGTTCCGCAATACCACAAGGATAATCGTGGGACTCTTAACATATATTCTCTCTTTCCACATGTGTGAAAGAGAGTCTTCATTAGTTGTGTCCTTAATGAGATTTATTGATGATCTCGTGGCTCTAGACTCAAAAGTGCACATTTGGTTCCTATCTTGGGAGACTATGGAGAGGGTCTCCTTTTCAATATCAACAATCTCAAAGAGAAAGTCGATAGATTATTTGGGTTCCCGTGAGAATGAAACAAGCCCTTTTAAGAGGAACTTGAGTAGCTTGGGAAGTTTGGTGCAATCGTCCTTTGGGTCCATAGCGTCTTGTCTTCAATACCATTGTTACCTTAGTAGACAACGATAGCATATGTATGAACCGGTTTACGCCCTAAGGTTGAACAAATGTAGGGCTATTTCTTTTCACCCTTTTCATATTCAATTCTTTTCATTCTTCAACCCCTTGATTGCTTACCGAGACTTCATAACTTAAACCTTTTGGGTTTATTCCGGTACTAGCTCGGTCTCAATCCGCACTCTTCCCACATTCTCATTTTCTCCTTTTTCATCATACCTAAGGACTTACTCTATCTAGTGGATTGTCCATCGGTGAATCCCTCCGACTCTGGCCGGGATCGTGGAACGAATACCTAACCTAACCATCCTTATAACACCATGCATAAAGTAAATTGGTCGGTCTTTTGGTATTGTTCTTTCTTTCTTGAAACCAATTTGAAAAATCATTTGGAAATCAATCAAGGTACTTGTGATATAATATCAAAGCATTTTGTACTTTAATTGTTTTAATCATTTAGAAATGCTCCGATAAGGTTTTAAAGGTACATTTTGAGGGTCATTTAAGCCCTTATTTGATCACTTTATATCCGTTATTGCTTAATATCGTTCCTTTTCACTTTTTGGTCTCTTGAAGGCAAAATGTTGGAATGACACTTATTTGACGAAAAGGCGAATATCTGAAGAAAATGGCCAAAGTCGAATCGAGACACTCAAAGTCTGCGAAAACATAAGGTGGCGTCACGGCTTATATCTTGACGTCGTCGGAGGATTTTGTGACGGACGAAGCCAAAACTCCTATTTTCAAGTGGCGACGTCAAGTTATAAAAGAGTAGGCCGTCGCAACTCGACGGCCTAGATGCAATCAGACGGCGTCGGAAAGGGCGGTGTCACAAGCATAAGGTGACGCCGTCGCAAGTCTAACGTGGCCAAGACGAAACCCAATAGCGGAGGCACGGCGGCCACAAAACATAAGGTGACGCCGTCGCATGTGTAATCTTATATAGAATCCAAATTTTTCGATATTTGTGTGTAGTCTTTTGGGTAAAACCTAAACCAAATCAAGGCTGTCTTGTATAGTATTTTAGGGTTCAAACCCTATCTTACACCAAGATAAGTGTTTTACTTCATTAATACAATTATGTCTTTGATTATTTGTGTGTATGCTTGCATGTTCTCCATGGTGGCTAATTTACTTGTGTGTTTGCTTAGGGAATATGAAACTTAATTATTGAATGTTGATAGGTTGTCTCTTATCTTAGTTGATTAATGATCTAGTAATGCGATAGGTCATTCGTTGTGTACTTAATGCTTGATTAAGTCTTTGTGAACCTTAGAATATAACTCCTTGAGTAGTTGTAAGCTAAACCCTCCAAAGAGTGCCTTAGAGTAGGAGTTTATTATCCCTAGTGGGTTTTGTAGACGAGACCCTTTGGTAAGTTTAAAGAGTTAGGGAGAAACGCATACCCTACAACCTTAGACACACAATGCAACTAAGAATAAGGGCGTGACAATTCAACCACCAATAGGAGATAATTAAGGGTAGTAAAACCTAAGTAAACACATCTTTAAACTATCATCGAGCACACAATAATTAGACATAGACTACAAACACCTTAGATTAGATAATTACATAAGTAGAGTAATCGATGAAATACCAACCCCCAAATCCAAACCCGAGATTCGTACCTTTCCTTTCCTTAAAAAATATAAAAGATAAAAAATAATCTTCCTCAACCCCAACCTTAGCGTAGTAATCATTCCTATTCCCTAGAGAACAATATCAATACCCATGGCACCCTAATACTACACTACAACGATTAGGTTCATCGCCTAGGGTGTTGAAAAACTTCTTTCGACGAAAAGGAAGTTCCTTTGACCCCGAGCGGCGTGTAGCGTTATCAAGTTTTGGCGTCATGTTGGGGAATAGAATTGCTAGTTAGTAGTCCACCTCGTTTAGGTTTCTTTGCTTGATTCCTATCAAGTAAATTTTTTCTCATTTTAGCTTTCTCTTAGTCTATCCCCCTTCTACGTGACCTTTGTTCGTAATCCCATCACTTTTCATCATAGAAGGTGATAATCAACCACCACTCGATAACCCAACACCAAATAAATCACTGTCACTCAAAACCCAAATTAATGACCAACACAACCGCCGAAGCCGTTATGTGAGTAGAAACACCAACCTTCGAGGTTGCGTAAAATATTCGATAGTACAATTAGGGAAGTTGTTGAGAAAGTAGTCGGCGCCTCAGTAGTTGGCTCTATGATTACGATGGTCGGAAGATGGCATGATGAACAAAATGTGAATGTGGAAGATAGTGCTTACTTCAATCTTTACCCCACTAAGGAAGAGGTTGCTTACCATAAATACATAATCGATAATCCACGATCACCAATCATTAGGATATGCCCAAAGATTAGGAGAGAAATCCACGGAACCTAAAAATCCCTTGTATGATCGGATATAGGAGTGTCGCACCACGCTTACATAGATACGGAATCTCCCATTAATGTGATGTCATCTAGCATCTACAATGACATTATGAATGAGCGACTTAATATTAGGAGAGACCCTAAGTATCCGGTGGAGTTTGAAACTTTGTGGGAAGATTCAAGGATGTGCATGTCTTTATAGGAAATTTCACCTATCTAGTTGATTTTATGGTCCTAGAAGATGTAGGATCGTCATTGACTATAGCTTATCCCAGTGGTGCTAGGAAACCGTTTGTTGAAACATCTAAAATGAGCCATAACAAGCATGATGGAGCGGTTAAGTTTAAGGAAGGAACCGATGAGATCACTTATAGGATGCCTTGGAAAACAAATGAATATGGCCACCTGCCCATTTATGAACGAGACAACATCAAAGCTTTTGAGGACAAAAGCAAGGACGGTGTTGAAAAAGGTTATAAATTTATGTGGGAAAGAAGGAGGCATTATTATAAGGATTGCTTGACCCTAGGGCCTAGGTATAGAGTCGATGGAAATTTTGTCAACATGATAGAATTCTCATTGAGAATGCAAAGCGAGGCAACGTAGGAGCACGACTACGAGTCTAGCTACAAGACTCTTAAATAAAGAAAAAGCGCTTCGTGGGAGGCAACCCATGCTTAATTGTTTGCTTGTTAGTGTCATATGTCTTTTATTGATTGTTTATTCTCATGTTTAAATTTGTAAAAAGGCTTTATTTTGTTTTTAATCTCGTCTTAATTGCATATAAAGGTATTTTACATAAGGGATAAGTGTAGGGAGGATTACACACGTTTTCAAAAGAAACGTAAACATGAGAATAACAATTAACTAAAAGATATATGTGTGTTTGTTCGAGTCAAATGCTTGTATCGAGTCATAATGGATGTTTTGCGAAATTTTTCCAGATTCTAAAGATGTAAATTTTCCGAATTTTTTCGAGAAAATCATGACCGGTTTTGTCGGGATAACTCGACGGTGTCGAGATCGCAACTGACGCGTCAGAAGGAGTAAAACAAGCGATTACTTTTCTCATTTTCGAGCTACTTATAAATTTTGTAATTTTCGTGTCTTAATTTTCCGAAGTGCATAAACATTCATTCCATAAGCATTATATCCTAGTTTAAATCGAGTCTTATATATATTATTACCGCCGATTTTCGTGAAGGTTTCGTTTGTTTTCTTCAAGTGTGCGGTTTAATTTATCAAGAAGAAGTTACATAAGATTGGAAGGAGCTTTTCACGCATACATTCTTCTTGGAAAGGATTTAACCACTACTTCACACGGATCCTACCGAGCTAATCGGGAGTACTAGTTTCTTTCGTTTTAATTACCTTCCATTATCATAACTTTGATACTTTAGGGAACATTGGGGACAATGTTCGGTTTAAATGTAGAGGAAAAATAAGCGGAACTTTGAAACTATGCTTATCCTTGAATATTTGCTTTGTCCAATTGCATTTGTGTAATAAAACATGAGAAAATGTCGGTTAGGGTAATTTTGTCCAATTGCATTTGTGTAATAATTCATGACATATAGGAGTGGGCCATTAGTTTTAACAAAAGCGTCTCACGGATAGGAAGTTGCATGACTAGCACAAAACCCTTTACCACCTAAATTCCACCCAAAATGTGAGGATCGCCCTTAGATTAGTAGGAATTGAAGCATTCATCTCTAATGCTTAGTGTGTGAACCGGTAGTATATTAGATTCTAGAACTTGTTTTGTGATGCATTCGAGATCACTAGTAAGACTACACTTGTGTAGTTAGGAATAACTAAATGATAAGAGGCATTAGGATAACCCTTTTTGATACCGTAATATAATTACTTCTTCCATCTCGGTTGAGTAATTCCCCACACCCTTTGCGTTGTACTCATCTTTAGTACACGATACCCTAGTTAACCCCTCGAGCCTATCCTTTTCGCGGTTCTCGTGATGTTTTGGTTTTTCCGAATATCAATGAAGAGCATTGTTTACACCCACCCCAAATATACACCCAAATCGCCTTAGCCTACCCTATATGCGGTCACTTTTAGTGCATTATTTTGTTATCACCCTAAACCCTTAGTTCAATTATCGGTTGCTTGCATGAGTTGCTAAGTCGAGTCATATCCTTTGTATACTGATTTTGGGACGATTGGGATTCATGGGAAAAGTTAAAGTTTATGAAATGACGGGAAGGGAAAGTTAAATTCAAATTCCCTTTGTTTGCGTAATAATGTACCCCAAGTGTTTTGATCTTTTCAATTCGGGTCAAATTAGTGTTAGAGTAATAAAAACTCAAGTGTAGGGATATGCCTATAAATCCCTATCATTTTGATGTTATCGTAGAGGATGGTAGAGTAAAAGTGTATGGAGAGAAAAAAAAATCAAAAAAAAGAGAAAAAGAGAAAAGAAAATAAATAGAGAGAAAAAAAAACATACCCGCTACCATCCTACATCTATCCTTTAAATTTATGTTTGTTTATTTCGGTTAGCTAGAGTCTAGAGTGTCGAGTCTTGGCTTTAGCGCCATTCTTCGTATGCTTGTAACATAGAGATTTTGACTTGCCACCACTAAATAGCCTATCCCACCAAACCCTTTGTTTCCCACCGTAAGCCTAACGTTACAACCCTTTAAAGACCTCTTTGATAATCTTTCCTAGGTGCTTACGCCAAAGCGATGGAGGTTTGATCTATTCTCAAGCCTATGGTAATCTATGTACTAGGACCGGTTAATAAGTGTTTATCTTCCATTTCCAATTTGTTATATTTCATATACACCGAGAGATGTGAGTATCCAAACACCCGTGTGGTGCTAGTATGTAATTTCCGTGTTTGTTATGACTTTTTGGGGCTTATATGTGTTGTGGATTGTTCTAAACCAATGTTTCATGACCCCAACTTATAAATTAATTGGCTAAAAGCACATTTGCTTGAGGACAAGCAAATACCAAGTGTAGGATATTTGATAAGGTTTTAAAAGGTACCTTTTTGAGGGTCGTTTAAGCCCTTATTTGATCACTTTTGTATCCGTTATTGCTTAACATCATTCCTTTTCACTTTTAGGTCTCTTGAAAGCAAAATTTGAATGACACTTATTTGGACGAAAAGCGCGAATATACGAAGAAAATGGCCAAAGTCGAATCGAGACTCTCAAACTGCGAAAACATAAGGTGGCGGCGTCCGACTTATCTGTGATGCCGTCGAAGGATTTTGTGACGGACGAAGCCAAAACTCCTATTTTCAAGTGACGATGTCAAGTTATAAAAGAGTAGGTCGTCGCAACTCGAACGGCCTAGATGCAATCCAGACGGCGGTCGGTCAAGAGGACGGCGTCACAGTATAAGGTGACGCCCGTCGCATGTCTAACGTGGCCAAGACGAAACCCCAATGATGGTACGGCGCGCCACAAAACATAAGGTGACGCCCGTCGCATGTGTAATCTTATATATAGAATCCGAATTTTTCAAGATTTGTGTGTAGTCTTTTGGAGTAAAAACCTAAACCGAATCAAGGCTGTCTTGTACAAGATTTTAAGGTTCAAACCCTATCTTACACCAAGATAAGTGTTTTACTTCATTAATACAATTATGTCTTTGATTATTTGTGTGTATGCTTGCATGTTCTCCATGTCCGGCTAATTTACTTGTGTGTTTGCTTAGGGAATATGAAACTTAATTATTGAATATTGATTGGTTGTCTCTTATCTTAGTTGATTAATGATCTAGTAATGCGATAGGTCATTCGTTGTGTACTTAATGCTTGATTAAATCTTGTGAACCTTAGAATATAACTCCTTGAGTAGTTGTAAGCTAAACCCTCCAAAGAGTGCCTTAGAGTAGGAGTTTATTATCCCTAGTGGGTTTTGTAGACGAGACCCTTTGGTAAGTTCAAAGAGTCCTACAACCTTAGACACACAACGCAACTAAGAATAAGGACGTGACAATTCAACCACCAATAGGAGATAATTAAGGAGTAGTAAAACCTAAGTAAACACATCTTTAAACTATCATACGAGCACACAATAATTAGACATAGACTGCATACACCTTAGATTGGATAATTAGATAAGTAGAGTAATCGGTGAAATACCAACCCCCAAATCCAAACCCCGAGATTAGTACCTTTCCTTTCCTTAAAAATATAAAAAGATAAAAAAATCTTCCTCAACCCCAACCTTAGCGTAGTAACTTCTCACTAGCATTCCTATTCCCCAGAGAGCGATATCAATACCCGTGGCTTACCCTAATACTACACTACAACGATTAGATTCCTTTGCCTAGGGTGTTGTAAAACTTGCTCGACGAAAAGGAAGTTCCTTTGACCCGAACGGCGCGTGTAGTTATTATCCCCACCAACATGTGCATATGATATTGAAATTGTTTAGCACATGGAGGCAAGCCTTCTTTGAAACCTATTCTTGATCACAATTTCGTGGAAAATCCATTTGATTTTCTCGGTAAATTCTCCCCTCAATATTTGCATAGGATATTTGAAATCATTTTATCACGTAGATGAAAGAGTTCTTTGAAGTACTTTCACGATCACATTGCCATACAAAAAACCATTAGAAAATTAATCAAGGTACTTTATGTTGAAGTATAGAAATCTTTGTACCTTGAAAGTTTATTTTCATATGAAATGCTCCCCCTCAATATATGCTTCGAGATTCGAAAAGAGTTTAGCACATATTAGAGAGCAGTATGCACTTTGAGACAAAATTGGCCACCTTTTATTAGATTTCATATTTATATCACATTTTCTCTCCCGATCAAAAATTTCAAATCCTTTGAGATTTTGGATCTCAAGTGATTTAAATATGTAAGAAACAAAACTTGTTGGAGAAATATGTGTCAGGTTTTATTTGATCTGAAGAGGACTACTCCAAAGTTCCCTTTTAGACTTAAAAGGGAAACAACAATACATAACCTATCACTACTACATACATTATAGTTGTAGTTGTTCATAGCACAGTCACCACATTACACAAATTATAAGTACATAACAGAACTACTCCAGGAAGATGTCTTCATTCAGTTCTTTGAAGTAGCTTGTAATGACCTTCACGAAGTCTACCACCCACAAAACTTTCAAGGCTGCGGAAGATCTTTCTAGTCTTAAGTCTTCTCCCGATCGTAGCAATGAACTCTTCACACCTCTTCAAATCCTATTCAGACCAGAATTTTGTTTTGTTCCATGGCTTCAGATCAAGTTTGATTTCCTTCACTCTCAAGTTTAATTCTTCTTCAACCATCTTGAGTGTACCATCACTGAACTTGTATAGCTCGCACAGCCTCATTAGCATTCGATACCCGTATCTGTCGGTAAAGAGGACTGCTCTAGGGGTGTCAATCACTGTATAGTCATGACGAAATTCATGTCCTATGGCTTCCCATTGCGGTCTCGTTAGGTTGACCTGACTCTGGTGGCTTTCCACGCCAAGTTGAAAATCCCCAACTCTTTGTCGGATGACTAAGCCCCTGATCCAAAGATTGACAGCAGCAGAGAGAGCCTTCTTCTCATGAACATGTATATGGTCAAGGTGTCCTTGGAGTTACAGAAGATAGAGATCTTCAAAGTCATTTGGCAGCAAATGTTTGAAGTCGTTTTCTTCTATAACATGATCTTTCTACTCAGCTCTTTTAAGAACAATCTTCTTCAGATAATCATAGCCGTAGATTGAGAAGATCTCCACACTGATCACACTTAGAATACGCAGCTTGGATCGAACAACTTTGCGTCTTTTTTCAACACCATGTCTATCAATGTAGAATTTTTTCTTCTTGAACCACCAATGAGAAATGCCATATGAGGCAGCAATGTCATACACTTGTTCTTTGTCTGTCCAGAATTGATCCGGTACCATCTGTTCAAGACCCTGATATATGTAGGTTGCAGCTTTCATCTTAGAAATCGATAAAGCTGGTCTTCTTTCTGTAGTTCGAGCACATAGATAATCCAGGTCATGGTTGAAGAAGAACTATGATTGAATAGTCACTTGTCCAGGTTCACCACCGAGAGGAAGAGGGTTGTTCACATCAAACCGATTGACCTGCTCACTGACTTGATCATTCAACATTTTATAGCATTCTTCCATCTAATATTGGAGCTGATTAGCATCAGAGTGGAAGACTTTGACGATTTCAAACGCTGGGCCTTCAAGATCTTTAGGAGTGATTGATGAAATCCCCTTCTTCTCACAAAACCACTTCATAAAGCTTCCCATATCCCCTGTGAAGTGAAGAAGAGAGTCTTCTGCTGGAGCTTCATAGTTGGAGATAATGGTTGTAGCCCAATTGTTTTCAAGGATTATCGAATTAGAATCGAGAATGGACCATGAAGGTTCAGGAGTTTGAGGTTTATCTTTGGTGAGCCAGCTTTGAGTCATGTCCTTTGAAGGTGCAACTCTAGAGGTTTTAACGCGTTCACCCGAAATGTATGCATCAAACCAATCCTCATCTTTAGACGGCTTAGGGATATGTTTGGTGGATGCATCATCGTCATCGGATTCTGACTCTGGCATGACATAAGACTCTTCATTTAGTACTTGGTCTTCCGAGATAGTGGAGAAGGTGGGTGTAAACCTGGAATCAACCGTGGTCCATGCCGTATACATCTTCTGAGTACCTTGACCACCAGACGAACTGGTTTGATTGGAGGGTTTTGGTGGAGATGTTGGTGGATTTGTCATAGTAGTTGTGGTTGTGCCAGAGGATCCACCAGTAGCAGAAGTTCCAGCTCCACCAGTTGGAGGATGAGGAGGAGGAGGTGGAGATTTAGGACCTCTATGCAACGACTCCAACACCAAATTCCTCCTTTTCTTCTTTGCCTCTCTTTCACGAATGTCCTTCAGAAACTGTAAATGATTATCGTGCTTTATTGATTCTTCGAGAGCCACGAATAACTTCTTATGGACCTCATCCAGATGCTCGTTAGCATGATACATTTTATCCGAAAGGACAACTCTCATATCTGAAATGGGTAAGTCTTTAAACCGTTGAAGTAGAGGAGCTTGCATTTCCCATTCTACAACATCTTTAACTTTGGCTTCAATGGTGTCTGCTACCCCTTCATCGAAGTTAAGGTTTTCCAGCTTGGAGACATGACGCTCGAGGACGTTGATGGATTTAGGGAGGTACCTCTCAAGAGCATCAATATGTTTCACGGCCTTGTCGAGTAATTACTTAGATGTTAAGATCAGAGGTGGTGACGCCGGTGGAGTGTCCGTGTCATTAGTTGTGACAACTGGTTCGGGTGATGGATCTTTAGCTGGTTCGGGAGGTGGAATTACGGTTGTTTGAGCAGGTGCTGACATCGGAGGGATGGTTGATGTGTCTTGCTGGATGGTGACCATGTACATAGACTCAGCTTCCTCTTTCTCATCATTTTGCTTATAAGACTCGGTTTCTGAGGGTTTGTCATTCAAAAACTGATCACCAAATGAGAAGTCAGCATCTAGATTCTTAAGTGAGGATAAAGATCCCGTAGACATGTTCGTTTCTTCAAGGCGCCTGTGTTCTTCAGATCCTGGCTCAAGGATCTCCTGTGGGTCTTTCAACAGTTCATTTGCTTCATTCTTTTCTGATTGGGTGTCACTAGATACAAGTGTGTCTTCCAGTGTATCGGACACATCCTTTTCCATTCCAGTTGGTTCTTGAGCTGAAGATGATTCAATGCTTCTTTTCTTCAGCTCAAATTGGGTAGTAGTTATTGGAGGTGGAGAAGAGATGGTCAGAAGCATATGAGTGGCTTGTTCTGCTTCTACGCCAGCAATCCCTTTACCTTTGTCTTGTGTGGCTGAGGTTGTTTGTCGTGGTGCTGGCTCTGGTTCTCTTATCACAACTCCTCCCACTGGTGGTCTCTGAGACATGTTCAGGCTATCCAGGCTTTGTTTAATACCTTGTTGCAATGCAGCCTCGTCTTCATCTATCAAACGCATGTCACTCTCTGGAACCTCGGATCCTTCATCTTTACCCTTTCCAAATTCTTTCCTTCTCTTTTTTGCTTTTGAGGTGGAGACTCAGAGACATCAAGTATCAAGTCTCTTCTTTCTCTTGGGAAGACTTGAGTAAGTGGACTTAGATTGTTTGGATTTTGGTTGAGAGGAGGTGGATTTAGGTGTCTTCGTGGTTGTGTCTTTGGAGGCCATCTTTAGGTATCTTTGAAGTAATCACCTTCTTGATTCGTTTAGTGAGTAAAGCTTCAGAATTGTCATCCCAAAGATCACTTTGTTTGTACCTTTGGCAACATATTTCGTGTTACCAATCAAAATTCCTTCGGCCTCATGTAAAACTGCTTCTTTTCTTGGGTCGAACTGGTGTTTCTGCTGCAGGTGATGTATGATTAACTTAGAGAACCAAATGCTAGGGATCACCCTCTTGTTGTCTGCTTTCCTACCCTTGACTTGATTCATGAAGTTTTGTCTGTCGGTGATGAATGTGTCCATGGCCAATGCGAATTCTTCCCAAATGCGTTCAGCAAAGTCGACATTTCTTTGTTTGACGATTCCCCATATGATTTGTAAAATTGGAGCCGTGACTCATCAAACCCCGACGTTTTCTTGCTAAGCATAAGTTGAGGATGGTGGAAATGTCTCCGTGGTTGATGCATATCATTGGTGATTATGGAAGAGACACGTGTTAGCTTTGTGGGTATCCCGTTCTTCCACAAAGTCCGTTAGTTCATCATTATTAGGTGGTGGAACAAAATGATTAGTAGGATCTTGAGGTGTGATTCCAAGGGTCTCCTTAAGAGTTTCAAGATCAATCTCATACCATTGATCATCCGCTTTGTGAGTATTTAGCAAATGATCTTGTTACATGTAATGTTGTTCCGTAATCGTTGCAAATAAATGGTAGGATAGTGCACCTCATGGTTAGGGCACCAAAGAAGTCGGTGTTCTTAAGGATATCAATAGCGATTCGATCAATAGGGTTTGGTTGATGTCTGTTCTCATCCAAGTAGCAGTTGCTCTTAGCTATATCAACCCATTCATTATGAGGAAGAAGTTCCTCATCGGTAAGCACAACTGGTGGAGCATTGATTACTGGATTATCAGAGGAAGTTGTGTCTGCCATTGTAATTCTATAGAACATACACAAGACAACAATAGTGACTAGAAACATAGTTAGGTGTTATATAGTTACTGAGTCAATCTTCATAACAATACCATGCCTACAGGATATAAGTGTGAAACAGACCAATCAAGACAAGCAAGATGCATGTAAGCTAATACAAATCGCACTTAATCATAAGTCGCATGTAAGTCAGGAAAAATCGCATATCTTGACAACAAATCGCATGAAATACAACATAACGGACAAATCGCAAGAATCAGCAAAAGACAACAAGTCGCATACGTCAAAACGCATGAGACAAATCGCTCAGAGCAAATCTCATGCTACAGTAAACTAGACAAATCGCTCAATGAGTGCAGGGAGACAAATCGCTTTATCTATTGATACGACAAATCGCATCAATTTTCAATAAACAAATCGCTTAACTTTATTGCTACAACAAATCGCATACAACAGATATGAGTGACAAGTCGCTAATATGAATCCTGAGACAAATCGCTACCAGACATCATGAGTGCGAAATTAAACCAACTCACAGAAAAACACAACCATAGAAAATTAACCACTACCTATTCATATTCAAATCCATAAACACATCAACCCACTAACCCACTAACAAGATTTATAACACACATCAAATCCATATTCGAGCGAGTTAGCATACACGGGACTAAGAACGGGCATAAACAATTATAGCACACCAAGCATGTGACCAAGCATAAACACGCCATACAATCATCTAAACTATCCATAGAATCGAGAAACAACAAAAAATAAATAATCAAACCTAAAAAAAATGATAAGTCGAGGGAAGGGAGAGATGGATCTGCAAGAGAGAGCATTTTGATTAGGTCCTAATACTTGTTGAAAAGAAATACTTGTGTTACAAAAAGATTAAGGACATACCACGGCACAAGTCGCTAATAATAATGAAGTAGAGAGAGTATATTCGTGAGAGAGTTTGACTAGATATGGGAGGGTTTTGACCAAAGGACAAATCGCTCGTCTATTTATCTAGTGATTCTAACTTTATACAAATTGCACAAATAGTCCCTGTACTTAGCAAGTCGCTAGATGAGAGTGACAAAACACATATCTTAATCTCAACACAAGTCGCATATTGTTGCAAGAGCACTAATCGCATATCTTAAACTCATAGCAATAGAAAAACACACATCGCATCACTTAACCTCAATAAATTGACAAGTCTTATACTAATCCTATCATGGAAAGGCCACCAAGCATAGAACACACACATAAGCATGATATAGTACAAAGTAAATCATTTCAAATAAGGTAACATGCAGCAGGCCAGAGATCATAAGACACAAGTAACGCTCATGCAGAGACCCATACAAATTTCCCCTCAATCAATGTCACGATTTAAGAGTGAGTGAACATTGATTGAAATACAACCACCCGCTATAAAATAGAGTATATCTTCGTTCGAACTTCATCTAAGGACCCGTATCATTATTGAATGACATTTCTAGGACCGTAGATGTTATCGATAACAAGAGATATATCTTTATTAGATTTTGGGTAAAAACTTTAATTTTGAAGATTTAATTTAAAATTTTGGAATTTTGGAATTTTTATTTTATTTATTTTTATTATTATTATTATTATTATTTTTAAGATTTAATTTTTTATTTTTATTTTTTTAGTATTATTTTTTACATGGATTAATGAGAACGAGTCTTGAGTCAAGTCGAACAGAAGTCAAAGTACGAGGTACATCAATTCTGACACGCTACAATTCCTGAATGAGCAGTCTTCATTTCTGTTGGAAACCAGGTCATGATGTTCATGACTGAATTGAGCATTGTACCTGAAAAAGACTGAGGACACTTTGCACTAATAACACATGTACTATTGAAAATAGATGGGTTAGTGACAGGTGTATCCTTATTTTTGGATGTTGTACAGTCAGGTCTAGGAGTGTCATCAATAGAAATCCCTTTAAGTCCAACATTCTTGAAAATTTTACCTGTGGGCATCCACTTAAGACAAGATCTAGGTGAGTAATTCCGTTTGGATCCTGTGAACTTAAATAATCTATTAGTAGGAATCCACTTAAAACAACTGCTAGCAGAGTTAGATGTAGCCTTACCTGTTCTGAACATCTGTCCTTTTGCAATTAGTTTGTTTCTTAGGGGATTGGTCAGCCATTTGATGCTTCTTATATGAATTGGATGATCTTCCTATATTCTTGATCTTAGAGTGTTGCATATTTGAGTGAGAAGGCTTTGGTGAGGCAACTGACTTGGGCAAAAAGGTGTACTCTTTGACTTGGGAAGGATTTCTAGATTTGAATGGTTTAATTCTTAATGTTCTAAATGCATTTGGTTGCCTAACAACAGATCGATCATTAGCCCTTTGTGAATTTGGTTTCTCCAAGGTAGACAATATTGCAGACATAGTATTCCCACCATTCCTAGTAATTTTCCTATGCTCATTTTTTAAGGCAACTATGGTGAAGCTCTTGTTCTGAAGATTGGTTTTGAGCTCATCTATGTCAGCCAACAAGGAACTAGTCTGATCTAAATTTTTTGTCTTATTCTCTAATTGATTCTTCCTTAAGGACTCATTTTCCCTTAACAACTCTGCCACACATAAAGCCAATTCATCATTCCTAGATTTAACCTCATTACTAACTTCATTGTTATGACAGTTCACTCCCATATTCATATTCATGTGTAGATCTGGGATTTAACTTTTTAGATTACAAATGGTTGAGTCTTTGTCTTGAAGCTAAGTCTTTAGCTGATTAATTTCAAAGAATTCACGAAATTCTGGGAATTCTGGATTTCGGTGAGCTTTTGTAACAAGAAAACTTTCTTCCTTTTGTTGTATTGGAATTTCTAAGGAAATGCAATGTTTTTCAAGAATTGAGTATTTGTTTGAAAGTTTGTCAAAAAACTTTTTATCAACCATATCATTTGTATTGAAATTATTAGACTCAGTTTCAGCCAAGGAACATTCATTAAAGTCATGTTCAGCCTTAAGGTCAGCATGTTTAGATAAATTAGCAGATGCATAATATTGAACCGTTAAAGGTACCTCTTCAAGTGACACCTGATCATTTATCGGTTTGATATGTGCGTCCACATGATGTGTGACAAGAGTTACTGAGTAACTGGTTTCATCATTCTTTGTTGTATCTGATATTCTGCATTCAGCATCACCCGACCTTTCAACTGAAACATTACCCGACTTATCACAACTTTCGCTTAATTTCACCTGACACTCATTCAAATTATCATCCTCTTGAGCAGCTTCCTTAATGTTCTTTTCCACATTATCCATAAGTTGGATAAATGTATTGATGAACTCATGAATTTCCATTCCAAGATGTTTCTTGAAAGAAATTCCATCACGTGTTGATCAAGTCTCATGGAATATTCCCATTGATGAATGGTCAAATTGGTTGTGGATTACCCGAAGTGCAAGATTGAATCATCCTTTGTACATTCTTTTGGTAATTTGAAGCTTCAGTTGTTCTAAGTTCAGCAACAAGGTTCTTGTCAATGTAGGTAAGTCCTGGCGGAAGAGAGCACTACATGTTGGATCCTCAGTTGTGGTTAACAACTATATGAGGTGCAGATGAAGTAGTTGATAGGGCTAAATGCTGCATTCCATTTGCTTTGCATCATGTGTCATTAAAAAGTGTGATTCTTTGTTATTTAACTCATAATGTGAAGTGTTTTGATCATAATTGGCTGAATCAATCATGGTTAAACTTTCTGAGTAGCAAACAGTTTCTTTGTTCTGTGAGGTATCATAGAGTTCGAGCACTTTGGAGATTAAAGGGTCAGTGGTGTAAGACATTGTGTTGATAGCAAATGACAAGTTTTAAGCGGTTGGTAATTAGTCACAAATCGCTTACAGCAACTCACTTTAGGACAAATCGCTTAACACAAGTCGCAGGGATGACAAGTCGCTCAAACAGACAAGTCGCTAAATCAGACAAATCGCTTCATCATCAAAATCACTGAAACCTATAAGACGCTTAACCTAACAAATCTCTTAAAATGACAAGTCGCTTAAACTGACAAATCGCATGAATAACACAAGTCGCTTAAACTCACAAATCGCTTAAATAAGCAAGTCGCTGAAAATGACAAATCGCTTCTCCGCACAAATCGCACAAGTACACCACTACCCGAAAAATCGCTTAAATAAGTGATTTGTAGCACACAAATCGCCCAAACAAAGACAAATCGTCGTCGTAAATCTTTTACGAGACACAAATCGCTAACTTTAAGACAATACAAACGCCACTTTAAATCCAAGAACAATCCAACCACAATGATTCAAGCCTTCCAAATCAAAACCTAAGCACTTATGATGATTCTAAACACAAAAGTACAATCAAAATCCAAACTTTAACACTAAAAATGGTCCAAATGATGCAAATACCACTAAACTTTTTCAAACCCAAAAACCATATAAAACCACTAGAAATCCAAGAATATGTAAGAGAGATGATCAAACCATGGCTCTTGATACCATTTGTAATATATTGGATTTCACTAACACATCAAACATAACAAATATGGGCATATGAATATATGGTTTTAGAGAGAGAAAGTGGAGTGTTCTAGAGAGATAAAACAAATGGAAGGTTAGGTTACTCAATGAACATCCAACCCTCTCCCTTGTGGGGAGAGGGCTATTTATACATAGTATTACGCCTTTCTTATGGTGTGGATCGCATATAATGGGTAAAGACTCCTTCCTCCACGGTGTTACACTAGACTAAACTACGCTAATAACTAACTAACAAATAACGAATAAATGATATGTCTACAAGCTAACTTAAGCTAGATTATATTTGCACTATGCTTCACTATAGAATTTCCAATTCCTAACATTAGATATCCTCTAGATAGCAACAAGATCGCCTCTATCCAAATCTTGAACCATCCGATCAACTCGATGAATCTTTGAATCGATCATTGGCTCTCTTGACATCCCAAGATGCCTCACTCTCATCTCTCGACTTCAAATTACATCAACCATGTGATGTTTAACCCTTAAAGGAGTTTCATTGAAAACCTCGTGTCCAAAGTACTTAGTCAAAACTATAAACTTCGATTCTTTCTTTGTCATGTGGATCAACTGCCATCCCGCCATTAACTTTTTCACTAGTACCTGGTCCTTCTTGTTCTGTGTCAGACTTCTCAAATGCTTTGGACTTCTCTGCTTTTCTCTTCTTTCTCCCTTTGGTCTTTCTCCTGAACCCATTTCTCTTAACACCAATAGTATAAGTCTCCTGTTGGACCTCTTCCTTCACCTTTTCTTTCACTTCATGCTCCTTTTCCACCTGTTTCACTTCCTCCACCACTTTATCCTTCATAGGCTCTTTAGCATTCATAGGTATGAAGTTGTCTATTTTACTTTTTGCAGAATCATACATCTTTTCAATTTCATCATCTGTGAAATGCTTTAACTGCACCAACTTCCACCCCTTCATATTCTTCAAGTAGTGGCATTGAAAGTTTATTCTTTGTTTCACAGTTGGTGGTTTGAGCAACTTTTTCTTAAGTGTAATATATTGGTTTTCATAAACACATAACAAATAGCATATATGGGGCGATGGTTTGTAGTTTAGAGAGATTAAGTGGAAGAGATTTGGGAACTTAGTGAGACAAAGAAAATGATATTATGAAGCTCCAACCCTTGCCTTGCTAGGCAAAGGGTATTTATAGGTTTTACAAGACACGCCCCTACGGGCTGTGGATCGTGCATACAGCTGGTAAAGACCCGTCTGCCCTCCACGATGTTACTTAACAAACTACTTACTAACATTAAATGACTACGACTATGATCTTTCTAACGAATACATATACTTGAGGTGACTGACTCTTTAACTACTGAATTTTCTAAATCCTAAGAATCTCTCCCTAAGGGAGGTCACCTCAATTTACATTGATTACAAACATATATTACATTTTGGGGATTATTAATTAAGTTCTTTGCTCTGTAGCCCGTAGCCTTTGATTCTTCATGTACCGCATGTTTTGTTATTTCAAGTGGAGGTCTTTAATCGATCACGTGATGGTGAGTTATGAGACGCTTTGAGATCATTAGCCACAAAGAAATCTCGACTCATCCTTTAGTTGTATCACCATTATGTGATGTTGTGACTTTCGGACCGACATGCTCACATTTTGATCATGATATCTTCTCGATCGAGTAGCGAAAGCTTTGTTGATTCATGATATTTGCAAAGCGTAGCGTAAGCATGGATTGAAAATATCGTAGTCGCTTGATGAAGATATGCACTTATCATGATTTCTTTTGAAGTGAATGTGTTATGCGAGCATGCGGTTATGGATTAACCTCAATTCTCGATCACCACAACCGTCGGGTGTTCCCTGAGACAACACTTAGCAATAAAAGCGCACTAAAGTGTCTTTGATCACTTTCAGAGAATTGAGGTGCATACAAATTACCTGCTCCTCGCTGATCAAGACAAGTACCGCTCGCGATCGTATAATTCGAGGAATCTCTTGACAGGTTTCGCAATGCCTAGTCGCTCTCAAACCGAACATCTCAAAGAAGACAACATGGAGTGAGTGAACCAAAGAAATTGAGATTCACCGATTGATGAAAAATGATTTGAAAACAATCGTATTGCTTAATATATAGGGTTTTGCAATACAACAAGGTTTTATTGGAAAATCAATTATCAATCATAAATACCCTTTAATTTTGAAACATTAATGCTCACCGATGTACCACCAAAAGAATTTTAAGTACAACGACCGGTTTTTCAAAGGTATCCGCCAATCCATTTCCGGACCAATGTTGATTCAAGATTGAATCTCCCATCGCTTTCTACCCAATTGTCACAAGCTTGATCTATTGGATAGATCTCACATCCCACCTACCAAGAGCTTGTTAGATGTTGGCTCTAGAAGGATTTCTATCTTCATCATGAATATTAAACATATCACTTGGATGTTATGGCAATACCACAAGGATAATGCGTAGGACTCTTAATTATATTCTCACTTTCCACATTGTGTGAAATAGCAAGTCTTCAAGAATAGTGTGTCTTAATGAGATTTATTGATGATCTCTGGGCTCTAGACTCAATACTGCACTTTGGTTTCCTATGTCAGAGACAAGGGAGAGGGTCTCCTTCTTCAATATCAACAATCTCTAAGAGAAAGTCAATAGATTATGTAGGTTCCCCGTGAGAATGAAACAAGCCCTTTTAAGAAGAACTTAAGTAGCTTAGGAAATTTAGTGCAGTGCGTCAATGGGTCCATGACGTCTTGTCTTCAATATCGGCGTTACCTTAGTAACCACCAGTAGCATATGAACTGAACCCGGTTTCTGCCATAAGGTTGAATAAATTAATGGCTATTTCTTTTCACCCTTTTCACATTCAATTTTTTTTCATTCTTCAACCCTTCAAGCTTATCGAGACTTCATTACTAGAACTTTGTTGGGATTATTCCAGTTCTAGCTCAATCTTAGTCGGCACTCGTCCCATATTCTCACTTTTCTCCTTTTTCCATCATACCTAAGGACTTCTACACTATCTAGTGGATTGTCCTCGGTAGATCCTTCGCTCAAGGGATCGTGGGAACGAATACCTAACCTAACCATCCTTATATCTCCTTGCATAAAATAAATTGGTCGGTCTTTGGTATTGTTCATTCCGCCTTGAAACCAATTGAAAATCAATCAAGGTACTTGTGATATAAAATCAAAGCAATTTGTACTATGGAAAACTAGAAGGGGGGGGGTTGACTAGTTTTGCCGATTTTAAGTTGATTTCACAAACTTTAGATTCGATATTATGTGAAATCATATGGATGTTGAGAATGTATAGATCTAATGATAATGCAAGCAACAATAAAGTTAAGGGATAGAAATGACACAATCGATTTATAGTGGTTCGCCACAAGGACACCTTCCTTGCCCTACTCCACTCCCCAAGTCACCTACTCGAGAGTTCAAGCACTATGTCAACAAAACCTTCACTTGGCGGAGAAGCCTTCACAACGTTGTTTACACTTTTCCAGACAAAGCTAGATACCGAGTCCGTAGCACGTGGACCAAACCAACACAACTATTACACAACAAATATGTGAAATATCAAATACAAGATCTTCGCCATGTAAATCTTATGGAGGACAAATCAATCAAGGACCCTTGCTTGATGACTTGTAGAATGCTCGTGATCTCGCTTTAGAGAAGGACCTATGAGGATCACAAATAGAAAGAAAGAAGAACAACTCTCTAGATTAAGTGATCTATATGTTAGAAGGGAATGAGAGTGTATGAGAGATTTAGTAAGAAGAGGGTGAGTTAGAATGAAGAAATGGCTCTCTATTTATAGGCAAAATTCTTCATCGCTCTCGATCCCAAGGATCCTTCCACTGGGATCCGCTCTAGTGTAAACCTAGGGATCCGTGGAACGCCTCTTGCCCATGGGTATTTTGGTTATGGGTCATGGGTTATGGGTTGGTCCATGGGTTTTCTTTAGATTCAATGTATCTAAGTATACATTGTATCTAGTCTACTTGGGTATGGGTTAAGATCCATGGGTTATGGTTTTTACCCATCCTAATAAACTATTACAACAAATGCTTAATTACTACATTTTTGTATTTAAATGGCTATATGTAAATGCTTTACAAAAATAACATGTATCCTTATAAATATATTTAAGACAACATTATATTTGTTATCAACAAAATAGAAAGAGATCGCAAAATATTAATAAACGCTTTTACTTGTATTTGTATTAACAATCTCCCTTTTGTTGATGACAAACATAATGTTATGATGAGTAAAACTTAAGAATAGATGTAAGTTTTGAAAGCCCCTAAGTTTTACTTTATTCTCCCCTTTTGTTGAAACAAAAGTTAACCTTGGAGGAAAAAGTAGTCCACGATTTTCTACCCCTGACGGTAGCTCCCCTTGTTTGGGGCGCCAAGTGAAGAAAAATAAAAATCCTACAAAAAGAAAGGCTAGTAACATGCTTAAATAATCTTGCGGTTTCCGAGAATCAAGATTGGGAGCCAAGGTATGTAAATAAGGCCTTGTAATATAACAACAAATTGTAGTGGTATTTATGCCACTTACAAGCATGTAAAAATAAGAACAAGACTTGTTCTTGAAAATGACTTCAAAAGAAAAATAATACTAAAAGTGAAAAATAGTAGTAGTGATTCCTTCCATGCTTGCATAAGGTTATGGATGGAGGTTTTGATGAGTAATGGTATTGATGCGATCAAGGATGAGGTTGAGTATGAAACGATTTCTTCCCTAACTTCAATTGCAATTTCTAGTGGATTGGCAATGTTCACAATGTAAATGATGTGGGTAATGAGTGCGGAAGTTTTCGGGTTGTTTTGATTTGAGTTATTCGGAAGTTGTGGTGGAAAATAGGAAAATATGGATCAATATCCGTAATGTTTGTAAATGGTGGTGGAAAAGAACCTAGATGTTCTTGTAATGTGATGGAGCTAATGGTAGTGATGTTTCACGATCTTGAAATATAGTATTTGAGATGGGGGTGTTGAAAAGACTAATTTTTCTTTAGGTTGGTTAGATCTTGTTGGAGTCTTAAAGAGTTCCAAAAGAGTTATTTTAGGTGGTGATGAAGTTGGTGTACTTGTTGGTGATGAGGGGGGTGCTATAATGGAAGCATCTTGTGGTGAGTTATTTGATGAGGATGAACCATTTGAGGTTGGTTTTGTTAGACAACAAGATCGTATGCTAATCCGCATGGATATCCTAGAGTTTGATTGTGGTATTTTGGATGGTGGTAGTACAAAGGTTTGGGTATCATGAGAATGATTGTTTATACTAGGTGATTCATCTAATGGGTTTTTGGATGACATGGTGTGTTGTGTATGTGAGGATGAGATAGATTATGCAAGCATTTTGGGAGTTCTATATATAGAGAAAAACAAAGCATTGTAATGAATGCTTGACCCAAAATGTGGATTAAAATCTAATGATTAGATATGAATTCAAGGCATGTGATCATGAGAACACAAGCATTAAAGATCATACTCCCAAAATGAAACAAATGTGGATTTTTCATCCAAAGTGAAAAAATAGAGTGTAAAGACTTACTTCGTTCACGGATCCCACGGATCCTTCCTCGAGGGATCCGTCCAAAGATGAAGGCTGGGATCCAGAGGTTCCGGTGATTCGTGCACCACAAAATTTTCCTTTGGAAACATTTTTGCCTAGTGTGTGCCTATATGCAAACTATTTGGAGTTTCGTTATCTCAACCCTAAAAAAGAAATACAAAATAAACTAGAAGTATAAAAACATCCTATTGAGATAACCCGAAAACACATATTTAGTACATGAGTACGTAATTTTGTGTTATCAATGCCCCTAATTCATTTTTGCTTAAATGAATGTACCCGAAAACACATATTAGTTATGTGTCCCCTTTAGCATTCAAAAGACACGAGATGCAATGAAAACGGGTTTTTACTTTGTATTAATAATGAAAAAGCGATTTGTCCTAGACGTGAGAAATTTCTTTTGTGAAATTGATAATGATGGTATCATCCTTTAGAAAATATTGTGAAAGTAGGTTTTCTTTGAAAATGTGTAAAAAATAAGAAAACTATAAGTGGAAAACTCATTTTGGGTTTTGAAAATTCGTATTATTTGTGAGTTGTGTATGAAATAGAGATCCTAGACTCGTAAAGAAGAAGGCTAGTGTTTACATACCTTGTAGAATCAAATAAGTTACGACGATGTTCCATCGCATCAAGACCAAGACGAAGTAGGTTGAATTGTTCCGCTTCAACGGTTTGGTGAGGACGCCGGCTATGTTATCTTTGATGCTACCTTCTCAATAGAAATGTTCCCTTTGAACATTGTCTCTAAGAAGTGGTGACTAATCTCTATATGCTTTGTTCGAGAATGCAATACGGATTATTGCTTAAGTCGATGGCACCTTTGTTGTCACATAGGATGGCTATGTCGCTAGATGAATGTCGTAGTCTACTAACGCTTGTTTCATCCATAGTGCTTGTTGGCATGCTTTGCCGGTGGAGATGTACTCGGCTTTGGTTGTTGATATTGCTAGTGCCGTTTGTTTCATAGAAAACCAAGACGTTAAACAACATCCCATGAAAGTACACACCCCACTTGTACTTTTTCTATCAACGTAATCACCGCATGGTCGAATCTGACATACAATTGTTTCTACTCCCGTGCCCTTAGGATACCATAATCCTAGTTGTGTTGTAAATTTTAATGTATCTAAATATTCTTTTTACGGCTTCTAGGTGTGATGTTTTGGGGTCTCTTGAAACCCAGCACATAAGCAAACACTAAACATGATATCCGCCTACTTGCCGTGAGGTAGAGAAGACTACCTATCATGCCACGATATTTAGTATTATCTACGGATTCATTGCCTTCATCTTTTGTGAGTTTGGTGCTGATGACATTGGTGTCCTAATTGGTTTCGACTCTTTTAGACCAAATTTCTTTAACATCTCCTTTATGTATTTAGATTGATTGAAGAAGATACCATCTTCTACTTGTTTAATTTGTACACCAAGAAAGAAACTAAGTTCTCCCATCATACTCATCTCGAACTCGTCATGCATGATTTTTAGAGAAATCATCACACATGTCTTGACAAGTGGATCCGAATATAATATCATCTACGTATATTTGTACTTTGATTATGTGTGGCTCTCTTTTCTTAGTAAAGTGTGTTGTCAACTAACCCCATGGTATAGTTGTGTTTAATTAAAAAGGACTTGAGTTTATCATACCAAGGTTTTGGAGCTTGTTTAAGACCATAAAGGGCTTTCTTTAATTTATATACATGTTTGGGTTTTTTAAAATCGATGAAGCCCGAAGGTTGAGCTACTTATACTTCTTCATTAATGAAACCATTTAGAAAAGCGCTTTTGACATCCATTTGATAAAGTTTTAGATCATTAGCACAAGCATACGCAAGAAGTATTCTTATAGACTCTAATCTAGCCACGGGGAATAGGTCTCATCAAAGTATATTCCTTCTGTTGGTTATACCTTGGGCAACAAGTCTAGCCTTGTTCCTAGACACTACTCCGCTTGCATCTAATTTGTTTTATAGACCCATTTTGTTCCTATTATGGTTTGATTACTAGGTGGAGGGACAAGTGTCCAAACATCATTAGAAATGAATTGATTTAGTTCTTATTGCATAGCCATTACCCAACTTTCATCTTTTATGCCTTCTTGTGTGTTCTTAGGTTCTATGGTTGAAACGAAACAAAACAAGCTACTTTGGTTTTGAACTTGAGACCTTAATGTTCGCTTTGTTTAACTTTCCTATGACCTTATCTACTTGGATGATCTTTGGACTCTTTAATGTTTTGATTTCACCATTTAGAGGTTCTTCTTCTTCATTTATCTTTTCCTTATTACTATAGCTTAACTTTCTATGATCTCGCCATCGACAAGAGGTGGAGAGGGTTTCGTGGACTTTCATCAAATTTTATGTTTAATGACTCTTCTACCTTCATTGTTTCTTTGTTTAATATGACGAAGCTTTGCTATTTGGCGAGTAACCTAGAAAGATACCTTCGTTGATTTAGGATCAAATTTTGTAAGGTAATCTTTAGTGTTAAGAATAAAGCATTTGCTTCCAAATACTCTAAAGTGATTTAACGAGGCTTTTGCCCGGAGTAACTCATATGGAGTTTTTCCTAAGATTGGTCTAATTAAGACTCGATTGAGTATTTACGCTGAAGTATCAACGGCATTACACCAAAATTTTGAGGTATGGATTGTTCATTGCATGGTTCGACTCATTTCTGAAGGGTTTTATTCTTTCTTTCTACTACCCCATTCGATTGTGGAGTGCGTGGAGCCGAGAAGTTGCGAGTAATACTATTAGCATCACAAAAGGCTCCAAATTGCACTTCATTATCGAATTTCTACCATGATCCGTCCTAATGGACACTATAGGACTTCCTTGTTGTCTTTGGATCTTTTGCTTAATATTTCAAAATAGTTAAAGGTTTCCATTTTGTTCTTTAAAAATTTTTTCCATGTATACCTAGAGTAGCTATCTACTATTACCAAAGTGTAGTAGTTGTCTCCATAACTTCGGATAGCGGATGGACCAAATAAATCCATATGTACTAATTCTAGACATCTAGTTGTGGACACCATGTTTTTAGCTTTATGAGTCGAATGAGCCTGTTTTCCTACATTACAAGCATCACAAAAATGATGTTCATATTTTAACTTAGGTAGATCTCTTACTAGATCTTTGGATGATAGCGATTGAAGAAGTCGCTTGTTGGCGTGACCCAATCTTCGATGCCATAAGGTCAAGTATCATCCATAGAGGTAAGACATAATTTGTCTTTAGGTTGATTACCGATTTTAATGACATAAACCCATGTTTCCTAATTCCTCTTCCTATGGTTATGCCATTTTAAGTATCTTACTATCGGTCTCTAAAAAGTACATTGAACTTTTATCACATATTTGTCCTATACTTAAGAGGTTAAAGTTTAGGTTTTCTACATGACACACATCGTTAATGGTTAGAGATTTGTTAGAAATCGTACTTTTACCGATGATTCTACTTTGCTATTTACAAACACCACATTACCTCCATTTACGGATTCATATGTGAGAATAGATCCCTATTTTCGGTCATGTGCCTCGTGGCACCCGCTTATCCTTGACCCATTCATCGGGTCTAGGTCGACCTTTAAGCACACCTAAAACAATAATAAACTCAAAAGTTTGGTCCCCATTTGTTCATGGATCTATTAGTGTTAAACATTCCATTCATGTTAGACATGTATGGATAAGATGATTATGCATTCCATGGAGCAAAGTCTTGAAAAGGAAAATCATTTTGCATATTAGGGTTCCATACTATTTGATGGTTACTTGATAAACGTTATTAGGTCTCCTAGATGCATTATGTTTTGAAAAGATGGTGCTTTGTTTCTTGCAAAAGTAGGATTATATTTTGGAGGTGGATGTCTAGTGGTGACATGAGTTGGTTTCTTCCTATTAACGATAACGAACTCGGTTCTAGATGAAGAAGCTACGTTATTACCATTAGTTGTCACAGCAGATCCACGGATCCTCGTCTGCACACTAGCTTGTTCCCTTTTAGGGATTCAGGATCCGCCACAACAAAGCAAGGTGTTTCTAGTTCTTTAACAAATTTTGTTTCTTTACTTTCACTAGTTGATGGATCAAGTTGTTGAATACCTAGACCCTTTTGGTTGTTACCGGTTTTAACACCATCGAGTATTGTATCTAAGGTGTTCATACTCATTCTAGCAATTTTAGAATATAATGATCAACTAGTGTTTGAAGTTGAACAAAAGTTCACATTCACCACTTGCTATTTTACCCTTTTCTAAACGCTTTAGTTTTGCTTTTAATTCTATGACTTCTTTATCTAAACGTTGATTTTGACTCTTTAAAAGCTTGTTTTTGTTAATTAGTTTTAACCTAATATTGCATAGTTTGTCATATTCATTATGCAATGAGTCGTCATCAAGTGATGAACTACTATAGTATTCGTGACATACCGTCATTTGCCATGAGACAAATTTCTTTGTCCTCCTCGCCGCTCATTCCTGTGTGCCGCCACGAACGCCTTTTGATCATCCCGTTGGGACACTTACTAATAAAGTGGTTTGGGTCCCCACATTTAAAGCAAGTACGATCATCTTTTGGCTTTTCTTCCTTTGCTTTTCCGAAAGCCTTCTTATCGCCATACGGTTGTTTGACATATCTTCCTTTCTTCTAAAGAACTTTTAAAGTCCCTTATCGCTATAGCGCACTCTTCGCCGTCACTACCCGAGAGGAGTTCTTCATCGCTGAAGCCTTTTTGGCTTTTAAGGCAAGAGATTTGTGTTTCTTTTACCTTGAGGCTTCGAGTCTTTAGCAAGAACAAGCTCAGACTTTTAGATTGCCTATGAGTTCATCGAGGGTAGAGTTGTCAAATCTTTGACTCTTCGATCGCCATTACCTTAGATCTCCACTTCGATGGAAGTGCCCTTAGATATCTCCTAACATGGTTACGGCTAGAAAAAGTTTCATCAAGTGCTTGTAAAGATGTAATAATAGTATTAAAGTTAGCAAATGAATGATCTATAGTTTCCTCATCCGATATTGAAAATTGTTCATATTGTTGAACAAATAAATCAATTTTATTATTTTTAACTTGTTTGTTGCCTTGATGAGTTACAACTAAATAATTCCAAATTTCTTTAGAGGTTTTGAGCAAAGAAATTCTTTCAAATTCCTTTTTCGGTAAAGCATTATATAAAACCATTTTTGCTTCACTATTTTTAGAAAGTTTTTTCTTCATTTCATCATTTAGTTTATCATGAGGTATGTTAACTAAATTTCCCTTATCATCATTTAAGTTAGCCTCAAAATCACCTTCAACAATAATGTACCAAAGATCAATATCTTTAGACTTCACATATGTTTCGAATCTATTTTTCCAATATATAAAACCATTAGTTTCAAGTAGTGGTGGTCGTTGCATAGATTGCACTTCCTTATAATTTTCGTAACCCATAGTGATCGAAAAGTTTTAAATACAATTTTACTTTAAAACTTTTATAAAGTTAGCTCTTGATGCCAATTGTGGAAAACTAGAAGGGGGTTTGAATAGTTTTGTCGATTTTAAGTTGATTTCACAAACTTTAGATTCGATATTATGTGAAATCGTATGGATGTTGAGAACGATAGATCTAATGATAATGCAAGCAAATAAATAAAGTTAATGGATAGAAATGACACAACCGATTAATAGTGGTTCGGCCACAAGGACACCTTCCTTGCCCTACTCCACTCCCCGAGTCACCTACTCGAGAGTTCAAGCACTATGTCAACAAAACTCCTTCACTGGCGGAGAAGCCTTCACAACGTGGCTTACACTTTTCCCAGTGCAAAGCTAGATACCGAGTCCGTAGCACGGTGGACCAAACCAACACAACTCTTACACAACCAATATGTGAAATATTAAATACAAGATCTTCGCTATGTAAATCTTATGGAGGACAAATCAATCAAGGACCCCTTGCTTGGATGACGTAGAATGCTCGTGATCTCGCCTTAGAGAAGGACCTATATGAGGATCACAAATAGAAAGAAAGAAGAACAACTCTCTAGATCAAGTGATCTATATGTTAGAAGAGAATGAGAGTGTATGAGAGATTTAGTAAGAAGAGGGGTGAGTTAGAATGAAGAAATGACTCTCATTTATAGGCAAAATTCTTCATCGCTCCTCGGATCCCACGGATCCTTCCACTGGGATCCGTCTAGTGTAAACCTAGGGATCCGTGGAACGCCTCTTGCCCATGGGTATTTTGGTTATGGGTAATGGGTTGGGTTGGTCCATGGGTTTTCTTTAGATTCAATGTATCTAAGTATACATTGTATCTAGTCTTCTTGGGTATGGGTTAAGGATAACGCCACACGCCGCTCGGGGTCAAAGGAACTTCCTTTTCTTCGAGCAAGTTTTATAACACCCTAGGCAAAGGAACCTAATCGCTGTAGTGTAGTATTAGGGTAAGCCACGGTATTGATATCGCTCTCAGGGAATAGGAATGCTAGTGAGAAGTTACTACGCTAAGGTTGGGGTTGAGGAAGATTATTTTTATCTTTTATGTTTTTTAGGAATTAGAAAGGTACGAATCTCGGGTTTGGATTTGGGGTTGGTATTTCACCGATTACTCTACTTATCTAATTATCTAATCTAAGGTGTATGTAGTCTATGTCTAATTATTGTGTGCTCGTATGATAGTTTAAAGATGTGTTCACTTAGGTTTTATTACTCCTTAATTATCTCCTATTGATGGTTGAATTGTCACGCCCTTATTCTTAATCGCGCTGTGTGTCTAAAGTCGTAGGGTATGCGCTTGTCCCTAACTCTTTGAAACTACCAAAGGGTCTCGCCTACAAAATCTCTAGGAATTATAAACTCTAACTCTAAGGTACTCTTTGATGGTTTAGCCTACAACTACTCTAGGTGTTATAGTCTAAGGTTCACAAAGATTAATCAAGCATTAACTACACAACGAATGACCTATCGCATTACTAGATCATTAACAATTAAGATAAGAGACAACCAATCAATATTCAATAATTAAGTTTCATATTCCTAAGCAAACACACAAGTAAATTAGCCGGACATGGAGAACATGCAAGCATACACACAAATAATTGAAGACATAATTGAATTAATGAAGTAAAACACTTATCTTGATGTAAGATAGGGTTTGGAACCCTAAAATACCGTACAAGACAGCCTTGGTTCGGTTTAGGTTTTACCCAAAAGACTACACACTAAAACCGAAAAATTCGGATTCTATATATAAGATTACAATCGCGACGCGCCACCTTATGATTTGTGACGCCGCCGGTCGCCGCCATTAGGGTTTCGCCTTGGCCACGTTAGTCTTGCGACGGCGCCACCTTATGCTTGTGACGCCGCCCCTTCGCCTCGACGCCGTCTCGATCAAATCTAGGCCGCCCGAGTTGCGACGACCTACTCTTTTAAAGCCCGACACCGCCACTTGAAAATAAGCAATTTGGCTACCGAGCCGTCACAAAGTGCTCCGACGGCGCCGCATTAACACCGACGCCGCCCCTTGTATTTCAAAGAACTTGAGTGTCTCGATTCTTGACTTTGGCCATTTTCTTCAGATATCCGCGCCTTTTCGTCCAAATAAGTGCCATTCCAAAGAATTTGCCTTCAAGAGACCTAAAAGTGAAAAGGAACGATATTAAGTAATAACGGATACAAAAGTGATCAAATAAGGGCTTAAACGACCCTCAAAAGGTACATTTTAAAACCTTATCAAATATCCCTACACTTGGTATTTGCTTGTCCTCAAGCAAATGTGCTTTTAGCCAATTAATTTATAAGTTGGAGGTCATGAAGCATTGGTTTAAAACAATCCACAACACATATAAGCCCCGCAAAAGTCATAACAAGCACGGAAATTACATACTAGCACCTCACATGGGGTGTTTGGATACTCACATCTCTCGGGTGTATATGAAATATAACAAGTTGGAAATGGAAGATAAACACTCATTAACCGGTCCTAGTACATAGATTACCATAGGCTTGAGAATAGATCAAACCTCCATCGCTTGGCGAAGCACCTAGGAAAGACTATCAAAGAGGTCTTTAAAGGGTTGTAATGTTAGGCTTACGGTAGGAAACAAAGGGTTTGGTGGGATAGGCTATTTAGTGGTGGCAAGTCAAAATCTTTATGTTACAAGCATACGAAGAATGGCGCTAAGCCAAGACTCGACACTCTAAACTCTAGATAACTCAAACAAACAAACATAAATTTAAAGATAGATGTAGGATGGTAGCCCGTATGTTTTTTTTTTTTTTTTTTTTTTTTTTTTTTTTTTTTTTTTTTTTGAACACTCTATTTTTTTTTTTTCTTTTTTTTTTTTTTTTTTTTTTTTCATACACTTTTACTCTACCATCCTCTACGGTAACATCAAAATGATAGGGATTTATAGGCACATCCCTACACTTGAGTTTTTATTACTCTAACACTAATTTGACCCGAATTGAAAAGATCAAAACACTGGAGTACATTATTACGCAAATAAGGGAATTTGAATTTAACGTTCCTTCCCGTCATTTCATAAACTTTAACTTTTCCCATGAGTCCCAATCGTCCCAAAACTGTGTACAAAGGATATGACTCGACTTAGCAACTCATGCAAGCAACTAGATAATTGAACTAAGGGTTTAGGGTGATAACAATAATGCACTAAAAGTGAGTGCATACAAGGTAGGCTAAGGCGATTTGGGTGTACATTTGGGGGGGGTGTAAACAATGCTCTTCATTGATATTCGAAAACCAAACATCACGAGAACCGCGAAAAGGATAGGCTCGAGGGGTTAACTAGGGTATCGTACTAAAGATGAGTACAACGCAAAGGTGTGGGGAATTACTCAACCGATGTGGAAGAAGTAATTATATTACGGTATCAAACAAGGGTTATCCTAATGCCTCTTATCATTTAGTTATTCCTAACTACACAAGTGTAGTCTTACTAGCGATCTCGGATGCATCACAAAACAAGTTCTAGAATCTATTATACTACCGGTTCACACTCTAAGCATTAAAGATGAATGCTTTAATTCCTACTAATCTAAGGGTGATCCTCACATTTTGGGTGGAATTTAGGTGGTAAAGGGTTTTGTGCTAGTCATATAACTTCCTATCCGTGAGACGCTTTTGTTAAGACTAATGGCCCACTCCTATATGTCATGAAAATTTTAAATTTGGTGCCAAAATTACCCTAACCGACATTTTCTCATGGTTTATTACACAAATACAATTGACAAAGCAAATAATCAAGGATAAGCATAGTTTCAAAGTTCCTGCTTTATTTTCCTCCCTACACTTAAACCGAACATTGTCCCCAATGTTCCCGAAAGTATCAAAGTTATGATAATAGAAGGTAATTAAAACGAAAGAAACTAATACTCCCCGATTAGCTCGGTAGGATCCGTAAAGTGGTGGTTAAATCCTTTCCAAGAAGAATGTATGCGTGAAAAGCTCCTTCCAATCTTATGTATCTTCTTCTTAATAAATTAAACCCGCACACTTGAAGAAAACAAACGAAACCTTCGCGTAAAATCGGCGGTAATAATATATATAAGACTCTATTAAACTAGGATATAATGCTTGTGGAATGGATGTTTACTGCACTTCGAAAATTAAGACCCGAAAATTCCAAAATTTATAAGTAGCTCGTAAAACGAGAAAAAGTAACTGTTGTTTTACTCCTTCCCGACGCCCAGTTGCGATCTCGACGCCGCCAGTTATCCCGACAAAACCGGTCTCGCGATTTTTCGAAAAATTCGAAAATTTACATCTTTAGAACTGGAAAATTTCGCAAAACATCCATTATGACTCGATACAAGCATTTGACTCGAACAAACACACATATATATCTTTTAATTAATTGAAATTCTCATGTTTACGCTTTTGAAAACGTGTAATCCTCCCTACACTTATCCTTTATGTAAAATACCTTTATATGCAATTAAGACGAGGTTAAAACAAAATAAAGCATTTTTACAAATTTAAACATGAGAATAAGCAATCAATAAAAGATATATGACACTAACAAGCAAACAATTAAGCATGGGTTGCCTCCCACTAAGCGCTTTTCTTTATTTATGAGTCTTGTAGCTAGACTCGTAGTCGTGCTCCTACGCATCGATATAAGTAAGCCTATCCTTAACAATGTCATAAGGATCAAACTTATCATTTAAGTTCCTAGTAGTACGCTCGGTTCGATATGCCTTTTCAAACTTCTCCATCGGGATCATAGATTGTTATCCTAATGTGCCACTCTCCATTACCATCACTAGGCGGTCTATCCCAATCCCACTTATGTTTAGGCTTCTCAATTTTCCACTTATTCATGACAAGGTTGACGGCAAACTTCCTAGGAACTCGGTCATCTTCCTAAATACTAAGGTGCCCTCGAACGGGTTCACTTCCATGTCCCTAGCCATTTCTTTTTCATGGAAAGTTGCTTTACTAGCAAAGGCTTCATCTAAGTAGAAAGGTCGCTGGGGACCCATGAGGTTCTTATCTATCCAAGGTCCATATCTAGAAGGCGCTCTATCCAACCTAATCTCATGTGGGATTTTCTTCTTTGTAGTACGATGCTTTTGACATCGTGAATTGACCTAGCACTCCCTCTCCTACCACTATCTTGGACATCTTACAATCGATGATGGCACTAGCGGTAGCTAAGAATCCTCTTCCTACTAGTAATGGGCATGTCGGGTCCTTATTCATGTCTAGCACATGGAAGTCGGCCAAAAGAGTCAACTCTCCTACGTGTACTACCATGTCTTTTATTATCCCTACCGGATATGCAACACTACCGTCCGCTAGACCTAAGATGGTTTTCGTTGGTTCTATCTTACCTAAGTTAAGGCTTCTATGGAGGGACAACGGAACAAGATTGATGCATGATCCTAAGTCGGCTAGAGCATCGAGAGGTTTGGAAGTTCCAAGCCTACACGGAAGAGTAAATAGCCCGGATCGCCTAACTCTTAGGTAGATTATTTCGCACAAAGGCGGACCCATGTTTTCCAAGTTTAAGTTCTAACTCATATTTTTCTTTTAAAGCATTATAATAAGGTGCATGAGCTAAGACTTCAAGAACCGGTTTTTCTTGATGGAGTTCCTTGTACCTCCTCTAGATTAGGTTTGGGTTCTTGGTTGACGGGTTTCTCAAGAGTAGGTTCTACCAATGGTGCAGGCCTTGGTACCTCATTTTGGATTGCTTGGAACCCTTGTTGATAGCATTTACCGAGTGAACCGTTGGGTGTGAGGACATGGATGTGCACTCTCCCATGGTGAACAAGAACATGAAGTTGACGAAATCGAATTCACTTTTGGGTTCTTTATAGTATCACTTGGGAGTGCTCCAATTTCCCGGTCATTAAAGGCTTTTAAGAGGGCATCAAGCTTGTTTGTCATCTCGCCTTGTCTTCGCTTAAAATCGGCTTCAAGCTTAGTCAATCGAGTCTCTTGAGATGACATGAATCTAGATGCAATTGCCTCAAGATTAGTGGGGTTCCCGGTGTTTAGAGAATTGAACCTATTAGGTGGACTAGATGAGCTTGGGGTGTGCTTGAGTTTTGGTTCCACTTAAGGTTAGGGTGATTTCTCCATGAGGGTTGTAAGAGTTTCCTAAGTTGTTTTGTTCGGCTTGAAAGTGTACCACTTCTCTCCCGCTCCGTCGGTACGCATGGAGGCGTAGTCCGCAAAAGCTTGTTCGGGAGTCTTGTGCAATCACGAGTGTCATGGGGACCACTACATAACTCACAAGGAAGAGTGATTTTATTCACTTGATGTGAAGACTTAGGATTTTCGTAGGAACTCATTAGGAATTTAACTTGATCTTCAAGTTCGAGCATCCTACGGTCGGAAGGTTGTGAGTCAATGGGAGGCAAGGAGATTGCCTTAACGGTTTTAGGCAACTCACGGGAGTCATTCCAACTTTCGCTGTCATAGAGAGCAAGGTCCTCTATTATACCCCATGATTCTTCCGCGGTGAGATCACTAAGTTTTTCACCGGCCGCTTGGTCAATGGATCGCTTTGTGGGGAAGTTGACATGATCATAGAAAAGTTGGACTTGGAGCCAAAGATCAATGCCGTGATGAGGGACTTTATGAAGTAAGTCCTTGAATCGAGTCCATGCTTCAGAGAGATTCACCTTGACGTTGTTGGAACATCAAGATGTCATTCCTAAGCTTAGTGGTTCTCCCGTGGGAAAAATTGAGCAAGGAAGCGAGAGGTGAGATCATCCCAACTTGAGATGGAGCCATGGAAGTCGCCAAGCCAATTACTAGCTTGGTCCCAGAGAGAATTGGAAGAGACGCAGACGCGTGGTCTCCCGAGTAGTAGCATCAAGGTCGATGGAATCGACAATTTTAAGGAAATCCTTAAGATGTCGATTAGGATCTTCTAACGAAGTCCATGGAATGCACATCCGCTTTGCACCAACCGGATGGTGTCGGATCGCAGGCCGTAGTTTGGGCTTGATCGGAAGCTCAATGGTGTTCCTATAGCCTAGGTGGCTTGGTCTCGAGTATTCACCAAGAGTACGGGCTCTTGGCGGTCATTTGGTGGTAGGTTGATGAATGGTGGTTGGTTATCACCTTCCATGATGAAAAGTGATGGGATTACGAACAAAGGTCACGAAGAAGGGGATAGACTACGAGAAAGCTAAAATGAGAAAAATTTACTTGATAGGAATCAGCAAAGAAACCTAAACGAGGTGGACTACTAACTAGCTATTCTATTCCCGCAGCAGCGCGCCAAAACTTGATAACGCCACACGCTGCTCGGGGTCAAAGGAACTTCCTTTTCTTCGAGCAAGTTTTATAACACCCCAGGCAAAGGAACCTAATCGTTGTAGTGTAGTATTAGGGTAAGCCACGGTATTGATATCGTTCTCTAGGGAATAGGAATGCTAGTGAGAAGTTACTACGCTAAGGTTGGGGTTGAGGAAGATTATTTTTATCTTTTATGTTTTTAGGAATTAGAAAGGTACGAATCTCGGGTTTGGATTTGGGGTTGGTATTTCACCGATTACTCTACTTATCTAATTATCTAATCTAAGGTGTATGTAGTCTATGTCTAATTATTGTGTGCTCGATGATAGTTTAAAGATGTGTTCACTTAGGTTTTATTACTCCTTAATTATCTCCTATTGATGGTTGAATTGTCACGCCCTTATTCTTAATCGCGCTGTGTGTCTAAAGTCGTAGGGTATGCGCTTGTCCCTAACTCTTTGAAACTACCAAAGGGTCTCGCCTACAAAATCTCTAGGAATTATAAACTCTAACTCTAAGGTACTCTTTGATGGTTTAGCCTACAACTACTCTAGGTGTTATAGTCTAAGGTTCACAAAGATTAATCAAGCATTAACTACACAACGAATGACCTATCGCATTACTAGATCATTAACAATTAAGATAAGAGACAACCAATCAATATTCAATAATTAAGTTTCATATTCCCTAAGCAAACACACAAGTAAATTAGCCGGACATGGAGAACATGCAAGCATACACACAAATAATTGAAGACATAATTGAATTAATGAAGTAAAACACTTATCTTGATGTAAGATAGGGTTTGGAACCCTAAAATATCGTACAAGACAGCCTTGGTTCGGTTTAGGTTTTACCCAAAAGACTACACACTAAAACCGAAAAATTCGGATTCTATATATAAGATTACAATCGCGACGCGCCACCTTATGATTTGTGACGCCGCCGGTCGCCGCCATTAGGGTTTCGCCTTGGCCACGTTAGTCTTGCGACGGCGCCACCTTATGCTTGTGACGCCGTCCCCTTCGCCTCGACGCCGCTCGATCAAATCTAGGCCGCCCGAGTCATGCGACGACCTACTCTTTTAAAGCCCGACACCGCCACTTGAAAATAAGCAATTTGGCTACCGAGCCGTCACAAAGTGATGCGACGGCGCCGCAATTAACACCGACGCCGCCCCTTGTATTTCAAAGAATTGAGTGTCTCGATTCTTGACTTTGGCCATTTTCTTCAGATATCCCGCCTTTTCGTCCAAATAAGTGCCATTCCAAAGAATTTGCCTTCAAGAGACCTAAAAGTGAAAAGGAACGATATTAAGTAATAACGGATACAAAAGTGATCAAATAAGGGCTTAAACGACCCTCAAAAGGTACATTTTAAAACCTTATCATGTCTATATGCTTTGCTCTTGAATGTTGAACATTGTTGCAAAAGATAGAGCAATGACACTTTTGTTATCACAATACAGAGGGATTTTGTTGAATCCATAACCATAGTCAGATAATTGTGATCTCATCCATAGGATTTGAGCACAACAAGATGACATGGCTATGTATTCCGCCTCTGTAGATGATATAGTCGTACTCATTTGTTTCTTCAAAGACCAGCTTACTAATTTATCTCCCAAGAATTGAGCACCACCTGATGTGCTTCGACGCAGTATCTTGACACCTGCATGGTCTCGTGATCCGCATATGTCGTTAGTGACATATTGGTGTTCTTCGGATACCAAAGTCCTATGTTAATGGTTCCTTAGAGATACCTAAAGACCCGCTTAATGCCTTCAAGGTGCTTTTTGGTAGGCTTAGCCCGGTATCTAACACACATGCATACAACGAATGTAATATCGTCCATTGGGCGAGGTACATCAGGATCCAATCATACTTGATATTTCATTTGATCAACCATGATCCCGAGTTGTCCTCATCCGCTTTTGTGCGCTCCACCATGGGAGTGTCACAGGTCACAAGAATCAAATCCAAATTTCTTTAAAATTTCATTAGCATATTTAGATTGATTAATAAAAATGCCTCCGGACATTGTGAAATTTGTAATCCCAAGAAAATGACATTTGTCCCATCATAGACATTTGAAACTTTGAGCCCATCTCCTTTGAAAAAGGTCATATCTATTAGGTCGGTCGAGGCAAAATAATATCATCAACATAAATTTGAACATGAATTAAGTGTTTTCGACTTTCTCGGTGAACAATGTGGGATCAACTGCTCCTTTGGTGTATCCATTTGTCAATAGGAACTTTGATGTATCATACCATGCCCTTGAGCTTGCTTCTGCCGTAAAGCGCCTTCTTCAAGTGGTAGACATGGGTAGGATGCTCGATTCACAAAACCTTCGGGTTGACCGACGAAACTACTTCTTTGAGATCACCATTAAGAAAAGCGGCCTTTACATCCATCCGATAAACCACCATGTTCTTGCTAGTGCATTAGCCATGAAGATTCGATAGCCTCAATTCGTGCAACCGGAGCAAATGATTCTTTAAAGTCAATACCTTCCTCTTGTCGGTATCCTTTAGCCACTAATCTTGCCTTGTTCTTCAGAACATCACCGTGCTCATCAAGCTTTACTTTAAATATCCACTTGAGAGCAATGATCATAGCATAATCTGGAGCAGGTACCAATTCCCATACATCAAGACGATCAAACTCATGGATTTCTTCTTCCATAGCACTAAACCAGCTCTCCTCATACATGGATGTTTTGACATCTTTAGGTTCGATCTTTGATAATACAGAATTGAAGAAACACCATAAGGCATCTGTGGCAAGTTGTTTACCAGTGGATACCGAACGAGACGGGTTTCTAATAATGTTGTCCAATGGATGATCATGTGTCCATTTTCTAAGATGTTCATGTGGTTGGTGATGAGGAACTGATGTAGCAGAGTTTGGATCCCCTGATGAAGATGGTTCAGGTGTTGGTTCAGGGGCAAATATATTTTCAAACGGTGCATCTTCTGGAGTGGCAAAGGGGTTATCTCCATCATAGTTTGCAGAAACATTTCCATGATGTACACTCGAGGATTGAGGATTTGAGGATGATGATGAATGATCTGCAGCAGGCGCTTCTTGAGTTAGTGACACAAAAACTGAAGGATTATCTTTGTTGATTGGATTAGGAGCCGCCACTGTTGTTGGTGTAGATTGATCATTGACAAGAGGTTATAGTATTCATCAAACATCGGATCAAACAATTTCTTCAAATCTTCTTCAGAAGGAGGTACATATGGAACTGCAGGTGAGTGATTCTGTACAAGAGAAGAACTAATGGGAGTACTTAATGAATGTTGAGATGCGGGTCCAGAACTAGATTGTCCAGGAGCCATTTGCTTAGACAGCTCATCGAACGTGACGTGAATAGTTTCCATGATATCTCGGTTTCTTTTATTGTAGATTAGATTACCCTTTCGGCTTGATGCGTAACCAAGAAAAACTCCAATGTCCGCCTTAGCTCTTAACTTTCCTAAATATTGACCATGATTCGTTGGATAGCATAAAGCACCGAATACACGAAGGAAAGAAAGATCTGGTTTTCGATTGTGGACAAGTTTGTAAGGAGGTTTTCCATGAGTGGTATGGATAAGGGAACGGTTTTGGGTATAGCAAGCAGTAGCAATGACTTCAGCCCAGAGAAACATTGAAACCTTTGAGTAGATCAACATAGTCCTTGCAGCTCGACAAGAGTTCGATTTGCCTTTCAACTACACCGCTCGCTGAGGAGTCGTGGAACACTTCTTTTGATGACCGATTCCAATGCTTACATAAACCGACTTAGTTCTTTGTTAACGAACTGGCCCATTGTCTGCTTGGATAATTTTGACCGTTTTATTAAGTCGAACTCGTAGCTATTTGATAAGTTTGATGATGACATCCGGAGTTTCATCCTTTGACCTCAAAAACTTAACCCAAGTAAACCGAGAGTAGTCATCAACTACGACTAGCACATATTTCTTCCGCTTATAGTTTGTACTCATGGGTCCGCACAAATCCATATGAAGAGTATGAAGAACTTCCATAATTGAGTTTGCAGGTTTGGGTTTCTGGGCGTATTTCTTGCTTTTTTCCAATTGGCATGTTGAACAAAGATGATATTTCTCATATTTCAATATGGGCAAACCTCTTAATAGGTCCTTTCTAGAAAGATCATTTATGGTTCCGAAGTTCAAATGATTGAGACGACGATGCCATAACCATGACTTTGTTTTCGAAGCCTTTGACAACAAGCAGATTGGAGAGGACTTCATCATGTCTTCGATGGAGATGGTGTACAGATTGGTTCCACGGGTTCTGTAGGATCGTATATTTTATGTTGTTTAGATGATTCGGGTGGTCTAGGATTATGATTAAACAAGTATGCCATTGTTAGAGAGATGAAGAGAGGAGAGGGTGTTCTAGAGAGAGAAATAATCAAAAGGAAAGGTTAGATTATCCAAGAAGAACCACCCTTCCCTTAGTGGGAAGGGTATTTATACTTACAAACTAAACGCCTCCCGCATGGCCGTGGATCGTGCATACATGCTGGGTAAAGACGCCCTTCCTCCACGTGTCACTCTAAACTAATCTACGCTAATAACTAACTAATTAACTACTAAACAAAGATAAATAACGATATGTCTACGAGCTAACATATGCTAGACTATAATTGGGGTGACCGACACTTCCTCATGGAATTTCCAACTCCTAACAATCTCCCCCTAAGGGAGGTCACCCCATGAAATACATTTTGCATCCTAGAATTCTATCTTTGTCTTTAGTTCTGAGCTCGTAGACTTCAATTCTTCAAGTTCCGCAATCTTTGTGCTTTAGCAGTGTCTCTTCATAGTCCAAATGATTTGTACTTTCAGTGGAGGTCTTTAACTGATCCACATCTTGATGATCTTCGAGCTTTCTTCGAGATCATCAGCCATTAGCAAATCTCTGGATCATCCTTTTGTTGTGTTGCCTTCATGTGATGTTGTGACTTTAGGACCGACATGCTCACACTTTCTGGATCATGTCATCTTTTCATCAAAGTATGTAGCGGAAGCTTTTACTGGTTCATGATATTTGCAGCAGAAGAGCGTAAGCATAGTATAAAAATATCGAGCCAAAGTTATGTAGATAAGCACTTGTCATGATTTCTTTAATTAAGTGTAGATCTTGCCGTGAGCATGCGGCTAGGAATTGACTTCTCAATATCGATCACCGCAACCATCCAAATGCACCGCAAACAACAGCTTAGCAATAAAACACACGAAAGTGTCTTTGATGACTTTCGTCGAATCGAGGTACGCGCCCACAGCTCCCGCTGATCAAGATTACAATCACCGTGATCGTGTATAATTCCAAAGAATCTCCTTGATGTGGTTTCGCAATGGCTCAAAGAAGACAACACGGAGTGAGTGAACCAATGATTGAGATTCACCGATTGATGAAAATTGATTTGAAAACAATCGCGTATTGCTTAAGAAAGATTTTGCAATACGACGAAGGTTTTATGAGAAGGATCAATTTTCAATCAAAAATACTTTTTATTTGAAAAGAATACACATTCGATGTGCTAGAGAAAAGAAGAGATTTGCACATCGAACGGTTTTTCCAAAAGTATTTTTTCAATCAGAGATACTTTTTGTGTTTGAAATATGAATACACATTCGATGAGCTAAAGAATAGAAGATTTTCACATCGAACGGTTTTTCCAAAAGTATTCGTCAATTCATTTACTGGACCAAGGTTGATTCAAGAGTGAATCGCCCCATTGTTTCTATCCAGATGTCACAAGCTTGATCTTTCGAAAAGATCTCACATGTCACCCACCAAGAGCTTGTTTGATGTTGGCTCTACAAGGATTTCCATCTTCATCATGAATACTTTTACATATCACTCGGATGTTCTGGCAATACCACAAGGATAATGCGTAGGACTATGAATATGTACTTACTTTCCACATTGTGTGAAATAGCAAGTATTCATTAATTTTATGTCCTAATGAAATATTGTGGATGATCTCTTGGCTCTAGACTTAATAGTGCACTTTGGTTTCCAATGGGAGACTAGGGAGAGGTCTCCTTCTTCAATATCAACGATCTCTAAGAGAAATTGATAGATTATGTAGGTTCCCGTGAGAATGACACAAGCCCTTTTAAGAGGAACTTGAGTAGCTTGGGAAGTTTAGTGCAAGGCCATCGGGTCCATGACATCTTGTCTTCAATACTAGTGTTACCTTAGTAACCACCAGTAGCATATGTATTGAACCCGGTTTCTGCCCTAAGGTTAAATTGATGGAGGGCTATTTCTTTTCACCATTTTCTCATTCATTTCTTTTTCATTCTTCAACCCCTTCAGTGCTTACCGAGACTTCATTACTAGAACCTTGTTGGGTTTATTCCAGTTCTAGCTCTATCTCAGTCCGCACTCTTCCCATATTCTCATTTTCTTCTTTATTCATCATACCTAAGGACTTCTACACCATCTAGTGGATTGTCCTTCGGTAGATCCCTCTAGCTCTGGCGGGATCGTGGGAATGAATACCTAACCTAACCATCCTTATAACACCATGCATAAAGTAAATTGGTCGGTCTTTTGGTATTGTTCTTTCCTTCTTGAAACCAATTGAAAAATCATTTGGAAAATCAATCAAGGTACTTGTGATATAAAATCAAAGTATTTTGTACCTTAATTGTTTTTGATCTTTTAGAAATGCTCCCCCTCAACATGCGCATATGATTTTGAAATTGTTTAGCACATGGAGGCAAGAGTTCTTTGAAACAATTTCTTGATCACAATTTTCTTAGAAAAAGGCTTTTGATTTTCTTTGGTAAATTCTCCCCCTCAATATGTGCGTAGGATATTTGAAATCATTTTATCACATAGAGGAAAGAGTTCATTTTAAGTACATCCACGATCACAAAATCCATTAAGAAACCATTAGAAAATCAATCAAGTTACTTTATGTTAAAACATAGAAGTCATTGTACCTTGAAAGTTTATTTTCTTTTCAATATGCTCCCCCTCAATTTGTGCTTCGAGATTCGAAAGTGTTTAGCACATATGGGAGAGCAGCATGCACATTTGAATCAAAATGATCACCTTTTATCAAATTTCATAATTAAATCACAAATTATCCCTCGATCAAAAATATCAAACCCTTTGAGATTTCGGATCCCAAGTGATTTAATAAAGTTTAGAAAACATGGGAGAAAATGTGGCCTTGTTTAAATACTCTTTGGTTTTTGGTTAAATGCTCCTCCACAATCATGTGTATTATGTATTTGAAATCGTTTGGCACATGAAGGAAGGAGTGCTTTTGAAACAGTTACCCTTTAAAACCGATTTGAAATTTAAATAACGATCTCTCCTCGATCAAAAGTTTCAAACCAATTGAGATTTTGATCCTAATTGATTTAAATCATTTAGAAAATTTTGAGGAAAGACGTGGCTTGATTTAATTTTGAAAATGATTGAAATGGACCAATTTAAGACATTAAATATTTTAGTGTCAGGTATGATAGTTTTTAAAGATCTTTTAGTAAAATAAAACAATTTCACAATCAAATAAGAACAGAAAAATTTTTATTTTGAAAGATCTTTGAGTTTTATAGAAAATCATACCATGACATAACATTAAATCTTTAGATCACCACTTATTATTGTACAAATCGGAACTTTTATGAAGAAATATCGTTTGAAAATATTTTATTTTAAATCACTCTCCCTCAATCGATGACCGTAGTCGATGATTGAGTGACTTCGATTTTGATAAATGAAGTCCGTGATTTCCAAAATTTAGTTCAATTTATTTTCAAATCAATATTTTTCCATTTTTCAAAACAATATTATCAAAAATTGTTTAAAAATGGTATCATCACTATTATCCCGCATAAAGATACGTTAGGTGGTTGAGTCGCTTTTGTTGTTGTTGCTAAAGGTTGAAGAAACCATCTCATCAAGCAAATGAGACCTTTGAAGTTGCATCTATCGTGCCAACTATCCATAGAGAGATCTAATTAAGCTCCGCTTTCTTCTTTGTCGACCCAAGAGATAGTTACCCTTCCATTCGCATCCAATCATCGACATTTGTGGGATCCGGACGGGAACAATCTTTTATACCATGATATCTGCATACATTAGTGAACATAGATAGACATAAATTGTTAGGATTTAGAAAATCCATGAGTTAAAGAGTCGGTCACCTCAAGTATATGTATTCGTTAGAAAGCTCGTAGTCGTAGTTATGTTATGTTAATAAGTAGTTTATTAAGTAACACCATGGAGGACTGACGGGTCTTTACCCACTGTGATACCCGATTCACCCGTGTGGGAGGCGATTTTGTAAGACACTATAAATACCCTCTACCTCCCAAGGTAGAGGGTTGGAGCTCAATACCATTTTACTTTGTTTCAAATAGTTCCCAACTCTCTTCTCTTCTCTCTAAAAGTTTCTCTCTAAATACTTTTATACGCTCTTTATCTTGGTTTTATGTGTTTATGAAACCAATATCTAACAATTGGTATCAAGAGCCATGGTTTGATCACCATCTTCATGTTCTTGGTTTTAGTGGATTTCATAAGGTTTTGGGGTTAAAAGTGTTTAGAAGAGTTTGAATCATTTGGATCATTTCTAGTCTTAAAGTTTGATTTTGATTGTACTTTTGTGTTTAGAATCATCATATGTGCTTAGGTTTTGAATTGGAAGGCTTGAATCATCGCTGGGTTGTTTTTGGATTGTAAAGTGGTTGTTTTTGAAAGTTGTACTAAGCGAGTCAATGCTTCAAAAACGCTTCTTGGAAGCGAGTTGGTGTGTTGCTTGAAGCGAGTTGTCACCGAAGAGAGTTGTTACTTAAGCGAGTTGTCGCTTAAGCTAGCCGCTTTGAAAGCGAGTTGTCATTTTCGTGAGTTGTCTCTAGCGAGTTGTCGCTTAAGCGAGTTGTGTTGGAAGCGAGTTGGTTTTAAGCGAGTTGGTTTTATGCGACTTAGCTATTGCGAGTTGTCTCTTTATGCGACTTGTGTTCTATGCGACTTGTCTTTTGCGAGTTGTCCACTAAGCGAGTGCCGACCTCAAAGCGAGTTGGTTAGGTGTGACTTGTCAAGTTCACTACTTGTCTATTGAGACTTGTCACTTTTTCGTGCTACATTTTACGGTTGTTCTTTGATTTTGTAAAATCCGTGAAAGAATCAATTTCTGCTTAATCGCAGAATAGTAAAACCCGTAGAATCAGAATCGTGTTCAACAACATACCTACTATCGCCTCTTATGTTGCCGATGACGCTCAAGCCGCTGGATCCGACACTCGCCCTCCTATGCTAGATGAATCGATTATGACTCATGGGCTAAACGAATTAGGTTGTACCGCTTGAGAAAGGAAAATGGGGTTAACATTCTCAAATCAATTGATGAAGGACCTTATCGATTTAGACTACCGAGACATACTTGAAACCATCAGGATGGTTCAGTTGATCTTAGGTTTGGGATGCACTAAAGACGATGATGAGCTCAATGAAAAGGAGAAAAGAGATACGATGCAGATATCGTGGCTTTAAACATTATACTCGTGGTCTACCAAAAGACATCTACAAGTTAATCAATCACAACACCGAAGCCAAGGCGCTTTGGGAAAATGTTAAGATGCTTCTCCGGTTCTCGAATTGACCAAAGAAGATGTGGAATCTCAATTATATGATGATTTTGAGAACTTTAAGATGAACCCCGAGAAAGTGTCATCGAATACTATGCGAGGTTCCACAAACTTGTGAATGATATGAGGAATATCAAATGACCATGCCAAATATTCAACTCAATTCAAAGTTTTTGAACAACATGAATCCCGAATGGCACAAATTTGTCACCTCAGTCAAGCTAACCAAATGATTAAGGCACACCAACTATGAGCAATTGTATGCCTTCCTACTTCAGAATGAGAAGCATGCCATGTTTGAACAAATGATTCTTGAAAAGTTCAAATCTAATCATGGAGATGCAAGCTCATCAAATGACTCAACAACATTCTACAAAAATGTAGGAATTACCACCAAAGCTTCTCAAGTCATACCAACGGTAACAGAACCACAAGCTCATTCCGGATCCAAGATATAAGCCTGCACCCAAACACAATCATGGAACATTTCATCAATCAACTGCTCTTATGGTTAAGCAAAACTCGAACCTCACTCCACACACTAACAATGATCTCGTAATCGCATCCAATTTACACAATCATGCTATTGTTAGAGATGGTAAGATCATGGTACAACCAAAGGCAAGGAAGATGAATGAACAAGGAAAGGGTGGAGTAGGTGGAGGATATGCAACTAATCGAATCGTGGAAGGAATGCAATCAAGGACAAGGAAAGCCAATCAAGTGCTACAACCGTGGTGGTGAAGGACATATTGCAAGGAACTCGACATCTCCAAAACGCCTCAAAATGCGTAGTATTTCGTGGACAAGATGTCACGGTGCAAGCTCGTAACAATGGAGCTGCTTTGGATGAAGAAGAGTTGTTGTTTCTTTCTCGAGGGTAATGCCAAACATATGATGTCGATGTGGATGAGCACCAATTCGTGAGATAGGTCACAATCATCAAAATGCCTTTCAAGTTGCCGATCGTGATGCATTTGACTCGATGTCGATGATGAACCTACTACCCTGCATAATCTTCATGGCTAGCATTTCACCAATGGTCTCTCCAAAGGTCTCATCACCACAACAGCTGGTCCATCCAAAGATTCAATCATCTCGCAGGTATTAAAACTATACGATGAAGTTGATGAGCAAAAGATACATGACAAAGTACAATCAGTTGAAGCTAATGAATCATATATAGATAATATGGGTAATAGTAATATTGTCCCATATGATCAATATGTGATACAAAGTGAAAGTGAGATTGTACCAAGTGATGCATCTTTTGCAGTCAATGATGATCATGTTTTTGATGAATACACTGCATATGCCCCTAATGATTTTGTTATCTCTGAACTGAATGCCTATAAGGAACAAGTTGCCATATATGAACAACGTGCTAAGTTTGAGTTGACTACCTGTGAGCAGGAAATGGATGACCAAATGCGTACGATCATCAGAAAAAGTAATTTTAGGGAAGAAATATTAAAACAAGAGCTAGATCCCTTAAAAGATAAGCTAAACAAAACTATAATAAAAAGCAAGAACTTCAAGAACACGTTAAAGTGCTTAAACAGGAATTTAACACTAAGGAATCAAAACTTTTAACTGATTTTTGAAACCTCAAAACTTTGAAAAACAAACTTGATAATAAGTTGTACGTACATGGAACACCATTCAGACTGCTCACATGATCACTAAGCATAGAGTTCTAAGTGACAAACATAGTGTTGCATTAGTTGATGAACCAAACCCTGAGGCTTGTAAGAAAGCTACAGAAGCTCAGAAGGTAATCTATGATGGCAATGAAATCCTTAATCCTAGGCAGAAACCTAGTTGCGTTGAGTGCACTGAGGAAGATAAGCAATTAGAAGAAGTCACTAGAAAGAAATTGGATGAAAAACTTAAGAGGCCCTCATGTATGAAAAACAACATCAGTTTTAAAACACCTAACTATGCTAAGGAAAATTGGATTGCCTTTAACCAGTTTAGACCTCAAACACTGCTGACCCCTGAACAAGTGTTCTGGAAAAAGGATATGGACAAGCAAAAAGCTGATGGTTTTATGAACAGAATCCCCCCTTGTGGGAGGATGCTTCCAGCCACTGTGTATCCCCCCAATACACCCATGCATTTAGTGCCCAGAACTCTTCCCACACAAAGCAAAACCTTAGTCAGTCTATATGTAGTGTATCAATTGTTTGGTGACTTTGAAAAAACGTGTAAGAAGAGAATCACACCAACCGGGATTACAAAAGAGGAAAGGGGTTTTGAGCAAACAAAATAATGTTACTTGACTGAAGTCATGCCTTTCTTTAAGCAACTAAAAGAGCAATTTGAGTCTTTACAAAAGGCAATTGACACTGAAGTGAAAGACATGAAAAAAAATGTTTAATGAAATGGAAATTGAGGTTAGTGACTATGAACGAGAATTGAAATATAATGAAATTGAGAGGAAGAACTTGCATACCTTAAATGAGAATTTGATTTCTGAATGTATCACTCAAGATGTGTTTTACACTGCTACAAATTGTTCTATTAATGCTTCTTAATTTAATGAATTATCTATTGCTCTAAAAGTCTCCCACAATCGTGTCATTGAGCTTGAAAAAACAAATTCTAAATTGCATGAGAAAATTGAACAGGATGATCATGATAACTTGGTGAAACATTTTTCTAAATTGGAAGTTGAGCATCTTACTTTGCAATTAAAATATCAACATCTCAAAGAAAATGTTAAAACCTCAAATATCAAGACATCATTGGATGCCCCTGAATTTGATGCAGTTTTTGAAATAAGCAAACGTGATGAACAAATTCGAGCTCATTGTAACACGATCAGAAAATTGAGAGCCTAAATCTCACAATTGAAGGGCGAAAGAAATAATGTGAATGGCTCCCAAATACCTCCATCTTTAGATTCTCAATCTTCTCAAACTTTTCATCTTCAAAACATAGTTAATGTTTTACAAAAGGAAAATGAGAGTTTTCTAGAAGAAAATGAAAAAGTTAAACGAAACTTTAAAGAGTTATATGATTCAATGAAAGTCACTCGTGACAAGAAGAACGAAAAAAATAACTTCTTTACAAAAAGAAATTGAGAATCTGAAGAGACAGGAAAAAGGGAATATGCCACTTGTTTGTGATGAGAATGTTGTTTCAATGGCATCTGCAGGTTCTAAGTATGCAGTAACAGTAAAATATATTCCTCCTCATCTTAGAAACAATGAACTTGTGTTTCATGATTACTTTTATCATCTTAAGGATAGTCTAGAATGCCTTCGTGAGATTGTAGAAGAAGATCGCATAAATAAACCACTTGATAGTGAAGTTAGGTATGCTTGCTTATATACCAAACGATCTCAGAGCTTTTAGAATGTTTAAGAGCAACATTCCTAGATCCTTTTGTAAGAATGATAAAGTTATTATGTCTTGCTCTATGCCCAAAGTGTTAAGAAAGTGAACTTTAATGTGCCTTCAAGTAGTTCGATCCCAAGACTTCTAAACCCGAAATGCAAAAGTATCAAAACAAACTTATGTTCCCATTCCCCTACAGAGTAAAAGTGACACCAAAGCGAGGTGTCAAAGCCTTAAGGCAACACAAAGAATGATAGGACCTTGCAAGCTAGGAATGTTTAGTGGAAGAGAGTAGAAGATCACCTTAGGAAGAATGAAACTACGTTGAATAAAACGAATCGTGTTGATTCTAGTGTTATCTCTAAGCATGCTGTAATTAATGCGAATTCTGATACTTTTGGCGAAACATGTAATGATGATTGCTTGGTTTCTGTTACTAATCATGTATGTGGTGTGAATGATTTGATTAATGCTGTTAAATACCCACTTAAAATTGTGAATGTCATCAAACAAGTTAAGAAGGCTAGAAAGCAAAGGTGGAAGAAGGTTAGAAAATATTGGAAACCCAAAGGAAGAAAATTTAGTAATATAGGTTATCAGTGGATACCTACTGGCCGCAAATTTAATCTTAATAAGTTGTGCCCTAAATTATCTAAGTCAATGCCCATTAGTAAATGGATGACTACCGGTCAAACTATTCCTTTAAGAAGTGAACATACTTTGAATAGGTCTAATGCATACACTAGCACCGCATCTATCCCTAATGATTCCATTGATTCTGCGCTCGATGTGGATGTTCCAATCATCATTATTAACCAAGTGGAACCCATTCTTGCATGGGGATCCCAATTATCCGCTTATCCATTCTTGTCTCGTGTTCAACCGCAGTCGCTCAAATCGTTATGTGGTACTTGACTCAGTTGTTCCAAGCATATGATCGAGACCAACACGGCTCGTGAACTTTGTGAGTAAATTCATCGGACCGTTAGATTCGAAATGATCACTTTGGAGCTATTTTGGGTTATGGAGATTATGTTGTTGGAAGTAGTGTGATCTCCGTGGTATACTATGTTGAAGGTCTTGGTCATAATTTGTTTTCTTTCGGTCAATTATGTGATTCCGATCTAGAGGTAGCCTTTAGAAAACATACATGCTTCGTTAGGGAATTGGATGGTGTAGAACTTTGAAAGGAACATGTGGAACCAACTTGTACACCATATCCATCAAGACATGATGAAGTCCTCCAATTTGCTTACTCAAAGGCTTCTAAAACAAAGTCATGGTTATGGCATCGTCGCCTCAATCACTTGAACTTCGCACCATAAATGATCTTTCTAGAAAGGACTTAGTAAAAGGCTTACCTGCACTAAGGTATGAAATGATCATCTCGCTCAAAGATGCCAATTGGGAAAAGCAAGAAGTATGCCTACAAATCCAAACCTACAAATTTAGTTATGGAAGTTCTTTATACTATTCACATAGATTTATGGACCCATGAGAGTGCATAATTAACGGAAGAAATATGTGTTTGTCGTGGTTGATGAAAACTCTCGATTCACTGGGTTAAGTTCTTGAGGACAAAGGATGAAACCCGATGTCATCATTAAACTTATCAAACAGATGCAGTGTTCGACTTAACAAGACCTGTTAGAATCATCCGAATGCATAATGGAACCGAGTTTGTTAATAAAGAACTTAGTGAGTTTTATGAAAGTGTTGGAATCATGATTCGTGTGAAGTGAGTGTGTGAAAACACAAATATCAACAATATCAAATTAACCGTAAAATCCGACAAATCAACCCTTTAGAAAAAGGTCAACGTGCCAAACCTCACGGTGTGATAAAGTGATACCGGAAGTGATTTCCGGTCGTGGTCCCAACGAGTGTGAATGGAAGGATTCGTTGAGTTTCGTGATTTGAACTTGAATTGGTTTTTAATGATTTGGATTTGATTACGGATTCTACAAATTAATTAACGGGAAGGTAATTAAGGCAAGGGAACCCTAATAAACTAAAATTAAACTATCACTAAGCCTAAGAAATGATAAAACTAAGTTACACTAAGGCCTAGGGTGCTAAAACGCAAAAACGTAAAAACGGTAAAACAACCCGAGCCATAAACGTAAAAATTATGCAATTTATACTACGGGTGTGAAACCAATTTTCCTACGATCTATTTGACTAAAATGATTTTAGGAAAACCGAATATTTTTTTCGACTTTTAAATTAATTTCTATGAATTAAAAATGATTTAACACTAATTAAATGATTAAAAATACTAAACTAATCAAGAAAAATCAAATTTTATGTAAAACTACTTTAAGTTATGCTAGTTCAAGGAAAAATAAGAAAACTAGTGGTTGCTATGGAAATAAGTCGCCAAATAAGCTAAGAAAGCTTATAAGCAAACCGCCTAAGGCCTATTTAAAGATTAGATTGTGTAAACTATGATCGATAAAAGTCCCAAGGCGCTCGGTTGTGATGTTGTGTTATGAGGCGGATGGCGTGGGTTCGAGTCCCACCATGCCATTTTTTTGCAAACATTTTTTTTCAACTTTTTCTTTTGAAACTTAAGGACCTTATCAAAATGAAGACTTTTGTAAAACAACTTTTCGAATCTTGAAATAAGTCATAGAAACAAATTATCTCAACAAAGACCAACAATTACAAACAAACACTCCTTTTCTTGGTTCAATTAAGCACTTGGCCAAACTAAGTTTAAGTAGCTTTTGAAACTTGAAGATTTTAACAAAATGAGGAACTTTGCAAACACAATTGCTTTGAAGACTCACAAATAAGTCTGATAAACAAATTATAAGTAACTTTTTGGACGAACACAAACAAACACTCTTTAGGCTAAAACCAAACACCCTTTAGCAATCTTGGGTTTGTACAAAACAAGACAAGCAAATTTGATGATTATACCATGATGGAAAAAGCAAATAGGAATGGAAATGAGCTAATACTAATTAGAATAAGTTAAAATGAAGAGGGGTGAGCAGTTGGTATAAGAGCTATACTAAGGGGAATCCTAATAAGCTACTTGATAAAGTGAACAAAGCACAAACTTAAGTAAACTCCTAATAAGCAAAAAGGGCACTAAACCTAGACTAACTGAACTACTTAAGTCCTAACAGATCCAAATAAGCAGAGCATACATACTGATAAGCAAAAATAGATAAGATTGCAAAGGACTGTTAGTGATTATTGCATGTATGCAGCTCGAAAAGCCTTGGGGTCCGATTTAGAGCTTATTGATAAGTCGAACAAAGGAGATTCCAACCAAATGAAAGCTACAAAACAAACTCAAGCAAGCATAGATTTCAAAAGAACAATTAGAATCCAAGAACAACTTGTATACGACTTCAAATTAAGCTAAGATCGATGGTTTTTTGTTTTGATCACCGGTGCAGAGCAAAAAAGTGACAACAAGATTTTGAACTCAATTTTAACTATGCTAGAGATGATGCCAAGACATGAGATCAAACTAAAACAAGTTGGGCACACCAGAACCGATAACAACAACTTTTGCACTATTTGAACACCTAATAAGCTAAAAATCAAACACCACCTACTGCAATTTTAAAGCGCTATACTTTTCTCGTGTCTGAGAGAATTGAAAATGCAAACCCTTTTTTTCAAGCTAAACTTCTAAACACATGCTAAAACTGATTTATCTTTTAAATACTTAACTAAATACATCATAGAGAGGTTGACTTTGAAAGTCAAATAGGTAGAAAGCAACTCTTTGATTTCTGAAAAGTTTGAACCAAACAACCCTTCAAGGGTGTAAGAATGCTTGAAACAGATTGTTACTAGCTGAACTTAAACCTTTACTTTTATCAAAAACCTAACAACTTGTGAGACCCCTGAATACCGATTTAATACAAGCAAAATAAGCAATGATGGAAAAACAGAAAGAAATTTAACTCATTTCATTAACTAGAAAAAAATTACGAGAGATTAAAACTTGAAAACTAATTTTAAAACTAAGATCGTGGGTGCCTTATACTTTGGCTTACAACCACTATTTATACTAAAACTACTTCTTCAAGGTCTTCACTTGTTTGTGCTTCTTCAGTGAGTGCAAACAGCCAAGGCCATTTGTGCTTCCTTTGTGACCATCTCGACCATCCAGTAGTTAGGTACCAAATGAAGATGAATCTAAGCCATCCATTGAACTTTTTGACTAGGATAGATGAGCTGGAACTTGGGGGGGGGGAGATGGAAGTGGGTTTGGGATTTGGGTGAAACCGGGTAAAGAGGAGAAGGTGGGTTTTGGGGTGTGGTGTAGCTGGGTAAAAGAGAGAAGGGAAGGTTGAGTGTTCTTGGGGAGGTGGGAAGTTTTGAGAAGAGAGAAAGAAATTTCTAGGGTTCTGGGGCTTGGTTAACTTGGGCGGGAAATTGGGGAAGACAAAGACAGGTTGGGTGGGTTTGTTAATACTTCTTTGACCGGGTCCGGGATAATGGGTTGACCGGTATGAAGGGATTGATTGGACCTCGATGTTTGTTGGGCCATGGCTATTTTGGATTAAAATGGAATTCATTAAGGCATTGCGGACCAAAGTGTAACATCCAAATCCAAGGACCAATCTCGCAATTCGACAATGTAATCCAAGGACCAATCTTGTGAATCTTAAATAAACCATGGGTCATTTTTGCCAAACTCGAATTCCAAGGATTAAATTTGACAATTTAAAAATCCAGGATCAAAACTATAATTTCTCAAACTTTTGACATTTTTCACCAAAGGATCAATTATGACAACTTATGATTTCAAAAGGACCTTGGTGACTTTTCTTTTAAAATACGTGCTCGTGGACTATTTCGTCAATTTTTGAAAGACGGGACCTAAACCGCCAATTATGCAAACTTTGTTCGCTTTTTCATCCGATTTTAAACATTTTGCATCCAAACATATAAAACACAATTTTGAGATATTTTCAGATTTTGATGCATATCGGAGTGTTTTAGATGTTTTGCACTGATTTGACCTAAAATGATGAGTGAATACCCACTCATCAAACCCCACACTAAAACATTGCTAGTCCCTAGCAATCTTTGAGAAAACTTAATGGATTTGAATCTCTTTACCAAAAGCCATTACTTCGAGTAGCCAAATGTTTCAGATTCAAGTAAGAACTATGGTACAACCGATAACCATATGATTTTGAGCAAACCACCGACTTTCAACGGTTTTGATTTGTCTTTACCGTGCCGCTTTGCTCGGACTAGCCAACTCTTAGATAAATTATCAACATTATCTTTGGTGAGTCGATTACCAATTATGGATTTCAACTACCTTTACCACAAGCCATAAACTTGCGGGCTAGCCAACTCTTCACTTTTAAGGATATGGTGAGTGAATACCATACAATTTTGGGCAAATTCCAAGCCACAACGGATTTGATAAATATTTACCAAGAGCCGCTTGCTCTCGGATTAGCCAATCCTTTGTCTTACGTATATGGCGATCGATAACCAAATGAGAAAGTGTAAACACTTACTCCAAAAAATTTTTGGCCAAAAACGGGAATTGATTTAATTATATGATAAAATTAGTGAGAATTCCCCCACACTAGAAATGAATATTGCCTCAATATTCAAAATACCGCATGTTATGCCGAAACCGAGAACGAAAAGGGAAATACTACGGCCATTATTTGAAGATTATTTTTATTTTTATTTTTTTTAGAAAACCTTTATACAACAATGGGCAACTCCCCACACTAGGGTGGTAGAAAGTAGAAAGAAGTCGAAATACGGTGAAAACCCATATAGCGTATATTGTTTTTGTTAACCGAGTCGCTAGTTTGACTCGATCCCCGCATTCATTGGTTCATGGGGAAAGTTTAGAACCGGACAACCAAGGATGGTATGTCCCTCCAAAGTAATGTTTCAATCTATGTCCATTCACCTTGAAGTTTGGCCCGCCGCTTGAGATAACTCGACGGTGCCATATGGAAAACTTTGGCAATGGTGAATGGACCGTCCAACGGGTCTTAAGTTTCCCGAGAAGATTTTCAATCTAGAATTGAAAAGAAGGACTCGTCACCGACGCTGAAAACGCGGTTCTTAATCTTCGAGTCATGGATCTTCTTTGTCTTTTCCTTATAAATCAACGAGTTCTCGAGGCTTCGATCACGGAGTTCATTTAATTCATTGAGTTGAACTTTCCGGTGATCACCCGCGGACTTAAGGTCAAAATTGGTATGCTTCAAGGCCCAATAGGCTTTGTGCTCGAGCTCGATCGGGAGATGACACGCCTTTCCATACACAAGCTTGTAAGGAGTACACCGATGGGTGTTTTGAAAGCGCACGGAAGGCCCAAAGTGCATCTTCAAGTTTGTCCGACCAAGAGGCACGGTTTTCACCTACGGTCCTCCAAGATTCTTTTCAAACCACGATTCAAACTTCCACTTGCCCACTAGTTTGGGGTGATACGGTAGAAAGACGGTGAGTGACACCGTGATTTAAGCATGACTTTTGCGAATTGGTCGTTGCAAAAGTGCGTGCATCACGATCACTAATGATGGAAACGGTAAAGAGAGACTTCAAAATTTCACAACTACTCGGGCGTCGTTGGTGGGGAGCGCTTCGCCCACCCATTTAGACAAGTAATCGATCGCCACGAGTATATACTTGTTCCTCGAGAAGACGGAACGGACCCATAAAGTCAATTCCCAAACGCCAAAGATCTCGCACACTTGAATAGCATTTTGAGGCATTTCATCTCTTTAGAGATGTTGCTATGACGCTGGCAAGAGTCGCAAGATTTGATGAGGTCATGGGCATCTTTATAAATCGTGGGCCAATAGAAACCGGAATCAAACACCTTTTTAGCGGTGTAGTTCAGGCCATGATGTCCCCCCATGGGTCCATGATGACAAGCCTTGAGAATTTCATCGGCTTCCTGGCCGTGAACACACCGTCGAATGACTTGATCCGCACAAACCTTAAACAAGAAGGGTCGTCCTAAATAATGCTTAACATCTTTGAAAAATTTGTTCTTTTGTTGGGACGACATCCTTTCACAACAAAGTTACCCGATGATAGTTTGAAAAGTCGGAAACCATGGTGTACTCGAATTTTCATGATGAGATACCACATTAAGAGTCTCAAGAGGAAACGTTTCATTAATTTCCTTTTCTCGAGCACACCTTGATGTGGATTTTCAAGACGAGAGATGATCACCGCTAGGTTCTCCGCTCCTTTTTATCACGGATGATGATATCAAATTTTGTAGGAGGAGAACCCATCGAGCAATCTCGGCTTTGCATCTTGCTTAGCAAAGAGATATTTAAGAGCCGAGTGATCCGTATACACTATGCTTTTGGACAAGATCAAGTATGGTCGAAACTTCTCGAAAGCATACACCACGGCTAGTAATTCTTTCTCCGTCGAGTGTAATGTGCTTGAGCTTGGTCAAAGTTTTGCTAGCATAATGTATAGGCTGGAAATGTTTTGACTTTCGTTGCCCCAAACGGCACCTATGGCGAAATCGCTATGCCGCACATAAGCTCAAATGGTAATTCCCAATCGGGGGCAACTAGAATTGGTGCTTCCGTGAGCTTCTTCTTAAGTATTTGAAAAGCTTCAACGCACTCATTAGAGAAGATGAAAGGAGTGTCCTTCTCAAGAAGTCGGGTCATAGGCCGGGATATCTTCGAGAAATCTTGAATGAAACGACGATAGAATCCGGCATGACCAAGGAAACTTCTAACTCCTTTGACGGTTGTGGGAGGAGGTAATTTTGAAATGACATCGACTTCAGCTTTGTCAACCTCAATCCCGCTCTTAGAAATCTTATGGCCAAGGACAATTCCTTCCTTAACCATAAAGTGACATTTCTCCCAATTAAGACTAAGATTAGTGTTTTCACAACGCTCAAGCATCTTGTCCAAATGGGAGAGACATGTTTGGAAAGAACTCAAAGACCGAAAATCATCCATAAAGACTTCCATAGTCTTTTCGATCATGTCATGGAAAATGGCCATCATACACCTTTGAACGCATCGAGCATTACACAAGCCAAAAGGCATGCGCCGGTAAGCAAATGTTCCATAAGGACATGTGAATGTGGTCTTTTCTTGATCTTGTGGGTCAATGGGTATTTGAAGTAACCCGAGAAACCATCGAGAAAACAATAGTATTCGCTTTCCGCTAATCTCTCAAGCATTTGGTCCATGAAAGGTAATGGAAAGTGGTCTTTACGGGTGGCTTCATTTAAATTTCGATAGTCAATGCAAACACGCCACCCGTAACCAATCGAGTAGGAATCAACTCGCTTTCATCATTTTCAACAACGGTAATGCCCCTTTTGGGCACACAATGAACGGGCTAACCTAAGGACTATCCGAGATAGGGTAAATCATCCAAGCATCGAGAAGTTTTATGACTTCCGCTTTGATAACCTCATGAATTTTAGGATTCACCCTTCTTTGGTGTTGAACCGCCGGTTTGAAGTCATCTTCCATGAGAATTTTGTGAGTACAAAATCTCGGTCAATACCCTTGATGTCGGAAGGTTCCAAGCGATGGCTCGCTTGTCCGATTTCAAAACCTTTATGAGAGCGGATTTTTCATCCTCACTCAAGTCTTTAGCAATAATGACGGTGATTTATTGTCATCCTCCAAAATGCATACTCGAGATGAGGTGGTAAGTCCTTAAGTTCGACCTCGGGAGGGTCATGATTTTTCAATCGCTTTGATTTCCTCTTTATGAAGTTCTTGAGAGGAGAGATGAAGGATCTTCATTGAGCAACTTCGATGAGAAGAATATCTCCTCAATATCGATGGGAGCGTGATCTATTTCCCATGGAACAGTAATCACTAGCCAAGTATGCTTCAATCTCTTCCAAAATAAAGTCACTTCCTCAAACGGAGTGAGGGAGGAGGAGAGAGAGCAACAATAGGATCAACCGGGGATTGCCACCGAGAATCCAAGAATTTCTTGAGAATACTCCTCCGACACAATGTCAAGGACATCAATTTTGTTGACGGAAATGTCTTCATAATTGGGGAGTATTTCAGAACTTGATTGAGATTGAAAGTAACGGCTTCCTTGTTTACCCTCAAAGTAATTTCCTTCATCAACATCGATCAATGCACGACCCGCTTTTAAGAAGCACCTCCCAAGGATGAGGGGTACTCGGGATCGGCATCAAATTCGACAACAACAAAGTCGGCGGGAAATGAAACTTGCCTACTTTATAAAAACATCCTCGGCTATACCTAGCGGACGAGAACTTGTACGGTCCGTAAGCTCGAGGATCATACATGTAGGTGTAAGCGAGGTAATGAAAGCTTTTTCCACATGGAGTGTGGCATCAAGTTAATGCTAGCACCAAGATCGCCAAGGCGGAGCATTGAACTATGCCTTGAAAATCACATGGGATGAGAAATTTTCCGGGGTCTCCTAACTTTTCGGAAGCTTTTAAGGATAACCACGAACAATTCTCGCTCAAAGAAGTTTTAGCCATTTCGGAAATCTTTTCTTTGTTATTCAACAAATTTTTGATTGTTGGACCGAACTTTGGCATTAGAAGAAGAGCGTCCGCGAAACTAATCTCGAAGTGCAAATCTTGAAAGATTTGGACAAGCTTCTCCATTTGTTGACTAGTTTTATCACGGAGCTTTTGGTCATTAAGCCTTGAAGGATAAGGAAGTGAAGGCTTAGGAGTGGTCATCGGAACAACGGGTTCCGGAATTGGAGGTAAGACCTCCGGAGGTTGGACTTGTGCGTTACTTCGTGGGCTTGAGTTTTGCACCTTGTCCTTTGAGATCTCGGTAACTTGACTCATTGCCCCTGGTGGAGGAGGCATTGGAGTCGAAGGTCCATCATAAGATTTACCACTTCGGGTAGCAATAGCATTCAACTCACCTTTTGGGTTGGGAATGGTATTACTTGGAAGAGCACCCGAAGTTGAAGCTTCATTCTTTTGGCTCATGAGACTAGCAATCATGCTTTCAATCTTGCTATGAGATTGATCAATCTTGTTACTAGTAGTTCGAGCTCTAAGTGAAATCATTCTTCAAAGTGGTAATTTGATTTTGCATGGACACCATCTTAGCTTCATTGCTTTTGATGTAATTAGCAATGTCAATGGAAGCTTGAGGAGGTTGGGCATGCACATTTTGTTGAGGAGCTTGAATCGGTTTTGATTGAAATTTCCATGATTTTGAAAACCTTGATTTTGATTTTGAAAATTCGATTCGACTGATTCGATTGAACCGATTATTTCTATTTTGCACATTCCGATTGTTCGATTTTGATTAAACCCGGTGGTCCAAGATAATTGTTAGAACGATAATGAGAAGGTTTCGGCCCTTGCGGTTGGTAGGAATTACCTCCGTATTGTAGGAACCGAAGCGGCATAGACGCCTCTCGAGTGAAGCCACCGGAGGTCGGACACTCAAAATAAGGGTGTGGACCACCACAAGTTTCACAACTCTTGTTTACGACATTCACTTGTTGATTGTTATTATTGTGACTCAATTTAAGCACTAAGAAGGATATTTCTTCAATCTTTTGGTTAGAGTCGTGAATTCAAGATGGAAGGGTGGTAGATCTCCTGACTCACTCCTCCTACCGAGGAATCCCAATAATTGTGGTGGGCGGTCATGTTTTCAATGAGATCATAACACTCTTCGGGACGCCTTTTCATAAAGGTACCACCGGCAAGCAAAGATTAATCGTGTCACGATGTCTCAATGTTAACCCGTTATAGAACGTGTCTATTTGGGTGACAAGCAACATGTTGTGGTTCGACATCGATCAATCGAAAGCTTATAGCTTCCCATGCCTCAAATAAGGACTCATCGGGATGTCGCCGAAAATTACCGATTTCATTCCGTAGTTTCGCCACCATCGACGGTGGAAAGTATTTCGCCAAGAATTTGGAGACCATTTCATTGAAACTATGGATTGAGTTCTTGGGAAAGAGGTATAAGCGAAGGCGCCATCGGTGACCCCATTTTGCTTCATACTTTGGGTGACGGTGAGAAATTTGTCGAGATGCTTGTTGGCATCGCCACCCGTGATCCGTGAAATTGACAAAACTTTGGACTTGTTGAATCATATGATGCTTAAGTCCAAAATCCGTGGCCTCGATGTTGACGGGCAATTGGACCTCCCGCCCATCCATCGCTGGTTGACAAAGCCTCCATCGCACGGAGATCGGAGCTGGATTTTGTGGCCTGTGTTGTTGGACTTGAGGTCCGCTTCCTAGGTTGTGTGTCATTGTGATTTGTTCGACAAGACGATCTCTGCACGTTTTCTTGGTTACGCTTACGCTCACGAGCTTGAGAGCGAAGCGCATGCACTTCCAAAACAACACTTTCAATTAAAACAAGACCGAGGCAAAAGAACAAAGAACTTAAACCAATAATCCCACGTGAAATGATCACTTATAAGTAAAACGCACAAAGGAGCGGAGAGACTTTGTAGGTCGCCAAGCTTATTAAAACCCGTCTCTTTTCAGCCGCAATTTAATGTCAGCCGCCCTTATACCCCTCACACGCTTTGTTAAACCGATAGAAATAAATCAAAACACGAGCGACACAAAGGCAAGTTTTAAATCTTTGTTCGGGAACTTATAATGATAACACCTCGCTTAAGAATGTTATATTGATTGTGTCTTCTATTTATTTAAAACAACAAGGAAAATCTTTTGTATTTTTAATCTTTACATATATACAAAGAAAAGAAAATATTTTGTATTTTGTATTTTTATAAAAACAATAACTTCACGAGGAAGGTTCTTCAAGTCACTAATCGCAAAATCACGATATTGTCGCAACACACCTCCCCGGCAATGCGCCAAAATTTGATTCGTGTGAAGTGAGTGTGTGAAAACACAAATATCAACAATATCAAATTAACCGTAAAATCCGACAAATCAACCCTTTAGGAAAAGGTCAACGTGCCAAACCTCACGGTGTGATAAAAGTGATACCGGAAGTGATTTCCGGTCGTGTCCCAACGAGTGTGAATGGAAGGATTCATTGAGTTTCGTGATTTGAACTTGAATTGGTTTTAATGATTTGGATTTGATTACGGATTCTACAAATTAATTAACGGGAAGGTAATTAAGGCAAGGGAACCCTAATAAACTAAAATTAAACTATCACTAAGCCTAAGAAATGATAAAACTAAGTTACACTAAGGCCTAGGGTGCTAAAACGCAAAAACGTAAAAACGGTAAAACAACCCGAGCCATAAACGTAAAAATTATGCAATTTAAGGGCTACGGGTGTGAAACCAATTTTCCTACGATCTATTTGACTAAAAATGATTTTAGGAAAAAGCGGAATATTTTTTCGACTTTTAAATTAATTTCTATGAATTAAAAATGATTTAACACTAATTAAATGATTAAAAATACTAAACTAATCAAGAAAAATCTGAAATTTTACAGAAAACTACTTTAAGTTATGCTAGTTCAAGGAAAAATAAGAAAACTAGTGGTTGCTATGGAAATAAGCTGCCAAATAAGCTAAGAAAGCTTATAAGCAAAACTGCCTAAGGCCTATTTAAAGATTAGATTGTGTAAACTATGACTGATAAAAGTCCCAAGGGCGCCTGGTTGTGATGTTGTGTTATGAGGTGGATGGCGTGGGTTCGAGTCCCAGCCATGCCATTTTTTTTGCAAACATTTTTTTTTCAACTTTTTCTTTTTGAAACTTAAGGACCTTATCAAAATGAAGACTTTTTGTAAAAACAACTTTTCTGAAATCCTTGAAATAAGCTGTTAGAAACAGCTTATCTCAACAGCAGCCAACAATTACAAACAAACACTCCTTTTTCTTGGTTCAATTAAGCACTTGGCCAAACTAAGTTTAAGTAGCTTTTGAAACTTGAAGATTTTAACAAAATGAGGAACTTTGCAAACACAATTGCTTTGAAGACTCACAAATAAGCTGTACAAACAGCTTATAAGTAACTTTTTTTGGACAGAACACAAACAAACACTCTTTTAGGCTAAAACCAAACACCCCTTTAGCAATCTTGGGTTTGTACAAAACAAGACAAGCAAATTTGATGATTATACCATGATGGAAAAAGCAAATAGGAATGGAAATGAGCTAATACTAATTAGAATAAGTTAAAATGAAGAGGGGTGAGCAGTTGGTATAAGAGCTATACTAAGGGGAATCCTAATAAGCTACTTGATAAAGTGAACAAAGCACAAACTTAAGTAAACTCCTAATAAGCAAAAAGGGCACTAAACCTAGACTAACTGAACTACTTAAGTCCTAACAGATCCAAATAAGCAGAGCATACATACTGATAAGCAAAAATAGATAAGATTGCAGTGACCTGTTAGCTGCATTATTGCAGATGTGCAGGCCTGAAAAAGCCTTGGGGGTCTGATTTAGAGCTTATTGATAAGCTGAACAGTGAGATTCCAACCAAATGAAAGCTACAACAACAAACTCAAGCAAGCATAGATTTCAAAAAGAACAATTAGAATCCAAGAACAACTTGTATACAGCTTCAAATTAAGCTAAGATCAGATGGTTTTTGCTGTTTTGACTGCTGGTGCAGAGCAAAAAAAAGTGACAGTCAAGATTTTGAACTCAATTTTAACTATGCTAGAGATGATGCCAGTACATGAGACTGAAACTAAAACAAGTTGGGCACACCAGGAACTGATAACAACAACTTTTGCACTATTTGAACACCTAATAAGCTGAAAATCAAACACCACCTACAGCAGCTTAAACTGCTATACTTTTCTGTGTACAGAGAATTGAAAACAGAACCCCTTTTTTTTCAAGCTAAACTTCTAAACACATGCTAAAACTGATTTATCTTTTAAATACTTAACTAAATACATCATAGAGAGGTTGACTTTGAAAGTCAAATAGGTAGAAAGCAACTCTTTGATTTCTGAAAAGTTTGAACCAAACAACCCTTCAAGGGTGTAAGAATGCTTGAAACAGATTGTTACTAGCTGAACTTAAACCTTTACTTTTATCAAAAACCTAACAACTTGTGAGACCCCTGAATACTGATTTAATACAAGCAAAATAAGCAATGATGGAAAAAAGCAGGAAAGAAATTTAACTCATTTCATTAACTAGAAAAAAAATTACAGAGAGATTAAAACTTGAAAAACTAATTTTAAAAACTAAGATCAGGGGTGCCTTATACTTTGGCTTACAACCACTATTTATACTAAAACTACTTCTTCAAGGTCTTCACTTGTTTGTGCTTCTTCAGTGAGTGCAAACAGCCAAGGCCATTTGTGCTTCCTTTGTGACCATCTCGACCATCCAATAGTTAGGTACCAAATGAAGATGAATCCAAGCCATCCATTGAACTTTTTGACTAGGATAGATGAGCTGGAACTTGGGGGGGGGAGATGGAAGTGGGTTTGGGATTTGGGTGAAACCGGGTAAAGAGGAGAAGGTGGGTTTTGGGGTGTGGTGTAGCTGGGTAAAAGAGAGAAGGGAAGGTTGAGTGTTCTTGGGGAGGTGGGAAGTTTTGAGAAGAGAGAAAGAAATTTCTAGGGTTCTGGGGCTTGGTTAACTTGGGCGGGAAATTGGGGAAGACAAAGACAGGTTGGGTGGGTTTGTTAATACTTCTTTGACCGGGTCAGGGATAATGGGTTGACCGGGTATGAAGGGATTGGATTGGACCTGGATGTTTGTTGGGCCATGGCTATTTTGGATTAAAAATGGAATTCATTAAGGCATTAAGGGACCAAAAGTGTAACATCCAGAAATCCAAGGACCAATCCTGCAATTCTGACAATGTAATCCAAGGACCAATCTTGTGAATCTTAAATAAACCATGGGTCATTTTTGCCAAAACTGAAATTCCAAGGATTAAATTTGACAATTTAAAAATCCAGGGATCAAAACTGTAATTTCTCAAACTTTTGACATTTTTCACCAAAGGATCAATTATGACAACTTATGATTTCAAAAGGACCTTTGGTGACTTTTCTTTTAAAATACGTGCTCGGGACTATTTCATCAATTTTTGAAAGACGGGACCTAAACCGCCAATTATGCAAACTTTGTTCGTTTTCATCCGATTTTAAACATTTTGCATCCGAAACATATAAAACACAATTTTGAGATATTTTCAGATTTTGATGCATATCGGAGTGTTTTAGATGTTTTGCATACCGAGTTGACCTAAAATGATGAGTGAATACGCACTCATCAATCACCATCAAAGAAGTGTTCCACTAACTCCTCAACAGAACGGTGTAGTTGAAAGACGAAATCGAACTCTTGTGGAAGCCGCAAGAACAATGCTGATTTACTCAAAGGTTCCAACGTTTCTCTGGGCTGAAGCCATTGCCACTACATGCTTCACCAAAAATCGATCCTTAATTCACACAACTCATGGAAAAACTCCATATGAACTTGTCCACAATCGAAAACCTGATCTATCCTTCCTTCGTGTGTTTGGTGCTTTGTGTTATCCAACTAATGAGGGTCAAGATTTAGGTAAACTGAAAGCTAAAGCGGACATAGGAGTGTTTGTAGGATATGCACCAAACAGAAAAGGATACCAAATCTACAACAAAAGAACCCGAAATATCATGGAAACAATTCACGTTACGTTCGATGAGTTGACCGGGCAAATGGCTCCGTGACAATCCATTCTGGACCCGCCTCTCAACTTTCATTAAGTAGTCCCATTAGTTCCTCTCTTGTACGTAATCCCTCATCTGCAGCTCCATATGTACCACCTTCGGAAGAAGATGTGAAGAGATTGTTTAATCAAATGTTTGATGAATACTTTGAATCTCAGGACAACATCCACTCTACTACTTCAACAGAGGCTGCTCCTAATCCATCCAACACAGTCAATCCATCCATCTCTATGTCGTTCTCTCACGAAGCGCCTACTGCAGATCATTCTACATCATCCTCAACTCTTCAATCTTCATGCGTACATAATGGAAATGTTACTGTAGTCACAGATGAAGAAAACCCTTTTGCCACTCCAGAAGATGCACCGTTTGAAAATATTTTGCCTCTGATCCATCATCATAACCATCTTCATTAGGGGAAAACAACTCTGCTACCTCAGTTCTTTAACCACAACCACACGAGCATTTCGTAAAATGGACACACAATCATCCGTTGGATAATATCATAGGAATCCTCTCGTCGGTATCCACCCGAAATGCTTTGAAACAGATTCCTTATGGTGCTTCTTCAATTCCATACTGTCAAAAGTTGAACCAAAAGATGTCAAAACCGCAATGTCGAAGGACAGTTGGTTCAATGCAATGCAGGAAGAAATTCATGAGTTTTCCCGACTTGATGTTTGGGAATTAGTACCAGCTCCTGAGTGTTCTATGATCATTGCTCTCAAATGGATCTTCAAAGTGAAACTTGATGAGCATGGGGATGTATTAAAGAACAAGGAAAGACTTGTTGCAAAAGGATATCCTCAAGAGAAGGGTATTGACTTTGAGGAATTGATGAGTGGCCTTTTACTCATCATTTTTAGCCTAGAAAACCCACAAAAACGTATAAAAACACCAAAATACACCCATTTATACTACAAATATCCTTGGAATGTGTTTTTATGTTTTTCAGGTACAAAAGGATCGAAAACAGGGCAAAAACAGACAAAAATGAGCTCGGAATGAAAAAAGTGCTTTACGGACGGAGCCGAGAGTGGATTTTCTATATTTTTGGATCCTAGGACGTGTTTTGGGAGTGAGCTTAAAAAAAATCAACCGAACCCTAAACCCATAATTACCTTTCTACCCTTCACCCGAACCCAAATTACCCATTTACCCTTAAAACGTTTTTCATTAAAAACAATTATTTTTATTTTTAATCATTTTTATTTACAACAATTATTTTTGTTAAACCAATTTTTATTAAAAAATTTTTTCTCTTTAGAGATAGAAAAAAAAAAAAACATTTTATTTAAGTTTCACAAAATACATAAATACAAATCCTTTTAAAATAAAAACACTAAACCTTTTACCCTTTTATTTTTAACCCTTCCGATTGAATCATCCAAACTTTTTTTTTTCCCGTTTTCATTTTTCACCCATTTCCCACTTTACCCATTTTATCCAAATAAGTCATAACCCAGAACAATGGTTAAGCTCATTGGCTCCAAAACCACTTTCCACCTTCCCATCTCTCCTACTGTCACTCTCAACTCCCAGTCCAAATACTTCACATGGAGGTGTTTTTCCACCTTGGCAATCCCTGCCACTTCCCCCTTTTTCCTATTGGTCAAGAAGAATCAATGGCTGAGAAAGAATAAAGTGGGCACCAAGTTTAGATGAAAGGCTGTGACGAGTTTGAAAGAAGCACACAAGCTCACTCTCTCACACAAGTAGCACAGCAGAATCAGACAAGAGATGGAAGATTTTTTTTAGTTTTCTAGTATAAATAGGCATTTGGTGTAATTGTAGAATTTGTCTAGAATTCTTTGTTCTAGTACCATGTTATTTTAATTGTCATTTAATTTATATGCAATTTTAATTTCGCTTTTATGCAAAATTCAGCTTTTAAATTCCATCTTTAAGTTTATGCAGATTTACCCTTTTGTGCTAGCTCTTCATTCTGTCAAATTTGATTAGACAAAGTGTGTTCTAAATTTGTTTTAAGTTCATGTGAGCTTGTTTTGAAGCTCACCATTTTTTCTTTAAGAAACCGCTCTAAGTCTCAATTTCAAAACTCTTTTTCGCCTTAATAGGGTGTTTAGTTCTCATGAGTTTCATGGGTCTAAACTCGTTTTGACCCATTTAGGTTGTTAAAATGGTTTGTTCAAGTTAGTTTTGAGTATAGTTATTTGATGCAATAGCCTTTTAGAATGTTTTTTTGTTTATTTAGAATCGCTTTTTCCTTTTTTTCTTTCTGTCTTTGAAACAAAACAACAGCCATCCCTTACTTTTTTGCTCAAGTTTAAGTAGTTTAGAGTGAGATTTAGGACTAGTTTTCTGTTGCAAGTAGTAGTTAGACTTATAGTTTCCATGTTTATCTAATTTAGTTAGGATTAAGCGCTTTTTTGTGTAGCTTTTTAGGCCCCTTAAGTGCACCCTTAGCTGCCTTGTTATTGCTTATTCTAGGTTCCCACCAATGCTTATTTAGGTAAATGTAGGTTAGGACCCTTAGGTAGCTTATTGGTAGCTTTTTGATAGCTTTTTACTTGCTTAAACAGTCCCCTTTTGGCCTGTTTGGGACTGCACATTCCAGCAGCCAACAGGTCACTTTCATGAGCTCATAAAAAGTCTTCATTTAGTCCTTAATTAGTTGGCAATAGAAAAAGCTCAAAAAAATAATAATAATAAGTGAAGAAGGGAGGAGGTGGGACTTGAACACATGACCTTCTGTCCACCACGCACAACACAACAACAAACTCCTTTACCATCTCTGCTACAAGGTGTTTGTTGTTATTGTTTGGCATTTTAAATATTTGAAGTAGTAAGGCAGTTTTAGCTTAATAATTTTTAGCCTTTTTAACTGCTTATTTCAAAAGCAATAAGCAAGTTTTTATTTTTCTTAATTCCAGATTATTCAAAGGATTTATTGTAATTTCCTCGATTTTTATAAATTAGTTTAGTATTTTAATTAATTAATTAGTATAAATTAGTTTTAATTGTAATAAATAAAATAAAAGTCGAAAAATATCCGCTTTTTCAAAAATCATTTTTGTCATTTAGAATGTAAGAAAATTAATTTTAAGTTTGTAGGATTAATATTTTATATTTTCACTTTTTAAAGCGCGTGCGGGACCCGCACGTGTCCGATTTTAGGTTAATTACGCTTTTAATTAGCTTTAAGTTTCCGTAGTTTCCTTTAGTATTTTAGATTAATTTTAGGACTCCCTTAGATTTCCTTAGTGTAGTTTTATTGCTTTCCTTTAAATTTCCGTCAATTAGTTTTCCCGTTTTACGTTTTATTGCACTTTAGTTAATTTTAAGTTTCCCTTTAAGTTTATTGTTGCCTTAGATTAGTTTTTAATTTCCCGTAGTAGCTTTAGCTTAGTTTACTTGCTTTATTTAAATTCCCGTCATTTAGTTTAAAATTCCAAAATTTAAAATTCTTTGTATTCAAGCACTTCAATTCCAAACCTCAAACGTCACCGTCAATTCACACCTCGTTGGGAAACGACCCGGGTATCACTTGCCCGGTATCACTTATCGAGTATTCGCGGGTTTTGCGTGTCGATATTTTTCCTAAAACGGTTGATTTGCGATTCTCTCGCGTTTATTCATAATTTGATATTTCTTATATATACTATTTGAAACGGATCAGGAATCATTTGCTCCAGTTGCACGTATTGAGGCAATCTGTCACACCCCTAAATTACCTGTTTTGCAGCGGAATGGAATTCCTGGGGGTTGACTGTCATAGCATCACAATCACAGTTATATCGAACGACCTAAAGTGTCGTTTAGAAAATACATCGTTTGATTTAATAAAATAATCAGAGTTTACAAAGTATAGGTCCCAAATGATAGTCAATATGTAAGGAAATAAATTTGTTACAATCAAAACGATGTTTAAAGTGCATAAAATCCATGTGTGACGCGTCGTCACCGCGACTCTATGATAAGTCCACATGCATGCCATGAAGTGTATGCCTTAGATACCTGAAAATACATTGCTAAAAGTGTCAACACAATGGTTGAATGAGTTCATAGAGTTTATGTAAATGTTTAATACGACTACCACATGTATAAATTATGTATGACAAATATGTCACAAAATGGTACAATTGCTTAAGCAAATGACACCAAGCTTGACCGATCATGATGTTAAGCAACAGAGTGTTTTGCCAAACAACTCAAATAATGATAATGAAATGAAATGCATCCGTATGACCAGTTGGGATCCACCAACCCGGATGGAGGAGTCACCTCGCTTCTATGAAATTAACGGTTCATGATTATGAAATGGGGACATTTAATCGAAATGAGGTAACTTAAGCAATGTAATGAATTTGATATACTTGGTATCGTAATAAAAATGATGTGCAATGTATTCTCCCGTAGGTTTGAAATAAAGTAAAACTTGAATAAATCGGGCTATGAAAACTCACCTGTTGCAATGATTATGATGACAAAAGTGGATACACTGAAATGAGGCGCAACCTCTAACCGTGACCTATTATGAATGGTATGTTCTATAATAAGTTATGATATAATGTTATGCATGCAATTCGTATGATATCTATACCACTTGTGAATTTTTGAAAATAATACTTATCGTCGAAAAATAATCTCATAATGTCTTGACCATTTTTAAATTACTTTACATATATTTACGTTGAAATGATATCCTACGATAATCATTTAGTGATTTATTATGAAATTATAACTTTTCGTCGTAAAATAATGTCGTTTGAGAATTTCATGAAAGTGACTAAACGACCTTGAAATGCTAGTCGTAAAATGGTGCACATCGAGTGTTAGGAAACAACTTCAACGGTTTTGGGAAGCTTGTATCATTATCTCAAAGTTTTAGCATTTAAGTTTTCATCCTAGAGGTCTCGATCATGGAGAAAAATATAGGTAAAGTATGGTACTTTTGTCCAACATATTGTTTAAGGGTGGTTTTCGGCAAAGTTTATGTGACCGTATTTTATTCATTACAACTCCGCTTGACGAACGGTCGGACATTTTGGAAAATATGCTAGGCGAACTTACTTTTACTAGAAGACATCATTTTGTAAAAAGTAGTAGATCCATGTTAAAAATGACCCTCAACATGGTCCTTCGTGGCCGTAATATTTGTCTAATAGATATATATTAGTTTTTCTTATATAATATAGTTACGGCAACTTTATGTAAACGCGTGTAATTTAATCGTTACAAGTCCGTTTTCTACGCATTATATGTCCTTAGCCCGTATCAAAGTATACTAATATATTTTTGATAAGTCGACACATTTCATAACGCCTAAGCCTTATTTTTTACTCGTAAAAATTGGACGTAACATGCTGAAATTGCTGAATTTTATAGTTTTCGTCGTTTAACTTGAAAAATTCATATCTCCTTCGTTATAACTCCGTTTTAACCCGTTCAAGCGACCACGTTTTCATTTTAAAGTATATTTTCTAAATATCTAGGCCAAAAATTTTTATCTACTGTCGAGAATTCCAGATTTCAAAAATATGGAAAGACCCTTAAGTAAACTTGTCGAAATGAGTTTTTTCTCGCGCCAAACCTATTCTAACCAATTCAAAACAACTCCGAAGCTATTCTAATCCTACCATACACCTTCTTAGGGTGTCATGGGTTCCTAGACATCACCAAAAGTGATATATTTCAAGGAGTAATTATAGGATGATAATTATATATATAACTCTTAAAAACAATAAAAAGTGGTATAAACATCAATATGACTTGCATGTTTTTCTTAAATATGATGAAATGAACATAATATGAGTATGAAAAATAAATATGAACATGAGATGCTTACTAGTAACTTGATGAGGTGAAGTGAACAAAGGTTTAATCCTAACACCCTAGGTTTTTATTTCAAAACCATAAGTAAGAGTGTAACTAGATTGATAAAAACTTGACTTGAAATTTTTTTGGTGAACTCCTTCTTGTTCTCAAGGGTGGCCGGTTCTTAGGGATGAAGAGGAAGAGAAAGTATTTGATTTTTACACTGTGAAAATGAGTAAGTATGTGTTTAATGTGTATAATATAATATATGTGTATGTATAGTTTAGATATTTTGTGAAAAAATGAAGTGACTCACCCTTGTTGTCGACAAGGGTGATATACACTTAGTGTTTATATATATATATATATATATATATTTTTAAATGAGTAATTATAAAGTAGATGTAAGTTAATTAAAGATAAGTAGTAACTTGTATATTTATTTAAGCATTTAGGGTAGCGTTAGCTAAAATAAATTTTAACGAGTCAAAATAAAATATATTGAAGTCATAAAAATTATAAAAATACATTTCTTGCAAAATTTGAGTGAAATAATAATTATCGTGTAGTTTTTACGAAAACCGTCAGTAATTATATAAATATAACAATTTATATACAAAATAAATTTAAAACACTAGGTAAACTCATAATATTATTTTATAATCTTAATATGAGTATAAAAATATATTGGGATAATTTTTGGAAGTATCGGATTAATTGTTCAAAATAATTAATTACGCGATAGCGTTTATTTAATAAAAATTATACGTTTAATGAAAAATGCAAAACCATGCATGAACTAATATGATGATAATGATGCTAATGATATGTAGACTAAACCTAGTCTATATGAAATGTCCTTGATGATTGTTCATGAATTCGCAGCTAAACCATTAAGGTTACGCGAATTTGACACTCGTAAACCTAGTTTACGATAAACGATGAAATAGTGAAGCATGAATAGTGATTTTTCTCCGGAAATGAATAGTGTTTCGTGAATAGTAAATTTTGAAATACGTTCTCAGAATATTACTTTGACTCCGAAAGTGATGAATAGTAAAATTTTGAATAGTAACCGGTGAATAGTAAATTCCTGAGATGAATAGTAAAGTTGAAAAATGACATGAAATTACGAGTTGTCACGTTCGCCCACCCAAGAAGGAATTCAGTCCCTGAATTCAGTTCGTGTTAGTCTATCGAGTTTTTGAGTTTGTGATGAATAACGAGGAGAGAAGACATGAGGAAGTGTCGTTACGGTTATCGGTGAAGGAAAGTGTACAAAACATCATAGTAGAGAAAACATTGGATGAATATCTCCGATGAGCATCACTTTGACTTTTTCGAATATGTGAAAATTTTGCTTGCACTAAGATTTTTAAATTACTGCTCCCAACATAACATGATCCCTCCAGAATTAGACATAGTTAGCTAGGCTATGTATAATTAAGGAACGATAATGTGACGTTCGGTTTAGTTGTTATAACTCTCAATGCTTACATAGATTTAATCCGTGTCGTTAAAATGACGGTTAAAGTAGAAGGAAGTAAAATTCGTAAGTGATATCAAATCGGAAGGAAAATAAAGTACGATAGATGAGAATATTTTACAACTAGTGGTTTATCAAACAAGAATACATCTTAAGTTATAAAGATCCGGATACGATGGAAGAAATAAACTTAGTACGACATAGTACATAAGGAAAATGAGGCTGTTAGTTTCTAAACTTCTTGATCTTCCGTTGTTGAGACCATGACGAGCTTCTCCTCCTTCTAACATGTATGCATTCCCATGAGCTCCTTCAACTTGTTGACCTTGGTTTTGGGGACATTGGTTCCGATAGTGTCCTTGCTCCCCACATCCAAGCATGTGACTACGGTTTACCTCTACAATCCACGGCTAGGTGTTCCAATTTTTGGCACTTGTGGCACTTAGCGTGGCAAAGACACGAGTGATGAAACTTACATCAATTACATAGTGGTTGAGTTCAACATATCCTTTGCCTTTGCGGTCCTTGGTAAGGTGTCCCACTTTTGACTAAAGCATATACCACATGGACCATCATGATGTAGTGTGCATTGGTGGCATCGTGGTAAGTTTCGATATAAGCTCTTCCCTTTGTTGGTGCAGCAACATAAACCACAGTGGCTTCTTGTTTTCTATATAGTTGTTGGTGATGGTTAGTGTTATGGTTTTGGTTATTGTTATTATAACCTCCCTGGTCATTTTCCCATTTCCTTTTGTTGTTGTTAGTTTGGTTGTCGTGATTGTTGTTGTTGTTGTGTCGATAATGTTTTCTCTCTTCACAACTTGAGCCATGAGTATTTGGGTTATCTTGATGGTCTCTTCAATTGTTTGTGAATCGAAAGAGGTTACATCTCCTTGAATACATTTTGGAAGTCCTCTAATGAAACCTTTCGAGAGTTTCTCATTGTCCAAAACCATAGATGGACATAAAGCATCCAACTCTTGAAACCTTGCGATGTAGGTCTCGATGTCATAACCAACGGTCACTAACTCATAAAATTCCATTTCCAATTTCTTCACCTCAATGTGCGGACAATACTTAGTCAACAACCTCTTGAATTGATCCCATGTGAGCTTGTAAGCATTTTCCATACCAATAGGCTGTGCATAATAATTCCACCATGACATTGCCTCATCCAAGAGTGTACTAGTAGCGAATTTCACCTTGCAAGCATCTGGGCAATCGCATAGAAGAAATAATGACTCGATCTTTTCCAACCAACGGATCATAGCAATGGCTCCTTCTGTGCCCTTGAAATTTGGGGGATCACCGCTCTTAAAGTCCTGGTATGTACCATTTCGAACTCCGAGACCCTCCTGCGGCTCACATAGCAAATAGCAAGTCTAGCAGTTTGAATAGCGACCATGCAGCAGCAGCAGACTACCGTTGCTCGTTCTTTCTCTAGTGCCCTAGCTATACTATCCTCTATATACTTTTGGATAGCGACTTGTGTCATAGTGGTGGAGCTTTCTTGGCGCCATAACTCTTCAAAATGAGAGGAAAAATGAGACGTAGTAAAGTCCGATGTTAATAATAAACGCTCCAAAGAGATATGATATGAGGTGATAAGTTTGAGGTTATGTTTCAAAATGATTGACGGATTCCTAGGAGATGAGTTATGAGATGTCGTAAGTGCTTCAAATGTATGATGGTTTAATGGCTTAATGTGTGAATAGCGTGTAACTCGACATGTTAGTGGTGAAACAAAGGAGTGAGACCTACTTCACCTTCCTTGAAGGTTTTGTCTCGGCATTCAATGATATCGGTGATGAGTCAACTGATGTTATAATTGTGATAGGTATGACAAGGGATTCTCCACGTTGGAGTATGAAGAAAGGATAATGGAATGGGTATTTGAAGGCATCCATGTGACAATCGTTTTGAAATGAAAGTAAATAACTCAAAGAAAAAAATGTATGTATAAACCGCATGTAAAGTGAATATGCACTTATGATGAAATGATGAGATGCTATGATGATGTAGTTATAGTCTAGGGTCAATGATACAACCTAGTTCTCTATAGCTGAAGCTCGATGCCAATCATCACACCCCTAAATTACATTTTGCGCACGGAATGGAATTCGGGGTTGATTGTTGATTGGTCTTGAAAACTGATCAAGCTTAATCACTCAAGCTAGCCACTTGTGAATGGCTAACCGTAATAAACTTAAAGCGCTCGAAACCAATACAATGAAGATCCGGAGAATACGGTGGATTCCGGGTCGTTATGTCCCACGAGACTCAATGGTGTGTAAACACTAATTCGAGATGATAGAATGATCACTAAGGATAGTGATTGGTAAAGGTTTTGGACTGAATATTACACTCTTGATTGATTGGAATGAGATTGGATACGAATTGGAAAACACAACAATCGGATAAAAGAAACCTAAACATGTACGTTTAAAAACTACGCAAACATACAAAATAAAAAATGAATCTAAGAAATAAAAGACCTAAAATATGAAAATGACATTTTGGAATCCTAAAATAAAAGAAAATTATTAGAAAAAGAAAATTATTTTTACAACTGTTTATTTAATTATTATTAATTAAAACTATTTTTACTATTTATAACTACTCTAAAATAGAAGAAAATACAAAATAAGGCTAAAAAATAAAATTATGTTTGAGAAAAATCTAAAATATTATAAAACTAATTTTAAAACTAAAATATATTTTCACACTTTTATCTAATTATTACTAATTAATTATTATTTAAAATACACTTAAATACTAGAAAATATAAAATAAACACGGAAAATGAAATTTTAACTTGGAAAATCTAAAATATGATAAAACTAATTTTAAAACTGAAAAGATATTTTTATGCTTTTTAATTATTTATTACTAATTATTTAATACTTTTAACTATTTAAAATTCTAATAATTACTAAAAATATTAGGAAAATTATGAAACTTTTTCGAAAAATAACTTAAGGTAACAGAAAACTAAGAAAAATATAAAAACAAGATTTGCTTATTAATAAGATGAAAAGAAAAATCAAAAAGCTAAAAACTATTAAATAAACGCTATCACTATTTTTAAATTGATGTTTTTGTGGATTTTCTTTTTGAAAACTACTTAACTACTGATTGTAAGCTACTTTAACAAACACAAAAATTTTACAACTAAAAATAAGCTATTTGAGGGCTTATGAGCTTAACGATGAAGCTTAAGAGCTTATTTTGGTGAATTAAGCTTAAACAAGCTCACACATGAAACAAAAGCTAAAATAAGATGAAAGAAGCTACAAGCTACTCAAATTAAGCTATAATACGAGATAAGCACACTGCTAAGATGGAAATAAGCATATAAGCACTTGTGATCTTGTAGTCAAAAGACGAAATGGGACAAAGAAAAGGCTTATTGCATTACCACAACTAACAAGCTAAAAATGAAAAGCTAAAGTTGGAACCTCAAGATAGCTTGGTTGGCTTTCCAAAGAACCAATAATCACGGGATGAAGCCAACTAATAAGCTATTTGTGAGCTTATCAAATTGGACCTACTCACTGTGCAAAGGCACCATTTCGAGACAAGGTACTCTAAAGAAGCTAGAAAATAAGCACTTAAAAAGGCGATTCAAAGAGAACTAGTATTTTTCTAATTTAGTTTAGCAACTAAACTTTAGTTTCCCAAAGATTATATCCTAAACCTCAATATTAAACACACGGTGAAATTATCTATTTTAATAAAAGCGACCAAATGAAGATTTTGACTTTTTATAAAAACTAGTAGAGTTGACTAAAATGAACTTTGATCTGATTCTATGCACTGATTGTGTTGTTATAAGGTAAACTAAGACTGATTTGATCAAAAATTACAACTTATGAACACAAAAACAAGATCATTAAACATTAAAATCCAACAGTGAGTCACAAGATTTGATCCAAAGCTAATTTTGACTTTTCACCAAATCACCACTGGTTTTTATGACTTGTTTGAGATATTAGGTATGTATGTGACACAAAGCAAGCACAAACAAACAACACAAACAAGTCCGCTATGGTTTAAATAGGCAAATCCAAACACCCTTTAAATATACATTATGGAACTTTTTCAAAGCAAATCACAAATGTAAACCATAAAACTGATTGCAGACTTTATATAATCATTAAATAAGACTAATTAAACATGAACCAACAGTGATAACAACATAAAACTAAGAATTTAGACTTAAGCTATTTTTAACTGTCAAAATGAAATTTTTACTAAATACAAATTTAAAAGAACAACTAACTGATTTTAGTGGTTAGATACACTTAACTATATCTAATGAACATAAAGAAACAGAAATTCAAGCTAATGAACAACTACAACGGTAAAATTCCAAAATGATCAAAAGTGCTTACAAATGGTTATCCAACTGAAAACCAAGAACTAGGAACCAAGAACACTCCTATAGGCTTACCACTAAGCCACTAACCCAAGGCCATCCAAAATTCACCTGCTCGACTATGAACACCATTTCCATGTGATTTTGATTTTCACTAATTATTTGGTATTTTGTGATTTTTACTTTTTGATTCTAAAGCGGTTTTAATGTTTCTAAAAGCTTGAAGAAGCTTTCTAGGAGCTTATGTGATCTATTTCAGTCCATACAAACAACTAAAACAATATTTGAAGCATATGAGATTTTTAAGGAAGAATTGCATAAAGCTGAATTGGACTTTAAAACTTGAAATTGCTTATTAAAAGAGATTCACAATACACTTAAACACTTAAACAAAATGCTTGAAAGCTTTAAAATACACTAAAAATTGAAAAGTACTTAAAACGACATAAGAAAACTAATTTTACTCTAGATGATCTTGATACATTGCTTCCCCTCCTCTTTATAATGACTTTTTGGACTCTATGTTGACCTCTGATTCATTCCCACCTCCTTTGAGCCATTGGATCTCTCTAATTCATCTCATTCGTCCATGTGTAGATTTTGGCGCCAAATTCTTCTTTAGCAGGTTTTGATATTAATGGGATTTGGAAGATGTGGAGGTGGAGGGGACAAGGTAAGTAGGGAGATATGATAGAGCAAGTGGATTTGAAAAAGTGAACAAACGACTACGGTTTACGGTTTCGACTTGTGTGTGAAGGAGATGAATAGTAACCACGGTTTTGGCGCCATTGACTTGTTTTGACCGAGGTTTAATAATAACGGGTTGGGTCAAGGGTTTGGGCCATTCTTTGTTGGATTGGATTTGGGCTTTGTTATTAAAAAGGTGTCAGTTTGGTTTAGAATAAGACAAGGACCAAATTTGCAATTTATCCAAACTTAGGATGATCATGACACTTTTCCAAACTTATCACAAGGACCAAACTTGACAAACTTTGATAGTACAAGGACCCTTTTGCATAAAATTTCATTTTAAAATATCCAAGGACTACTTTTGCAATTTTTCAAAGTTTAGGGACCTTTTACGCCATTTGACCAAAGAATCATTCAAGGATCATTTTAACAACTTAGAATATTTCAGGGACCTTGAATGACAAAACTTCACATTTTTGAATTCAGAGGACTAGATTTGACAATTTTAAAACTTGGGGACTAAAGCGCCAATTTTGCAAACTTGATACATTTTCATCGATTTTGATCTTTTGCATTTAAAACACATAAAACACTGATTTGTGATATTTTCATCATTTTGATGCATTTTTAGTGTTTTCGAGATGATTTTGCGTTTAGATTGTACAAAATGATGAGTATTTAGACACTCATCAATCCCCACACTAAGATATTGCTAGTCTCTAGCAATGATTTAGATCTTTAATGGATTTTAAAACTCTTTACCAAAAGCCATCACTACGGGTAGCCAATTGTTTTGATTCAAGTAAGAACCTTGGTACAATGATAACCAAATGATTTTGAGCAAATCATAAGTCAGAACGGATTTGATTTGTCTTTACCGAAGCCGTTGCTTCGGACTAGCCAACTCTTAGATAAAATATCTTTGGTGGTGATTACCAATTATGGTTTTCCAACGCCTTTTCCACAAGCGATAAACTTGCGGGCTAGCCAACTCTTGATTTTAAGGATATGGTGGTGAATACCATACAATTTTGGGCAAATTGCAAGCCGTCAACGGATTTGAGATATCTTTACCAAGAGCCGTTTGCTCTGGATTAGCCAATCCTTTAGTTTATTAGACATGGCGGATGATAACCAAATGAGTAAGTGTAAAACACTTACTCCAAAAAAAAAAAAAAAAAAAAAAAATTGGCCAAAAGCGGGAATTGGGCGGATAATTATATGATAAAATTAGTGAGAATTCCCCACACTTAGAAATGAATATTGCCCTCAATATTCAAAGTACCGCGATTATGCGAAACAAAGAACGTAAAAGGAAATACTACGACCATTATTTAGAAAGATTTTTTTTTTTTTTTTTTAACTCATATATATACACAACATGTGGGCAACTCCCCACACTAGGGTGGTAGAACAGAGAAAGAAGATGAAATATGGGTGAAAACCCATATGGTGTCTGCTAATATTTTGATTACCGAGTCATTAGCTTGACTCGATCCCGCATTCATTGGTTCATGGGGAAAGTTTGTAGATCTGGGACAACCATGGATGGAATGTCCTCTCCAAAGTAATGCTTCACTCGATGACCATTCACTTTAAAATTTGGGCCATCAGGTTGAGATAACTCAATGGTGCCATAAGGATAAACCTTAGCGATAGTAAATGGACCAGACCAACGGGACTTGAGCTTTCCCGAGAAAATCTTCAATCTTGAATTGAAAAGAAGGACTCGATCACCAACGTTGAAAACGCGGTTCTTGATTTTTGAGTCATGAATCTTCTTTGTCTTTTGTTTATAGATCAAAGAGTTCTCGTATGCTTGATCACGGAGTTCATTTAATTCATTCATTTGAACTTTTCTGTGATCACCACTATCGAATGTCGAAATTTGCATGCTTTAAGGCCCAGTATGCCTTGTGCTCAAGCTCAATCGGAAGATGACATGCCTTTCCGTACACTAGCTTGTATGGAGTACACCGATGGGTGTTTTGTAAGTGTCTGAAAGGCCCGAGTCGTCATCTAGTTTATCCGACCGGGATGCACGGTTTTCGCCTCGTCCTTTCAAGGATTCTTTTAATACCACGGTTTGAAACTTCCACCGCCCACTTGTTTGGGGTGGTATGCGATAGATAGGCGGTGGGTAACACCATACTTTTGCATGACACGATCAAATTGGTCATTGCGAAATGTGTACCACGATCACCGATTATCGCTCTCGGAGTTCCAAACGGCAAAAGATATTTCAAAACTTCACAACAACTCGGGCATCATTGGTCGGTAAAGCTTTTGCTTCAACCCATTTTGACAAATAGTCAATGACCACGAGTATGTACTTGTTTCGAGAAGATGGAAATGGCCCCATAAAGTCAATACCCGGATGTCAAATATCTCACAAACTTGAATGGCATTTTCGGCATTTCATTTCTTTGAGATATATTTCCGTGACGTTGACAAGCGTCACATGCTTTGACAAATTCGTGGGCATCCTTATAGATTGTGGGCCAATAAAACCGGAATCAAACACCTTTTGGCGGTGTAGTTTGGACTATGATGGCCCCAGTGGGTCCAGTATGGCAAGTGTGAGAATGTCAATAGCTTCACGTCCATAAACACACCGTCGGATGACTTGATCTCGCATGATTTTGAACAAGTAGGGTCGTCCGAAATAATGTTTAACATCTTTGAAGAATTTGTTCTTCGTTAGGTCGACATCCCTTTCACAATGAAGTTACCCGCATGGTAATTTGCGAAGTCGACAAACTATGGGGTGGTAGAATTTCCATGAAAAGAAACCGCATGGAGTGTCTCGAAGGAAATGTTTCATTTATTTCCTTTTCTAGAAAACATCTTGGTGAGGGTTCTCTAATCGGACGAGATGATCGTGACTAGATTCTCGGCTCCTTTTTTATCACGTATAATGATATCAAATTCTTGAAGGAGGAGAATCCAACGAAGCAATCTCGGCTTTGCATCTTGTTTTGCAAAGAGATATTTGAGGCGAGTGATCCGTATACACTACACATTTGGTCAAGATTAAGTATGGCGGAATTTCTCAAATGCATACACCACGGATAATAGCTCTTTTCTATGGTGGTGTAATGAGTTTGAGCTTGATCATAGTCTTACTTGCGTAGTGGATAGGTGAAAATGCTTGTTTCTCGTTGCCCTAAGACTGCACCGATAGCAAAATCACTTGCATCGCACATGAGCTCAAAAGGCAAGTCCCGATCGGAACAACGAGAATGGGTGCTTGATGAAGCTTTTTCTTTAATGTTTCAAAAGCTTGATGCACTCGGTGAGAAGATAAAAGGAGCATCTTTTCAAGAAGATGGGTCATAGGCAGGCGATTTTAGAAAAATCTTGTATGAATCTCGATAGAAACCGGCATGACCTAGAAAACTCCTAATACCTTTGACGGTAGTAGGATGAGGTAATTTAGCAATAACATCCACTTTGCTCTATCTACCTCAATCCCGTTCTTGGAAATCTTATGGCCAAGGACTATGCCTTCTTTGACCATAAAGTGACTCTTCTCCCGTTTAGACAAAGATTGGTGTCTTCACACCTTTGAAGCATTTTATCTAAATGGAGAGACATGTTTGAAAAGAATCCCCAATGACCGAGAAGTCATCCATAAACACCTCCATTGTTTCCCGATCATGTCGTGGAAAATGGCCATCATACATCGTTGGAGCGTGCGGGAGCATTACATAGGCCAAAAGGCATACGTCTATAGGCAAAAGTTCCGTATGGGCGGTGAATGTAGTTTATCTTGATCCTTTGGATCAATGGGGATCTGAAAGTAACGAGAAACCATCAAGGAAACAATAGTATTCATTTCTGCTAATCTCTCAAGCATTTGGTCCATAAAGGGTAGAGGAAAATGGTCTTTACTGGTGGCGTCATTCAACTTACGATAGTCAATGCAAACACGCCATCCCGTAACCAATCGAGTTGGAATTAACTCGTTATCTTCATTGTGACAACAGTTATGCCACCCTTTTAGGAACACAATGAATTGGGCTAACCCAAGGACTATACGAGATCGGGTAAATCAATCTCGCATCAAGAAGTTTGATAACCTCTGTTTGATAACATCATGGATTTTTGGATTTACTCTTCTCGATGTTGAGCGCTTGGTTTGAAGTCATCCTCCATCAAGATTTTGTGAGTACAAAATTCGGGGTTGATACCCTTAATGTCGGAGAGTTTCCAAGCAATTGCTTGCTTGTGTGACTTCAAGATCTTTATGAGGCAGACTTTTCATCTTTACTCAAATCTCTAGCAATAATGACCGGTAATTTATCATCACCCTCTAAAATGCATACTCGAGATGAGGTGGTAAGTCCTTAAGTTCGACTTGAAATTCTTGATTTTCTCAACCGACGACTTCCTTGTTATGAAGCTCGTCGGGAGGGAGTGATGATGATGATGGATCATCATTAAGCAACTTCTCAATGAGAAGTATGTCCCCCTCAATGTCGATGGGAGCGTGATCAATTTCCTATGGAACAGAATCACTAGACAAGTAGGCTTCAATCTCTTCCAAGATGAAGTCACTTTCCTCAAATGGGGTAAGAGAAGGAGTAGAATTGGCGATGATAGGTTGAGATGAATGAGTGAGATTATCACTCGAAGAATTATGATCATAACCAAGAACTTCTTGAGAATACTCTTCAGAAGCAACACGTAATGTGATTTCTTGCGGAGTACCTCGAAGTTTGATCAAGGTTAAAGGTGACAGCTTCATTACCAACACGTAATGTGATTTCTTGCTCAAATACATCAATGAGAGCACGGCCCGTTCTCGGGAATCCTCGACCAACAATGAGAGGAACCCGATGATCGACATCAAAATCAACAACCACGAAGTCGGTGGAAAATGGAACTTTCCTACTTTCACAAACGTCCTCGGCAATGCCAAGAGGACGGATATTGTACGATCCGCAAGCTCGAGAGTCATGCATGTAGGAGTAAGTTCCGGAGAGAAAGTTTCTTCCATCTTGAATAAGGCATCGGGTTGATGCTTGCACCAAGATCGGCTAAGGCAAAGCATTCAACCATTCACGGAAATACACAAGGTAAGAGAAATTTTCGAGGATCTCCAAGCTTTCTCGAAGCTTCTTGAGGATAACCGCAGGCGGTTCTCGTTCGAAGGAGTTTTAGCCATTTCAAACGACTTTTCCTTGTTGCTTAACATGTGTTTGAGAGTTGATGCAAACTTGGGCATCAACATGATAGCATCATAAGCTTATGTCAAAATGTAGTTCTTGGAAAATTTGAAAAAATTTGTCCATTTGATGTTGGATTTTCGAGGAGCTTTGCTCATTCAAACGTGATGGGTAAGGAATAGAAGATTTGGATTTGATATTTTCAACGGAGCTACGGTGGTTCAAAACAACTCTGGATTTGACTTGGGTTTCGGACAACTTGAGGATGGACATCATTGGTTCCTTCGTTATTAACGAGAAGTTCCTTGTCCTTTGTTGCCTCGGGTTCACTTTCCACTACCTTGGAGAGAAGAAGAAGAGGTAGTAGGAATAGCGGGTCCATTGTATGAAACACCACTTGGTTGTGATCGCCTTAGCATCGCCCCTCGGGTTAGCGATCGTGTTGCTTGGAAGTTTTCCGAGCCCGAGGGTTGATCATTTAAAGACTTCTTAAGATTAGCAATCTGTGGCCAACAACCTTTCATTTCATCTTGGGATTTCATGAATTGCTTCAACAACTCATCGGATGATGGTCCGGTTGGAACAATGGCGGGAGGTGGATTAGGAAAATTACGGCCTCTAATGTTAGGATTAGGGCCTTGATTTTGAAAATTTCCTTGATTAGGATTCATATTCCCATGAAATTGATTCCCTCGATTGAAATTGTTTTGATTAAGATTCCCTTGATGTTGGAAACCTTGATTTGGTGCGGGATAGAAATTACCTTGGTTTTGATAACCTTGGTTCATTCTAGGTTGGTTACGATTCGGTTTTGCATGTTATGATTCTTGTTAAAACCGGGTGGTGCTCGATTAGTGTTAGCACGGTAGTGTGGTTCATTCTAAGGACGGTATTGATTACCTCCTTCTTTGTGAACTACCGGCTAGAGCATTGGCTTCAAATGGACTACCATCGGTGGCGGTACAATTGTAGTATGCATGAGGACCACCACAAGTAACACAACTCTCGACTTTCTTCACTTCACCATGTGTTGGTGTCGTGTGAAGGTCACTTTCTTTGGTTAGCAAGAACCAAAGCTCGAACAATATCTGTGAGTTTGTCAATCTTAGCATCGGTGCTAGATGTACTCACGGGAGATGAAGAAGAAGGTCCGAGATTAGACCGATATGTCTTTGCTCGGAAAGGCGGACCGAGATTTGTTCTCAATGATTTGCAAGGCCTCTTTTGTGGTCTTGCTCAGAAATACCTCCGGGCGAAGGCATTCAAAGAGTCTTGATTAGTGCGGTTGAGACCATTATAGAAAGTATCCATTTGCATTAATTCGGTAAAACCATGATGCGGACACATGAGCAACTCTTTGTAACGATCCCATGCCTCCCCGAATGATTCATCAAATCTCCGAGAAAATTTCATTATCTCATTCTTAAGACTTGTAGTTCGGGATAGAGGATAGAACTAGATTAACGAACTTGGTGACTAGATCTTCCCATGTCTCAATAGAGCAGGGGTTGTTTCTCAAGCCAATTCCGGCTTGTCCTCAGAAAATGGGAGCAGGAAGAAACAATGGCTTCATGTGGGACATTCTTGTATTTGATGGTAGATGCTATCTTGTTAAACCATCGAATGTGTGCATGAGGATCATCCGCTCAAAACCATAGAATTGGCTTTGGGTTGCAGTTAAGCAACCCGGTTTGAGCTCAAAGTATCGACCACAATGGTGGGACAACAATGGCATCTCCGTAACCCTCGATGGGTGCTTGGAGAAGCTCATTTATGGGCTTATCTTCGCCATTCGACGGTGGTGGTGGTGGTGGGCGTTCCTCGATCACGGTGAAGGAGCGAGCGTCCTCTACGTCTACGAGGAATGTTTCAAGCTCGAAAGTGGACTTGTAGGCGGAAGAGCAGTGCGCATGCACTAAGTATAAAAATCAATTTTCAAAACAAATCCGAGGCAAAGCGACAAGTGAAATTAACCAATAATCAAAATGAAATGGCTTTTTGAAAAAGGTACACCAAATCACAAGGACACAAAGGCAAGTTTTAAATCATTGTTCGGGAACTTATTATGGTCACACCCCGTTAGTAGGTGTCTTGCCTTGATTTGCGGTGGTTGATTTTATGTATATATTAAGTACCACTAAAAAGGCGTAGGTTAAGATTTGTGCAAAGGGTTTAAAAACTTTTGGACAATATTTTTGGTATCGTCTCGTTTAACCAAATCGTACTGTTTTAAGAATCACCTTAAAGACAATACAAGATAGAAAACGCTACGATTGTTTTGTTGTTTTATATATATTTTTTTTTGGGTTTGTTAACACTTTAGGAAAAGTGCTAATGAACTTTTTGATTTACTTATAACTTTACAAAAAACTTTTTACAAATGGTGGTATATGTGCAAGAATGGGTCTGGAAAAAGTTTAACACACGCTAAAGCCTCCCCGGCAGCGGCGCCAAAATTTGATTGGTCTTGAAATCACGGTCAAGCTTAATCACTCAAGCTAGCCACTTGTGAATGGCTAACCGTAATAAACTTAAAGCGCCGAAACCAATACAATGAAGATCCGGAGAATATAGTGGATTCGGGTCGTTATGTCCCACGAGACTCAATGGTGTGTAAACACTAATTCAGATGATAGAATGATCACTAAGGATAGTGATTGGTAAAGGTTTTGGAATGAATATTACACTCTTGATTGATTGGAATGAGATTGGAAATAGAATTGGAAAACACAACAATCGATAAAAGAAACCTAAACACGTACGTTTAAAAACTACGCAAACATACAAAATAAAAAAATGAATCTAAGAAATAAAAGACCTAAAAATATGAAAATGACATTTTTGGAATCCTAAAAATAAAAGAAAATTATTAGAAAAAGAAAATTATTTTTACAACTGTTTATTTAATTATTATTAATTAAAAACTATTTTACTATTTATAACTACTCTAAAATAGAAGAAAATACAAAATAAGGCTAAAAAATAAAATTATGATTGAGAAAATCTAAAATATTATAAAACTAATTTTAAAACTAAAAATATATTTTTCACACTTTTATCTAATTATTACTAATTAATTATTATTTAAAATACACTTAAATACTAGAAAATATAAAATAAACACGGAAAATGAAATTTTAACTTGGAAAAATCTAAAATATGATAAAACTAATTTTAAAACTGAAAAGATATTTTTATGCTTTTTAATTATTTATTACTAATTATTTAATACTTTTAACTATTTAAAATTCTAATAATTACTAAAAATATTAGGAAAATTATGAAACTTTTGAAAAATAACTTAAGGTAACAGAAAACTAAGAAAAATATAAAAACAAGATTTGCTTATTAATAAGATGAAAAGAAAAATCAAAAAGCTAAAACTATTAAATAAACGCTATCACTATTTTTAAATTGATGTTTTGTGGATTTTCTTTTGAAAACTACTTAACTCTTGATTGTAAGCTACTTTAACAAACACAAAATTTACAACTCAAAAATAAGCTATTTGAGGGCTTATGAGCTTAACAGTGAAGCTTAAGAGCTTATTTTGGTGAATTAAGCTTAAACAAGCTCACACATCTGAAACAAAAGCTAAAATAAGATGAAAGAAGCTACAAGCTACTCAAATTAAGCTAGAATACCTGAGATAAGCACCTTGCTAAGATGGAAATAAGCATATAAGCACTTGTGATCTTGTAGTCAAAAGACGAAATGGGACAAAGAAAAGGCTTATTGCATTGAACTAACAAGCTAAAAATGAAAAGCTAAAGTTGGAACCTCAAGATAGCTTGGTTGGCTTTCCAAAGAACCAATAATCACAGGATGTGGCCAACTAATAAGCTATTTGTGAGCTTATCAAATTGGACCTACTCACTGTGCACAGGGCACCATTTCAGACAATGTACTCTAAAGAAGCTAGAAAATAAGCACTTAAAAAGCTGATTCAAAGAGAACTAGTATTTTTATAATTTAGTTTAGCAACTAAACTTTAGTTTCCCAAAATATTATATCCTAAACCTCAATATTAAACACACAGTGAAATTATCTATTTTAATCAAAAACGACCAAATGAAGATTTTGACTTTTTATAAAAACTAGTAGAGTTGACTAAAATGAACTTTGATCTGATTCTATGCACTGATTGTGTTGTTATAAGGTAAACTAAGACTGATTTGATCAAAAATTACAACTTATGAACAAAAAACAAGATCATTAAACATTAAAATCCAACGGTGAGTCAAAAGATTTGATCCAAGCTAATTTTGACTTTTCACCAAATCACCATTGGTTTTATGACTTGTTTGAGATATTAGGTGTGTATGTGACACAAAGCAAGCACAAACAAACAACACAAACAAGTCTGCTATGGTTTAAATAGGCAAATCCAAACACCCTTTAAATATACATTATGGAACTTTTCAAAGCAAATCACAAATGTAAACCATAAAAGCGATTACAGACTTTATATAATCATTAAATTAGACTAATTAAACATGAACCAATAGTGATAACAACATAAAACTAAGAATTTAGACTTAAGCTATTTTAAGCATCAAAATGAAATTTTACTAAATACAAATTTAAAGGAACAACTAAGCGATTTTAGTGGTTAGATACACTTAACTATATCTAATGAACATAAAGAAGCAGAAATTCAAGCTAATGAACAACTACAACAGTAAAATTCCAAAATGATCAAAAGTGCTTACAAATGGTTATCCAAGCTGAAAACCAAGAACTAGGAACCAAGAACACTCCTATAGGCTTACCACTAAGCCACTAACCCAAGGCCATCCAAAATTCACCCCGCCCATTTGTGAACACTATTTCCATGTGATTTTTGATTTTCACTAATTATTTGGTATTTTTGTGATTTTTCATTTTTGATTCTAAACTGGTTTTAATGTTTCTAAAAGCTTGAAGAAGCTTTCTAGGAGCTTATGTGATCTATTTCATCCATACAAACAACTAAAAACAATATTTGAAGCATATGAGATTTTTAAGGAAAAATTGCATAAACCGAATTGGACTTTAAAACTTGAAATTGCTTATTAAAGAGATTCACAATACACTTAAACACTTAAACAAAATGCTTGAAAGCTTTAAAATAAGCAGAAAATTGAAAAGTACTTAAAACGACATAAGAAAACTAATTTTACTCTAGATGATCTTGATACATGATTCGCTCCCGAGCGGTCAAGTTTTCTCACAAGCCGCCACTTGTGAATGGCCGACCGTAAGAAACTTAAAGCGGTTCGAAGCAAACTTAATGAAGATCGGGGAGTATAGTGTTTCCAGGTCGTTATGTCCCAATGAGCTATGCAATGGATCACCCAACGAATAGTGATCGAGAGATTTGAGCGGAAAGAGTGATTTGAATATTATGACTACGGAAAAAGGACATAAACTACAGCGGCTTAAATGAAAATTAAAGGAAATTTAAAAGATAAAAATATTAAATAAACGCTATCACTATTTGCAAAATGATGTTTTGTTTTATGTTTTATAAAACTTAATTTAAAAACTACGCGACATACAAATAAAATGTGAAACTTAGCGGTATAAATCCTAAAAATATGAAAATGACATTTTACAAACCTAATGATAAAAGAAAATATTTAGAAAAAGAAAATTATTTTTATAACTATTTATCTAATTATTATTAATTAAAACTATTTTTAACTATTTAATAATAACCTAAAATACAAGAAAATATGAAATAAATCTAGAAAAATAAAATTTTGACTTGGAAAAATCTAAAATAACAAAGAGAATTTTCAAAACTATTTTTGTATTTTTACGATTATTTTGTATTTTTATGAATTAAAACTATTTAAAACTACTTAAATTATTTAAAAATACAAGTTTAACTAAGAAAAATCTAGAAAAATATTTTTTGTCTTTTATATTTATCTTAACTTAAGAAAATTGAAAAATTATTTTTTGAAACTTTTACGAATTATTTGTATTAAATGCTTATTAAAAAGACTTAAAACTAATTTAAATGGAAAAATAGCAAACAGGCTTGGAAAAATCGAAAATTTCAAGATAAGCTTAAAATAATGTTATGAAACTAGGAAAATGGAAAACAGTAGGTTGTGTGGAGGAATATGAACTGCTATGTCAAGTGCTTAGAAATAAGCACTTGAAATAAGCAAATGGTCACTGTTGCACACCAAAGCTATGTGAAGCTTCAATAAGCTAAAATAACTCTAAAGCAACTAGAAACAACAACCCATAACCTCTGGATTGCAAGATACCAAGATTTGATGAATTTGAGTTATGTCTTTAAAAAGCAGATATGAGGCCTACTTTGGACAAGAAAATAAGCATCTAGATAAGTGAAAAGTAGAAAAGCAGAAGAAGGGTCCTAAAGAAGACCGGCCAAGTATGTCAAAACCAAACATGAGCTGCTCACAAGCTCTTATGAGCTTTCCCAAGCCCATCAAGTCCTGCGGACTCGGTATCAAGCGAGTCGATTACACTGAGGCATTTACACCATGTTGACAAGCACTTTTGAGGTTTATAAAGATTGACAAAATTATATAAAATTGACAATAATAAAATAGACCAAGGGACGTTTGAAAACCACAATATTCACTGAAATTGGCTCAGAAATGAGTCCAAGAAAAATCCCTCTAGCTTGGCCAAAAATGAGATATTTTGCAATTTTTGACTTTTAAGGCAAACATGAAATGTTGACTTTATGGACTTTGATCTTGATTTAAGGATGAAATAGATGTTAAGTGATGAAATAACACTAATGTAAGCTAGTTCTAAGATTTATTAACACAAAACAAGCTTTGGATCTTGCAAAATCCCAACGATGAAGCGTTAAAAGCAGTTAAGTGCAATGTTGACTTTTGAGGAGTTCTGAGGCACAAGTTAATGACTCAAATGAGTTTAATTATGCTAAATAAGCTTGGCACAACAAGTTCTAACCACTTATTTAACCTAAAAAGACAGATGAAACCTTGATCCAAACATCCTTATCTCAATTGTTTTGCAAATGAAAACAAAGCTAATCGCTTAACTTTCTAAAATTAATGATCAAGCGCATTTACTAGACCTAAACACAACTTAATTAATGAGATTTCACTACTTATAAATACAAAAGCAGAATATGCAATGAGATTTTGACAATCACTTACAAGTGGTCCCTAGCCACTATGGCTTGCCAACAATAAAACCAGAACTACTAGCCTATCAAAACCAACCACACTGCTTCTAAATCAACCCATTTCCATTCCTGCATCAAGCCATTCCATTCCTGCATCAATTTTGCTCCATGTTGACTTTCATTGACCAGATTTCTAAACTGCTTGAAACTTAAAAGTAAGCTCACAAAAAGCTATGATAAGCTAGTTTGAGCTTGTTTGAGCTTATAAATAAGCTGATTAAAGCTTATACATGAGAGTTAGAAACTGAAAATTTCAACAGTGGCCAAAAAACATGAAATATGAACTAAAACTTGAATTGATGCTTGAAATAAGTTGCAATACACTTAAATACCTTTGTTTGATACAAATAAACTGGAAAATACAATTAAGAACTATTTAAGACATTATAAGCTTAAAACGACATACACTTTTAAAATAAACTAACTACCCTTTCTAGCCTCTTTCTTCCTTATATATGCTCCAAACTCCTTCTCTCTCTCCGGACATATCCCGGCACTAATATTGACCATTGGATTGGTAAGATAGATTTTGGCCATAGGATGAGTTTTGGCGCCAAAATTGGTTTTAACAGCTGGAGTTTGAGTGAGGGGTTAGAGAAGTCATTTAATGCATCCTTGGAGTGTTGTGTTTGGAGGAGGGTAGGGATGATGATGGAGGTGGGGGGTTGAGTGTGTAGGCTGGTGTTGCAGGGGAGGGAAATGATGGAGAAGTGGTATCTCGTGAGGGAGAGGGAAAAGAGAAAGTCAAATGGTGTTTGACTGGGATTATTAAAAGGGATGTCCAAATGTGTTAATGACAGGGGTCACAAGGGTTTAAGGCAGGGGGTCAAAATGGTTTGTGACAAGTCCAAAGGAGGTGAAGGGTCTTAATAATCAAGGGACTAGTTTGCAATTTCTGAAATTGTAAGGACCAAAACTGCCAATATCTCAAAGTTGATCCAAGGGCTGAAATTGACAAGCTTCAATAGTTCAAGGACCAAACTTGTCATTTTCAAATTTCCAAGGGCCATTTTTGCCAATTTTTAAACTTGGAGGACCAAACTTGTAATTTCTCAAAACTTTTGACATTTTTCACCAAAGGACTAATTTTGACAAGTTATGATTTAAAAGGACCTTTGGTGATTTTACTTTGAAATTAGGACTCGGGGACTATTTCGACAATTTTAGAAACTTGGGGGTGAAAGCGCCAATTATGCAAACTTTGCTCATTTTCATCTGTTTTTAAACATTTTGCATCGAAATATATAAAATGCAATTTTGGAATATTTTAGTATTTTGATGCATTCGAGCATTTTAAACGTTTTGCGGTTCGGTTGACCAAAATGATGAGTATTTACACACATCAATCCCCATACTAAACTATTGCTAGTCCCTAGCAATCTTTTGAGAAAAACTTAATGGATTTGAATCTCTTTACCAAAAGCCATTACTTACGGAGTAGCCAAATGTTTGAGTTCAAGTAAGAACCATGGTACACCGATAACCATGTGATTTTGAGCAAACCACCGACTTCCAACGGATTTGATTTGTCTTTACGAAGCCGTTTGCTCTGGACTAGCCAACTCTTAGATAAATTATCGAATTATCTTTGGTGAGTGATTACCAATTATGGTTTTCCACGCCTTTACCACAAGCCATAAACTTGCGGGCTAGCCAACTCTTCACTTTTTAGGATATGGTGGTGAATACCATACAATTTTGGGCAAATTGCAAGCCGTCAATGGATTTGAGATATCTTTACCAAGAGCCGTTTGCTCTGGATTAGCCAATCCTTATGTGGGTTATACATGGTGGATGATAACCAATTGAGTGAGTCAAAACACTTACCAAAAAAAATTTTGGCCAAAAGCAGAATTGGGTGGATAATTACATGATAAAATTCGTGAGAATTCCTCCCACACTTAGAAATGAATATTGCCCTCAATATTCAAAGTACCGGCTATTATGCGAAACAAAAACGTAAAGAGAAATACTACGGCCATTATTTGAAAGGATTTTTTTTTTTTTTTTTTTTTTTTTTTTAAGAAACTTATATATATATACGATGGGAAACTCCCCACTAGGAGTGGAAGACACGGTGAAAACCCATGTTTAGCTCTTGTTTTGATTACCAGTCGCTAGCTTGACTCGACCCGAATTCATTGGTTCATGGGAAGCAAAGTGGAAGAAACAATCTCCATCGGACTTTCATTCAAGATGTTTGGACAAACATTTGAAGCACGTGAAAGTTCCACACCGATGAGATATACATAGAACCGCTCAAAAATGATAAATGAAAATGCGGGGTCAAATATAGTGTCTTCATTCGAAGGAGTGAAGATGAAGAGAATCACAAGATATTTGAGGAAAGGAAGAAAGATTTTGATAACAATCAAGATCCATTCTTCATCCTCAAATGTAGACATATCGGGAGGAAGGATGAGGGTAGTATCATTAATAAGCACACTCATATGATGAGTACACCTTCCTCCGAGCCAATATCGTCCTCAAGATCAAAATAGAGATGATCATGTTCGGAGGAGATATGTCGTGAGAGAGTTCACCGGAGAACTCTTTATGAAGAGAATCATTCACATGAAGTGAAGTTGTGAACTCTTGTTCCATAGTAGGCTCATCACTATCCTCAATCGAGTATCAAAGAGTGGATTCTCGAAATTAAAGTGAATTCAGTCGAATTCAAATAGAGGATTGGTGAAAGTGGCTTTGAATGTTTCGGGAACAAAGTGATCAACATTCTCTATTGAATTTGTTGGGATAAGAAGTGAGTGAGCGATCATTGATGTGAGTGAGTTCATCGGTGAACTCCACAAGAAGATGATCGACATCGAATTGTGGGAGTGATGTCTCAACATACTCGATGTTTCCATAGGAAGCACAATCGTCGCTAAAATCGGAGAAAGTTTCAAAAGATCTTTTGAACACTCAAGAGGAAGAGAATCACACATATGATCGAAGTTCCTGTGACTCTCTCGGGATTGGGACAAGGCTTTCAACACTATACTTTATGAATTCGTCCGATTCCTTTTCGAGAACAGTGTCAAGATGCTCGTCCCCATGTTCGAGAGAGTGAGTGGGAGCTTGGTGTGATAGCGAGTTGTTTGAGATGGAATCTCAGCTGCGGGATATCAACCGACCGAGGGAGTTGAGAAATATTATCTTTAAATGGATAAAACTCTCCTCGTCATCATCATATAGATTTGCCTTAAGAAATTGGGAGCATGCCATTGCTTGCTCTAGGACTAATAATTCTTCCCTAGATTTACGGGCCTCTCTTTCTTGACTAACAATTCTCCCATGGTCTTTTCACCACTCACTTGATTCTTAAAGTTACTAATCATATCATCAAGTGTTTTCATAGCGGTTTCAAAATCACAGGAGATTTCATGAGACAACGGCTCGGTGGAGTTTGAACCGTATGGTCTTTGTGGAGGTTGGAAATTGTCAAATCTGTGAGAGTCATGATTGTTACAAGGAAATGGATTCCCTATTTGACAATTAGAGTGAAATGGGGACTTCACAGTACTCACAACAAAAAGCTGCTGAGTGCGGGCTGAGTGAATCATATGGATTTTGGTTATAACCAAAGTTACGAGCATCAACTGGAAAAGCTGTTCATGACAAACATGTTTCGGATTGACACTCAAATCCTAGGTGAGGACCTCCACAAAATTCACACGAGATATGTTGATTATATGAAGATAAGTCGGTGTGGTGGGTAATTGGAAAAGTTTGAGGGTCGTTAAATGAGTTCGGATTAGGATCATAATCAAATGAATTCCTCGAACCACAAAACAAACAACTCCGTTATGAATATCATTACCACATTGTACACACGTACACCAACGACGAGGGTGAACCAAAAGGGTTCACCACAACCGACACAAGGAATAAACAATTTCATTTGATAGTTATGAGAAGGAATCGGTTTATTCAAAGAATCAACAAAACCAACATGGTGATCGAATGACTATCAAGTCTCGAAGAACATTTTGAAAAATCGGGAGGTGGGACAAGTGGTGTGCTCGAGGCTAGCAATTTCCACCACTTCCGTTATGGTCTCTGGTTATGGTTCTTGAGAAGCGTGAAGATTAAGCAAGTCATTCTTGCTAGTCACCGGTCTAAATTGCATGTCGCTTTTAACCAGTAAATCGTGAAAGTTTAGGATCAATTTTAGGCGGCTTAGGAGCAATTGAGGGTTTAGAGCTTTGGATAACCGTAGGTTGGACGTATTAACACTTCCATTATTAGAGGAAGTACGGTCGCTGTCACCCGGTTTCTCGTTCCATTTCCTACGAGAATTAATGGATCATCACGAACAACACGAATTCTTGACATTTGTGATAAACTCGAAGTTTTCAACCGTCCCGAGTCGTCCTCGAGAGATTCCATGAGAATAGAAGAAGTTTAGAATCAAATGGATAGAGGGTAAAGGGATAAAAGAATCAAAAGGGTAAGAGGTAAAGATGAATATTTTTGGTATTTTTGAAAAACATGATGCGAAACAAAGAATGAAAATCTTTTTGGGTTTTGATTTTTAAAAGAAAATATAAACATATCTGGATGGTATAAACAAGGGTGAATATTCAAATCACTAATCGCTAAGCGGAAGATAATCAGCCTGACTCCCCGTGGCGTAAAAATTTGATTCGCTCCCGAGCGATTGATTTTTCACACAATGGCCCACTTGTGAATGGCCGACCGTAAGAAACTTAAAGCGGTTCGAAGCAAACTCAATGAAGATCGGGGAGTATAGTGTTTCCCGGTCGTTATGTCCCAATGAGCTATGCAATGGATCACCCGATGAATAGTGATCGAGATTTGAGCAGGAAAGAGTGATTTGAATATTATGACTACGGAAAAGGACATAAACTACAAGCGGCTTAAATGAAAATTAAAGGAAATTTAAAAGATAAAAAATATTAAATAAACGCTATCACTATTTGCAAAATGATGTTTTTGTTTTTATGTTTTTATAAAACTTAATTTAAAAACTACGCGACATACAAATAAAAATGTGAAACTTAAGCAGTATAAATCCTAAAAATATGAAAATGACATTTTTACAAACCTAATGATAAAAGAAAATATTTAGAAAAAGAAAATTATTTTTATAACTATTTATCTAATTATTATTAATTAAAAACTATTTTTAACTATTTAATAATAACCTAAAATACAAGAAAATATGAAATAAATCTAGAAAAATAAAATTTTGACTTGGAAAAATCTAAAATAACAAAGAGAATTTTCAAAACTATTTTGTATTTTTACGATTATTTTGTATTTTTATGAATTAAAAACTATTTAAAACTACTTAAATTATTTAAAAATACAAGTTTAACTAAGAAAATCTAGAAAAATATTTTTGTCTTTTTATATTTATCTTAACTTAAGAAAATTGAAAAATTATTTTTGAAACTTTTACGAATTATTTGTATTAAATGCTTATTAAAAAGACTTAAAAACTAATTTAAATGCAGAAAAATAGCAAGCAGGCTTGGAAAAATCTGAAAATTTCAAGATAAGCTTAAAATAATGTTATGAAACTAGGAAAAATGGAAAAACAGTAGGTTGTGTGGAGGAATATGAACACCTTTATGTCAAGTGCTTAGAAATAAGCACTTGAAATAACAAATGGTCTAGCGCACACCAAGCTATAATGAAGCTTCAATAAGCTAAAATAACTCTAAAGCAACTAGAAACAACAACCCATAACCTTTGGATTGCAAGATACCAAGATTTGATGAATTTGAGTTGTGTCTAAAAAGCAGATATGAGGCCTACTTTGGACAAGAAAATAAGCATCTAGATAAGGTGAAAAGTAGAAAAGCAGAAGAAGGGTCCTAAAGAAGACACGGCCAAGTATGTCTAAACCAAACATGAGCTGCTCACAAGCTCTTATGAGCTTTTCCCAAGCCCATCAAGTCCTGTCGAGACTCAAGTATCAATCGAGTCGATTGCAGAGCATTTACCATGTTGACAAGCACTTTTGAGGTTTATAAAAATTGACAAAATTATATAAAATTGACAATAATAAAATAGACCAAGGGCGTTTGAAAACCACAATATTCACTGAAATTGGCTCGAGAAATGAGTCCAAGAAAAATCCCTCTAGCTTGGCGGCGAGATATTTTGCAATTTTGACTTTTAAGGCAAACATGAAATGTTGACTTTATGGACTTTGATCTTGATTTAAGGACTGAAATAGATGTTAAGTGATGAAATAACACTAATGTAAGCTAGTTCTAAGATTTATGAACACAAAACAAGCTTTGGATCTTGCAAAATCCCAGCGGTGAAGCGGTTAAAAGCAGTTAAGTGCAATGTTGACTTTTGAGATTCTGAGGCACAAGTTAATGACTCAAATGAGTTTAATTATGCTAAATAAGCTTGGTACAACAAGTTCTAACCAGATTTAACCTAAAAAGGCGAGATAGAGCAGATCCAAACATCCTTATCTCATTGTTTTGCAAATGAAAACAAAGCTAAGCTTAACTTTCTAAAATTAATGATCAAGCGCATTTACTAGACCTAAACACAACTTAATTAACGAGTTTCACTACTTATAAATACAAAAGCAGAATATGCAATGAGATTTTGACAATCACTTACAAGTGGTCCCTAGCCACTATGGCTTGCCAACAATGAAACCAGAACTACTAGCCTATCAAAACCAACCACACTGCTTCTAAATCAACCCATTTCCATTCTTGCATCAAGCCATTCCATTCCTGCATCAATTTTGCTCCATGTTGACTTTCATTGACCAGATTTCTAAACTGCTTGAAACTTAAAAGTAAGCTCACAAAAAGCTATGATAAGCTAGCTTGAGCTTGTTTGAGCTTATAAATAAGTGATTGAAGCTTATACATGAGAGTTAAGCGAAAATTTCAACGATGGCCAAAAACATGAAATATGAACTAAAACTTGAATTGATGCTTGAAATAAGTTGCAATACACTTAAATACCTTTGTTTGATACAAATAAACTGGAAAATACAATTAAGAACTATTTAAGACATTATAAGCTTAAAAGCGACATACACTTTTAAAAATAAACTAACTACCCTTTCTCTAGCCTCTTTCTTCCTTTATATATGCTCCAAAACTCCTTCTCTCTCTCTCTGGACATATCCAGCACTAATATTGACCATTGGATTGGTAAGATAGATTTTGGCCATAGGATGAGTTTGGCGCCAAAATTGGTTTTAATTTGGAGTTTGAGTGAGGGGTTAGAAGGCATTTAATGCATCCTTGAGTGTTGTGTTTGGAGGAGGTAGGGATGATGATGGAGGTGGGGGTTGAGTGTGTGGGTGGTGTTGCGAGGGAGGAAATGATGGAGAAGTGGTATCTCGTGAGGAGAGGAAAGAAAGTCAAATGGTGTTTGTTGGGATTATTAAAAGGAGGTCCAAATGTGTTAATGAGGGGGTCACAAGGGTTTAAAGCGGGGGTCAAAATGGTTTGTGACAAGTCAAAGGAGGTGAAGGTCTTAATAATCAAGGACTAGTTTGCAATTTACGAAATTGTAAGGACCAAAGCGCCAATATCTCAAAGTTGATCCAAGGGCTGAAATTGACAAGCTTCAATAGTTCAAGGACCAAACTTGTCATTTCAAATTTCCAAGGGCCATTTTGCCAATTTTAAACTTGGAGGACCAAACTTGTAATTTCTCAAAACTTTTGACATTTTCACCAAAGGACTAATTTTGACAAGTTATGATTTAAAAGGACCTTTGGTGATTTTACTTTTGAAATTAGGACTCGGGACTATTTCGACAATTTTAGAAACTTGGGGGATGAAGCGCCAATTATGCAAACTTTGCTCATTTTCATCTGTTTTAAACATTTTGCATCGAAATATATAAAATGCAATTTTGGAATATTTTTGTATTTTGATGCATTTCTAAGCATTTTAAGCGTTTTGCGGTTTGGATTTGACCAAAAATGATGAGTATTTACACACTCATCAATACATTGCTTCCCCTCCTCTTTTTAAAAGAGATTCACAATACACTTTAAAACTTGAAATTGCTTATTAAAAGAGATTCACAATACACTTAAACACTTAAACAAAATGCTTGAAAGCTTTAAAATACTGAAAATTGAAAAGTACTTAAAAGCGACATAAGAAAACTAATTTTACTCTAGATGATCTTGATACATTGCTTCCCTCCTCTTTATAATGACTTTTGGACTCTATGTTGACCTCTGTTTCATTCCACCTCCTTTGAGCCATTGGATCCCTCTAATTCATCTCATTCGTCCATGTGTAGATTTTGGCAAATTCTTCTTTAGCGGGTTTTGATATTAATGGGATTTGGAAGATGTGGAGGTGGAGGGGACAAGGTAAGGTAGGGAGATATGATAGGAGCAAGTGGATTTGAAAAAGTGAACAACGACTCGGTTTCGGTTTCGACTTGTGTGTGAAGGAGATGAATAGTAACCTGGTTTTGGCGCCATTGACTTGTTTTGACCGAGGTTTAATAATAAGGGGTTAGGTCGAGGGTTTGGGCCATTCTTTGTTGGATTGGTTTGGGCTTTGTTATTAAAAAGGTGTCCGTTTGGTTTAGAATAAGCCTGAGGACCAAATTTGCAATTTATCAAACTTGAGGCGGATCATGACACTTTTCCAAACTTATCACAAGGACCAAACTTGACAAACTTTGATAGTACAAGGACCCTTTTTGCATAAAATTTCATTTTAAAATATCCAAGGACTACTTTTGCAATTTTCAAAGTTTAGGGACCTTTTACGCCATTTGACCAAAGAATCATTCAAGGATCATTTTAACAACTTAGAATATTTGGGACCTTGAATGACAAAACTTCACATTTTGAATTCGAGGACTAGATTTGACAACTTTTAAAACTTGGGGACTAAAGCGCCAATTTTGCAAACTTGATACATTTTCATCGATTTTGATCTTTTGCATTTAAAACACATAAACAACGATTTGTGATATTTTCATCATTTGATCGTTTTTAGTGTTTTAGATGATTTTGCGATTTAGATTGTACAAAATGATGAGTATTTAGACACTCATCAATGTCATAGCATCACAATCACGATTATATCGAGCGACCTAAAGTGTCGTTTAGAAAATACATCGTTTGATTTAATAAAATAATCGAGTTTACAAAGTATAGGTCCCGAATGATAGTCGATATGTAAGAAATAAATTTGTTACAATCAAAGCGATGTTTAAAGTGCATAAAATCCATGTGTGTGGCGATCGTCACCGCGACTCTATGATAAGTCCACATGCATGCCATGAAGTGTATACCTTAGATACACGAAAATACATTGCTAAAGTGTCAACACAATGGTTGAATGAGTTCATAGAGTTTATGTAAATGTTGTCGACTACCACATGTATAAATTATGTATGACAAATATGTCACAAAATGGTACAATTGCTTAAGCACATGACACGAAGCTTGGTGATCATGATGTTCGCCCGATAGAGTGTTTTGCCAAACAACTCAAATAATGATAATGAAATGAAATGCATCCGTATGACCGGTTGGGATCCACCTGACCCGGATGGAGGAGTCACCTCGATAGATCTATCCACTCACCCTCTCTTCTATGAAATTAACGGTTCATGATTATGAAATGGGGACATTTAGCTGGAAATGAGGTAACTTAAGCAATGTAATGAATTTGATATACTTGGTATAGTAATAAAATGATGTGCAATGTATTCTCCCGTGGGTTTGAAATAAACTAAAACTTGAATAAATCGGGGCTATGAAAACTCACTGTTGCAATGATTATGATGACAAAAGTGGATACATTGAAATGAGCGCAACCTCTAACGTGACCTATTATGAATGGTATGTTCTATAATAAGTTATGATGTAATGTTATGCATGCAATTCAGTATGATATCTATACCACTTGTGAATTTTTGAAAATAATACTTATCGTTGAAAAATAATCTCATAACGTCTTGACCATTTATAAATTACTTTACATGTATTTACATTGAAATGATATCCTCGATAATCATTTAGTGATTTATTATGAAATTATAACTTTTAAATAAGTAAAATAATGTCGTTTGACAATTTCATGAAAGTGACTAAACGACCTTGAAATGCTAATCGTAAAATGGTGCACATCAGTGTTAGGAAACAACTTCAGCGGTTTTGGGAAGCTTGTATCATTATCTCAAAGTTTTAGTATTTAAGTTTTCATCCTAGAGGTCTCGATCATGGAGAAAATATAGGTAAAGTATGGTACTTTTGTCCAAAATATTGTTTAAGGGTGGTTTTCGGCAAAGTTTATGTGACCGTATTTTATTCATTACAACTCCGCAATGACGATTCGGACATTTTGGAAAATATGCTAGGCGATCTTACTTTTACTAGAAGGCGTAATTTTACTAGAAGACATTTTGGAAAATATGCTAGGCGAACTTACTTTTACTATAATATAGTTACGTTAACTTTATGTAAACGCGTGTAATTTAATCGTTACAAGTCCGTTTTCTATGAATTATATGTCCTTAGCTTCGTATCAAAGTATACTAATATATTTTTGATAAGTCGACACATTTCATAACACCTAAGCCTCATTTTTTACTCGTAAAAAGTGGACGTAACATGCTGAAATTGCTGAATTTTATAGTTTTCGTCGTTTAACTTGAAAAATTCATATCTCCTTCGTTATAACTCCGTTTTAACCCGTTCAAGCGACCACGTTTTCATTTTAAAGTATATTTTCTAAATATCTAGGCCAAAAATTTTTATCTACTGTCGAGAATTCCAGATTTCAAAAATATGGACAGACCCTTAAGTAAACTTGTCGAAATGAGTTTGTTTCTCGCCAAACCTATTCTAACAAATTCAAAACTACTCCGGAGCTATTCTAATCCTACCATACACCTTCTTAGGGTGTCATGGGTTCTTAGACATCACCAAAAGTGATATATTTCAAGGAGTAATTATAGGATGATAATTATATATATAACTCTTAAAAACTATAAAAAGTGGTATAAACATCAATATGACTTGCATGTTTTCTTAAATATGATGAAATGAACATAATATGAGTATGAAAAATAAATATGAACATGAGATGCTTACTAGTAACTTGATGAGGTGAAGTGAACAAAGGTTTAATCCTAACACCCTAGGTTTTTATTTCAAAACCTTAACTAAGAGTGTAACTAGATTGATAAAAACTTGACTTGAAATTTTTTTGGTGAACTCCTTCTTGTTCTCAAGGGTGGCCGGTTCTTAGGGATGAAGAGGAAGAGAAAGTATTTGATTTTTACACTGTGAAAATGAGTAAGTATGTGTTTAATGTGTATAATATAATATATGTGTATGTATAGTTTAGATATTTTGTGAAAAAATGAAGTGTTCACCCTTGTTGTCGACAAGGGTGATATACTAGTGTTTATATATATATATATTTTTAAAATGAGTAATTATAAAGTAGATGTAAGTTAATTAAGAATAAGTAGTAAGTTGTATATTTATTTAAGCATTTAGGGTGGCGTTAGCTAAAAATAAATTTTAACGAGTCAAAATAAAATATATTGAAGTCATAAAATTATAAAAATACATTTCTTGCAAAATTTGAGTGAAATAATAATTATCGTGTAGTTTTACGAAACCGTAAGTAATTATATAAATATAACAATTTATATACAAAATAAATTTAAAACACTAGGTAAACTCATAATATTATTTTTATTATCTTAATATGAGTATAAAAATATATTGGGATAATTTTTGGAAGTATCGGATCAATTGTTCATAATAATTAATTACGCGATAGCGTTTATTTAATAAAAATTATCGTTTAATGAAAATGCAAAACCATGCATGAACTAATATGATGATAATGATGCTAATGATATGTAGACTAAACCTAGTCTATATGAAATGTCCTTGATGATTGTTCATGAATTCGCGGCTAAACCATTAAGGTTACGCGAATTTGACACTCGTAAACCTAGTTTCGATAAGCGATGAAATAGTGAAGCATGAATAGTGATTTTCTCTCAGGAAATGAATAGTGTTTCGTGAATAGTAAATTTTGAAATCGTTCTTAGAATATTATTTTACTCGAAAATGATGAATAGTAAAATTTTGAATAATGCTTGGTGAATAGTAAATTCCGAGATGAATAGTAAATTTGAAAAATGACACGAAATTACGAGTTGTCACACAATCGAATCTTCTTAACTAATGCTTGCTAGTAAGAACATGGTGGTTTATCAAATGGATGTAAAGGCGCATTTCTTAATGGAGATCTGAAGAAATCGTGTCGTCGATCAACGAGAAGGTTTTGTGGATCACGAGCGTCCTACTCATGTCTATTGCTTAAAGAAGGCTCTCTATGGTGCGAAACAAGCTCCAATGGGTGGTATGATACTCATCAAAGTTCCTCTTATCTCTTGGATTAAGAAAGGAGCGATGGATCCCATTGTTCACCGAAAGTCGGGCAAACATTTAATTCATGTTCAAATCTATGTAGATGATATTATTTTTGCCTCGACCGACCCCTCTTGAATGTGACCGTTTTTCAAATGAAATGGGCTCCAAATTTCAAATGTCTATAATGGGACAAATGTCATTTTTCTTGGGATTAAAAATTTCAAAAAGTCCCGGAGGCATTTTTATCAATCAATCTAAATATGCTAATGAAATTTTAAAGAAATTTGGATTTGACACTTGTGAAACCGTTGACAATCCCATGGTGGAGCGTACCAAAATGGATGAGGACCACTCAGGGATCATGGTATATCAAGCGAAATATCGTAGTATGATTGGATCACGATGTACCTCACACCGATGAACTGATATTACATTCATTTGTATGCATGATACCGAGCTAAGCCTACCAAAAAGCACCTTGAAGTGGTTAAGCGGGTCTTCGGTATCTCAAGATACCATTAACATGGGAATTTGGTATCAGAAGGACACCAACATGTCACTAACGACATATCGATCACAGACCATGCGGTGTCAAGATACACGTCGAAGAACATCGGTGGTGCTTAATTCTTGGGAGAAAACTTGTAGTGGTCTTCTAAGAAACAAATGAGTACGTCGATATCCTCTCTGAGGTTGAATACATCGCCATGTCATCTTGTTGTGCTCAAATCCTATGGATGAGATCCCAACTATCGACTATGGCTTTGACTTCAACAAAATTCCTACGTATTGTGATAACAAAGTGTCATTGCTCTCTTACGCAACAACGTTCAACATTCAAGAGCAAAGAACATCGACATTCGACATCATTTCATTCGGGAACAAGTGGAAAAGGTGTGGTAGAACTCTACTTTGTGAGGCGAATATCACTAGCGAGATCTTCACTAAAGCACTCCTCGAGAATGTTTGAGTTTATTCTTCCCGTCTTGGACTCAAGAGTCTTCAACTTGAAACACTCAAAGCGTCTTCAAGAGGAAGAAGAGAGTAAAGGCATCTATTCATCTATTCTTTGTACACATTTTCGTCAAAAACAAAATACAAAATTATAAAACCAACAAAAGAAAATAGAAAAATATTAAACTTTCAAAAAATCCATAAAATTTTAAAAATCGGAAAAATTTCAAAAATATTGTCATTTTGTCTTGATCTTTTATTCGATTTCATCTACGGTCTTTGTGTTGTCATTCAAAGAGTGACACGGGTCTTTAGATAAAGTTCGAATGTACATAAATAGTTTTATATATATATATATATATATATATATATATATATATATATATATATATATATATATATATATATATATATATATGAGATGGAGAAAATGGTGGCTTCTTGTTATTTCGAGGACGGTAACCCGTGTTTTAAAAGAAAGAACAAAGCCATGCTTAATCTTATCTTTAAAATCTCATGCTCTGACTCTAAAAACCAAATGTTTGTCGGCAAAAAGACGAATGTTTCCTTCACAAATATTGTTTCCTTCTGTAAATTCTTCTGAAAAATATTTGTTATCTAATGAAAACTAAATAGCTTTGAAAAATAACTCGGACTCAATTTTTGAAAATCATTTGGACATGTCATTTGTCAAAATCTCTATCTCTCAACCAACAACTTATGTCAATGATTGAGGGGGAGAATGATTTCAATTAAATAAAAAAGGTTATTTGTCAAACAATTGCAATGTCTTATACAATTGGTTCAGACATTGGCTAATGTTATGTTTTCATATGATACTTAAGCATGCTTGAACATTGGAGTTTAAAGTCTCAAAATTTGATCTTTATTAGTTAAAATGGTTTTTTTCAAAAGCAAGTCACAATTCTCCTCCAAAGTCTTCAAAATTAATTTAAATCAATAGAGATCACAAATCTCAATGGAGTTGAAATCTGTGATCGAGGGAGAATTTGTGATTTAAATTGGATTTAAACTGATAATCCGACAAATGGTTTTGTAAGTGATTAGCAAGCTCTCCTCCTACATGTGCCAAACGATTTCAAATTTTCCATGCACATGTTAAGGGGGCATCTGTATCAAACCAAAAGGATTGAAGCGTGATTGATTTCTCTCTAAGTGCGGTTCTCCTAAATGTGCAAAATACTTTGAATCTCGATGCACATATTGAGGGGAGTAACTTTGAAAACCACATCCTTTCCCAAAATTATCTTTAACAAAGTATTTAAAATACTAACTTTGATCGGGAAAGTGATGTCAATATTTTTAGAAAATGTTGATCAAAAAGTGAATTCTTAATTCTCAATCAAGATTTTCAAATCCTCTTGCCTCCATGTGCCAAAGCGATTTCAAACATACGATGCACATGTTGAGGGGAGCTTTTTCGAAATATCAAAAACAATTCAGGTTTTGGAATGGTTTCAATGGCGGAAGAACAATACCAAAAATACCGACCAAATTTATTTTATGTATGGAGTTACAAGGATGGTTAGGCTAGGTATTCGTTCCCACGATCCGCCAGAGAGGAGGGATCTACCGTGGACAATCCACTAGATAGTGTAGAAGTCCTTAGGTGTGATGAAAAAGGAGATGAATGAGAAATGGGAAGAGTGCGGATGAGGCAGGCTAATCTTGGAATAAACCCAACAAGGTTCTAGTTATGAAGTCTCGGTAAGCAATGAAGGGTTGAAGAATGAAAAGAAATGAATGAGAAAGGGTGAAAAGATATAGCCCTCCATTATTTCAACCTTAGGGCGAAACAGGGTTCAATTCATATGCTACTGGTGGTTACCAAGGTAACACCCGTATTGAAGACAAGACGTCATGGACCCAGTGACGCTCTGCACTAAACTTCCCTAGCTACTCAAGTTCCTCTTAAAAGGACTTGTTTCATTCTCATGGGGAAACTACATAATCTATCAACTCTGTCCTAGAGATTGTTGATATTGAAGAAGGAGACCCTCTCCCTAGTCTCCGGCATAGGAACCAAATGTGCACAATTGAGTCTAGAGCCACGAGATCATCAATAAATCTCATTAAGACACACTTATCCTTGTAGTATTCACGATGAAGATGGAAAGCCTTCTAGAGCCAAAATCAAACAAGATCTTGGAAGGTGGCATGTGAGATCTATCCAATAGATCAACCATGTGACAACTGAACAGAAACAATGGGGCGATTCAAAATTATGAATCAATCCTGGTTCAGGTAATGGATTGACATATACCTTTGAAAAACCAGTCGTTGTGCGCAAAAATCATTTTTCTATGGCACATCGACTGTGTATCACATTTTCAAATATCAAAAGGTGTTTATGATCGAAAATTGATTTCTCATATAAAACCTTCGTTGTATTGCGAGAATTCTTTCTGATATGCAATACACAATTGTTGTTCAAATCATTTCTAAACAATCAGTAAATCTCAATTTGCTGGTTCGCTCACTCCGTGTTTTCTTCTTTGAGGCGTTCCGATTTGAGAACGGCTAGAAGCAATGCGAAACCTGTCAAGGAGATTCTTAGGAATACTACACGATCACGGGTAGTACTTGTCTTGATAAGCGGGGAACCGTGGGCGTGTACCTCAATTCAACGAAGTGATCAAAGACACTTCGTGCAATTTTATTACTAGCTGTTGTATGCAGGAACACCCGAGCGAGTGTGCAGATTGTTCACAATTAAGAGTCAATCAATATCGTATGCTCACACAACACATTCACATCTAAAGAAATCATGATAAAGCATCAACAACTCGATATTTTCCTCCATGCTTCGCTACTTCGCCGCAAATATCATGATTCATTAAAAGCTCCCCAACTCGATGAGAAGACATCATGATCCGAATGTGAGCATGTCGGTCCAAATGTCACAACATCACATGATGGCAACAATGCAAGGGAGGAGGAGATATATGGTGGCGGATGATCTCAAAGTTGGCTCAACAATTATCAACACGTGGATCGGATAAAGACCTCCACTTGAAGTATCAAACATGCGAAACATGAAGAATCAAAGACTACGGACTACGAGCAAAGAACATAATCAAGAAACCAAGAACAATCAAAATGTAATATCTGTTTGTATTCAATGTAATTTGGTGACCTCCCTAGGGAGATTGTTAGGATTTAGAAAATCCATGAGTTAAAGAGTCGGTCACCTCAAGTATATGTATTTGTTAAGCTCGTGGTCGTAGTTATGTTATGTTAATAAAGTTTATTAAGTAACACCGTGGAGGACGGACGGGTCTTTACCACTATATACGATCCACGGACCGTAGGAGGGGTATTTTGTAAGACACTATAATCGAGCTTCAATACCATTTTCTTTGTTTCACATAGTTCCCAACTCTCTTCTCTTTCTCTAAAAGCGTTCTCTCTCTAAACACTTTTATCGCCTCTTTGATCTTGGTTGTTATGTGTTTATGAAATCCAATATCTAACATATATGGTGGTCGACAACACCCAAACGACAATCGACTAATACAAGTCAATCCAACATATCAATCACATCATATAAAGGCATGGGAATTATGTGTTTATCAATCTCAAATCATCTAATCCTAACGGTCATATCCTAGGCACCTAGTCCTTCAACATAGGTTAACATCATTTTCCGATTAAGCATTTAGGATAATTAAGAAAGCCTGTTAGATGATGTAAATTTGAAAAACATTCTCCCCTCAATCAATGACTCTTTCAATGAAAAGTTTTAAATAAGTGAAGTCATTGATTGGGTTTTGAAAATTTATGAAAACATGAATCGATTGATTTTCAAGCAACTCATTTACCACCCTTTTGTTAAAACAAATATTTTTGAAGAATTTTTGAAGGAAAAATATTTGAGTAGGAACTATGATCCTTGACATACTTTGCTCATTTTGTTATAGGATAAGTGCACGAAATATTTGAAAATTGGTTTAGCGCAAGACTTTCCTTCTTTTGAAGAAGCGGGTTGCTATCCGAAATAATAGCAAACCATGGTTTAAGCACGGGTTCTGATCAAATAGCTGCAAGCCATATTTTGAGACATGGTTTGAAAAGAATATTTACATCTTCGCTCAAACTTCATCTATGGTCCCGTGCCATTGTTGATTGACATTTCTAAGACCGTAGATGTTATCGATACGAAGACATGTCTTGATAAAAACAATATTTTTGGTCTTTTCAAATTTTACGATTTTATGGATTTTGTTGGTTTTATATTTTCTATTTATTTATTTTTCTATTTATTTATTTATTTATTTATTTTTGATAAATATATACAATGATAGAAGATGATATAGTTTAAGAAGATGATGATCAGAGTCTTGAGATAAGGATATCGAGCGACACGTCGTAGAAGATAGAATTCGTCATCTCTTAAACTTCCACCACCAAAGCTTCCGAGGCTCGAATAGAAGATAGAACATGAGCCTTTGAGAAAGAGAGACTTTGGCGACTTCCCCAAACCAAAAATCCATTAGATGAGCAGATTCAAGCTCTATTTCAAGCTTGCTTTAGCAGTGCAGAGAAGCACACCATTATCATAAATCTCGCTCCTTTTAAAAGCGATAATCGAGTTTCTTCGTTCGGGGTTATATCATCAACAAGAACGAGAACGTATCATCCCACTCTTTAAATTTCTTCTCATATTTCATTACTACTAAGTGCAAGCGATGCATCCCAAAAGTTGTCAAGAGACCACTTTCCCCAAGTAGATGAATTGATGCGGTCGGTCTCTTAGACTAGAGCTCACGAACCCGAATACACATGTGCAGAAGACGGAGAAACTTATACCATCTAAGTAGCAGATTAAGTCCGATAGCCATAGAATAACCCGAAGAGAACCGATAACATTGAAGAAGCGGGCCGAATCATCGATTATCTCTGCGGATGACTATCTGCGGATGTCAACTCCGGAATAAGTGATTCTATCTCGAATCAGCGATTAAGCACTCAAGTGAAACAATTGGCGTCCCCAATGTACACAATCTCTCCCACGATGACTGCGATAGCATCAAATCATCACACACTTGTGTACCTCTTTTATCACCGAAACTAACTCTTCCATCTCTTCCCCACATAGTTGGAATAAGAACACTAAACATGAGTCAAACCTTGAGTTTCTCTGCGGTAATGACATTTGTCTTCCGGGATATCTTCAATCACTTAGAAGTATTAAGTTTATCAATTTTACTCGCGTTTGATATCGTGTCTCCTTCCCCTTGGTTTTGATACTTGAGACAAAGCAAAACATTATTAGCCCAAATACTTGAAATCTGTTGAGAAGATCGCTTGAAGTCTTTGTGAGAATCAACTTGCGGAAGAACATTGTGAGCAAATCTAATTAGGGATTAAATTTGACATTTAACTCTCCCCTACTTAGTGCTCTCCCCTAAACTGACAATCTTTATGATGAATGCACGGAATATGAAGAAGTCTTTAGATCGTTAAATGCAACTCGTCTTTAGTCTTCTAACATGCAAAGTAAAATAGAATGATGTAGACTCGACCTTCTTCAAGATTGTCCGGTTGGGGAATAGATAGTTAACATCTTCATCACACCAAAAGCATCCCAATTAACTTACATCTTGCAAATCCCTTGAACTAAAATCCTCCCAATCAAACAAGAACAGAAGATGTTCATCAAGGAAATCAACAATCACCAAGAACGAACACTTGAAATGGTAACACCAAACAAACAATCACATTAAACCAGAACAGAAGGTTGCCCAGAATCATCATGACGATGTGTACGTGATGCAGTAACTGGAAGCACTTTGTCGTTAAACTCATATCACCTTGGGAAGATGTCAACCAACGGCTCTTAGAAGAAACTTCATGTGAAGATGACCCGATAAGAAGAAGCTCGGTTCTTACATGAGTTTGGAGCCGTTTGACCATTTATTCTCATATATAAATCATCATGCGAAGAATTCACAGGTTCTTCTCCCCTCAAGAATTGCATACGGAGTTGCCATTCTTGATTGAATAAGTGAAAATCGTCCAAATGTATTCTATTCACACTTCTCCCCGCAAAATTTAGCACATGATGTCGCCATTGTCATTATATTGAGCAAGTGGAATAAGAGTACTAGCAACGGTAGTCCGTTCACTTGATCACCGAAAGCGCATGGAAAAAGCATGAAGCATGTTGATGAGAATGGTCATAATAGAAGATTTCTTCTTGAGAAGATAAAGCGCATCAAGAGTACACTTTTCTTTTCTTTGAGGAACGAGACTTGAACTGATGTATCCAAACGTCATTATCTCTCTCTTTTCAATCTCTCTTGGCAAACTTGTTATCAATCCCATTATCATTCAGTAGGCTCTTTGTCGTGACAGCTGATGGAGAAAATCCAATATGATGAATTTGACCCTGAAGTAAACTAACCCGAACTCGTGACTTAAACTTGCACATATGTAACAAAGAGCGGTGCCGGGAGTTCATCCTCCATTGAATCTCTAAGTACTCTGTACTCTTTAACCAACCAACCAACTATCAAGTATTAGACGTACATCACCTCATTGAAAAATCCACAATTCAATGTGACACTGAGCACTACAACGTAACTCCTTAAAGTGATAGTTATTTTGTGGTGGTAAGAGCCCAATTCCCCAAGTGGTAAAAGAAAAGGAAAAGTCACCCAAAAATAACTAGATTTCCAAGTCTTCGCTTTTGAAAAAGCTCGAACAAGGATCTCAAGAATCTTCATCCAACCATCCCGATACCTTCGGATATTAAGTACACTCTCCGTGATATTTCACTTCAACCTCAAATAAACAATATCAATTAACGCCGTTGTCACATCTTGTGGTTAAAAGCTCAAATCTAGCCTCCTTTGATGTTTTAAGTGAACATTGATAATGGTTTCATCCCGACCATGGTTAGAAGCATAACCCAAAAAACTTTGAAATAACCAATCGCCCATGAAGATAATCCAAACACACATCCAATTCATGAAGTACACCTTTATCCTTTCTTCAAGTAGAAATCGTAGCACCGACATCGATAAGATCCAGAAATACACTTTCTTTCTCCAGGATGAATATATGATCACGGGATTTTACAATTCTATGGTTTAAATCGATAAATAGTTTCTTTCGCGGGATTTTACAAAACCAAGAATAAACCTAAAGATAGATCCGGAAAAGCACTTTACATTTACCAGGATGTTTCCATTGTCACCGGATTTTACAAGTCTATGATTTAAACCGAGAAATAGTTTCTTTCGTGGGATTTTACAAAATCAAGACTAAACCGTAATCAATTGTCAGTTTGAATGTGTTATGCCAACTTTGGTTTCGGTGAATATCTGTTTTAGGGGAACATGCAGCGGTTCATCGCCGGTTCATTTTCCATCTTCAACACTATTGTCAACAATTCTTAACCCATATGTAGACAAATTCACAAACCATACTAAGTCAAGTAGTATAAACTACTTCCCCACGAATTTTTCTCAGACACCAAAGTACATGTTTCCCCATGATGGTTTGAACTTTCGGAAGCATCATAACGTACAACCATTTGCACGAAAAGTTCTTGTCATAAGCAAGCATCTTGAGAAGTCATGAAAGACACTAAGGATTCTTTAGAAAATTTGCTTAGGCGTGAGGTATCGAAACATTATGAATATCTCATGGGAATTCTTGATCACGCCTCATCCATTCAACACTTTGGTAAACACATCTTCCACATATTCGACTATTATTGTGACCACTTGGTGAAGTAAACCGATATACCAAACTTGATCATGAAGAAGAATTCCCCGATTTGCTATTTAAGCTTGTACTGATCCTTGTGAAAAATAAACGGTGTACCCATTGTACAAGACCTCTTGACGTATCCTCAACTGCGTGAGACACCGAAGTGATAGTTACGTTGTGGGTTAAGCGAGAAAGAATCACAAAATTAACTAAATAGCCAAGTCTTTATCACACTCTTTAAATGCCCAAACAAGTCATCTTCACGGAATGGTAGGAAGAAAGAAGACGAAATAAGCAAACACGCCCGGAACACCTCACTTCAATTCCAACTAAGAAATATCGAACACAAACAACCTCGTAGTCAACTTAGTTTCAAATATCAATTCAAGCCGCAATCATAAAATCCTTCGTGAAAATGTAGACACCAAGGTACCAAACCGCAATATTCAACAAATCTCACCATCATACCAAATATTATCATCAAATCTCGTCATCAAAACTCATCATCTAGGATCCAATTTAGAGAAGCCCATCAGTCCATCATCCAATATCATCACATATAATTTCAAGCCCGGTCCAAATAATTAATCAACCCGATCCGGTCAATGTAAATTCTTGCAGTGATCATCTCATGCATTCCGATATCTTTGACGTATAGTAAATTGCAAAGAATTTGACCCGAATCCAAGTCCAATTAAAACCGTTTGAACCGACACTTCAATACCAAATCAATAAAAATGGATAAGAGCCTCGATCCCATTATTTCGATAAAATATTCGTTTAAGCCGTGAATTATGTTTCCTCTGTGAAATTAATAGCCAAAGTACCAATCAATTTACCAATATATAAAATATTGTAACCAAACTTTTTGTAAAAAAAATTTGGTTAACAATATTTACATATCCCATTATATCAATAGTACTTGTTTATGTCAAGTCCCTCCCAACACAGTTCACATTTAGAAATCAGCCCATACCAATAAAATTCGGATCCAATGACCCATCTTCACACTTGATCCGAAACTTACCCCACAACCCTAATTACTCGGGTATATAAAGCCACAACCTTAAGAAATTCTAACCCTAATCCTCTTAATAATAAAACATCCGCCCTCTCCTAAAATCCTCTCTCAAACCTCGCTACTCAAATCATTCAAAAATCCTCATCACAATCCCACATAACCAACTCGCATCTCCATCTTATAACCATATGTCTCTCCACATACTTGCATTCCACGATAATACCATCAATCACTGTGGCTCGCCATAGAGATGGCTCGGCGTCATTACATGGCCATGTGGATGGTCCGATGTTTGTAACACGGCATATGGATCATTTAAAAATACGGGTAAGCTTTGTTTTATTTCTTATCTTGTTTAGATAACGAAACAAAGAGAAGGAATCAACAAAGTTTTGTATTCTTTGTCTTGACTCTTGAGGATTTCGAATATTTCTAAGAAGCATAAATAGAATCTGTGATGAACACATCGTGTTGATGGCCTTTTTCAGTGGTCTTGATATAAATATATCACCGCACACGAATGATTTCTGAGATTCAATTAGTATCGAAATAAGAATATCACATTGAAACCAATCATAGATAATAACGAAATTGTTATGCATCTATCTTTTATGTTTCGTAAATTCAAAGAAGTGAATACTTCGAAAGAATGATCTATGATGTAAAACGTTTGTGGTTGTATGTATTTGAAAAAAAAATCATTGAGAAGTCACTTAACCATGAAATAAAACGAAGATACTGAGATCATTTTCTTAATAAATTTCATTCGATTTATATGATATTTTCTTTTAGAGTCTTTGAGTTTTGATATGGATTTGATGTTTGGATTAAGATAGATTGTGATTGGAATCGATTCAAGAGAGGTAGGTTCTTTTCAATTATATTTCATTGAACTCAAGGATTGATGATGGTTTTAAGAACACAAGTCGTGGTCGAGTCTTGGTACATGGTAGTAATTGGTCTTGTTCATGGTCAACAAGTCGCTTTTGACTCAATAGTCAAAAGCATACGCACAACTCGCTTCATGATTGTAGGACGTTTGAGACAATTCACTTTCAATAAAGAGTTTGAGACAAGTCACTTATGACTTTTTGACTCAAAAGTAAAACAAGTCAAACAACCACAACTCGCTTTTGACCTATAAATGTGACAACTCGCATCCCAGACATTGAATTTGGACAGTGTGACAACTCGCATTCCTGTCAAAGACAAAACGCTCAAAAGCATTTTGACACAAATCGCTTTGAAGAAACAACTCATCCAAACTCAGAAAAACGGCATAACAAATACGCTATGTCAAAAATGATTACACCAACAATAATAATAACCATTTGACATGCTTTTCAAACTGTTAATCCATAGTGTAAAAATCAGAATAAGCAACCATTTGACAAACCACAACAAAGACCAAACGTAAACCAAATAACAAACCGCACACTAACATCGTACAAACCGCATACAAGAACCACAAGTCGAACCACGAGAATCACCATAAACAATAAAACCTTGGATCCGTACCATTTGTAGGATCGTATATTTTATGTTGTTTAGATGATCCGGGTGGTCTAGGATTATGATAAAACAAGTATGCCATTGTTAGAGAGATGAAGAGATGAGAGGGTGTTCTAGAGATAAAAATAATTAAAAAGAAAGGTTAGATTATCCAAGAAGCACCACCCTTCCCTTAGTGGGAAGGGTATTTATACTTACAATGGGTAAAGACCCGTCCTTCCTCCACGGTGTTACTCTAAACTAATCTAGGCTAATAACTAACTAATTAACTACTAAGCGATTGTAAATAACGATATGTCTACGAGCTAACATATGCTAGACTATAATTAGGGTAACCGACACTTCCTCATGGAATTTCCAATTCCTAACGTGTTCCTTTTAAAAGTTCAACACCATCAAGTTCTCTAACGAAGCAATTATGTTTTCTAAAGGCCACTTCTAGATCCGAGTCACGAATTGACCAACAAAGGAACAAGTTATGACCAAGACCTTCAATATAATAGACCCTTGAAATTACATGTCACCAACAACATAGTCTCCAGTAACCCATAATTGCCCTAAAGTGGTCATCCGAATCTAATTGTCCCGATGAATTTACTCACGAAGTTCATGAGTCATGAGCGATCTCGGTCATATACTTGGGCGACTGAGTCCAAATACCATAGAATCGATTTATCGACATGCAATTGAACATGACAAGTATGGATGATCGATAATTTGGATCCCATGCAAGAATGGGATCCATTTGGTTAGTAAGCAGATTGGAACACCCACATCGAGTAGAATCAATGATATCATTAGAGGTAGATGCGGGACTAGTAGTGACATTAGATCTATTCACAAAGGTGTTCACTTCTAAGAGGTATAATTCTACGGTGGGCATCCATTTCCTAATGGGCATTGATCTAGATAATTTAGGGCACAATTCATTAAGATTTAATTTACTACCGAGAGGTTTCCATTGATAACCTACATTACTAAATTTTCTTCCTGTTGGTTTCAATGTTTTTAACCTTTTTCGACCTTGGTTTTCGACATCCTTAACTGTTTAGCAATTCTAACAGCTTCGATCGGATACTTAACAACATATTTTACTTCATTCACAGCACATTCACGATAAGTACCGAAACCAAACATTCATTACATGTTTTGCAAATCGTGGGGAATTTGAATTAATTACAGTACGCTTATAGCTAATACTAGAATCAACATGATTCATCTTATTAAACTCAAACTTATTGTTCCTAGGATGGTCTTCTACTTCCTTCGCTTGATCACTCTTAGCTTCATGAGGTCCTATCTTACTTTGTATTTCATGGAGGCTTTGACACCTTGCCTTAGTGTCACCGACACTCTGTAGAGGAACGATGGGAACATTAGCTGGTTTCACTACTTTCGGCATTCCTAGTCAAGAAGTACTGGGATCTGAAGTACTAGGAGGCACATCAAAGGACACTTGCTTGGCTTTGGGCATAAAGCAAGGCATAACTACTCTATCTTTCTTAGTACCAAATTTAGGACATATAGTTATTAGGCATTCTAACAGCTCTTGAGATCGTTTGGCATATAAGCATGCATCCTTAATCGCACTATCAAGTTGCTTCTCTATTTTATCCTCTTCAACAATCTCACGGAGACATTCTAGACTATCCTTAAGGTACAAAAATATGTTTGAAGTGCAAGTTCATTATTCCTAAGATGAAGTGGAATGTACTTCACGGTCATAGCATATTTTGCACTGCGAGCACCTTTGGTGCGATAGTCTCACAATTTGTGATTGGCATTTTCCTTTTACCCCGACTCTTCGATTCTCAATTTCATTTTGCAAAGAAGTTACCTTTTCGTTGTTCTTGTCATGAGTGACTTTAATTGATTCATATAACTCTTTGAAATGCAATTTAACCTTTTCATTTTCTCGCTAGAAAACATTCATTTTCATGTTGTAATGCATTAATGATGTTTTGAAGATGAAAATTTGAGAATTCGAAAATCTAAAGGAGGAGGCATTTGGGAGCCACCACATCATTCTTATCACTCTTTAATTGTGAGATTTGGGTTTTCAATCGCTTGATCGTGTTACAATGAGCTCGAATATGTTCATCACGTTTGTAAATTTCAAAAAGTGTATCAAACTCGGGAGCATCCGAGGATGTCTTGGCATTTGAGGTTTTAACATTTTCTTTTAGATGTTGATATTTTAATTGCAAAGTAAAATGTTCAACTTCCAATTTAGAAAAATGTTTGACCAAGTTATCATGATCATTTTGTTCTATTTTCTCATATAATTTTGAATTTTTGGACTCAAGCTCAATGACACCATCAGGGGAAACTTTCAGGGCAACAGATAATTCATGAAATTTAGAAGCAGTGATAGAGTAATTTGTAGCAGTATAGAACAAATACTAAGCAACACATCTAGAAATCAAGTTATCATTTAAGATATGAATATTTTTCCTCTCAATTTCATTACTTTTAAGCTCACGTTCATAATCTTTTACCTTAATTTCCATTTCATTAAACACCTTTTTCATTTCTTTAATCTCTGTATCAATGCCCTTTTGAAGACTCTCAAATTGTTCTTTTAGTATTTTAAAGAAAGGCATGACCTTAGTTAAATAACACTCTTTAGTTTGCTCAAAACCCCTTTCACCTTCAGTAATCCATGTGGGTGTAATTCTCTTCTTACACGTTTTCTCAAAGTCAACAAATAATTGATAAACTACATATAGGTTGATTAAGGTCTTGTTTTGAGTCGAAAGGGTTCTGGGCACTAAATGCATAGGTGTATTCGAGGGATACATAGTGGCTAGAGGCATTTTTCTACAAGGAGGATTCTTCTCAATAAGATTATCGATTTTTGTTTATCCAAATCTTTCTTCCGAATACTTGCTCGGGGTTAATTGAGTTTGAGGTTTGAACTTATTCAAGGCTATCCAATTTTCTTTAGTGTAATCATGGGATTTAAGCATTATATTATGCTTTGTACACCAAGGATCATTTAACTTCTTTGCCATTTTTCCCTATAGGCATCTTCTAATTTTCTATCCTCTTTAGTCCTTCCTATTCATGATGGTGTTTGCTAGGCTTAAGAATCTCATTACCATCATAGACTACCTTTGAGCATCTCTAGCTATTTTACCATACTCGGATTGGGTTCCTCTACAAGGGGAATACTATGCTTATCGCTTAAGACTCTATGCTTAGTGATCATGTGAAGCGATCGAATGGTGTTCCCTTGTATGTACGTTTGTTTTCAAAGTTTTAGGTTGGAAAAGTCATTTAAAAGTTTTGATTCCTTAGCATTAAACTCTGTTTAAGCACTTTTACATTTTCTTGAAGTTCTTGCTTTTGCTAATGATTTTATTGAGCGTTTCTTGTAAGGAGTTTAACTCTTGTTTTAACATTTCTTCCTAAAGTTACTTTTTCTAATAACCGCATGCGTATTTGGTTATCCATCTCCCGCTCACTGAGTAGCAGTTAAAATTTATATACTGGTATGTGCTAAAACACATACCTTTTCTTTATCAAAATAGACCCAAAATAACCAAGAAAGAGCCGTTTATTGCTAATATTTGTGGTTTTTGAGTTTATGCTTGTCAGCACGGACATGTGAAAACACGCAAAAGGACCCAAATCGATGAAAACCGAGCACGAGAGATCAAGAGAGCTTAAGCTGAGCCGGAAGAGCAAAATTATGCATTTATGAAGATTTCTAATCTCTGAGGATGATTTGTGAAGATTTGATCCAAGTTTGATGAAATGGCAAAAATGGCCCCTCAAGTTTCACCAATTGGCAAAATACACCCTTGAAGATTCAAAAATTGCAATTTGGCCCTTGGTTTATTTGAAGGTTGGCAAATTCAGTCCTTTGAAGATAATTCCAGAAGTTGCATGTTTGGTCCTTGGAGTTTCAGTTTGTACAACTTAGGTCCTTATGGTTATTAGCCTATTATCTATCCAATCCATTTCACATAAACCAATTATCCAATCCAACTCATTAAACACCACGGCCCAATCTCTATCCCAAAGCCCAATCCACTTCCAAACCTAAACCCGGCCACATATAAATCACAAACACCCGGGTATATTAAATCCCCTTTGATACCACCCATTTACCCGAAATAACTCACACCCTGACCCGAATAGAACCTTAGACCCGAAATATAAACCCAAGTCAAAGAAACCCGGTCAAACATTTTGAAGAAATATATTATAAACACAAACGCGCCCCAAACAGTGCCTTCCCCTTCCTCCCAAACCATAGCCAAACACACCCCGTACACCACTCTTTTACCAATCCCAAACACTCTCATCGTACTAGCATCTTATCCCAACATTCTAGAAGACCTGACTTGTCAGAAGAATGCCACAGTGGACAAACCAAGCTCCCTTATTGGACATAACACCTCACATGTACAAATGGAGCTTTCTGATTGGCTCAAGTGACAGTGGAAGGATTGTGTGGCTCAGGATAGCCTCCTAGATCCTTCTGAATGGAATCCAAGCAATCTCCTCAACCTCAGCTATAAAAACGACCACAAGCTCACATTTCATTTTGTCCAATTTCTATGTTTTTAGGAAATTGTTACCATTTAGTTTTCATGTCATTTACTGTTTCATTAGTTGTAATCACAGTCTTCTTTTATAAAAATCTTATGTTATGATTTCATGTTTTGTCTCACTTTCAATTCAAAACTTTTGATTACTGCTAATTTCATTCTTAAGCCTTGTTTACTGTTCATTAATCTCAACTAAGCTTGTGTAAGCTTAGTTGAGCTCATCTGATTTATTTGTGCTTAATTCTAAGTTTTGGAAAAAGTCAAAGAAAAGTCAAAATCAAGTCAATCGTTTTCATGTTAATTTATGGCTTTAGTTTGTTAAAATGATGATTTTCATGTTAATATAAGTTTTTTTTATTCAGTTTTAGTAATAATCTCATCAAGTTTAATGGTTTGAATGTATCTTGGTTGAATAAAGGGGTGTTTGGTTTGCTTGTCTAAACTGCTGTAGAGGTCAATTTAATGGGTTAGATCAGTTAGATTAGGTCTGCTATTGTTGTTTGAATCAATATCTGTCCTTAGTTTGGGTTTATTTCATTCAAAGTCAAAATTTTATAAAAACTGTCTTAAGCTTTATCTTGTTGGAATCCAGTTTCTAAGATCTGTCAATATAGGTTTAGTAGTGGATAAAGTAGCTTTCTTTAGTGTCATCACACCATTTTACATCCAAATCAGTCCCTCATTTGATTCTGAATCTCATTAAAGTCAACCTTTTCATTGTTCTTAAAAAGTCAAATCAGGTCATAATCAGTTTTTCTCCAAAATTTGCGACCTCTTGTCGCTTCATTTTACATAGTCTAGGTCTCAAATTTGGTCTATTTGCTGTTTGCTAGGTTGTTTTAATGCCACACTTTTAGATTTCGTTAGCTTATTACATAAGCCCTTAAATAAGCTCAAAAGCTTGTACTGTTGTTCACTGCTCACTGCATAGCAGTTTCATGTCCTGTTTATACCAATTTGTTTGATCCCTAGTTGCTTCATATTAAGTCCTTATGATCTGAAAATTTGGTTACATGCTCTCTACCAGGTGGTCTTAAGATCTCTGCTTTTATTTTTCTATTTGGCTTATTGATTAATCAGTTGCAAGTGCTTAAAGTTAGGACTGTTTAGCTTATTTGCTCTAATATAGCTTGCTTAATCCTTGGTTAAGTGCTTATCGTGTGTTAGGAGTAGGTGATATTAGTTGATTTAGAGTATATTTAGTGTTAGTTAGCTTGTGTAATCAATTGGGTCACTGTAGAGCTTATTTGCTTATTTCCTAGTGCTTATTCTAGCTAGTTTACACAGCAGCCCTCTATTCTCCCACATAAGACATAGTTTTTATATTTTTCTCAGCTTTAGAATAACATTTTAATATTTTCCTGAATTTTTCATTATTTTTAGACACTGTTTAGTATTTTTCATTATTAAAATCAGTTTTTATTCATTTTTAAATAGCTTTAAGTGCAATTAATTGAGAAAAAGTTCCAAAAAATAATTTTTCAATTTTAATAGATTAAGATAAATATAAAAAGCATAAAAAATATTTTTCCTTATTTTTCTCCTTTCATTTGGTATTTTTCATAATTTTAATTAGATTTAAATAGATTTAAATTCCTAGAAATTAGAAAATTAATCAGAAAATTACAAAAATAGTTTTGAAAAGTCTTTTATGATATTTTAGATTTTAGAAAGTAATTCCATATTTTTCCTCTCTCTTTCATAATTTTTAGATAATTAGTTCATTTTGATTAGTTAATAATTAGTTTTTAATTAGAATAAAATCAAGAAAATTCCTAAAAAATAGTTTTAATTCATATTTAGTTTTCTAATATCATTTCTAGAGTAAAATTAGTTTTATGTTATTTTAGGATCTAGATTAGACGATTTGCTTTTTATTCGCGTTTCTTTTAATTCCGTTTTGCGTTTTAGTGTAGAATTGCGTATTTTGCCTTAGTTCTTAGGATTTCCCGTATATTATATGTTCCTTTTACTTTCCTTATCCCGTAGTTTAGAATATATCATCTTATGCCCCTTTTCTTATTCGAATCCCGATTATTGAGACGTGAGTTGGAAATTCCATTCAACCCTCGTTCGGAACGATCTCGGTGCTCAAACCTAACACGTTTGAGTTACCCACGTACTACAAAACCTCTTATTATTGAGAAATCAAATTTTTGGCGCCGCTGCCGGGGAGGGCTTGTAGCGAGTTTTCAGATTCGTCTCGTGTCGTGTGCATTTGAATCGTTGATATTTGTACATATCCCTTTATAAAACCCAAAGATTTTCCTTTTATGTTTTCTAAAACCTAAAATATTCTTCTTTGCCCTCCGAACAAGTCAATTCTTTATCTCTTTACCCTCTCATTCATATAATTCTTCTCGATGTCTTCGCCTTACCCTTATGGTTGTCAATGGTGTGGGGACCTCAAAATGGTGGGAATTGTCCGGTTGTAGCATTGTGAATACGGAAGCGAGTTTGTCTACGACCAATATCCCTACAATGATACGACCGATTTCTGAACCAATCCCCATACCATGAGGCGAAGTCATACTCATGTAGTCTTGTGGAGGTCCTCACCAAGGTTTTCAATGCCAAACTCAATATAACAATCGGACCTTTGGTTATGAGCCTTATCCATATACTTCACTAAACCCGTCACAACAATCATATTGTTGTGAGTATTGTCAGAGGTCCACACTTTAATTCCGATTGTCAAATCGAGAACCCGCTTGTTTACGAGCAAGTTCCTTGTGATGATTATGAATATTCTTATGACCCACCTCCACAATACCAAGAAATTCAACCACAATACCCTGAAATTCCTCAAGATAGTTTCCAAAGATGTATTAATACACTCAAGAATTTATGGATCCTCATCGAAAACGTATGGTGAATTACTTGCGAAGATCGAGCATCTCGCAACGAAAAATCTATGATAGAATTACTCGAAGAAGAAAAAAAGCGGCATTTCAGTTGAAAAGTGTCTTGAAGAAATACGAATTGAGGAGCAAGCACTTGCAAGACGAGCCCGATGGCTTGCGACTTGCATTGACGATGATGATGAGGATTCTATCCAAATGAAAGAATATTATGAAAGTTTGTCAGCTGAAACTCCTCCCGTTTCTGAGCCTTTCATTTCCGACCCTTCCCCTTCACTCACACCGGATGAGAGAAGTGATATCGTATTGGAAGAGGTCGATGATTCTATTTCTTCGAACATTGTTGATCCCGTTGACTCTCTCATAATGGGGGACGAGCCTCTTAGCACTATTCCGGAAACGGAATCGTCTTGTGTTGAGAGCCTTGACCCAATCCCAGTGAGTCCGAGGATATATCGATAGTGATTGCGATTCGCTTTTATGTGATTCTCTTGACATCTCGAGGTTACTTCCGGATTTTCTCAAATCCACTCTTTGAATTCAAGGACGACTACACCTTTATGAAGTTAATCCTCTTTTGACCAAGATTTTGAGTCCGATTCGAGAGACCACAACGGAAGTGGTGGATATTGCTAGCTCTCGAGCACACCACTTGTCCCATCTCCGTGTTCGACCTTTCTCTCCGTCATGTGATGTTGAAGAAAGTATTGAATCCGACATCGAGGTTATTATGGAGATTGATTTTGAGATGGTTGAAGACGATATTCTTGATAAACCGCCACGTGATTCTAATATGGAAGAAATCGACTTACCTATTGATGACCCAATACCACCGGGTATTGAGGATATGGTTGTTCTTGATGGTTCTCTTGACTCTCCTTCTTCTGATGAGTCCACCATCACTTATCCCGTTGAGCCCGCATGTGAAGACAAGATCTTTAAACCCGGGATATTCATAGATGAGCTTTGTGCTAAAACCGTTGTTAGAGAAAAGGATCCTCACTTGGATGCCTTCATTTGTGAGCCTACACCTCTTATCTTTTACCATTAGCTCTCGTCTTCTTTGGAGTTTTCTCCCCTTGATCCGTCATCCCTTCGTCCACCCGCAAAACCACCGGATGATGGATCATTCTTTCATGTTACACCATTTGTGCTTGAGCCCGACACCTTCTTCACTACCCATCCCGCCCAGTCTCATTCTTTCGGGAATGAAGACACCGTTTTGACCCCGGTATCTCTACCACTTTCTTCCCAAGGACAAATGAATTGGGACGAGTCGGGCTAGCGACTCGGTGATCAAAAACAAGATGGCGCTTCGTGGGAGGCACCCATGCTTATCCTTCTTCTTTCTATTTTCTAATAAGTGACGCGAAGGGGTGCGCCTCTTCGATTTCTCGTGTTTGGTTGTTTGTGATGTTGTGTTTAGGATGTTCCCGATATGAAGACTCTCGTGCTCAAGTTTATCATTTCTCCACTCGAGTCTCATGATCGATCTTGATGGAAACCGATATCCTAATCTTATCGACTAACGTTTATCTTCTAGCATACTTTATAAACGGCTTTTAGATTTTCGTGATACCCTTGCTTTAAACATTGAGGACAATGTTTCGTTCTAGTCTGGGGTAGGGTAATCTTCGATTTGATTTGACCGCACTTGCTTATTTACATCGTGTTTCTCTCGTAACCCGTTTTCCTTATAAATTGAAAAATTGTGCAAAAATGTGAAAAATTTAAAATTTTGTAAGCTTTTGTTAAGTCTTTTGATTGAAAAGTTGGCTAGTCTCTTAGACAAGAAGCTATAAAATGCTAATTCTAGCTCACAAGGCCAAGATTTTGCAAGTTTCCTGAGTGACTTTAAATATGCATGACTTTATTTCATTAGACGAAGCATTTGCTAAGTTAATATATGTTTTGACACCTTGATTGACTTTCATTGGTGAGAGTAGGAATGGAATTACGACTTGACCGGGCGTGTTGAGCCCTATCTTGTTCCCTTAACCATAGATAATCTAAAATTATCGGCTAAGCATCTCATGGATCTCATTATTTGGGATTTTAAATTTGCGTAGATCGAGAAATGATAGAGTTACTTATGAGTTTAGATGCTAAGCGTGGAGTAGTTGGTTCTCTTTAGAGCCCATCGAAGGTACTTATGGCTTTTTGTTCCCACAAAATTGTTTCACCCCATATCTGTCTAAATAATTAGAGATGTCGAGTTTTTGGCGATGGTTAGTTCTTTATCTTCTTAAGAGAATTTTTGTTTTAAAAATTGGGTACACATCAAGGATCCGTAATAATAAATAAGTGCTGAGTATCAAGTGATAATGTAATAAGTAAAGTTGTGAGCTGCGGTGTCGAGATCGGACCCTTGGATCTTTAGCCGGGATTGAATGAGGTCTTAGCCTAACCAAATGGATTCTCATCTCATGAAGCCTATAGTCTTGGAATTACCCGTGAAGCTCCGTGGTTCTGCTCATATAAGTAAAAGTAAAAGTTCATGTGTTGAAAAAAAAAAAAAAAAAAAAAAAAAAAATGAAAAATGTTGAAAATTGAAAAATCAAAAGAAAGTAATAAAATTCCTTGATGTGGACCTCATTTTTACGACAATGGTTCTTGAGAGAAGATGGATAACTAATTATCGACTTAGCTTTGTATCTTTATCGAATAATTCTTATCGAAACGAGAACTTGAAGAAATTCATTTCACAAAAATAAAAAATCTAGAGGAAATAGGAAAATGGGAACGAAAAGTAAGTACACAAGTAACTTCCATGGGTAGTGTTAGCATCTAGAGTCGTATGTAACAATGATTTCGGTTTTACGCTTAGTTTGGGACTTGTGAAAATCAGGGGCGAAGTATTCTATCCGTATGGTCACTTCACGCTGTGTTGTGTTTTCTACTCCGTGATCCTAACGTGTCGTTTGAAAAATGTTTGAGTTATTGATCGACATGAAAGTTCAACAAACCGTCATTCATAACCGGATGTGCTTAATCGTTATATATATATGTGAATTTAAAAGGTAAACGGGGCGTTTTTAGAATTAGGGGTTTTTTAATCTCTTTTGAGGAATCTTTGCTACTTCTTCATAGGTTTAGTAGAAAGAGATTGAAATCCTTGGTTTTAGAAGCGTGAGTTGATTGCATTGCGTGAGGACACGGCAATGGTTTCGTCTGGGGTATTTTGGTATGTGCTAAAACACATACCTTTTCTTTATCAAAATAGACCCAAAATAACCAAGAAAGAGCCGTTTATTGCTAATATTCGTGGTTTTCTTGAGTTTATGCTTGTGCAGGTACGGATATGTGAAAACATGCAAAAAGGACCCAAATCAGACAGAAAACCGAGCACGAGAGATCAAGAGAGCTTAAGCTGAGCCGGAAGAGCAAAATTATGCATTTATGAAGATTTCTAATCTCTGAGGATGATTTGTGAAGATTTGATCCAAGTTTGATGAAATGGCAAAATGGCCCTCAAGTTTCACCAATTGGCAAAATACACCTTGAAGATTCAAAATTGCAATTTGGCCCTTGGTTTATTTGAAGGTTGGCAAATTCAGGTCCTTTGAAGATAATTCGAAGTTGCATGTTTGGTCCTTGAGTTTCGGTTTGTACAACTTAGGTCCTTATGGTTATTAGCCTATTATCTATCCAATCCATTTCACATAAACCAATTATCCAATCCAACTCATTAAACACCACGGCCCAATCTCTATCCCAAAGCCCAATCCACTTCCAAACCTAAACCCGCCACATATAAATCACAAACACCGGGTATATTAAATCCCTTTGATACCACCCATTTACGAAATAACTCACACCCGACCGAATAGAACCTTAGACCAAATATAAACCCAAGTCAAAGAAACCGGTCAAACATTTTGAAGAAATATATTATAAACACAAACGCCCCCAAACGGTGCCTTCCCTTCCTCCCAAACCATAGCCAAACACACCCAGACACCACTCTTTTACCAATCCCAAACACTCTCATCGTACTAGCATCTTATCCCAACATTCTAGAAGACCTGACTTGTCAGAAGAATGCCACAGTGGACAAACCAAGCTCCCTTATTGGACATAACACCTCACATGTACAAATGGAGCTTTCTGATTGGCTCAAGTGACAGTGGAAGGATTGTGTGGCTCAGATAGCCTCTAGATCCTTGAATGGAATCGAGCAATCTCCTCAACCTCGGCTATAAAAGCGACCACAAGCTCACATTTCATTTTGTCCAATTTCTATGTTTTTAGGAAATTGTTACCATTTAGTTTTCATGTCATTTACTGTTTCATTAGTTGTAATCACAGTCTTCTTTTATAAAAATCTTATGTTATGATTTCATGTTTTGTCTCACTTTCAATTCAAAACTTTTGATTACTGCTAATTTCATTCTTAAGCCTTGTTTACTGTTCATTAATCTCAACTAAGCTTGTGTAAGCTTAGTTGAGCTCATCTCTGATTTATTTGTGCTTAATTCTAAGTTTTGGAAAAAGTCAAAGAAAAGTCAAAAATCAAGTCAATCGTTTTCATGTTAATTTATGGCTTTAGTTTGTTAAAATGATGATTTTCATGTTAATATAAGTTTTTTTTATTCAGTTTTAGTAATAATCTCATCAAGTTTAATGGTTTGAATGTATCTTGGTTGAATAAAGGGGTGTTTGGTTTGCTTGTCTAAAGCTGCATGAGAGGTCAATTTAATGGGTTAGATCGGTTAGATTAGGTGCGCTATTGTTGTTTGAATCAATATCATCCTTAGTTTGGGTTTATTTCATTCAAAGTCAAAATTTTATAAAAGCGTCTTAAGCTTTATCTTGTTGGAATCAGTTTCTAAGATCATCAATATAGGTTTAGTAGTGGATAAAGTAGCTTTCTTTAGTGTCATCACACCATTTTACATCCAAATCAGTCCCTCATTTGATTCTGAATCTCATTAAAGTCAACCTTTTCATTGTTCTTAAAAAGTCAAATCAGGTCATAATCAGTTTTTCTCCAAAATTTGCAGCCTCTTGTACTGCTCATTTTACATAGTCTAGGTCTCAAATTTGGTCTATTTGCTGTTTGCTAGGTTGTTTTTAATGCCACACTTTTAGATTTCAGTTAGCTTATTACATAAGCCCTTAAATAAGCTCAAAAAGCTTGTACTTGTGTTCACTGTTCTGCTGCAACAGTTTCTGTCCCTGTTTGCAGCCAATTTGTTTGATCCCTAGTTGCTTCATATTAAGTCCTTATGATCTGAAAATTTGGTTACATGCTCTCTACCAGGTGGTCTTAAGATCTCTGCTTTTATTTTTCTATTTGGCTTATTGATTAATCAGTTGCAAGTGCTTAAAGTTAGGACCTATTTAGCTTATTTGCTTTACAATAGTTTGCTTAATCCTTGGTTAAGTGCTTATCGGTGTTAGGAGTAGGTGATATTAGTTGATTTAGAGTATATTTAGTGTTAGTTAGCTTGTGTAATCAATTGGGTCACTTTGTAGAGCTTATTTGCTTATTTCTAGTGCTTATTCTAGCTAGTTTACAGTGACCCTCTATTCTCCACATAAGACATAGTTTTATATTTTTCTCAGCTTTAGAATAACATTTTAATATTTTCCTGAATTTTCATTATTTTTAGACACCATTTAGTATTTTCATTATTAAAATCGGTTTTATTCATTTTAAATAGCTTTAAGTGCAATTAATTGAAAAAGTTCCAAAAATAATTTTTCAATTTTAATAGATTAAGATAAATATAAAAGCATAAAAATATTTTTCCTATTTTTCTCCTTTCATTTGGTATTTTTCATAATTTTAATTAGATTTAAATAGATTTAAATTCCTAGAAATTAGAAAATTAATCAGAAAATTACAAAAATAGTTTTGAAAAGTCTTTTATGATATTTTAGATTTTTAGAAAGTAATTCCATATTTTTCCCTCTCTCTTTCATAATTTTTAGATAATTAGTTCATTTTGATTAGTTAATAATTAGTTTTTAATTAGAATAAAATCAAGAAAATTCCTAAAAAAATAGTTTTAATTCATATTTAGTTTTCTAATATCATTTCTAGAGTAAAATTAGTTTTAGGTTATTTTTAGGATCTAGATTAGACGTATTTGCTTTTTATTCGCGTTTCTTTTAATTCCCGTTTTTGCGTTTTAGTGTAGAATTGCGTATTTTGCCTTAGTTCTTAGGATTTCCCGTATATTATATGTTCCTTTTACTTTCCTTATCCCGTAGTTTAGAATATATCATCTTATGCCCCTTTTCTTATTCGAATCCCGATTATTGAGACGTGAGTTGGAAATTCCATTCAACCCTCGTTCGGAACGATCTCGGTGCTCAAACCTAACACGTTTGAGTTACCCACGTACTACAAAACCTCTTATTATTGAGAAATCACACGCTGTTCATATATGGAAACTTGTTCTTTATAGGCATTTAGTTCAGAGGTTATGGAATCATCAGGAGCACATGTAGTGTATTCATAAAAAATAGTCATCATTGACTTTAGAAGATGCATCACTTGGTACAATTTCACCTTCATCTTGTTTCACATATTGATAATATGGGAAAACATTGCTATTACCCATATTTTCAATATTTGATTCAATGATTTTAGTTGATTGTACTTTTTCGTGAATCTTTTGCCCATCAATCTCATCGTATAATTTTAATACCTCTGATATAATCGATTCCTTGGATTAACTGGCCTGTTGTGGTGAAGAGACCTTTGGAGAGACCATTGGTGAAATGCTAGCCATGAAGATGATCTGGGCAGTTGGTTTATCGTCAACATCAGAGTCAAACGCATCACAGTGTGCAACTTGAAATGCATTGGGATTGTTTTGACCCATATCCTGCACTGGCTGTTCATCCACATCAACATCATAAGTTTTGGCATTTCCCTCTACTATTTATTGGATTTCATAAGCACATCATATCATAACAAAAGGGAGTATGGTTTAGGTTCTAGAGCGAGAAAGTGGAAGAGTTTGGGAACTTAGTGAGACAAAGAAAATGATATTATAAAGCCCAACCCTCACCTTGGGAGGTAGAGGTATTTATAGTTTCTTACAAGACACGCCTCCTACGGGCGTGGATCGGGCATGCGATGGGTAAAGACCGTCAGTCCTCCACGGTGTTACTTAACAAACTACTCACTAACATTAAATCACTACGACTACGAGCTTTCTAACGAATACATATACTTGAGGTGACCGACTCTTTAACTAGCGGATTTACTAAATCCTAACAATCTCCCCCTAAGGGAGGTTACCTCAATTTACATTGAATACAAACAGATATTACATTTTGATTGTTCCTGGATTCTTGATTGAGTTCTTTGCTCCGTAGCCCGTAGTCTTTGATTCTTCATGTTCCGCATGTTTTGTTAATTTAAGTGGAGGTCTTTAAATGATCCACGTGATGACGAGTTTTGAGCCAGCTTTGAGGTCATCAGCCAACATAAATCTCTGACTCATCCATTGTTGTGTTTCCATCATGTGAAGTTGTGACTTTTGGACCGACATGCTCACATTATGGATCATGATATCTTCTCATCAGAGTAGCGGAAGCTTTTGTTGATTCATAATATTTCCGAACAGTAGCGAAGCATGGAGTGAAAATATCATAGCAAGTTGATGACGATATGCACATATCATGATTTATTTAGAAATGAATGTGTGGTGTGAGCATGCGGCTATGGATTGACTTCTCAATTCGATCACCAGAAGCGTTGGGTGTACCGCATACAACGATTAGCAATAAAGCGCGACGAGTGTCTTTAATCACTTCATTGAATTGAGGTACACGCCCATGGTTCCCCGTTGATCAAGACAAGTCACGCACGTGATCGGTATAATTCAAGAATCTCCTTGAAAGGGTTTCGCAGTGCTCTAATTGTTCTCAAACCGGAGCGTCTCAAAGAAGACAACACGAGTGAGTGAACCGATGAATTGAGATTCAGCGATTGATGAAAATATTTAAAACAATCGTGTATAGCTTAATATAAAGGTTTTTGCAATACAACAAAGGTTTTATGAAAATCAGTTATAAATCATAAATACCCTTTTAATTTTAGAAAACATACTACACAGTCGACGTGCTAAAGAAAAGAATTTTTGAGCAGAATGACCGGTTTTTCAAAGGTATCCGTCAATCCATTTCCTGGACAAAGGATGATTCAAGATTGAATCGCCCCATCGTTTCTATCCAGTTGTCACATGGTTGATCTATTGGATAGATCTCACATGCCACCCACCAAGAGCTTGTTTGATGTTGGCTCTAGAAGGCTTTCCATCTTCATTGTGAATATTATACATATCACTCGGATGTTCTGGCAATACCACAAGGATAATGCGTAGAACTCTTAATTATATTCTTACTTTCCACATTGTGTGAAACAGCAAGTCTTCAAGAATAATGTGTCCTAATGAGATTTATTGATGCTCTCATGGCTCTAGACTCAATCGTGCACTTTGGTTTCCTATGGCGGAGACTAGGGAGAAGGTCTCCTTCTTCAATATCAACAATCTCTAAGAGAAAGTCGATAGATTATGTAGGTTCCCCGTGAGAATGAAACAAGCCCTTTTATATGGAGAGCTATTTCTTTTCACCCTTTTTAACCACCAGTAGCATATGCATTGAACCCGGTTTCTGCCAGAAGGTTGAATAAATGGAGGGCTATTTCTTTTTACCCTATTTCACTTTTAATTCTTTTTCATTCTTCAACCCTTGATTGCTTACGAGACTTCATAACTAGAACCTTGTTGGGTTTATTCCAAGACTAGCTCGTCTCATCCGCACTCTTCCCATATTCTCATTTTCTCCTTTTCAATATACCTAAGGACTCTACACTATCTAGTGGATTGTCCTCGGTAGATCCCTCCGGCTCTGGCTGGATCGTGGGAACGGATACCTAACCTAACCATCCTTATATCACTATGCGTAAAGTAAAATTGGTCGGTCTTTTGGTGTTGTTCATCCGCCTCGAAACCAATAGAAAACCATTTGGGAAATCAATCAAGGTACTTGTGATATATAAAATCAAAGTATTTTGTACCTTAATTGTTTTTGATATTTTAGAAATGCTCCCCCTCAACATGTGCTTCAAGTATTTGAAATTAGTTTAGCACATGGAGGTAAGAGAACTTATGAAATCTTAGATTGAGAATGAATGATCCAATCTTTGAATAACTTTTTCTAAAATGATCATCATCACTTCCTGATCAAATCTAGTATTTTAAATACTTTGGATAAAACAATTTTGGGAAGGATGAGGTTTTCTTATGATTGCTCCCCCTCAATATGTGCATCGAGATTCGAAAGTGTTTTGCACATATTAGAGAGAACCTGCACTTAGAGAAAATCAATCACATTTCAATCCTTTTTGGTTTGAGATAGATGCTCCCCCTTAACATGTGCATGGAAATTTGAAATCGTTTGGCACATGTAGGGAGGAGTGCTTGTTATTATCTTTATAAGACCACCTATTGAATTATTAGTTTATATCCAATTTAAATCACAAATTCTCCCCCGATCACAATTTTCAAATCCTTTGAGATTTGTGATCTCTATTGATTTAAATTTTTTTTGAAAGCTTTTGAGGGGAATTGTGACATGCTTTTAAAACATTTAACTGATAAGGATCAAATTCTGAGACTTTAAATTCCAATGATTAAACATGCTTAAATATCTTATGAAAACATAACCTTAGCCTTGGTCTGGATCCAATTGTACAAAAATATTGTTCTTTTTTATTATCCAAAATTAGACCTTGCTCGATTACGTGCCAATTGATTGAAATCATTCTCCCCCCAATCAATGACATAAGTTGTTGATTGAGAGTTAGATAATTTGACAAATGATAAGTCCAAATGATTTTCAAAAAATATAGTTCGAGGTATTTTCAAAGCAATTTTGTTTTCATTAGATGACAAATATTTTTCAAAAGAATATTTAGAAGGAAAAATATTTGTGATGGAAACATTTGTCTTTTGGCGACAAACATTTGTTTCGAGAAAGCGAGCATGAGGTTTGAAAAATTAATTTAAGCATGACTTTTTTTTTTTTTTTTTTTTAATCGGTTCTTGCTGAAATGACGATAAACAATCATTTTCTCCATTCCTTTTTTTTTTTTTTTTTTTTTTTTTTTTTTTTAATTAAAGGTTTATGTATATTCGAACTTCATCTAAAGACCCGTGCCATTCTTTGAGTGATAAATCAAAGTCCGTAGATGTTATCGAAGAACAGAAATAGATGGGAAAAAAATAATATTTTTGGGCTTTTTTCAAAGATTTTCTGATTTTTATCGATTTTTGAAATTTTAAATTTTTCTGTTTTCTTTTTATGGGTTTTATAATTTTGTATTTTGATTTTTGAATAAATATGTACAAGAGATGGATGAAGAGAAGCTTTTACTCATCGTCTTCCTCTTGAAGACGTTTTAGTGTTTCCGGCTGTAGACTCTTTAGACCAAGTCGTGGAAGAATAAACTCAAAACGTTCTCTGGGAAGGGCTTTAGTGAAGATGTCTGCGAGCTGATATTCAGCTCTCACAAAATATAGTTCCACCACACTTTTCTCAACTTGCTCCCTGATGAAGTGATGTCGAATGTTGATTCGTTGTTTGTGAGTGGTGAAAATAACACAATATGAATATATCAAATTAATCATGAAATCCGAAAAATCAACCTTTTAGGAAAAGGGTTAACGTGCCAAATCTCACGAATGTGATAAAAGTGATACCGGGAAAGTGATTTCCCCGGGTCGTGTCCCAAAGAGGTGTGAAATTGATGGTGTCGTTGAGTTTTGTGATTAGGACTTGAATTGGTTAAACGAATTTGGATTTTGATTACGCTAATCTACAAATTAAAGAACGGGAATGAAAATTAAGTATTAAAACAATGTAAACACTAAATAAACTACTACTAAGCTTAAGGAACAATAAAACGATGCTAAACTACATCCTAGGGTGCTAAAATGCAAAAACGCGAAAAACCAGGAATGCATCGAGCCCCGAAAGTGAAAAATATGCAATTTAAGTCCCACGAGTGCAAAAATAATTTTCCTACATTCTAAATGACTAAAAAAAATTTTAGGAAAAATCCGGGTATTTGTTCGACTTTTATTTTATTTATTACGAATTAAACACTATTTTAGACTAATTAATTAATTAAAAATACTAAAAAATTTTGGAAAATTATGGAAAAATCACAAAAACTACTTTGGTTTATACTGATCCTAGGAAAAATGAAAAACGTGGTGAGTGCTTTAAGAAATAAGCTGTTAATAAAGGAAATAAGCTAATAAGCATAAACTACAAACACTACCTTAAATATTAATTAAACAAAAAGAAACCCACAAACACAAAGAGCAGAGATGGTAGATGAGGTATGTGTAAGGTCGTTGGATGGCTATGCAGAAGGTCCCAGGTTCGAATCCCTTGGAGCCTTTCTTTCACTATTATTATTTTTTTTTTTACTTTTCTATTTGCAAACTAAATTGAGGACTAAAATAGGACTTAAAAAAAACTTAAAAACTAAACCTGTTGGCAGAATGGTACAGCAAACAGAAGTAAAAAAAATAAGGAGCAGTTTGGTTGTTGGCCTAACTAAGTGACATCAGAAGCAATAAAAAAAAAACTAAAATTAGCCTACAAAAATTTGAACTAATCACTTCCTAATTTACTTCACTTAAAAGCACTAAGGGGGAAACTAAGATAAGCAATACCTAAGGAGAGAATAAGCTAAAAACAAGCTTTAAAAGCCCAAAAAAACTGCTGATCTGCTGTTGGTGGCTGCTGTGACTAAAAAAGGCTACTAAGGGATTATTTAAACTACCAAAAAGCTTCTAATAAACTAACATGTGAATAGTGGTAATCTAACTTATCTAAAAGAACTAAAGGAAACATAAAATAAGCAAATTCAAAGAATAAATAAACTGTTTAACAAACAAAAAAAAAGAGATAAGTGGGCTGCTATGGGGGCAATCTTGACAGTAAAACGAGTTTTTTGAAAACTTATCTCAAGTCTGTTTAGCAAACGAAAGATACAGAAAATGCATGTAATCTCTTAACCAACAATTACTTTGACTAAATGAAAACCCAACATGGGTCAAAACACGAATTTGACCCACAATCCAAGCTAATCCAAACAATTGCCTTTGATGGCAGAAAACTAAAAAATGTTTTTCCAAAGTTTGAACTTAAAACAAATTGCTTTTAATTTACAAAAAAATAACTCGAGAGAACTTAAGGAAGCTCATCAAATAAGCTTAGATACGAAATTTGAACCAAGAAGAGATAAGACAAGCAATAAGTAACTTTCATCAAAAAAACTGTAACTGAGAACACAGACTGAAACTAACTGAAATTAAATTTAAATTAAAAACATTACATTGAAATTAAAAGTGCAGAAAAGAAAAAGCTGGGACTAGAACTAAAAATTCTAGACAAGTTTCTACAAATCTCTCACATCCTATTTATACTAAAAAACTAAAAAGGTCTTCTTTATTGTCTGCTTCTGCTTGAGCTTTCTTGTTGCGAGAGAAGTGGGAAATGGATCACTTGTGTGCTTTCTTGATTTCATCTCAGGCCTCCAATTCACCTTGGGCACCACTTCTTGCAATCTTACCCATTGATGGGAATTCGTGTTGTGGATTGCCAACATGGCAAGGAAACATGTGAGGTTCTCTTGGACTTGTCTGTGAGAGGGACAATAAGTGAGAGAGGAGGGTGAATAGTTGGATTTGGCGTCAAGATTGCATTTGGGATATTGTGTTATGTTTTTCTGGGTTTGAAGCAGGTAATGGGTAAGGCTGGACACATTCGATTGTTTTAGATCGGTTGGGCATCCAAAATATTAGTCCTCAACCAATGTTAATATCGAGCACATCGATTGAAAAGGTCGGGCTGGACATCGGTTGTGTGGCCAAAAAGTTGAATATCGGTTCGAATTTCGACCGATATTCAACATGCTTGTTACTTTTTTTTTCTCTCTTTATTTCTTTTCTTTCTTTTTCTTTTTATTTCTTGAGTTGGGTCATCGACTGGGGCATCCGAGTCATGTCAGCTCGCTGGAAAGAGAAAGCTGACGTGGCGATGGATGACCAGGTCGTCCCAGGTCACGACTGGGACCAGCCTAAAAGGGTGGAAGGGAAAAAGGTTTTAAGGTTGGGTGGTTCATTAGGAGGTTAAAAGGTTAAAGGATTTATTAGTATTTTGTTAAGTATGTTTAAAATGTATTTTTAGTTTAAGTATTTTATTTTTTATTTTTTATTATTATTAATATAATTTTTTTAAACTTGAACAAAAGAAATTGGTTTTAAAGAAAATGGTTTTAATAAAAGATGTTTTAACAAAAATAATTGTTTTAAATAAAAAATGGTTTTAAATAAAAATAAATGTTTTAAATGAAAACTATTTACGTTTAGGGTAAAAGGGTCATTCGGGTTTAGGGTTCGGTTTAAGTTTTTTTCCCTCTCACTCCAAAAAGCATTTGGGATCCAAAATGTATAAAATTCACTCCCGGCTCCGTCCGCAAAGCACGTTTTCCAATTTGAGCTCAATTCTATCTGTTTTTTACCCTGTTTTCGATCCTTTTGTACCTGCAAGACACAAAACACACTCCGAGGATATTTTTAACATATTTGATCATATTTGGATGTTTTAGGTCGTTTTGTGGTCTTAGGTAGGTAAAAACGATGAGTGAATAAGCACTCATCAAATCCCCCCAAACTAGGCAATTGCTAGTCCCTATCAATCAATCATGTGAAGTAATGAAAGAATCAAGATTACCAAGAATACCCCATTTCGACCTTTTATTTTTTGCGATAAATTTAAACTAGACTAAAAGAAAACAACATGCTTGATTAACAAAAAAAAAATGGTATCATGGAACGGGATTCACACAAAATGGGTGTCTCCAGGGAATTAGAATCATCATCCTCTTTTTTATACTCTCAAACTAAGTCTAGACTTATTGTGCAAATGTTTTTGTAAAATGCTAACACTACTTATACGAATAATCTATGTAAGTCAAGACTTAACTTTTTACTCCCGCAATTACTATAAGTTAGGTGTGTGTGTTGTTTTCAAAACTTTGATCACAAAAATCGACACTCATCACGGTTGTTATCTATTCAAGTTGATATTAAATCACCGGAAATCTAAAAACTTAAGGTTCGAAAAGGCCCTTTTCCATGTAGTTGCTTTCTTCTTGGCACATCCCAAACCAGTTGGTTTTAGGTGACCAGGTTTTTGACACCCCACAAAGAATAGTACCGGAATCAGCTGGATTTCGATTCCAAAGGTTTAGAGACTTCTGCTAACTTAATATTAAGACTTGAATGGACAACAACCAACGATTATCTAGAGATTTGAAAACTCAAAGGCCAAATTACTCCATGTAACGGCTTTCTTCTAGGCACATCCCAAACCAGCTGGTTTTAGGTGACCAGGTTTTTGACACCCCACAGAGAATACTACCAAAGCTTTCTAAACCTTTGAAATTAACAATCTCTAAATTCCCGCTGCTTTTTAAGATAAGATTGACGAATCCGAGCTCAACTCCCTATTTAAATTTGAGAAAAGGCAAGTTTCGTACATTTATTCATAACGTTTTATTTCACCAACATTTTCATTTTTCCATCACTTTTTCATTTTTTTTTTTTTTTTTTTTACTTTTGACTTGCGATTTATTTTTGCATCATTCAAGCACTTTTACGATACTTTCATTTTGAAATATTATTTCAATTTTAAGAAAGTATGCTTTTCCAAAAAATTAAATAAGAAGTTGAACTCTAACTTTTTATCAGAATTTCTTAAAAATTTTATTGCATAACAAAACGATTTTTATGTTCAAAGGTTTGAAAATAACACTATATTAAGTTCAATTAAGAGCTACTGGGAGAAAAAGCCATAGATTACTTATATAAGCTTTAAAGAGAACCAACTACTCCACGCTTAGCATTTTCATTTGCACAACTCGTAAAAACTTAGCCTAAATGTTAAGAGAGCAGCTAGATCAGCACTCTAGCACAGTCGGGATTCCCTTTGTTCTAACCTAATCAAGACTAAACTACCATTAATACCGAAGCATTAACGCTTTATTTTTGTGCAAAGCACTTCTTTTTCATGCAATTTTTTTTTCTTTTTCCTTTTTTATATTTGGCCAAAGCGGGTACTAGGGACTAAAGGGTACAAATGTGACAAAATTCGCTGAAATCCCCCACTTAGGCTGAATATTCCCACAATATTCAAAGTCATTTGAAGCCGATTCTATCGAACGGAAAAGGTAATACCACTAAAAAGTGTGTGGACGAAATCTATCATTTTACACAAAAGGATTTTTGAAAACATATCCCCAGATAAACGTTAGTAAATGATCGAATATTGGGCTGCAGTATTGAAAACAGGTGCATCAATCATCACGATCAAAGGGATTCCTGAAAACATGAGCAAACACACAAGAAGTAAACACCGTGGAGGTTTCCCCCCACACTTAGTTGTTAGAAAATAGAAAGAAGTCAGAAACATGGGTGGGCACCCATGTAATGCTATTGTTTTTGTTAACCGAGTCGCTAGCTTGACTCGACCTCGAATTCATTGGTTCATGAGGGAGCAAGCGGAAGAGAAAATCTCCATCGGACCTTCATTCAAATGGTTTGGATATACATTGAATGTGTTGAAAGTTCCACTCCGGTGAAATACAACCGGATCAGAAGATTGAGAAATACCGGGGTCAAAGATGGTATCTTCACTCCCGTAGGAGTTAAGACATGGAGAAGAAATGGGAGAAGAAGGTAAAGTGTCAATGACGTGACAACGGGTGGGATGGGTGGGTAAAATATTAGATTGAGGAACATTGATGGAATGTTCAGAAATCTTATCCACCACTGTAGCAATTAAAACATCCGTATCGGGCTTAGAAGAGGTTCCATCATCCGGCGGTTTCGCAGGCGGACGAGTGGATGATGGACCTAAGCCATAATCGTCACTCTGAAAACCCGGAGGTATCGAGTCAACCGGAGAAAGAATTGAGTCGACCTCTCCCATAAGAGTGTCACTCGACGAGTTATCAGAAGACCAATTATATAGAATATTTTCTAATTCGGTAAGGTCGGCTTCAAAGTCGAAGTGAGCATCATCATCTCCCCATGAAGAATGATCAATAATAGAGAGTTCATCGGTGAACTCCTCGAGAAGGTCTAACATCGAAGTGGGATTGCCACTATTCTTATCTTCGGGTACAAAAGGAGATGTAAAAACGTCGCTATCCTCATTCTGAATATCAAAGGTTAGGTTATCTGAACTTAGAGTGAATTCAGAATCAAAGTCAAACAGAGGATTAGTGAATGCCATAGCGAACGGTTTCTCAAACAGAATCAAAGTCATCCGTCTCAAAATCAGTGTCCATATCAAGATATTCGGGATCAACATCTCTCACTTCTTCTAAGCTGACGAGCTCAGAAGGTATCTCCTCAACATACTCGATGTCTCTACACGATAACGAATCATCAAACGACATATAATCATTCTCAGACTCGGTGATCATCTCAACAGAAACTTTTGGGGTGGGAGAAGAATCATCATCGAGCGGCTCCTCACACATATTACCGGAGATAACCTCGGACACAGTTGGGGTTGGGACAAGGTTCTCAACACAAGACGGTTCCGTTTCCGGAATAGTGCTAAGATGCTCGTCCCCCATTAAAGGTTATCTGATGGTTCTATGGTAGATAGGCAAGATAAGGGCGGAGGTTGGACATGTGCGGTACTCTGTGGGCTTGAGATATGCACCTTGTCCTTTACCATCTCCCAATCCTCCTCATCCTCATCATCGAGACGGCAAGCCTTGTTGAATAGGAAACGTTGTTGAGCTGCTCATTCATTTTCTAGTAATCTTTCGTTGCGAGCAGCTTGTTTCTCAGAAAGTTCTTCACGAATACTTTTAATACGAGGAAATTGATCGATGACGGGAAGATGTGGGGGTTGGATGTTTTTAAATCCGGAAGTCCAAGATTGACATTGATAATCATCATGAGGACCCCCACACTTAGCACAATGAGGGTATTGGGGGAGAAACATTGAAATGATGAATCATTGAAATCTTGATAGTACGATTGTGGCTCGAATGAATTTTGTGGAGGGTAGTTGAAATCGTTTTGAGGATAATTGAAAGAGTTCGGGTTAGAATCATAAGTGAATGAATTCTCGGCGCAAATCGAACAACATCCATTGACAAGATAGTTTCCACACCACTCGCACATGCATTTGTAACAATGAAAACCTTTCGGTAACACGTCTCCACAACCGTAGCAATAATCATGATCGAATGAAGAAATCTCGGGCTCGGCAGTAGGAATCGAGGATTCAACAATATCACATTTGGTAATTGCCAAAGTTAAACCTTGATGAATGTCATTAAAGTAGTTTTCAATCATGTTCATTCTGGCCCTAAGGAAATCATCCTCGTTTGAGAACCTTCTTGAAGATTCCGGAGGTGGGACAAGTGGTGTGCTCTCAGAGCTAGCAATTTCCACCACTTCCGTTTGGGCCTCCGGTTCTTGCTCTCTTCTCTTAACCTTAACCATAAATTGCGAAAGATTTTGATCAAATCTAGATGGTTTAGGATTTATAGCACTAACGGGAGTCACTTGGGGCTCAGACACAATAGAACAAATCTCGGCTTGTGGCGGGTGGTCAGAAAAACTTGGAGAATCATCGAGAGAGTTTTTATCGGATAATTCGCACCAATAACAATATTTGCTTGCACCCGTCATTCCACATCGCTTACATACACATTCATGATTGTGACAGTAATCTTGATCCTCTTCCATACGGATTTTGCAATGGAAACAACGACGATAATCGATCGTCGCCATGAGAATTAAACATATATAGGGTTAAAGAAATAGAATCAAATGGTTGAGAGGATACGAAGAATAGAATTACACGGTAAAAGAGGGTAAGAGATATAGAATTATATGGGTAAGAGGAACGAGGAGATTATTTTTGGGGTTTTGAAAACGAGTGCACATGCACTTTCAAAAACAACACTTTCAATTAAAACAAGACCGAGGCAAAACACAAGGAACTTAAACCAATAATCACAAGCGTATTCACGCAAGTGACACAAAGGAAAGTTTTGAATCTTTTGTTCGAGAACTTATAATGATAACACTCAACTTGAGAAGTGTTATATTGATTGTGTATTCTATTTTATTTAAAACAACAAGCAAAAATCTTTTTGTATTTTTAATCTTTTACATATATACAAAGAAAAGAAAAATATTTTTGTATTTTTATAAAAACAATAACTTCACGAGGAAGGTTCTTCAAGTCACTAATCGTCAAAAATCACGATATTGTCGCAACACACCTCCCCGGCAGCGGCGCCAAAATTTTATTCGTTGTTTGTGAGTGGTGAAAATAAACACAATATCAATATATCAAATTAATCGTGAAATCCGACAAATCAACCTTTTAGGAAAAGGGTTAACGTGCCAAATCCCACGAATGTGATAAAAGTGATACCGGGAAAGTGATTTCCCCGGTTCGTGTCCCAAAGAGATGTGAAATTGACGGTGTCGTTGAGTTTTGTGATTAGGACTTGAATTGGTTAAACGAATTTCGATTTTTGATTACGCTAATATACAAATTAAAGAACGGGAATGAAAATTAAGTACTTAAAACAATGTAAACACTAAATAAACTACTACTAAGCCTAAGGAACAATAAAACGATGCTAAACGACATCCTAGGATGCTAAAATGAAAAAACGCAAAAAACCGGAAACGCACCGATCCCCGAAAGTGAAAAATATGCAATTTAGGTCCCCACGAGTGCAAAAATAGTTTTCTTACATTCTAAATGACTAAAAATAATTTTAGGAAAAATCCGGGTATTTGTTCGACTTTTATTTTATTTATTACAAATTAAAAACTATTTTAGACTAATTAATTAATTAAAAATACTAAACAATTTTGGAAAATTACAGAAATATCACAAAAACTACTTTGGTTTATACTGATCCTAGGAAAAATGCAAAACGTGGTGAGTACTTTATGAAATAAGCTGTTAATAAAGGAAATAAGCTAATAAGCATAAACTACAAACACTACCTTTAATATTAATTAAACAAAAAGAAACCAAGAAACAAAAAGAGCAGAGATGGTAGATGAGGTGGGTGTAAGGTCGTTGGATGGCTATGCAGAAGTTCCCAGGTTCGAATCCCTTAGAGCCTTTCTTTCACTATTATTATTTTTTTTTTTACTTTTCTATTTGCAAACTAAATTGAGGACTAAAATAGGACTTAAAAAAAACTTAAAAACTAAACCTGTTGGCAGAATGGTACAGCAAATAGAAGTAAAAAAAAATAAGGAGCAGTTTGGTTGTTGGCCTAAAGAAGTGACATCAGAAGCATAAAAAAAACTAAAATAAGCCTACAAAAAGTTGAACTAATCACTTCCTAATTTACTTAGGAAGTGAGAGAGGAGGGGGAATAGTTGGATTTGGCGCCAAGATTTCATTTGGGAGATTGTGTTATGTTTTTCTGGGTTTGAAGCAGGTAATGGGTAAGGCTGGACGCATTCGATTGTTTTAGATCGGTTGGGCATCCAAAATATTAGTCCTCAACCGACGTTAATATCGAGCACATCGATTGGAAAGGTTGGGCTGGACATCGGTTGTGTGGCCAAAAAGTTGAATATCGGTTCGAATTTCGACCGATATTCAACATGCTTATTACCTTCTTTTTTCTTTCTCTCTTTTCTTTCTTTTCTTTTTATTTCTTGAGTTGGGTCATCATTGGGCATCCGGGTCATGTCGGTCATTTGAAAGAGAAAGGCGACGGTTGGATGACCCAGTCGTCAGTCCTGTTGGGACCGACCTAAAAGGTGGAAGGAAAAAGGTTTTTAGGTTGGGTGGTTCATTAGGAGGTTAAAGGGTTAAAGGATTTATTAGTATTTTGTTAAGTATGTTTAAAATGTATTTTTAGTTTAAGTATTTTATTATTTAATTATTTTCATTATTATTTTTTTTTTTAAACTTGAACAAAAGAAATTGGTTTTAAAGAAAATGGTTTTTAATAAAAGATGTTATTAACAAAAATAATTGTTTTAAATAAAAAAATGGTTTTAAATAAAAATAATTGTTTTTAAATGAAAAGTATTTACGTTTTGGGGTAAAAAGGGTCATTCGGGTTTAGGGTTCGGTTTTAAGTTTGTTTTCCCACTCTCACTCCAAAAACGCATTTCGAGATCCAAAAATGTATAAAATTCACTCCCGGCTCCGTCCGCAAAGCACATTTTCCAATTTGAGCTCAATTCTGTCCGTTTTTTCCCTGTTTTCGATCCTTTTGTACCTGGAAGACATAAAACACACTCCGAGGATATTTTTAACAAATTTTGATCATATTTGGGTGTTTTTGGTCGTTTTTGCGGTCTTAGGTGGGTAAAAACGATGTGTGAATAAGCACTCATCAAATGTTGATATGATTTGCTCTTGAATGTTGAACATTGTTGCATGAGAGAGCAATCGCACTTTTGTTATCACAATACAGAGGGGTTTTGTTGAATTCAAAGCCATAGTCAGATAATTGAGATTTCATTCCTAGGATTTGAGCACAACAAGATGACATGGTTATGTATTCTGCCTCTGTAGAGGATATAGACGTACTCATTTGTTTCTTCAAGGACCAGCTTACAAGCTTTTCTACTAAGAATTGAGCACCACCAGACGTGCTTCGACATGTATCTTGACACCCTGCATGGTCAACATCTGCATATGCTGTTAGTGACATATTGGTGTTCTTCGGATACCAAAGTCCCATATTAATGGTTCCTTGGAGATACCGAAAGACCTATTTAACCGCTGCAAGGTGCTTTTTGGTAGGGTTAACCTAGTATCTTGCACACATGCATACAGCGAACAGAATATCAGGTCTACTGGTTGTGAGGTACATCAGGGATCCAATCATACTTCAATATTTTGTTTGATCAACCATGATCCCTGAGTGATCCTCATCTAGTTTTGTGCGCTCCACCATGGGAGTGTCAACCGGGTCACAAGTATCAAATCCAAATTTCTTTAATATTTCATTAGCATATTTAGATTGGTTAATAAAAATGCCTCCGGGACTTTGTGAAATTTGTAATCCTAAGAAAAATGACATTTGTCCCATCACAGACATTTGAAATTTGGAACCCATTTCCTTTGAAAAATGGTCACATTCATTAAGGTCGGTCGACGCAAAAATAATATCATCAAAATAGATTTGAAGATGAATTAAATTTTTTCCTGACTTTCTGGTGAACAATGTGGGATCAACTACTCCTTTGCTGAATCCATTGTATAAGAGAAACTTTGACAGTGTATCATACCATGCCCTTCGAGCTTGTTTCAAACCATAAAGAGCCTTCTTCAAGCGATAGACATGAGTAGGACGTTCTGGATCCACAAAACCTTCTGGCTGACTGACATAAACGATTTCTTTCAGATCTCCATTAAGAAAGGCAGTCTTCACATCCATTTGATAAACCACCATGTTCTTACTAGCGGCATTAGCCAAGAAGATTTTGATTGCCTCAATACGTGCAACTGGAGCGAATGATTCCTCAAAGTCAATACCCTCCTCTTGACGATATCCTTTTGCAAAAAGTCTTGCTTTGTTCTTCAGCACATCACCATGCTCATCAAGTTTTACTTTGAAGATCCACTTAAGAGCAATGATCATATCACAGTCAAGAGCAGATACTAATTCCCAAACATAGAGATGATCGAACTCGTGAATTTCTTCTTGATGGATCAGGGGCAAAAATGTTCTCAAACGGTGCATCTTCTGGAGTGGCAAAGGGGTTATCTCCATCATAGTTTTCAGAAACATTTCCATGATGTACACTAGAGGATTGAGGATTTGATGATGACGATGAGTGATCTGCAGCAGCTTCTTGACTCGGTGACGTAAACGAAGGATTATCTATGTTGTTGGATTAGAGACGCCATTTGTTGATGGAGTAGGCGAACATTAGCAATAGGTTCATAGTATTCATCAAACATCGGATCAAACAATTTCTTTAAATCGTCTTCAGAAGGAGGTACATATAGAACTGCATGTGTGGGATTTTGAACAAGAGAAGAACTAATGGGACTACTTAATGAATATTGAGATGCGGGTCCAAAACTTGATTGTCCTGGAGCCATTTGCCCAGACAGCTCATCGAACGTGACGTGAATAGTTTCCATGATATCTCTGGTTCTTTTGTTGTAGATTCGGTAACCCTTTCGGTTTGGTGCATAACCCACAAATACTCCAATGTCCGCCTTAGCTCTTAATTTACCTAAATCTTGACCATCATTAGTTGGATAGCATAAAGCACCGAACACACGAAGGAAGGAGAGATTAGGTTTTCGATTATGGACAAGTTCGTATGGAGTTTTTCCATGAGAGTTGTGGATAAGGGAACGGTTTTGGGTATAGCAAGCAATGGCAATGGCTTCAGCCCAGAGAAACATTGAAACCTTTGAGTAAATTAGCATAGTTCTTGCGGCTTCCACAAAGTCGATTTCGTCTTTCAACTACGCCTGTTACATTGTGGAGTACGCTGAACACTTCTTTGATGGTCGATTCAATGATTTCATAGAACCGACTCGGTTCTTTGTTAACAAACTCGCCCATTGTGCATTCGAATAATTCGATAGTTTTATTAAGTCGAACACTGTAGCTATTTAATAAGTTAGATGATGACATATGGAGTTTCATCCTTTGACCTCAAAAACTTAACCCAAGTAAACCGAGAATAGTCATCAACCACGACTAACACATATTTCTTCCCGTTTATCGTTTTCACTCTCATGGGTCCACACAAATCCGGTGAAGAGTATGAAGAACTTCCATAACCGAGTTCGCAAGTTTGGGTTTATGGGCATATTTCTTGCTTTTTCCCAATTGGCATCTTTGAACAAAGATGATCTTTTCATACTTCAATCGGGTAAACCTCTTACGAGGTCCTTTCTAGACAAATCATTTATGGTTCCAAGTTCAAGTGATTGAGACGGCGATGCCATAACCATGACTTTGTTTTAGAGGCCTTTGATAACAAGCAGATTGGAGAAGACTTCATCATATCTTTGATAGAAATGGTGTACAAGTTTGTTCCACGTGTCCTCTTAAAAGTTCCACACCATCAAGTTCTCTAACAAAACAAGTATGTTTTCTAAAGGCCACTTCTAGATCGTAATCACGTAATTGGTGACGGAAAACAAATTATGACCAAGACCTTCAACATAATATACCCGGAAATTACACTATCACCAACCACGTAATCTCCATAACCCATAATTGCCCCAAAATGGTGGTTCCCGAATCTAACGGTCTCGATAAATTTACTAACGAAGTTCATGAGTCATGAGCGATCTCCAATCATATGCTTGGAGCGACTAAGTCCGGTACCACGTAAGCGATTTGAGCGACACGTAGTTGAACACGCACAAGAATGGATGATCGACAATTGGGATCCCCATGCAAGAATGGGTTCCACTTGGTTAGTAAATGAGATTGGAACACCCACATCGAGCGTAAACAATGATATCATTAGAGATAGATGTCGTGCTAGTAGTAATAGTAGATCTATTAAAAGTATGTTCACTTCTTAAAGGTATAGTTCTACTATTAGGCATCCATTTGCTAATGGGCATTGATCTAGATAATTTAGGGGACAACTCATTAAGATTGAATTTACAGCCAGTAGGTATCCATTGATAACCTACATTACTAAATTTTCTTCCTGTTGGTTTCCAATGTTTTCTAGCTCTCTTCCACCTTGGTTTTCTGACCTTCTTATCATGTTTTCTAGTGTTAACAATTTTTACCGGAGATTTGACAGCATTACTCAAATCATTCACAACACATTCATGATTGATACCAGAAATCAAGCATTCATTACATGTTTTGCAAGTAGTAGTAGAATTCGAATTAATTACAGTACGCTTATAGCTAATACTAGAATCAACACGATTCGTCTTATTCAACATAAACTTATTGTTTCTAGGGTGGTCTTCTACTTTTTTCCAATGATCACTCTTAGCTTGCGAGGTCCTATCTTGCTTTGTATTACCTGGAGGCTTTAACCCGCTTGCCTTAGTGTCACTGATTACTCATGTAGAGGGAATGATGGGAACATTAGTTGGTTTTGCTACTTTTTGCGTTCCTGATCTAGAAGTGCTGGGATCTGAAGTACGAACAGGCACATCAAAGTTCACATGTTTAACTTTAGGCATAGAACAAGGCATATCAAGAGTCGCATGCTTAATACTAGGCATAGAGCATGGCATAATGACTTTATCTTTAGTACAAAAGGATTTAGGGCATGTTGCTCTTAAACATTCTAGAAGCTCCTGAGATCGTTTGGCATAAAAGCATGCATACCTAACTTCTCTATCAAGTGGTTTATTTATGCTATCCTCTTCGACAATCTCACGGAGGCATTTTAGACTATCCTTAAGATACAAAAAATATTCTTGACACACACGTTCGTTGTTTCTAAGATGAGGGGGAATATACTTTACAGTCACAGCATACTTAGAATCTGCAGATGCCTTTGATACAAAATTCTCATCACCGACAAGTGGCATTTTCCCTTTTACCTGACTTTTCAGATTCTCAATTTCCTTTTGTAAAGATGTTATTTTTTCATTGTTCTTGTCACGAGTGACTTTCATTGAATCATATAAATCTTTAAAATGTTTTTTAAAATTTTCATTTTCTTCAAGAAAACTCTCATTTTCTTGTTGTAAAACATTAGTGATGTTTTGAAGATAAAAGTTTTGAGAATTCTGAGAATCTAAAGGAGGAGGCATTTGGGAGCCATTCACATTATTCTTTTCACCCATCAATTGTGAAATTTGGTTTTTCAATCTTTTGATCGTGTTACAATGAGCTCGAATTTGTTCATCACGTTTGCTTATTTCAAAAACTGCAAATAAAAATGTTAAACTTCCAGCTTAGAGAAACGCTTTACCAAATTATCATGATCATCCTGTTCTATTTTCTCATTCAGTTTTGAATTTTTGTTTTCAAGCTCAATGACACGATCATGGGATACTTTCAAAGCAACAGATACTTCATGAAATTGAGACGCAATAATAGTATAATTTGTAACGATGTAGAACACATCTTGAGAAACACATTGAGAGATCAAATTATCATTAATGATGTGCGATTCTATATCTCAATCTTATTACTCTTAAGCTCACGTTCATTCATCTCGACCTCAAATTCCATATCATTAAACATCTTTTCATTTCTTTAATCTCGTGTCCATTCCTTTTGAAGACTCTCAAATTGTTCTTTAAGTTTTTAAAGAAAGGCATGGCCTCGATTAAATAGCATTCTTTAGTTTGTTCAAAACCCTTTCCCTTTGGTTATTCCGGTGGGGTGATTCTCTTTTACGTTTTCTCAAAATCAACAAATAGTTGGTAACTTACATAAAGGCTGATTAAGGTCTTGCTATTAGTGGGAAGAGTTCTAGGCACTAAATGCATTGGTGTATTTGGAGGATACACAATGGCTAGAGGCAATTTCCAACAGGGGGAATTCTTTGTAACAAGATTATCTGCCTTTTGCTTATCTATATATTTCTTCCAGAAAACTTGTTCAGGGGTTAGTTGAGTTTGAGGTTTAAACAAGTTCAAGGAAGTCCAATTTTCTTTAGTGTAATCATGGGGTTTAAACGTTGTATTATACTTTATACACTTAGGATCATTTAACTTCTTTGCCATTTTCACCCTAGAAGCTTCTTCAAATTTTCTATCCTCATCAGTGCTTCTTATACATGATGGTGTTTGTCTAGGCTTAAGAATCTCATTACCATCATGGACTACCTTTTGTGCAACTCTAGCAACTTTTCCATACTCGGGATTGGGTACCTCTACAAGGGGAATACTATGCTTATCGCTTAAGACTTTATGCTTAGTGATCATGTGAGCAGTTTGAATGGTGTTCCCTTGTATGTACAGTTTCTTTTCAAGTTTGTTTTTCAAAGTTTTTAGGTTGAAAAAATCATTCAAAAGTTTTGATTCCTTAGCATTAAATTCATGTTTAAGCACTTTTACATTTTCTTGAAGTTCTTGCTTTAGCTTAGCAGTTTTAGTAAGCTTTTCTTGTAAGGAGTTTAACTCTTGTTTTAACATTTATTCCCTAAAGTTACTTTTTCTAATGACTGTACGTATTTGGTTATCCATCTCCTGCTCACAGGTGGTCAATTCAAACTTAGCACGCTATTCATAAATGGCAACTTGTTCCTTATAGGCATTAAGTTCATAGAATATGTGTTGGAATCACTCCTAAACATTAATTCAAGTGTTAGTGATTCATATGTAATAGTTAGCTTAATATGGCTTTTATGTTAGTAATCATGCCAAGATTTATGTAGAAAGCCCATGAGCCTTGGCCCAAGTCCAATAAGGAAAGGAAGGGACTAGGAGTGTTGCCCTAGCTCCCTCTCCTATAAATAGTCTTGTAATACCCTCACTTGAGGGTTGGTTGTTCAATTCATTCACTTTCACTCTCTACACCTAACTATTCTATATTCATACGTGCATGTGTGTGTGTGTGTATTTGTTCAACCGATCACTATCTCTTCTCTATTTCTTATATTGATGCTTGTGTTACTAATATGGTGACCTAACAATGGTATCATTCGCCAAATAGTTGGGTGAACATATTTTGTTTTTGAAGTTTTTTGGTCGTACCCGTAAACGAGTTCCAAACTTGGTCACGCTTAAAAACACATTTTTTACACTTTTTAATCCAAGATTCTTGTACTTTCAACGTTTTAAGGTGTTAAAATATCTGTTTTTGGCAAAACGTTTCAAACTTTACGTGTGGATCATTGTTTTTAAGCTTGGTTTTGTACGTGGTAGTAGTTCTACGCATAACGTGTTTTAAGCTTTGGATCATCAAGTTTCACACTTTTGTGTTATTTTGGTGATATTGAAGCTATTTCATCACAAAATCGGGTTTGGAAACATCGGTTGGCGTAAATCACTTTTGGCTATTTTCACGCGTAAGTGAAACCCTAATCTTACGCGTAACTTATCCGTGGTTTGATCTTGATTTTGTGGATTACTCGGTGTTTTCTTGCTTGGATAAGCCCGAAAACACTTCGATTTTAGATATCTTTTGCCGTGATAGTGTAAAAGATCTTTTAAATAAAACCCTAATTTTACGCATAAGCTTAAGCTTACGCGTAGAACTCATTACGCATAAAATTCTTCTTACGCCTAAGCTCATCTTACGATAAGTTAATCCTACGCCTAAGTTTTCACGCTAACTTCATTTACGCATAACTTTAGTGTTTTCTCATTTCACGCCAGTAAGCTAACCCCACGCCGTAACTATTGTCATTACGCGTATCTTTGGTGTTTTACGCATAAGTGGTACTTTGCCTTCCGTGATTTCTACGCCTAAGGATACTTCATCAACAACGGTTCATTCGACTACAAAGATCCATTTAACAACACAAGTTTTCAACATGTCACAACCACCATACTCTAGCTATTTCCCTTACACTTATAATCAACAACAACAACAACAACTAAGTCCACAACATCAACAATTTAATCATCAACAACAAATTTATCTACAACAATTTAATCAACAACATACTCCACAACTTGCAGCAATTCCACAACCTCAAATGGTTCAACCACCACCAAGTCTTCAAGTACAACCTTACGCAAACGTTTACAAAAAACATCCATCAAGGAACACTATGAAGGAAGCGACTTGGTTTGCAAAGATGTGTGAAGCTTTAAGCAGCCAACAATTAATTCATGAGGCTGGATCACTTGATAGACCTCCAATGCTCACTCCAGGAAACTACGATGAATGGGTGATTAGGTTCTTTAGGTTTTGTGATCTAAAGAAGCCACATGGAAAGTTCTTAAAGAAGGTCATCTTGGAAGGTCCATTTCAGATGCCTATTATCACTACACTCGGAGATCCTAATGCTGTGCCACCAAGAGATGATCAAACCAACATTGCAACTATTGCTCAACTGTCTAGAGATGAACTTCTACACTATGAAGCTGATGGGCTTGCATTGCAATATATCCTTTTAGGATTACCAAACCCAATTCTTTGCAGTGTTAATTCTCAAAAGACTGCAAAAGCAATGTGGGAACATATTCATCTTCTCATGGAAGGCACTACACTCAATCAGGAGGATATGGAATCCAAAATTTACTTGGCTTATGAACACTTCATGATTGAACCTTGAGAGACACTAGAGTCTTATCATCATCGATTCTCGAGACATCATCAATGATTTGGATAAACACAACATCATCATGCCAAGAATTGCGATTAATACTAAGTTCCCGAGTAGTCTTGGTCCCGAATGGGAGAAGTATGTCATTTCCCTCCGTCAAGCGAAGAATTTGCATCATCCTACATACGGATTGTTGTACGATTATTTGAAGCCTCATCAAAAGAAGTTGATAAGGAAAGGATTATCCGTGGCCAAACTGTTTCACCTTCACTTCCGGATAATCAACAACTTGCTTTATGGGCTCAAACTAGTTATCCTCCTCAACCTGCAACTCAACCAACTGCCACAATCACACCATATGATCCATCACAGCAACAACCTCAACAAACTCAATTGGTTCCATACAACAACAACAATGATCAAGCATTTGTCAGTGAAGCTAATGAGGACTCCGATCCGTTTGATGCATTCCAACAAGGATTTGTTATGATTGCTAAAGCTTTTGTCTATTATACAAACAAATCCAATAATTGCATTTGTTCCTCATCAAACACAAGGAATCAGGCTGTTGTAAACAATGGATGAGTTGAAGTTCAGAATCGTGGTTCTGGTCGTCAGATCGGAGGTGGTCAAGGGTTTAATGCTATGGGTAGGAATAACAACAGAGCTTAAGTGGTTGAACAGGGAAATGCTCAGAATGGGTTGAATGGTCTTCGATGCTACAAATGCAATGAGAAGGGACACCTGGCTAATGCATACCCAAAGCCGAGGACTAGGGCGTGCTTATCACAAGGAGGCTTTACTTTTGGCTCTTAAGGATGAAGTGGTGGAACTCTCACGCATAAAGAACAGGTTTATGGCGGTGATTCGATGATGATATGGAGGATTTGCAGGCTAATGCAGCTGTAAGATCTTGGTTTGTTAAACAAGAGGTGTGGCGGCTAGGTTAAGATTTTAGAGAGAGAAAGTGGGAGAGAATGGGAACCCTAGAGATACAAAGAAAAATATATTATGAAGCTCCAACCCTTTGCCTTGGAGGGCAAAGGGTATTTATAGGGTACAAGCTTAGACGCCTACTTTAGGCTATGGATCAGGCATACAGTGGGTAAAGACCCGTCCGTCCTCCACGGTGTTACAAAGTAAACTAAAATACTATGACTGAATTACTACGACTACGAGCTTTCTAACGAGTATACATACTTGAGGTGACCGACACTTTAAGTACTGGATTTACTAAATCCCAACAATCTCCCCCTAAGGGAGGTCATCTCAACTTACAATGATTACATACTGATAAAGCATTTCGTTGTTCTTGGTTTCTTGATTAAGCACGTTTTGTTCTTCAGCTCGTAGTCTTTGATTCATCATGTTCTGCATGATTTTTTAATTCAAGTGGAGGTCTTTAACTGATCCACGTGATGCTTGTGTATTTGAACCGACTTTGAGATCATCACCTGAGAAATCTCGACTCTTCCATTGTGGTGTTGATAGAATGTGATGTTGTGACTTTTGGACCGACATGCTCACATTCGGGATCATGAAATCTTCTTATCGAGTAGCGGAAGCTTTTGTTGATTCATGATATTTGCGAGCGTAGCAAAAGCATGGAGTGAAAATATCGAGTCATTGATGCACTTATCATGATTTCTTTAGTGATGAATGTATTGAGTGAGCATGTCGTTATGGATTGACCGCATCATTCGATCACCGCAAGCGTCCCGTACACACACACAACGATTAGCAATAAAGTGCGAAGGTGTCTTTGACCACTTTCGTTGAATAGAGGTACACGCCCACGGTTCCCGTTGATCAAGACAAGTCTCGCTGTGATCGGGAATAATTCCAAAGAATTTCCTTGACGGTGGTTTCGCAATCGCTCTAGTTGTTCTCAAACCGAACATCTCAAAGAAGACAACACGGAGTGAGTGAACCGTGAATAGAGATTCACCGATTGATGAAAAGAGATTTGAAAACAATCGTGTATTGCTCAATAGAAATTGTTTTTGCAATACAACGAAGGTTTTAATGAAAATCAATTATCAATCATAAAACACCTTTATTTTGAAATATTAGTCCACGATCGATGTCTTTCAAGAAAATTATTTTTGAGCACAATGACCGGTTTTTCAAGGTATCCGTCAATCCGTTTCCTGGACCAAGATTGATTCAAGATTGAATCTTTCCATCGTTTCTATCCAGTTGTCACAAGCTTGATCTTTAGAAAAGATCTCACATGTCACCCACCAAGAGCTTGTTTGATGTTGTCTTTAGAAGGATTTCCATCTTCATCGTGAATACTTAGCATATCACTCAGATGTTCTGGAAATATCACAAGGATAATGCGTAGGACTCATAAGATGTAATCTTTCTTTCCACATTGTTTGAAGCAGAAAGTCTTCATAGACATTGTCCTAATGAGATTTATTGATGATCTCGTGGTTCTAGACTCAATTTGTGCACATTTGGATCCTATATTGGAGACTAGGGAGAGGGTCTCCTTCTTCAATATCAATAATCTCTAAGAGAAAATCGATAGATTATGTCGGTTCCCCGTGAGAATGAAACAAGTCCTTTTAAGAGGAACTTGAGTAGTTTGGGAAGATGTAGTGCAGTACGTCACTGGGTCCATGACGTCTTGTCTTCAATACTAGTGTTACCTAAGTAACCACCAGTAGCAAATGTATTGAACCCGGTTTCTGCCCTAAGGTTGAATATATGGAGGGCTATTTGTTTTCACCCTTTCTCATTCAATTCTTTTCATTCTTCAACCCCTTGAGCTTACCGAGACTTCATTACTAGAACCTTGTTGGGTTTATTCTAGTACTAGCTCTATCTCATCCGCACTCTTCCCATTACTCACTTTTCTCCTTTTCTCAATATACCTAAGGACTCTACACTAACTAGTGGATTGTCCACGGTAGATCCATCCGGTTCAGCGGATCATGGGAACAAATACCTAACCTTATCATCCTTATATCACCGTACATAAAGTAAAGTTGGTCGGTCTATTTGGTATTGTTCATCCGCCATTGGAACCAATTGAAAACCATTTGAAAATCAATCCGATACTTGTGATATATTATCAAAGCATTTTGTACCTGGATTGTTTTTGATATTTTTAGAAAAAGAGCTCCCCCTCAACATGTACATCAAGTGATTGAAATTGTTGTGCACACGGAGGCAAGAGAAAGAATTAACTTCTTTGATTACCATTTTCTATAAGATATCAACATCACTTCCCTAATCAAATCAAGTAGATAAAGCATTTTGGGGAAGGATGAGGTTTTCATTATTTTGCTCCCCCTCAATATGTGCCTTGAGGTATTAAAAGAGTTTTGCACATACTAGAGGGAACCTGCACTTTGAGACAAATTAATCACGTTTCAATTCTTTGTGGTTTAAGATAGATGCTCCCCCTCAACATGTGCATGGAAAATTTGAAATCGTTTGTCACATGCGAGGAGGAAAGCTTGCTAAACACTTTAAGAAACCATTGACTGAATTATCAGTTTAACTCCAATTTAAATCACAAATTCTCCCCCGATCACAATTATCAAATCATTTGAGATTTGTGATCTCTGTAGATTTAAATTGATTTGGAAAGGTTTTAAGGAGAATTGTGACTCGATTATGAAAACATTTTGACTGATAAGGATCGGATATTGAGACTTTAAACTCCATTGATTAAACATGCATGATTATCTTTTGAAAACAATTGAATGCCAAACAAGAAATGCAAAGAGTAGCAAAACCAACTAATGTTCCCATTCCTCTACAAGAGTAATCGGTGACATTAAAGCGAAAGGTGTCAAAGTCTCAAGACAATACAAGGAATGATAGGACCTCGCAAGCTAAGAATGTGCATTGGAAGAGAGTAGAAGACCAACCTAGGAGCTTTAAGCTTGAGTCGAATAAAACGAATCGTGTTGATTCTAGTATTAGCCATAGGCGTCTTGTAATTAATTCAATTCGATACTACTTGCAAACCTTGTTATGATGTCCGCTTGAATTCATTTCTAATCATGAATGTGGTGTGAAAGCTTTGTCTAATGTTGTCAAATCTCGATTAACAATCGTTAATGAAAAATATCATGCTAAAAGTCAAAATGGCAAAGGCAAAAGAATGTTAAAAAATAGTGGAAGTCCACAGGAAGAACATTTAGAAAGATAGGTTATCAATGGATACATGTTGGCCATAAGAATAATCAGGCAATGCCCACTAGAAAATGGATGCCTACTGGTAGAACTTTCCTTAAGAAGTGCACATACTTTGAATAGGGCAAATACGAACACTAGTAATGCATCTATTCATAATGATTCCATTGCCTCAATTTCGATATGAATGCTTCTATGTACGATGTGGGTGATCCAATCATCACATTAACCAAATGGAACCCATTCTTGCATGGGGATCCCAATTATCGATCATCCATTCTTGTGCATGTTCAACTGCAGATCGCTCAAATCGTTCGTGGTACCGGACTCGAGTTGTTCCAAGCATATGATGGAGATCGCTCGTGGCTCATGAACTTCGTGAGTAAATTTATCGGACTGTTAGATTCGAAACGACCATTTTGGAGCTATTATGGGTTATGGAGATTATGTGGTTGGAGATAGTGTAATTTCCCGGGTATACTATGTGGAAGGTCTTGGTCATAACTTGTTCTCTGTTGGCCAATTCTGTGATTCCGATCTTGAAGTGGCTTTTCGAAAACATACTTGCTTCGTTAGAGATCTCGACGGTGTAGAATTATTAAGAGGTACTCGAGGTTCTAACCTATACACCATCTCTATCGAAGACATGATGAAGTCCTCTCTAATCTGCTTGCTGTCAAAGGCTTCGAAAACTAAGTCCTGGTTATGGCATCGTCGTCTCAATCACTTGAACTTTGGCACCATAAACAATCTCTCCAGAAAGTATCTTGTCAGAGGCTTACCCAGATTAAAATATGAGAAAGATCATCTTTGTTCAGCTTGTCAATTGGGAAAAAGCACGAAATATGCCCACAAACCAAAACCCACAAACTCAGAATGGAAGTTCTTCATACCCTTCATATGGATCATGCGGACCAATGAGAGTGCAAGCGATTAATGGGAAGAGATACATTTTAGTCGTTGTTGATGACTACTCTAGATTTACTTGGGTAAAGTTTTGAGGACTAAGGATGAAACTCCATTGTCATCATCAAACTTATCAAGCAACTTCAGTTCGTCTTATCAACACGGTTAGAATTGTTTGAACCGACAATGGCACGAGTTCGATTAACCGAGACTTAAGTCAATTTTATGAAAGTATTGGAATCGGTCATCAAAGAAGTGTTCCACGAACTCCTCAATGTAACGTGTAGTTGAAAGACTAAATCGAACTCTTGTAGAAGCCGCTAGAACAATGCTAATTTATTCAAAGGTTCCAATGTTTCTATGGGTGAAGCCATTGCCCCTTTGCTACACCCAAAATCGTTCTCTTATTCACACCTCTCATGGAAAACTCCATATGAACTTGTTCATAAACGAAAACCGATTTATCCTATCTTCGTATGTTTGGTGCTTTGTGCTATCCAACAAATGATGGTCAAGATTTAGGTAAATTAAGAGCTAAAGCAGACATTGGAGTTTTTTTAGGTTATGCACCAAACAAGAAGGGTTACCGAATCTACAACAAAAGAACTCGAGATATCATGGAAACTATTCACGTTAAGTTCGATGAGCTGTCCGGGCAAATGGCTCCAGGACAATCCGATTCTGGACCCGCACTTCAAAATAGTCTCATTGGGTCATCCCTTGTACCAAACTCCTCTCCAAAGAACTCCATATGTACCTCCATCCGAAGATGATTTGAAGAAATTGTTTGATCCTATGTTTGATGAACATTATGAGCCAAGTGCCACCGATCTTTCAACTCCAACAATGGAGGTCGCTCTATCTCGTCAATGAAGTCAACTCTTCGCCGATATCATTAAGTCAAGAAGCGCTGCCGATCACTCTGTCTCATCAACGAATCATCAATCATCGAATGTACATCATGGAATTGTCTCGCACCAATGATGAAGTTAATCCCTTTGCTACTCCCGAAGATGCTCCATTTGAAAACATCTTTGCCCCCGAACCAACACCGAACCATCTTCATCGTGGGATATAAACTCGCTACATCAGGTCCTTCAACAACAACCACACGAACATCTTAGAAAATGGACACATGACCATCCATTGGATAACATCATTGGGAATCCTTCTCGTCTGTATCAACTCGAAAACAATTAGCTATCGATGCCTTTTGGTGCTTCTTCAACTCAAGACTCTCTAAGATCGAACCAAAAGATGTTAAAGCGCAATGTCCGAGGACGGTGGTTTAATGCAATGCAAGAAGAAATTCATGAGTTTGATCGTCTAGATGTATGGGAATTAGTACCAGCTCCTGATTGTGCAATGATCATTGCTCTCGAGTGGATCTTCAAAGTGAAGCTTGATGAGCACGGTGATGTTCTAAAAAATAAGGCACGGTTAGTGGCTAAAGGTTATCGTCAAGAAGAAGGAATCGACTTTGAGGAATCTTTTGCTCACTCGTTGCCCGTATCGAAGCAATTAGAATCTTCTTGGCTAATGCTGCTAGCAAAAATATGGTAGTTTATCAGATGGATGTGAAAACCGCATTTCTTAATGGAGATCTTAAAGAAGTGGTATTCGTCAGCCAGCCAGAAGGTTTTGTGAATCCAGAGCATCCTACTCATGTCTATCGCTTGAAAAAGGCTCTTTATGGCTTGAAGCAAGCTCCAAGGGCATGGTATGATACGCTATCAAAGTTTCTTCTATCCACCGGATTTAGCAAAGGAGCATCGATCCAACATTGTTCACCGAAAGTCGCAAACACTTAATTCACGTTCAAATTTATGTTGATGATATTATTTTTGCCTCGACTGACCCCAATGAATGTGATCGTTTTTCAATGGAGATGGGCTCCAAATTTCAAATGTCAATGATGGGACAAATGTCATTTTTCTTGGGATTACAAATTTCACAAAGTCTCGGAGGCATTTTTATAAATCAATCAAAATACGCTAATGAAATATTAAAGAAATTTGGATTTACCTCCAGTGACCCTGTTGACACTCCTATGGTGGAGCGCACAAAACTGGATGAGGACCAATTATGGATCATAGTAGATCAAACGAAATATCGTAGTATGATTGGATCCACGATGTACCTCACACCGGCAGACGAGACATTATGTTCATTGTATGCATGTGTGCTAGATACCGTGCTAAGCCTACCAAAAGCACCTTGAAGCGGTTAAGCGGGTCTTCGGTATATCCAAGGAACCATTAACATGGGACTTTGGTATCCGAAAGACTCGGTATGTCACTAACGGCCTATGCGATCTCGACCATGCGGGATGTCAAGATACACGTCAAGCACGTGCGGTGGTGCTTAATTTTTAGGTGATAAGCTTGTGTCGGTCTTCAAAGAAACAAATGAGCACTTCCATATCCTCTATAGGGGCTGAATACATAGCCATGTCATCGTGTTGTGCTCAAATATTATGGATGAGATCACAACTATCGACTATGGCTTTGTATTCAACAAAGTTCCTATGTCGTGATAAAAAGTGCCATTGCTCACTGCAACAATGTTCAACACTCTAGAGCAAAGCACATCGACATTCGACATCACTTCATCGTGAACAAGTTGAAAAGGTGTGGTTGAATTATACTGTAAGGTCGAATATCAACCAGCAGACATCTTCACCAAAGCTCTTCCTCGAGAACGTTTTAAGTTCATTCTTCCACGTCTAGGCTTAAAGAGCCTTCAACCAGAAATGCTCAAACGTCTTCAGGAAGACGTCGAGGAGTAAAGATGTTCGACTCTATCTATTCTTTGTATATATCTTTTCAAAAACCAAATACAAAAATATAAAACCAACAAAACTAAAATAGAAAAATATAAAACTTTTCAAAATCCATAAAAATCAGAAAATCTTGAAAATCTTCTAAAAATATTGTTTATTTATCATGTTTTTCTTGTCGGTTCGATAACATCTATGGACTTTCAGTTGCCACTCAAAGAATGGTACGGGTCTCTAGATGAAGTTCGAATCTAAAAAAAAAATAATAATAATAATAAATAAAATAAAAACGGGATGGAGAAAAATATTGGTTTATTGTCATTTCAGACAGTAACCCGTAACAAAAAAGAAATATTGTTTATTTATCAATCAACAACTCATGTCATTGATTGAGGGGGAGAACGATTTCAATTAAATCAAAATGTTATTTGGCATTCAATTGAAATCATTCTCCCCCTCAATCAATGACATGAGTTGTTGATGATAAATAAACAATTTTTTTTTTATTGTTACGGGTTACCGCTCAAAATAACAATAAACCAATATTTTTTATTTATCAATCAACAACTCATGTCATTGATTGAGGGAGAATGATTCGCTTTATTCGACTCAAGCTTAAAGTTCCTAGGTTGGTCTTCTCTCTTCCAATGCACATTCTTAGCTTGAGGTCCTATCATTCCTTGTATTGTCTTGAGACTTTGACTGCTCACTTTAATGTCACCTTGATTACTCTGTAGAGGAATGGGAACATTAGTTGGTTTTGCTACTCTTTGCATTTCTTGTTTAGATGTGCTGGGATCCGAACTACATGCAGCACACTATGGTTCACTTTCTTAACACTAACGAGATCCGAATCGATCTATTTGAGGATATACTCCAATGCTCATTCAAAACATTGGGCATCGAATGGATATCATACTTGGCACTAGGCATAGAACACGGAATCAAAGGATTAACTCTCTCACCTAAGGACTTAGGGCATATTGTGATTAGGCATTCTAGAATTTCTTGAGATCGTTTTGCATATAAGCATGCATGCCCAATTGCATTATCAAGTTGTTTCTCTAAATTATCCTCTTCAACAATCTCACGGAGACATTCTAGGCAATCCTTAAGGGATGCGAAATATGTTTGAATAGCAAGTTTATTGTTCCTAAGATGAGGAGGAACATATTTCACAGACAAAGCATATTTATTACAAACAGGTGCCTTTGATCCATCATTCTCCCCATTGGTCATTGGCATTCTCCCTTTTACCTGGCTCTTCAGATTCTCAATTCCCTTTTGCAATGAAGCTATTTGTTTGTTGTTTTTATTACGAGTGACCTTTATTGATTCAAATAACTCATTGAAATGACGTTTAACCTTTTCATTTTCTTCTAGAAAACTCTCGTTTTCCTTTTGTAAAGCATTTACTAAGTTTTGAAGATGAAACGTTTGAAAATTCTGAGAATCTAAAGGAGGAGGCATTTGGGAGCCAGTCACATTGGTCTTTTCACCCTTTAGTTGAGAGATTTGGGCTTTCAATCTTTTGATCGTGTTATAATGAGCTCGAATTTGTTCATCACGTTTGCTAATTTCAAAAACTGCATCAAACTCAGGAACATCAGAGGATGTCTTGATATTTGAGGTTTTAACATTATCTTTGAGATGTTGATATTTTAATTGCAAAGCAAGATTTTCAACTTCTAATTTATAAAACTGTCTAACCAGGTTATCATGATCATCTTGTTCGGTTTTCTCATGCAATTTTGAATTCGTTGTTTCAAGCTCAATTACACGATCATGGGAAACTTTTAAAGCAACAGATATTTCATGAAATTGAGATGCAGTAATAGAAGAATTCGTAGCAACATAAAACACATCTTGAGCAACACATTGAGAAATCAAGTTTTAATTTAATATATGCAGATTCTTCCTTTCAATTTCATTGTACTTAAGTTCTTGTTCATGATCATTAACTTCAACTAACATTGCATCAAATTCCTTTTCCATTTCTTTAATATCAGTGTTTATTCCAATTTTAAGATTCTCAAATTGACCTTTTAACTGTTTAAAGAAAGGCATGACCTCGGTTAAATAACATTCTTTGGTTTGCTCAAAGCCCTTTCCCCTCGATTATCCCCAGAGGTGTGATTCTCTTACACGCTTTCTCAAAATCAACAAATATCCGATAAACAACATATAGGTCGATTAAGGTTACGATATTAGTGGCAATGGATCTAGGCACTAAATGCATTGGTGTATTAGGAGGATACACAGTTGCTTTTGGCATTTTCCTACAAGGGGAAGTCTTTTCAACTAGATTTTCAGCTTTTTGCATTTCCATATCCTTTTTCCAAAAAACCTGTTCTGGGGTTAATTGAGTTTGAGGCTTGAACATGTTCAAGGAAATCCAATTTTCCTTTTTGTAATCATGGGGACTGATCTTTATGTTTTTCTCTTTGCATTTAAGATCTTCTAGCTTCTTATTCATTTTCTCCCTAGTGACTTCATCAGATTTCTTATCTTCCTCAGTGCACTCAAAGCAACTAGGGTTCTGTCTAGGCTTAAGGATTTCATTACCATCATAAAGTACCTTATGAGTAGCTCTAGCCTTTTTAATAACAACTGGACTTGGTTCCTCATCAAGAGGAACGCTATGCTTATCACTTAAGACTCTATGCTTAGTGATCATGTGAGCAGTCTGAATGGTGTTCCCTTGTATGTACAACTTATTTTAAAGTTTGTTTTTCAAAGTTTTCAGATTGGAAAAATCATTCAAGAGTTTTGATTCCTTAGCATTGAATTCTTGCTTAAGCATTTTCACATTTTCTTGAAGTTCTTGTTTTTGCTTAGCAGTTTTAGAAAGCTTTTCTTGCAAGGAGTTTAACTCTTGTTTTAATACTTCTTCTCTAAAATTACTTTTTTTGATAATTGCACACATTTGGTTATCCATATCCTGCTCACGGGTAGTTAGCTCAAACTTAGCACGTTGTTCATAAATGGCAACTTGTTCCTTATAGGTATTGAGTTCAGTGGTTAAGGAATCATCAGGCACAAATGCAGTAAATTCATCATGCATGCATGTATTATTGATTGCAGAAGATTCATCATTAGGTACAATATGACTGTCATCTTGTTTCACATATTGTTCATATGGGATAACATTGTCATTTCCCATATTTTCATTATTTGACTTAAAGACTTCAGTAGAGTGTACTTCATGGGGAATCTTTTGCTCATCAACCACATCATATAGTTTGAGTACCTCTTTAATGATGGATTCCTTGGATGGACTGGCTTGTTGAGGTAAAGAGGTCATTGGAGAGATATTAGCCATGAAGATGGTTTGTGCACATGGTTCATCATCAACGTCCGAGTCATATGCATCACAATCTGCAACTTGAGAAACGTTGGGGTTGTTCTGAGCAGCTTGCACTGGTTGTTCGTCCACATCAGCATCGTATGTTCTAGCATTCCCTTTAGTCAAGAACAACAACTCCTCTTCATTCAACATTGCCCCATTATCTTGTGCTTGAACCAGTAACATCTTATCCCTGAAGTATTCTGCGTTTTGAGGGCGTTTTGGTTGAGTACAATTCCTAGCAATGTGCCCTTCTCCACCATAGTTATAGCACTTGATTGGTTTTAATTGACCCTGAACAATATTTCTTCCACGATTCTGATTTCCAAAATATCCACCACCAGCACCAGCATTCCCATAACCTACATTTCCTTGTTCATTGTGTGGAGGATAAGCATTCTGTCATCCTTGCACATTTTCCACCACAATCCTTCCGTCTCTTACAGTAGCATGATTTTGATGATTTGATGCAGTTCTGATATAGTTGTTAGTGTGTGGGGTGAGATTCAGGTTTTTCTTGACCATAAGAGCCACTTGATTGATAAAGTGCTCCATGAATGCATCAGAACTAGGTTACTTATATCCAGAATCAGGAATGGGCTTGTGATTATCATTTCCAGTGGGTGTGACTTGTGATGCCTTGGTGAAGAAGGCAGTTGTATCATTTGATGAGCTTGTTTCTCCTGGTTGTGATTTGAACTGTTCAAGAATCCTTCTTTCAAACATAGCATGTTTCTCATTCTGAAGAAGGAAAGCATACAATTGCTCATAGTTGGTGTTCTTTAGTCCCTTGGTAAGCTTCACGAGTGACAAACTTATGCCATTCAGATTCATGTTGTTCACGAATTTTGAGTTAATTTGAATGTTTGGCATAGTCATCTTGATATTCCTCATATCATTCACCGACTTGTGGAATCTCACGTAATATTCATAAACACTTTCTTGAGGTTTCATCTTAAAGTGTTCAAATTCATCATACAAGCGTGATTCTCTGTTTTCGATAGTCAATTCGAACCGAGAGAAGCATCTTGACATTATCCCAAACCGCCTTAGCTTACGTGTTGTGATTGATCGACTTGTAGATGTCTTTAGGAAGACCACAAGTATGATGTTAGAAGCCACGACATCGACATCAAATCTCTTTTCTCCTTATCACTCGCTCATCATATGTCTTTGGTCCGTCTAACCCAAAGATCATTGTTCCATCCGCTGCAGATATCAATTATGTCTCTTGTGGTCTCAACCCGATACGGTCCTTCATCAATTGACTTAAGGATGTTAATCCCATTCTCCTTTCCTAGCGATGCAGCTGATTCTTTGTGACCAAGACTCATAGTCGGTTCTATCAAGCATGGGAGGGCGAGTGTCGATCCTGCGACTTGCACATCATCACCAACGGAAGACATGTTTAAATTCTACGAGATTTTACAAATCTTTGACTTAACCGGGAAATAGATTCTTTCACGGGATTTTACAAAATCAGGAGAAAAACCGTAAAACTTATACACTTATGCGTAGATAATAACTTTACGCGTAGAAACTTATGCGTAGAAAGCAACGTTATGCGTAGGAACTTATGCGTAGATGAGAGCTTACGCGTAGACAGCAGTTTACGTGTAACTTACAACTTACGAGTAGACCCAAGCTTACGCATAGAGTTTTTAGAGTAAAAGGCTTAAGTTTATGCGTAAACTAAAGCTTAGGCGTAAGAACCTTATGCGTAACTTTCCCTTAGGCGTAAGACAAGCTTATGCGAAGAAAAAGCTTATGCGTAAGAATTATTCGCGTAAGTTTTATGCTTATGCGTAAAATTAGGGTTTCACCCAAAGCGATCTCTTACACTTCACGGTGCATGAGATATCCAAAGTCGAAGTGTTTTCGGGCTTATCCAAGCAAGAAGAACACCGAGTAATCACCGTAAATGAAGATCAAGAGAAAATTCTTACAGCGTGGGATTAGGGTTTCGTTATCGTAGGAAGTACAAATTTTGCCAAACACGTTTTATGATCAAAAGCGTTAAGACAACCAGATAAAGATGATAACACAACCTTAAAAACACCAAACCAACAAGTCTCGTAGATCAAAACCACTATTCTCTCTTACGCGTAGATCCGTACACACGTATCCAAACACTCTTAAAAACCAAGAAAAACTTGTAAAGTTTGAAACTTTTTGCAAGAAACTGAAATTTTAACACACAATAAACCTTAACCCACAAGAATCTTGAATTTAAACGTGAAAAATTAGAAGCTTTAAAGATCCAAAACTACCGTATACGAGACATCAATTTTACGCGTAAAACAACCTTAACCCAAACAATAACAATCGAACCAAGAACATGAGAGATGGATAAACCATGGCTCTGATACCATTTGTAAGATCCTGGTTTGTTAAACAAGAGGTGCGGCGGCTAGGTTAAGAGTTTAGAGAGAGAAAGTGGGAGAGAATGGGAACCCTAGAGACAAAGAAAAATATATTATGAAAGCCCAACCCTTTGCCTTGGAGGCAAAGGGTATTTATAGGTACAAGCTTAGACGCCTACTTTAGGGCATGGATCGTGCATACGTTGGGTAAAGACCCGTCCGTCCTCCACGGTGTTACAAAGTAAACGAAAATACTATGGTGAATTACTACGACTACGAGCTTTCTAACGAGTATACATACTTGAGGTGACCGACACTTTAAGTCTTGGATTTACTAAATCCCAACAGAAGTAGATTATGTTGATGGCTAATATGCATGAGCTACACATGAGTGACACAGGCCCGATGTATGACATCGATGGCTTGTCTCGTGCACCGAACAAACCATATTCATCTTTGATCTAATATCATCGCCAACATCTGAATCCGGCGAGGCTCAGAATGTTCAAAATGAGTCGTCCACATCTCATTCTGACGATTCTGAACTAGATCCCGTAGTTACATTTGATGATCAAGATGACCTTATGGTTTCCTTTGATACTCAAATTGACTCCGTGGTTATACTTGAGGATTTGCATAGTGACCATGTTGTGACTCACGTTGAACACGCTGAACCTTTTCCTAGTCCAGATGTTGATCTCTTACTTAAAGACCAACAATCCCGAATGGAAGAATGTAGTGAATTAAATCAAGAATTAAAAAGTAAAATGCTGCTTGTTAACTGGGGATCTTGAATGTTTACAACGGCAACTCAATTTTTTAAAACTCAAGAAAACCGTGAAAAAGGTTTTGAAGCCGCTTTGCTAAATCTCATCAAAACGAACAATATTTAGAATGACAGATGCGTGATCTAGCCGCTTCGAAGAATGCTTTATTGTCTGAAATAGAACAACTGAAACATGAACATAAACAACAACTTAACACTCTTACTTTGGAAACTCAAAAAGCCAAGGTTGAGTTGTTAACTTGTCAAAAACAGTTCTCTGCATACAAAAAGCATTCAACAAAACGAATAGATGACCATTTTGAAGAAATTATCGGCTTACAAAATAAACTCAAAGAGTTTCGAAATGTTTTTTACAAACATGGTGAGTCAATCACAACTATTCAAAAGTTTACTTTAAAACCCAATCCAGATGGATATGGACCGAATCTTGCTGATTACAAACCTAAGCTTTCAACCAAAGCATTCAAACCAAATCTTGAAGTTTCCGGTCGAGAATATAAAATTGATGATTCATTATGAGTGTTGTTGAATATCATCGTCATGAGGAATTAGATGCAGAAGACGAGAGTCGATCGAAATTAGAAAATGTTGTTGCTCCCCAACCAAATTATCACAAAAACAAGGATCATCACACCAACGGATTCTTCTAAAACACCAAGGATTATCACAAAAACATCTGAGTCTTCTAATGTTGCTCCCCAACCAAATTATTCACAAATTTATGGTCCTTTACCTTCCATCAGTGAAGTAAATTCAAAACCTGAAAATCATCATATTCTTAGATATTTTGACCGTTTCACGTCAGACCTCAAACTTTTAGAACATGAGATTGAATTTCATTCTGAAATCAAAGTTCAACATTTTCAATCGCCTCTGGCGCGAGAACAAAGAGATATTTTTCAGAAAAGACTTTTACCCCATGTTAAAAATTTCAAACATTGTGCATCGTATTGGGAAAGGGAATTTCATAAGGAACTTGGATTAATGAAAGTCATTTTTGAGAAAACAGAAACATCTATTTCTAATACTAAATGCAAAAAGAAAATGTTACGAAAAGATGTTGATCGACTCTTGAAAGATGTTATATGTGCTGATATCCATAATGTTGTGTTATTGCATTCTTTGCCATATGCATCTGATTATATCTCTGTTGATATTGTTGATTCTGTTGTAATTGTTGAGAATACTGATAATGTGCATCAGATCGAGTCTTTAAAAGTTGAAAATGAACGATTGTTAAACGAGCTTTCAAATGCAAAACGTCGTCTTCAATGGTGTCAAAAAGATTGTAAAAATCGTGAACTTGCTTTGCAAAACAAAATCAACCAGTTGCAATCCAAAACATTTAATCCAAAATTTGAGCAACTGGATGATCAAAACGCGTCTTTGAAATGTCAAATCTCAAAATATGAACAAGAACTTGCAAAAGTTAAAAAGGAATATGAAGTCATATTTGATTTGCTTAAACAGACTCGTGATGAAGCATCAAACAAACTTGATCATTTTCTTGCACATACTAGAGAAGTCATGATTTTTTCTGGAAATCTTCGTTCTGAAAATCAAGAATTGGTGCACACTATCTTTAAGTTAAGAGAAATGTTAGGAAAGTATGAACAAGTTCATCCTAGCATCATTGAGAGAATTGCACTGTAACACTTAGCAAACGTGAACCCATTGCCTCGCCAAAACACAAGTTACTAATGTGCTTCCTCTCATTGAAGCAGGAATAATTGCCTCTTTTCCTAATGTCCGCACTTCACGACCTAGGAGCAATACAAGGAAGAATAGGAAGTTGCGACCTAAGGAAAGAACAATAAAGAATGCTGAAGTAGAAGAACATCCTAGGACTTTGAATAAGACTCCCGTTGCACCCACTTTAGATATTACGTCTGACAAATGTAATGAAAAAAGTGTTATAACGAATCCTAAACCTTTAAGTACTTTTGATATTCAGTCTGATGCTTCTTGTGTTATTTGTCATAAAAGTATGCTTTCTGATTGTCATGATAAATGTGTTGCTAGAGCTATCTTATGGAATCCTAAGACCCGTAATACTTCTAGGCCCACTAATTCTTCTAAGTCTGTGCTTGGTAAACCGCCTTCTTTAGATTCTAAGAAACACATTGATGTCCCTATAGCTCCAGTATCACCTCCAAGGACTGTAGTACCACCTAGTGCATTCACTAAGACTAAAGCAAATACTAGTTGGAGATGGCGAAATGGATACATAATACACTAGGATTTAAATGGATGCCTAAAGTCATTAATGTGTGTATTTCTACTATAAGCGCTTGAACCCTCTAACACTTCGGGTTCCACATCTACTTCTATTCCATCCGTGTCGTTTGTGTGTGTCACGGTGATATGATCATCCTTTGATTGTTGATAGCGGATGTTCCCGACACATGACAAGAAATCTTAAGCATTATCAAACTTTATTGCAAAGTTCATTGGCACTTTGTCAGTTCGGGAATGATCACTTCAGCGACTATCATGGGCTACGGAGATTATATCAATGGCAATATCAAAATTAGCAGGGTTTACTATGTGGAAGGCCTCGGTCACAATCTTTTTCGATCGGTCAATTACGTGATGGAGATTTGGAAGTTGCTTTTAGGAGAAAACTTGTTTCATTCATGATCTACAAGGAAATGATCTTATATCCGCTCTCTCAATTCTAGTTTGTACACAATCTCAATGCAAGACATGGTTGCTTCATCTCCCATCCGTCTACTCTCAAAGGCTACATCAACAAAATCCACAGCTATGGCACCGTCGTCTCTCACATCTAAACTTTCAAACCATCACCAACCTTGCTCGACACAAACTTGTTGAAGGTCTCACGAGATTCCGGTATTCCAAAGATCACCTATGCTCGACTTGTGAACAAGGGAAAAGCACTCGTGCTCATTTTCCTTCAAAGGTGGAACACAACTCTCGACATGTGCTTCATCTTTTCACATGGATTTGTGTGGCCCGATGCGCGTGCAAACGATTAATGGCAAATGCTAAATCTTGGTAATTGTCAATGACTACTCCTGATGGACTTGGGTCTACTTACTTTGAAGCAAAGATCAAGCTCCACAGATGATCATCACCTTTCTCACGAAAATTCAAGTTCAGCTCCATAACACCGTCAGACAAATTCGAACAGACAAAGGAACTAAATTTGTGAATCAAACTCTTCGAGAATTTTATGAGAAAGTGGAAATTGAGCATCAGACATCTATTGCACGTACACCAGAACAAAGCGGAGTTGTTGAAAGACGAAACCGCGTTAGTGGAAGCTGCAAGAACAATGTTAATTAATGCTAAACTTCCAGATTACTTGTGGGCAGAAGCTGTATCAACTGCATGCTATACTCAAAACCGTTCCATGATCACAAAACGCCACAACAAAACACCTTTTGAGCTAATCCACAACCGAAAACCGAATCTCAAACATTTTCATGTATTTGGATCCCTTTGTTATCCGAATAATGATCGTGATGACTTTGGTAAGCTCAAAGCCAAAGCTGACATTAAGGTTACCGGATCTGGAATCGTCGTATAAAGCAGGTTATGGAAACGATTCATGCTAATTTTGATTAGCTTATAGAAATGGCTTCTGAGCATAACAGCTTGGAACCCGGTCACAACCGCTTAAACTTCCTCAAACCCCTCATCGGTGATCCGGCCTCCGACTTACTCGTCAACAAATGGAAAGACTATTTGCTCTCTATTAAGTGGCGATATTGATGAGCGTGCTCGGTGTATCCGATGTTTCATTGCTCAACTGATACTACTCTTATACCGATACACACTGCTACAACAACTCTTGTTGAAGAAGCACCACCGATGAACTCTACAACAAGTTGAACAAAGCTGCGTCAATGACGAACCGGTGATGATGTTCTTAATGAAGTACCCCACTGCAGATTTTGATCCAAATGCTTTCTTTAACTCGTTTGCTAATGGGCGATGCACGATGTTGCGGAATCATCCACAAGCCATTTGAATCCTCAAAATCTACACAATGTACACCGAACAAAGCGGAGTTGTTGAAAGACGAAACCGTGCGTTAGTGGGCTGCAAGAACAATGTTAATTAATGCTAAACTTCCGGATTATTTGTGGGCGGTCGTATCAAGCGCATGTTATACTCAAAACCGTTCCATGATCACAAACGCCACAACAAAACACCTTTTGAGCTAATCCACAACCGAAACCGAATCTCAAACATTTTCATGTATTTGGATCCCTTTGTTATCCGAATAATGATCGTGATGACTTTAGTAGCTCAAAGCCAAAGTCGACATTAAGGTTACGGATCCGGAATCGTCGTATAAAGCGAGTTATGGAAAGCGATTCATGCTAATTTTGATTAGCTTATAGAAATGGCTTCGAGCATATGACTTGGAACCGGTCACAACCGCTTAAACTTCCCTCAAACCCCTTATCGGTGATCCGAGCCTCTAGCTTACTCGTCAACAAATGGAAAGACTATTTGCTCCTCTATTAAGTGGCGATATTGATGAGCGTGCTCGGTGTATCCGATGTTTCATTGCTCAACGATACTACTCTTATACCGATACACTGCTACAACAACTCACGTTGAAGAAGCACCACCATGAGACTCAACAACAGTTGAACAAGCTGCGTCCAATGAAGTGAACGGTGATGATGTTCTTAATGAAGTACCCCACTGCGATTTTGATCCAAATGCTTTCTTTAACTCGTTTGCTAATGAAACTGCTGCACCTGATGTTGCGGAATCATCCACAAGCCATTTGAATCCTCAAAATCTGCACAATGTATACCAACATCAACCCTCTACACATCGTTGGATAAAAGACCATCCTCTAGAGAATATTATTGGCAACCCGAATCAACCAGTCGTTACGAGACAACGTCTTCACACAGATGGTGAACATTGCATCTATGCCCTCACTGTCTGCCAATATGAGACTAAAAACATTAAAGACGCAATGACAAAAGACAACTAAATTGAATCCATGCAAGAACTCAACCATTTCAAACGTCTTGAAGTATAGGAACTGGTTGAAAGACCAACAGGGGTCTACGTCATTAGTCCCAAATGGATTTGGAAGAACAAATTAGATGCTAAACGGAACGTAATCAGAAGCAAGTCACGCCTGGTGGCTAAGGGTTATCGACAGGAAGAGGGTATTGACTTTGAAGAATCATTTGCTCCGGTTGCTCGTCTTGAGGCTGTTCGGATATTTCTCGCGTTCGCGGCTCATATGAATATAACGGTCTTTCGGATGGACGTCAAAGCGCTTTTCGAGAATGGGCAAGCGAAAAGCGGTTTCGTCGACCAACCGAAGGATTCGTTGATCCGAGTTCCCGAACCATGTCTACAAACTAAACAAAGCTCAGATGGTCTCAAACAAGCTCCTCGGGCGTGACGACCACGCAGGATGCTTAGATTCACGGAAAAGTACTTCAGAGCATTACAATTTCTAGGTGATAAAGCGGTGTCATGGCAATCGAAGAAGCGAGGATTGTACATGTTGTCCTCAGCGAAGCGAGAATATGTAGCCATGTCGGCGTGTTGTGCTCAAGTCATTTGGATGAGAACACAACTCAAAGACTATGGTTACGTGTTGACGAATCGATGTCTTGTGACAACGGAGTGCTATTGCGATCTCGTTCAACTCGGTTCAACATTGAAATCAAAGCACATCGATCTTGATATCATTTCATCAAGGACCACGTGGAGCAGTGCTTGTTGAATTATACTTTGTGGTGCAGAATACCAATTGGCGATCTTCTCACCAAAGCCTTAGCTCACCGCTAGGTTTAATGAGTTGGTCTACCAGTTGGTATGCGGTGTTGACTCAAGAGGAACTGGATGAACTCTTAAAACATTCTTAAAAACCGTTAAACACCAAAACCTCTTTTGTAAATATTTTCAAAACAAAATATAAAATAAAAATCGAGATAAAACAACAAAAATATTCTTCTATCTATATTTCTTTTAACATGGCAAGTACAAATCTTCCGTCAACACTCAAATCTTTCAAAATTCAAGTATTTTTCGATCAAGTGTTGAGGGAGAAAAATATTTTGCGTTTCATAAAACCTTTGCTTGCATGTTACTTTATCCGGTTGTTTCTTTAATAATGGTGGTCACATTTCTGGTTTTCTGACACTCCTCGGACTAAAATTTATAAACTTTCATTATTTCTTAAGTCGAAGGGGAGTGTCGTCAAAATTCTGTCCAAATATTCTTCGTTTGATAACCAAAATGGAAGTTATGGACATTGGATGTAAATGGTAAAGGTGGAGGGACTGAAAGTGTCAAATGCTCAAAGTATTTTTATCAAAATACTTCACCTAACTTTTCAAAAACATTAACTCTTCACATTTACTTCTACACCTACCATATCCTACGCCTATAATTCGTTCCACTAATCCGTGTTTTGGATCATCATTTTGTAAGTGTTTTTGTGTCCTTAACATGATTATAAACAATGGTTTTTGAATTGTTTTGAAAACCAACGGTTAGTTTTCATCTAAGAGTGATTTCGTGTTCTACGCATAAGTGTATGAACACATAATCAAGAATGATAGTTTGTGGTTGAAATGGTTGTGTCAAAATGTTTGTATAATATCTATTATACCATTTTTATCTTCAAAACTCACCCAGAAACACGAATCGAATGATTTCTGAAAACTAGGGTTTATGCCTTCAAATTGGGTATTCTCTTGTGTGAGTGTTTCTTGTTAATTAGTTGCTTATAAGATGTTGTTTATATGATGAATTGACTATATCCATGGTTAGAACTTGCCCAGAAACATCAAATGTGAAAGACTTAAATTTTAGGGTTTTAGTTCATACGGTTTGGGTATTTTTGATTCATGGCATGTTTGATGTTAAAACTTGAACAAAAAATCTCATTAGGCATCTAAGACATCCCAGAAAAACTTTGGTGTATTTTCCATGGCTAAATTGCTTACTCGTAATTCTTAAGCTTTAGGGTTTAGGTTACGCGTAAACTGTTTCTTCGCATACTTGTTTGATTGAGTATTCATGTTTGAGCTGATAAATATTGAATGTATGTGTTAATATTGGTGCTATGATGTACTTATTTCAGGTTTGTTACAAGTGAAAATTCAGAATCAAGGGTATTTTCCATCTACGCATAAGGATCACCTTACGCGTAGCATGTTATCGTGAAGAGAAATCTTCACGGCGTAGCGTTCTGCGTGAGGTTCTACATAAGGGACTACGGCGTATCCGTGAAGGATATGCGTGGCAGTAACCTCCACGCATAAGGTTGACTCTTACGAGTAAGCCTTACGCGTAAGGTTTCATATCTACGATTCTGAGTAAGCTCTCGCATAAGGTCCTCTTTTCCTACGCGTAAGTCAAGAACCCACGCATAAGCTTGCGTTTCTGGCGTATACCATTCTGTTTACGCATAAGCTTGCCATTTCTACGCCTAAGCCTTGTTTAACCTTAATTATGAATTGTTACGCGTGCAAACTTGCAAATAAATAAATCATAACACCACGAAACCAATAATGTCACTAATAAGCTTAAACGTTTAATATGTTGTGAAAAATAAGTGATAACATGGAATTTAAAACTTAAAGTTAATCAACTCACGAAACTTATCACAACGTCTTTGGACTATTGGACAAACAAGTGACATTGGACTCGTAACAATCATCGACATATCACATTCAATAATTAGGCCAAAGAAAAAGAATCCTCATCTAGGCCAAAGAAAAAGAAGAAGAAGACGCCTAAGGCTGACATCGTATCATGGCTAGACGAGGATGACACTGAATATGACTGGGTCTCTAAACTTGTTGATTCTACTCCCTACCCACCAGAAGCTCAAGATGCGATAGAAGGTCGAACATTGGAGCATGCTAAAATACTTCAAGACAAGTTTCGGGTGAAGAAGATGACGAAATCAGAGTTGAGACGAATCAAGAATGAAGCCTTTCAACTACTCAAAGACAGCTCGAAAAGTGCTATTGAAGTTGAGTATCATCTTGAAAACATAGCACGAGCCATGTCTAACAAAATTGATTGGCTCAACCCTGAAGCAAACATCGACTTCTCCAAAAGAGACAAAGCTCCATATTACACCGAGTGGTCTAAACCTCTGCCGACGATTGACACAACGGATCAACGGATCAGCGGTAGCGATGGTTCAAAGAAATACGCTACTTCACTTACACTTCCATTCCTGACCATATACTCCAAGCTGCGAGCCATCGAAGAAAATGCTACCACATGTTTTCCAACAGTGGAGCGGTATGACATTGATGCATTGTACGGATTCACCATTGGCGGAACAAGCGATTTAATCTACTACAAAAGCTTCGGTTGAAATTCTCAACATGAAGTGCACAGTACTAAAGGAATCGTTGCTATGAAGCATGTCTCTCTTCGTCTAAATGGGACTACACCTTTCTCAAGACTATCGTGGTCAAAGACAAGGCGAAGGGACTATGAATTACGTGAGCGGACTTTCGAACTTGTCTCTCAACGACATTGAAGATCGTATCTTGCCAAAGTGCGAGGGATGCATGAGACAATTCTCGTGAAGTTCAACGTGAATACATCAAGTCCTTACTTATCTTCATCGAAGCATAGTGATCCAAGAGCGTGTAGAAGATTTACAACTTCTTTGTTGAATCCTATCGGACCCGTGTCAACTTCACGAGACCTCGGCTAGAACTTCACGATATCAACTATCTTCCACAATACACTCTTGTCGACAAACCATTTGGAGTAGTTTACCGATGAACTACATCGCATAGCTACTTGATGGCGTGTAGAGATCTTCATAAATTTGGGGATCACACACTAAAGAAGGTCGGGGCGGCTTGGATTATAGGTTGAAGGGATATATGAAGGCATTGGCTCTCAAAGCGATGGAATTCTCGGGAAAGGCGGGATGTGAAGCGGATCATCGCCATGATTGATGAAAGGTTGCCTGAAGGGACGATTCGAGAACTACGGAGAGCTTTGTAGGTGGTCGTCCAGGATTACTCTCACCGACTATCAGCATACATTCGCATTCACGGTGATATTCTTGGACTACCGGTACCCTTAAACTGTTTCAATTTCATAATTAATTTGGATGTGTGATTTTATAATGACTATGGCTTGTGCACATCAACGTGTACAACCCGTACTTGTAATGAAAGGACCACGTAGTGCGTTTGATTGCCACAATCCTTATAAAAGGAGCGAAAGCTTCTTACTTTTGAGTAAAACTTATCAAACCTTTCACTTTTCAAAGGTTTTGCTCAAAAGAACAAGTACTTCCCCTTATGTTTTTCAAAACCTCAACCGTTTATATCACTTGTTGAGGGGGAGTATTTGATTTAAAAACTTTGTTCACAAAATGTTCTTTGTAATCTTCCCACAAAACTCAAAATGGTCAAATTTATTCTCAACATTTCTTCAAAAATAACATATTTATATGCCATTTTTGAGGGGGAGAAAATTATGTGATAAGAAATATGTTGTGTTTTGCTATTGAATCCTCGTGTGAAAAGACTTCAACCCATGAATTGACGGGGCGAGCAGTCGTACATTGAAAAGATTTGTCTTCGGGACTTATCCAAGTAAATTGTACCTATTCAAGAAGCTCTTGATTGACATGAACTTTGTGGGTTTGACAACCTTCGGGGTTGTCCACATCTTCAAGATAGTTATTAGAGCTAGTTGTCACCTAAAAGTTGACAATGTATCTCTTTAACTATGCAACGTGTCGTGTCTCGAAGGCTGTCTATTTTGAGTCGATCAATTCAAAAGTGCGCTCTTTCCTCCTTTGTCTGATTTTGTCAAAACTCTTAAGCACATGTGGAGGGTATTTCACGAAAATCTAAAACTCTTGAAGTGTTCAAACATGTTTTAATTCACAAACACTTGAGAGATTTTCATGAAAATGGTTTTATGGCAATGGAGTTATAAGGTGATTAAGGTTAGGAATAACTGTCCTATGATCCGCCAGAGCCGGAGGGATCTACCCAAGGACACTACCAATAGTTAGAATTAGAAGTCCTTAGGTATGATTATAAAAGGAGAAAATGAGAAAGCGAAAAAAGAAGGAGTTGAAGAATTAAAAGAAATGCAAAGAAAAGGGTGAAAAGAAATAGTCGTCAGTTATTCAACTTAGGGCGGACACGGGTTCAATTCATATGATCTTGGTTGTCACTTGATGACACCGGTATTGAAGATTAAAAGTCGTCATGGACCAAGTGGCGCATGCACTAAACCTTCTTAGCCACTCAAGTTTCTCTCAGCGAAGCTTGTTTCATTCTCACGGGAACCCTCGTAAACTATCGGCTTTCTCTTAGAGATTAATGGTATTGAAAAGGAGACCCTCTCCTAGTCTCCACTCGGAAAACCAAAGCACTATTGAGTCTAGAGTCACGAGATTCATTAAAAGATCTCATAGGTACACTTGACATTTCATCACTTGTTGTTCAACAATAAGAACAACGATGATGCGTTATCGAGTCCTACAGGATCTTAGAAATCATCAAGAACATTTATGAGAGGTTCACAATTGTGATCCTCGGTGATTGAATGGAAACTCCCGCCGGGGTCAACATCAAACAGCTGACGGCGGGTCACTGGTAACTCCCGTAGATTACGCTTAGTGTGTCTCAAGCGGTCTGATCGTGAGGTGATGCTTGATGTACCTCGGTGACTCATCTGACTGTAGGTGTACTTTGGTACATCGCATTATCTCACTTGTGGGACTCCGGTTCGAGAACGGCCTTTGTGAGAATTAGAGTTGTGTTTTCACACTATGATGTTAACACTCTCGAAGTTCAAACTTGTAAGTGCGGAATCGCTTATTACTAACCTTTCTTATGTTTTATTCTTATGGAAGCTCGGAGCGGTCGATCGTCTGATTCTTCACATGCTCATGCCAACAACATCAATTGTCACACCCCAAATTACATTTTGCGTGGAATGGAATTCACGAGGATTGGTCATCATAGCATCACAATCACAGTTATATTGAGCGACCTAAAGTGTCGTTTGGAAAATACATCGCTTGATTTAATAAATTAATCAGAGTTTACAAAGTATAGGTCCCAAATGAAATTAGACATGTGCGGAAATAATTTTGTTACAATTCAAACGATGTTTTAAAGTGCATAAATCCATGTGAGATGCATCGTCACCACGACTCTATGATAAGTCCACATGCATGCCATGAAGTGTATGCCTTAGTTACCTGAAAATACATTGCTAAAAGTGTCAACACAAAGGTTGAGCGATTTCATAGAGTTTATGTAAATGTTTTATACGACCAACTCAAGTATAAGTTATGTATGACAATTAAGTCACAAAAATGATACAATTGCTTAAGCACGTGACACCGAAGCTTGACTGATGTTCACCCCAATAGAGTGTTTTGCCAAACAACTCAATAATGATAATGAAATGAAATGCATCCGTTGACCAGTTGGAATCCACCAACACGGATGGAGGAGTCACCCTCAATAGATCTATCCACTCACCCTGGCTTCTTTCGGAATTAACGGTTCATGATTATGAAATGGGGACATTTAACTGGCAATGAGGTAACTTAAGCAATGTAATGAATTTGAATATACTTGGTATCGTAATAAAAATGATGTGCAATGTATTATTCCCCGTAGGTTTGAAATAAAGTATAAACTTGAATAAATCGGGGCTATGAAAACTCACCTGTTGCAATGATTATGATGACAAAAGTGGATACACTGAAATGAGGCGCAACCTCTAACCGTGACCTATTATGAATGATATGTTCTATAATAAGTTATGATGTATGTTAGGCATGCAATTCGTATGATATCTATACCACTTGTGAATTTTGAGAATAACGCTTATCGTCGAAAAATAATCTTATAACGTCTTGACAATTCATAAACTACTTTATAAGTATATACGTTGAAATGATATCCTACAATAGTTATTTTATGGTTTATTATGAAATTATAACTTTTCGTCGTAAAATAATGTCATTTGACAATTTCATGAAAGTGACTAAATAGCCTCGAAAAGCTAGTCGTAAAATGGTGCACATCGAGTGTTAGGAAACAAACTCAACGGTTTTGGAAAGCTTGTATCATTATCTCAAAGTTTTAGCTTTTAAGTTTATGTCCTAGAGGTCTCGATCATGGAGAAAAACATAGGTAAAGTATGGTACTTGTATCCAAAATATTGTTTAAGGGTGGTTTTCGGCAAAGTTTAAGTGACCGTATTTTACTCGTTACAACTCCGCTTGACGAACGGTTGAACATTTTGGAAAATAGGCTAGACGAACTTACTTTTACTAGAAGACATCGTTTCATAAGAAGTACTCCATCAATGTAAAAAACGACCCTCAACATGATCATTCGCGGCCGTAATGTTTGTCTAATAGAAATATATTAGTTTTGCTTATATAATATAGTTACGGCAACTTTATTTAAACGCGTGTAATTTAATCGTTACAAGTCCGTTTTCTACGTTTTATATGTCCTTAGCTTCGTATTAAAGTATACTAATATATTTTTGATAAGTCGACACATTTCATAACGCCTAAGCCTCATTTTTTACTCGTAAAAAGTGGAAGTAATATGCTGAAATTTCTGATTTTTATAGTTTTCGTCGTCAAACTTGAAAAATTCATATCTTCTTCGTTATAACTCCGTTTTAACCCGTTCAAGAGACCACGTTTTCATTTTAAAGTATATTTTCTAAATATCTAGGCCAAAAATTTTTACCTACTGTCGAGAATTCCAGAATTTCAAAATAAGATCAGACCTTTAACTAAAGTTGTCGAAATGAGTTTTTCTCGCGCAAAACCTATTCTAACCAATTCAAACCAAAGCCGAAGCTATTCTAAACCTACCATACACCTTCTTAGGGTGTCATGGGTTCCTAGACATCACCAAAAGTGATATGTTTCAAGGAGTAATTATAGGATGATGAATATATATTTATAACACTTAAAAACAATAAAAAGTGGTATAAACATCAATATGACTTGCATGTTTTTCTTAAATATGATGAAATGAACAAAAAATAAATATGAAGGATGAACATGAACCTGAGATGCTTACTAGTAACTTGATGAGGTTAAATGAACAAGGTTAATCCTAACACCCTAGGTTTTTATTTCAAAACCTTACTTAAGAGTGTGTCTAGATTGATATAAACTTGACTAGAAAAATTTTGGTGATCACTTTCTTGATCCTTATGGTGGCCGGTTATTAGGTGAGAAGAGGAAGAGAGATTTTTTATTTTCACCTTCGTGATAATTAGTTGTATGTGTAAAAGTGTAAGTATAAAACATTATAAGTGTATGTTAAGTTAGATATTTTTTGCAAAGTTGTGTGACTCATCCCTTGTGTCGACAAGGGTGAGTTTGTATTAGCTAGATACTTTTTTTTTTTAAATGTATAAGTATAAGTAGATGTAAAGTTATTTGAAGACATTTAGTAACTTGTATACATATTTAAACATTTAGGGTAGCGTTAACTAAAAATAAATTTTAATGGGTCAAAATAAAATATATTGAAGTCATAAAAATTATAAAAATACATTTCTTGCAAAATTTGAGTGAAATAATAATTATCGTGTAGTTTTTACGAAAACCGTCGTAATTATATAAATATAACAATTTATATACAAAATAAATTTAAAACTTGGGTAAACTCATAATATTATTTTATAATCTTAATATGAGTATAAAAATATATCGGGATAATTTTGGGCTATCGGATCAAATGTTCAAAATAATTAATTACGATAAGCGTTTATTTAATAAGAAATTATCGTTTAATGTAAAATGCAAAACCATGCATGAACTAATATGATGATAATGATGCTAATGATATGTAGACTAAACCTAGTCTATATGAAATATCCTTGATGATATGATCAAGAATTCGCAGCTAAACCACTAAGGTTACGCGAATTTGATACTAGTAAACCTAGTTTACGATAAACGATGAATAATGAAGCATGAATAGTGAATTTTCTCTGGGAATGAATAGTGTTTCATGAATAGTAAATTTTAAAATACGTTCTCAGAATATTACTTTGACTCCGAAAATGATGAATAGTAAAATGATGAATAGTAACCGATGAATAGTAAATTCCCGAGATGAATAGTAAATTTGAGTGTATCGAATTTTTGAGTTTGTAATGAATAACGAGGAGAGAAGACATGAAGAGATGTCGTTACGGTTATCGATGATTAAGAGTGTATAAAACTCCGCGATAAAGAAAATATTGGAATATGTGAAAATTTTGCTTGCACTAAGATTTATAAATAACTGCTCCCAACATAACATGATCCCTCCAGAATTAGACATAGTTAGCTAGGCTATGTATACTTAAGGAACGATAATGTGACGTTCGGTTTAGTTGTTATAACTCTCAATGTTTACAAAGATTTAAACTAGGTCGTTAAAATGGTAGTTAAAGTAAAAAGGAAGTAAAACCTTTGTAAATGATATCGAATCGGAAGAAAATAAAGTACGATAGATGAGAATATTTTATAACGAGTGCTTTATCAAACAGTAATACATCTTAAGTAATAAAGATCCGAATACGATGGAAGACATAAACTTAGTACGACATAGTACGTAAAGAAAATAAGGTTGTTAGTTTCTGAACTTCTTCAGTCTTCCGCGTTGTTGATACCTTGATGAGCTTCTCCTCCTTCTAATATATATGCTTTCCCATGAGCTCCTTCAACTTGTTGACTTTGGTTTCGGGGACATTGGTTCCGATAGTGGTGTCCTTGCTCCCCACATCCGAAACATGTAATTATAGCTATACCTCTACAATCCCTGGCGAGGTGTCCCAGTTTTTGACAGCTGTGGCACTTGGCAGGGCAAAGACCCGAGTGATGAAACTTACATCGATTACATAGTGGTTGAGTTCCAACATATCCTTTGCCTTTGCAGTCCTTGGTAAGGTGTCCCACTTTTTGACAGCTAAAGCATATACCACATGGACCATCATGATGTAGCGTGCATTGGTGGCATCGTGGTAAGTATCGAGTATAAGCTCTTCCCTTTGTTGGTGCAGCAACATAGACCCTGGCGACTTCTTGTCTTCTATTCTGTTGTTGGTGATGGTTAGTGTTACGATTTTGGTCGTTGTTACTATAACCTCCCTGGTCATTTTCCCATTTCCTTTTGTTGTTGTTAGTTTGGTTATCGTTGTTGTTGTGGTTGTTGTTGTTGTTGTTATTGTCATTGTCGATAATGTTTTCCCTCTTCACAACTTGAGCCATGAGTATTTAAGTTATCTTGATGGTCTCTTCAATTGTTTGTGAATCGAAAGAGGTTACATCTCCTTGAATGCATTTGGAAGTCCTCCAACGAAATCTTTGATGGTTTCTCATTGTCCAATCCATAGATGGACATAAAGCGACCAACTCTTGAAACCTTCGATGTAGGTCTCGATGTCATAACCAGCGGTCACTAACTCATAAAATTCCATTTCAATTTCTTCACCTCGGTCTTGTGGACAATACTTCTTAGTCAACAACCTCTTGAATTGATCCCATGTGAGCTTGTAAGCATTTTCCATACCAATAGTTTGTGCATAATAATTCCACCATGACATTGCCTTATCCAAGAGTGTACTAGTAGTGAATTTCACCTTGCGATCATCTAGGCAATCACATAGAAGAAATAATGACTCGATCTTTTCAACCCAACGGATCATAGCAATGGCTCATACATTCCTTTGAACTTTGGGGATCACCGCTCTTAAAGTCTGGTATGTACCATTTGAACTCAGAACCTCCTGCGGCTCACATAGCGATAGCAAGTCTAGCGACTTGATGTGCGCTGACCTCGGTGGCGGCGTGGACTACTGTTGCCGTTCTTTCTCTAGTGCCCTAGCTATACTATCCTCTATATACTTTTGGATAGCATTTGGTGTCATATTTGGTGGAGCTTTCTTTGGCGCCATAACTCTTCAAAATAAGAGGAAAAATGAGACGTAGCAAAGTCCTATGTTCAAAAAAAATAACGCTCTAAGGAGATGTGATAGGAGGTGATAAGTTTGGGATTATGTTTCAAAATGATTGACGGATTTCTAGGAGATGGGTTATGAGATGTTGTAAGTACTTCAAATGTATGATGGTTTAGTGACTTAATGTGTGAATAACGTGTAATTCGACATGTTAGTTGTGAAACAAAGAAGTGAGAGTGACTTCGCCCTACTTAAAGGTTTTATCTTGGCATTCGACATTATCCGTAATGAGTCAACTGATGTTAAAATTGAGTTAGGGAATGACAAGGCATTCTCCCTGTTAGAATCTGAAGAAGTGATAATGGAATGGGTATTTGAAGGCATCCATGTGACAATCGATTTGAAATGAAAGTAAACAACTCAAAAAATGTGTATATGAATCCGCATGTAAAATGAATATGCACTTATGATGAAATGATGAGATGCTATGATGATGTAGTTATAGTCTAGGGTCAATGATGCAACCTAGTTCTCTATAAGCTGAAGCGCGATGTAATCATCACACCTCAAATTACATTTTGCGGTGAATTGAATTCACGGGATTATTTGTCATAGCATCACAATCACGGTTATATTGAATGACCTAAAATGTCATTTGGAAAATACATCGCTTGATTTAATAAAATAATCAGAGTTTACAAAGTATAGGTCCCAAATGAAATTAGACATGTGCGGAAATAAGTTTGTTACAATTCAAACGATGTTTTAAAGTGCATAAATCCATGTGAGACGCGTCGTCACCACGACTCTATGATAAGTCCACATGCATGCCATGAAGTGTATGCCTTAGTTACCTGAAAATACATTGCTAAAAGTGTCAACACAAAGGTTGAGTGAGTTCATAGAGTTTATGTAAATGTTTTATACGACCAACTCAAGTATAAGTTATGTATGACAATTAAGTCACAAAAATGATACAATTGCTTAAGCACATGACACCGAAGCTTGACTGATGTTCGCCCCAATAGAGTGTTTTACCAAACAACTCAATAGTTACGGCAACTTTATTTAAACGCGTGTAATTTAATCGTTACAAGTCCGTTTTCTATGTTTTATATGTTCTTAGCTTCGTATTAAAGTATACTAATATATTTTTGATAAGTCGACACATTTCATAACGCCTAAGCCTCATTTTTTACTCGTAAAAAGTGGAAGTAATATGCTGAAATTTCAGATTTTTATAGTTTTCGCCGTCAAACTTGAAAAATTCATATCTTCTTCGTTATAACTCCGTTTTAACCTGTTCAAGGGACCACGTTTTCGTTTAAAAGTATATTTTCTAAATATCTAGGCCAAAATTTTTACCTCTTGTCGAAATTCCGAATTTCAAAATAAGATCAGACCTTTAACTAAAGTTGTCGAAATGAGTTTTTCTCGCGCAAAACCTATTCTAACCAATTCAAACCAACGCCGAAGCTATTCTAAACCTACCATACACCTTCTTAGGGTGTCATGGGTTCCTAGACATCACCAAAAGTGATATGTTTCAAGGAGTAATTATAGGATGATGAATATATATTTATAACACTTAAAAACAATAAAAAGTGGTATAAACATCAATATGTTTTTCTTGAATATGATGAAATGAACATAAAATAAATATGAAGGATGAACATGAACATGGGATGCTTACTAGTAACTTGATGAGGTTAAATGAACAAGGTTAATCCTAACACCCTAGGTTTTTATTTCAAAACCTTACTTAAGAGTGTGTCTAGATAGATATAAACTTGACTAGAAAAATTTTTGTGATCACCTTCTTGATCCTTATGGTGGCCGGTTCTTAGGTGAGAAGAGGAAGAGAGATTTTTGATTTTCACCTTTGTGATAATTAGTTGTATGTGTAAAAGTGTAAGTATAAAACAATATAAGTGTATGTTAAGTTAGATATTTTGTGCAAAGTTGTGTGACTCATCCCTTGTGTCGACAAGGGTGAGTTTGTGTTAGCTAGATACTTTTTTTTTTAAATGTATAAGTATAAGTAGATGTAAAGTTATTTGAAGACATTTAGTAACTTGTATACATATTTAAGCATTTAGGTAGCGTTAACTAAAAATAAATTTTAATGGGTCAAAATAAAATATATTGAACTCATAAAAATTATAAAAATACATTTCTTGCAAAATTTGAGTGAAATAATAATTATCGTGTAGTTTTACGAAAAAGTAAGTAATTATATAAATATAACAATTTATATACAAAATAAATTTAAAACATGGGTAAACTCATAATATTATTTTTATAATCTTAATATGAATATAAAAATATATCGGGATAATTTTTGGAAGTGTCGGATCAAATGTTCAAAATAATTAATTACGCGATAGCGTTTATTTAAAAAGAAATTATACGTTTAATGTAAAATGCAAAACCATGCATGAACTAATATGATGATAATGATGCTATTGATATGTAGACTAAACCTAGTCTATATGAAATGTCCTTGATGATATGATCATGAATTCGCAGCTAAACCACTAAGGTTACGCGAATTTGACACTTAGCGGGAGATTGTTAGAATCACTCCTAAACATTAATTCAAGTGTTAGTGATTCATATGTAATAGTTAGCTTAATATGGCTTTTATGTTAGTAATCATGCCAAGGTTTATGTAGAAAGCCCATGAGCCTTGGCCCAAGTCCAATAAGGAAAGGAAGGGACTAGGAGTGTTGCCCTATCTCCCTCTCTTATAAATAGTCTTGTAATACCCTCACTTGAGGGTTGGTTGTTCAATTCATTCACTTTCACTCTCTACGCCTAACTATTCTATATTCGTACGTGCGTGTGTGTGTGTGTATTTGTTCAACCGATCACTATCTCTTCTCTATTTCTTATATTGATGCTTGTGTTACTAATATGGTGACCTAACAATATGGAATCATCAGGGGCACATACAGTGTATTCATAAAAAACATAGTCATCATTGACTGCAGAAGATGCATTACTTGGTACATATTCACTTCCATCTTGCTTCACATATTGATCATATGGGAAAACATTGCTATTACCACATTTTCAATATCTGATTCAATAATTTGATAGATTATGCGTTGTCATGCATCTTTTGCACATCAACCTCATCATATAATTTTAATACCTCGAGATGATAGATTCCCTAGAAGGATTGGCCTGTTTTGGTGAAGGAGCCCTTGGAGAGACCATTGGTGAGATGTTAGCCATGAAGATGGTGCAGGAAGTTGGTTCATCATCAACATCGAATCGAATGCATCACGATGCAGCAACTTGAAATGCATTGGAATTGTTACGAACCATACCTACCTTTTGTTCATCCACATCGACATCATAAGTTACGGCATTTCCTCGGCAATGAATAGCAATTCTTCCTCATTCAACATGCTCCCTTTGTCTTGAGCTTGCACCGTGACATCTTGTCCTGAAGTACTACGCATTTTGTGGATGTTTTGGAAGAGTGCAATTCCTAGCGATGTGACCTTCTCCACCACAGTTGTAACACTTGATTGGCTTTACTTGACCCTGAGCCATGTTCTTTCCATGATTCTGATTACCCACATATCCACCACCACCACCAGCATTCCCATATCCAGCACCAACATTCCCATATCCTGTACTAACATTCCCTTGCTCATTATGTGGAAGGTATGCATTCTATCTTCCTTGCACATTTTGCACCACTACCTTTCCGTCTTTAACCGTAGCATGATTCTGAAGATTGGATGCGGTTAAAGGTGATTGTTGGTGTGTGGGGTGAAGTTCAAGTTACGCTTGACCATTAAATCCAGTTGATTGACAAGCTGTTCCATGAATGTGTCTGATTCTGGAGGTTTATACCCTGGATCCGGAATGAGTTGGTGATTACCATTTCCTCTAGGTATTACTTGAGATTCTTTGGTAGTTATTCCCACATTAGTGTAGAATGCAGTTGAATCATTTAAAGAGCTTGCATTTCCAGCATTGTTGTTAAACTTTTCAAGGATCATCCGTTCAAACACAGCATGCTTCTCATTTTGGAGCAAATAAGCATACAATTGCTCATAATTGGTGTTCCTAAAACCTTTGTTTAGCTTGACTGCAGTGACAAATTTGTGCCATTCGGGATTCATGTTGTTCACAAAGTTTGAATTGAGCTGAATATTTGGCATTGTCATTTTGATATTCCTCATATCATTCACAAGCTTGTGGAATCTTACATGATATTTAATAACACTTTCCCCTGGATTCATCGTAAAATTCTCAAAGTCATCATACAGCTGAGATTCCCTGTCTTCTTTAGTCAATTCTGAACCAGAGAGAAGCATCTTAACATTGTCCCATACTGCTTTACCTTCAGTGTTGTGATTGATCAACTTGTAAATGTCCTTAGGTAAACCCTCCCGTATAATGTTAGAAGCCCTGATGTCTGCATCGTATCTCTTCTTCTCCTTATCATCAAGCTCATCATACATCTTTGTTCTATCTAATCCCAACACAATTGAACCATCAGCAGCAGTTTCGAGGATATCCCTAGTAGTCTCAATTTGATATGGTCCTTCATCAATTGACTTAAGTATGTTAACCCCTTTTTCTTTTCCTAAGCAATACAGTCTAATTCTTTGAGCCCAAGAGTCATAGTCGGTTCATCCGGCATAGGAGGGCAGTGTCGATCTGCGGGTTGTACATCATCGACAGCGGAAGAAGTGATTGTAGACATGATTATAGATTCTATGGGATTTCACAACTCTTTGATTAAACCGGGAAATAGATTCTTTCACGGGATTTTACTAAATCAAGAGAAAACCGTAAATCGTAACACGAAGAGACAATAAGTCTCAAAAGATAAATCGCACAATTGACAAGTCGCTCTTTAGACAAATCGCTCTGTCAGACAAATCTCAGCTTCAGAAAAATCACTCTTTTGACAAATCGCACCCTAATTCCCAAATCGCTTAAACGAAAAATCGCTTAAGCAGACAAATCGCTAAACAGACAAATCGCTTAAACAAACAAATCGCTTAGCTAACAAATCGCATAATCCTCAAATCACATAATTAGACAAATTGCATAGTACACAAGTACACCCACTACTTCCACTACTTTAACCTTTCTTGTTTTTTTGTCTCAATAGACAAATCGCATAGTAGACAAATCGCTTCACAGAAAAAGACAAATCAATTCAATAAACAATCACACGAGAGACAAATCGCATAAAAATTGGGATAAATCACATCTAAGAAAGGCAATCCGTGAGACAAATCGCATCCAGGAAACTTATAAAAACACCACTTTTCAATTCAAAAACAACTCAACCACGATGATTCAAGCCTACCAATTCAAAACCTAAACACTTATAATGATCCTAAACACAAAAGTACTATCAAAATCCAAACTTGAACACTAGAAATGATCCAAATGATGCAAACTACTCTAAACTCATTCAAACCCAAAAACCTTATGAAAACCACTAGAAATCCAAGAACATGAAAGATGAGTGATCAAACCATGGCTCTTGATACCATTTGCTATTTATTGGATTTCATAAGCACATCATATCATAACAAAAAGGGCGTATGGTTTAGGTTCTAGAGAGAGAAAGTGGAAGAGTTTTGGGAACTTAGTGAGACAAAGAAAAATGATATTATGAAGCTCCAACCCTCTACCTTGGGATGTAGAGGTTATTTATAGTTTCTTACAAGACCGCCTCCTACAGTGTGGATCGGGCATCTGATGGGTAAAGACAGTCAGTCCTTGATATGTGTGCGAACACATATATTTTATATTATTTAAACCACAAAATGACCAAAACACACAAATAACCATATAAATGTTACAAATATCATTGAAATGTGTTTTATGTGACTCGGTACAAAAGATTGAAAACAAGTGAAAAATGATCAAAGTTCACAAAATTGTCATTTTCGGTCCTTGAGTTTCACAAAATGGCAAAACTAGTCCCTAAAGGTGTAAAATGAATAAAAGTCAACTTTAGTCCTTGGGATATCAAACATGTTCACAAATAATCCCTGGATAAAAGTTCTCACAAATTGGAAACTTTTACCCCTCAAGTTTCAAAAGTTGTCAAAATTAGTCCTTGGTTTGCAAAAATGGAAAATTATCTTTTATGGTCCTTGTACTAATGAAACTTGGCAAGATTGATCCATGGAATAACTTTGAAAGATTGGCAGGTTCGGCCCTTCAAGAATTCAAAAATTACAAGATTAGTCCTTGGGCTTAACTTATAAACCAAACCAACCCCTTTTAATATTTACCCCAGCCCAACCTTTTTTTTACCTTGGCCCAATACCAAAACCAACCCATGGTTTAAAAATAAAACCGCCCTCCCTTTATCCCTTCCCCTCACTCATTTGAGCCAAAACCACCATTCCACATACTTGGTTTCACCACCACTGTCCACCCCAACTTGGCCACCTTATCCTACCTGTCCCTCCACCTCCACAACCTCCCAAAGTGCATTAATTGCCTTTGAAATTGCTCAACAACCGTGTGATATTTTGCCGTAAAATACCATTTGATGGCCAAGATGAATTTGACCCATCAAAGGTGGGATTATTGATGGGAAAGACCAAGTGGGACCAGAGTCCTAGAAGTCATTATAAAGAGAGAAAAGCGAGATGGAGAGGCGATGGTTAGCGGTAGATAATTAGCTTAGTGAAGATGTCGACTTAGTGTAATTTTAGCTTTTTAGTTGTAATTTTTAGTTAAAAAAGCTTGTAATCTTTTCTTTCAGTATAATTTCATCTTCAATTAATCTTAATTTCAGTTTCTTCATCAAAATCAGTTTTATGCATATTTTTTTTATTTGAAATCTCATCTTTTCTTTGATGTTATTAAAAGTTATTGTTTGTTGGTTGTTTAAACTCATCTAAGTCCCTAATAAGCTTTTATAAGTTTACTAATCATTAAAATCAGTTTTAGCTTATGTTTACTAAAAATCTCAAAAATACTAGAAAATAGCTCATAAATAAAAAAAATCGAGAAAGGAAGAAGAAGCATGCTGAAGCAGAGCTGTTTATTGGATGATTATGGTTTAGTACCTCAGGGGAGGTGTTAGGATGGTTATTTGTCAATGGTTCACAGTTTCTACCCCTTGATCACTTGTGAGCTAATATTTCAATTTTATGCTTAATAATGTAGACTAGTTTAAATCTCTGTTTATGTTTGTGCTTTTATGCTTTTATAAACTTATTGCTTCATATTACGACTCGTGATTCAAATTCATGGTCTTAATCAATGTTTCTATAGGAAAATCTCATTTCATGATTTTTAAGGTGTGTTTGGAGCAGTGGTTTTAACCACTTGTGTTCTTTATTCTAGTTGTTGTTTGTGATTTATACATGTTTCATTAGGCTAAGATAGCTCGGTCAAACCACTAAAACCGGGGCTTGTTCACTTTAAGGTCAAAATTCCAAATCGATCCCTTGACGATTAAGCTTGTCAAGGATTTACAAGTCAAATCCTTCATGTTGGTGCATAATTAGTAGACTCGACTTAAATTAGTCTTTAATTAACTCAATACAACATAATCGATGAACAAATCAAGTCTAAAGTTCATAAAAGTCGACTTTGTTCTTATTCTCAAAAGTCAAAATTTCATAAAAACCCATTTTTGAATAAACTTGTGAATTTCGTGTAGGGCTTAATATTAGGAGATAGAACTTAAGCTTTTATATTTATAATATTTTGTTGCTCATCTTGATTAGGTTATTTTTATTTAATTTTTATTTAGCTTATAGACTGCTTATTTGCTTGCTTCTTTTAAGCTCTTTTTCACAAACCTCTCGTTTTGCTTATTCCTTATTTCTGCTTATTCAGAGTGTTTTTCTTGTTGTTGTTGCTTATTCTAAGTTCTCATAACTTGTTTCTAGCTTATTCAACCTTTGGTTCCAGCTTGTTAGCTTGTTGTGAGCTTATAACCTCACTTTTAAGCCAAAAAGCCCCCTGTTGAGTTTATTGCCTTGCATTCGGCTTATCTTTGAGTTACTCAAAATGTGACTTCACAAAAGTTGCTTATTTTCGGTAGTAAAATAGTTTTGTAAAGAAAATTCAAGAAAAACCAAAAATAAAAATAGTGATAGCTTCTATTTAAGCCATTTGGCTTATTTTTACCTTTTCAAAAGCACTTTTCATTTTATATTTTTCCTAGTTTTCTGCACTTGTTTAGTATTTATATAAAAGTTTTAGATTTTTCTTAGGTCTTTTAGTATTTATTAGAATTTTTATTAGTTTTAAATAATTAATAAATAGTAATTAATTAATAATAAATACATAAAAAGTGTAATAAATATATTTTCAGTTTTAAAATAAGTTTTATAATATTTTAGATTTTTCTAAGTCATAATTTCACTTTTCTAGCTTTATTTCATATTTTCTTATATTTTAGGGTATTATTAAATAGTTAAAATAGTTTTAATTAATAATAATTAAATAAATAGTTACAAAAATAATTTTAATTTTCCAATAATTTTCTTTTATTATTAGGATTGCAAAATATCATTTTCATATCCGTAGGTTTTATTCTTTTACATTTACGTTTTATTTTTTACGTTTCGTAAAATTCGATAAACATCTGGCGTTTTAGGTTTTAATCGTTAAGCGATTTTAAATATAAATTAAAATGACTTCAAAGTATTTATTAGATTTAATTTCCTTAGTGTAATCAATCATAACCCCTTTCTGTTCAATATTCACCGATCACAGATTCGTTGTATTATAGTTTACACCTCGTTGGGACTTAACGACGAGGAAACACTAAACTCCTACGGACTTAAGTGCATTTTGTTACGAAATGTTTGACTTTTATGGTTGACCATTCATAAGTGGTTGACTAATAAAAGATAGACCGTTCGGGCGAATCAAATTTTGGCGCCGGCTTGCTTGGTGTCTTTGCGTACTACAATTTGAAGCATCGATGATTGTTGAATATACACCATTGTATATTTACCATCTTTGTCCATATTTCCTTATTTTCATATAAAACCAAAATTATCGTGAAGTTAATTCGTTTGACTAATCGATTACCAAAAATATTTTCATTCTTTGTTTTACAACATGTTTTCAAAATACCAAAAATATTCCTCTTTACCCTCTTACCCTTTTGATTCTTTATTTCTTACCCTCACGGAACCCTTTGATTCTTTCTATGTCTTATCCTCACCTTCTTGGTTGTCAATGGTGTGGTGGCCCTCATAATGATGATAATTGTCTCGGTTTAGCATGGTAGAGTCGGAAATGGGTGCATCTATAACCAAGATCCCTATTCTTACCATGACACGGTGATTTATTCCATCGGCTACCACATCATGAGATTGAGACATATTCATGTGAATTTTATGGAGGTCCTCATCAAGAATTTGAGTGTCAAACCGGGAACACGTTTGTCTATGAGCAGTTTTCGGTAACACTCGGGACTTTGAAATGACCAACTTCCATATTATTCACATGACCCGACCCTAACAATCACTTTGTTGTGAGTCTTGTAGAGGTCCACACTTTAGCTCGATTGTCAAACAAGGAATCCATTTCCTTGTAACAATTCGACTCTTCGTATCATAACCAACCTCTACGGTACCAAATGAATCGAGCACCACCTCCCTAAGCCACTTCCTCAAAATCTTCTCCTTGATCTTTTAGATTTAGTGAAGGATTTGAAGGAATGTAAACATTCCCAAGAAAATCCAAATCAAAAATCCTTGGAAGAATTGTTAGCAGAAGAAGCGGTGCTAAATTAGATTCCCATATTGCGGTGAAAACTCTATTAGAAATTAATTGAAATACAAAAGCGGCCAAATCTAGCCCTTGATTCCGTTTCATTCGATGGCGGTGATGATGAAGATACCCTTGATATTCTACAATTTTATAAAGATTCATCAAGTTCATCGGTTGAGATTCCATCCGTGAAATCTGAGGAGAAAAGAATATGGTGAATCACTAGCGGTAGAAATAATAGAACTTGTAAAATCCATAGCGCTAGTCCTTCTCAACTCCTCGATCTGCTTTGTTATCACACCCGAGGTTCACACTCACTCTACGAGCATGGGGGCGAGCTTCTTGACCTTGTTCACGAAAAGGAATCGGACGAATTCATAAAGTCTAGTGTTGAGAACCTTGTCCCAATTCCAAGAGAGTCACGGAATTCTTGATCATGTGTGTGATATCCCTCCTCTCTTGTCTTCCAAAATGATCATATTGAGATGTTCTACGATTACGATGAGGACTATTCTTTATCTTGTGGAGACATAAGTTATGTGGGGAATTACCTTACGAGCTTGTCGACAGGAGAAGAGAATGATGAGGAAATAATCCAAGGCGAAGCTCTTAGTCTTACATTATTGAATGTTAATCTTCTCATTTCTATAATCGAGGCTTTTAATAAAAGCCTACTTCATATCTATCCCTTTGAGGATAGTGAACTTTTGTTCGATGATTCTATTCGGAATTGCAAGCGTTCAATTTTGATCATATGAGAGAGAAGATTAGTGGTATTACCACTTCTCATTCTCATACTTCTCTCCCGATTATGAATCATTCACTTTTGGTGAGTTCCCAGTGAACTCACTCATATCATATCTCCACGGAGTATGATAACTTCTACTATGATCTAGACACACCGGGATATGTCTAGACCAATTGAGCTTAAATGATGAGATTCATGCTGTATGAATTCTCACATGGGTGATGATGAGTTAGTCAAGATCTTTATCATGACTTTCTTTCTCTTCTTCACCTATCCGTAACTTCTCTGTTCTTCACTCCTTGGGAATGAAGACATTATTTTACCCGGCATTTTCATTTATCATTTGTGAGCCGGGTCTATGTATACCTCATCGGTGTGGAACTTTCACGTGCTTCAATGTTTATACAAACATCTTGAATGAAAGTCCGATGGAGATTGTCTCTTCCACTTATTTCCCCATGAACCAATGAATGTGGGGATCGAGTCAAGCTAGCGACTCGGGAATCAAAAAGATAGCATACCATATGGGTTTCACCCATATTTACGATTCTTTCTACTTTCTACCACCCTAGTGTGGGAGTTGCCCATTGTTGTATATAAGTTTTCATCAAAAAAAATATGTGTGTATAAAACAAAAATAAAATAATGGCGTAATATTTCCCTTTTCGTTCTAAGTTTGGCATAACGGTAGGTACTATGAATATTGAGGACAATATTCATTTCTAGTGTGGGGGAATTCTCGAATTTTATCATGTAATTATACCACCCAATTCCCCATTTTGGCCAAATTTTTTTTTTTGGAGTAAGTGTTTTGCACTTGCTCAACTTACAGTTATCGATCCGCCATGTCTAATAAACAAAAGGATTGGCTAATCCGAGGAGCAAGCGGCTCTTGGTAAAGATATCTCAAATCCGTTGGCGACTTGCAATTTGCCCAAAATTGTATGGTGTTATTCACCATATCTTTAATTAGTGAAGAGTTGGCTAGCCGCAAGTTTATGGCTTGTGGTAAAGGCGGTTGGAAAACCATAATTGGTAATCAACTCACCAAAGATATTTTATCTAGAGTTGGCTACTCGAAGCAAGCGGCTTTTGGTAAAGAAAAATCAAAACCGTTGAAAGGCGGTGATTTGCTCAAAATCATTTGGTTATCATTGTACCAAGGTTCTTACTTGAGCTGAAATAATTGGCTACTCGAGTAATGACTTTTGGTAAAAGATGAAATCCATTAAATTTTCATAAAAGATTGCTAGGGACTAGCAATAGTTTAGTGTGGGGATTTGATATGTTTACGAATACACATATATTTTATATTATTTAAACCCACAAAAACGACCAAAAACACACAAATGACCATATAAATGTTACAAATATCATTGAAATGTGTTTTTATGTGACTCAGGTACAAAAAGATTGAAAACAAGTGAAAAATGATCAAAGTTCACAAAATTGTCATTTTCAGTCCTTGGAGTTTCACAAAATGGCAAAACTAGTCCCTAAAGGTGTAAAATGAATAAAAAGTCAACTTTAGTCCTTGGGATATCAAACATGTTCACAAATAATCCCTGGATAAAAGTTTTCACAAATTGGCAACTTTTACCCCTCAAGTTTCAAAAGTGGTCAAAATTAGTCCTTGGTTTGCAAAAATGGAATCTTCAATTAATCTTAATTTCAGTTTCTTCATCAAAATCAGTTTTGTGCATATTTTTTTTATTTGAAATCTCATTTTTTCTTTGATATTATTAAAAGTTATTGTTTGTTGGTTGTTTAAACTCAATTAAGTCCCTAATAAGCTTTTATAATTTTACTAATCATTAAAATCAGTTTTAGCTTAAGTTTACCAAAAATCTCAAAAATACTAGAAAATAGCTCATAAATAAAAAAAAATCAAGAAAGGAAGAAGAAGCATGCTGAAGCAGAGCTGTTTATTGGATGATTATGGTTTAGTACCTCAGGGGAGGTGTTAGGATGGTTATTTGTCAATGGTTCACAGTTTCTACCCCATGATCACTTGTGAGCTCATATTTCAATTTTATGCTTAATAATGTAGACTAGTTTAAATCTCTGTTTATGTTTGTGCTTTTATGCTTTTATAAGCTTTTTGCTTCATATTACAGCTCTGTGATTCAAATTCATGGTCTTAATCAATGTTTCTATAGGAAAATCTCATTTTCATGCTTTTTAAGGTGTGTTTGGAGCGATGGTTTTAACCCTTTGTGTTCTTTATTCTAGTTGTTGTTTGTGATTTATACATGTTTCGTTAGGCTAAGATAGCTCGGTCAAACCACTAAAACCGGGGCTTGTTCACTTTAAGGTCAAAATTCCAATCGATCCTTTGACGATTAGCTGTCAAGGATTTACAAGTCCAAATCCTTCATGTTGGTGCATAATTAGTAGACTCAGCTTAAATTACTCTTTAATTAACTCAATACAACATAATCAGTGAACAAATCAAGTCTAAAGTTCATAAAAGTCAGCTTTGTTCTTATTCTCAAAATGTCAAAATTTCATAAAAACCCATTTTTGAATAAACTTGTGAATTTCGTGTAGGGCTTAATATTAGGAGATAGAACTTAAGCTTTTATATTTATAATATTTTGTTGCTCATCTTGATTAGGTTATTTTTATTTAATTTTTATTTAGCTTATAGACTGCTTATTTGCTTGCTTCTTTTAAGCTCTTTTTCACAAACCTCCCCGTTTTGCTTATTCCTTATTTCTGCTTATTCAGAGTGTTTTTGTTGTTGTTGTTGCTTATTCTAAGTTCCCAGAACTTGTTTCTAGCTTATTCAACCTTTGGTTCCAGCTTGTTAGCTTGTTGTGAGCTTATAACCTCACTTTTAAGCCAAAAAGCTCCATGTTGAGTTTATTGCCTTGCATTCGACTTATCTTTGAGTTCCCCAAAATGTGACTTCACAAAAGTTGCTTATTTTCAATAGTAAAATAGTTTTGTAAAAGAAAATTCAAGAAAAACCAAAAATAAAAATAGTGATAGCTTCTATTTAAGCCATTTGGCTTATTTTTACCTTTTTCAAAAAGCACTTTTCATTTTATATTTTCCTAGTTTTACGCACTTGTTTAGTATTTATATAAAAGTTTTAGATTTTCTTAGGTCATTTAGTATTTATTAAATTTTATTAGTTTTAAATAATTAATAAATAGTAATTAATTAATAATAAATACATAAAAGTGTAATAAATATATTTTCGGTTTTATAATATTTTAGATTTTTCTAAGTCATAATTTCACTTTTCTAGCTTTATTTCATATTTTCTTATATTTTAGGGTATTATTAAATAGTTAAAAATAGTTTTAATTAATAATAATTAAATAAATAGTTACAAAAATAATTTTAATTTTACAATAATTTTCTTTTATTATTAGGATTGCAAAATATCATTTTCATATCCGTGGGTGTTTTATTCTTTTAAATTCGTTTTATTTTTTACGTTTCGTAAAATTGATAAACTATCTGGCGTTTTAGGTTTTAATCGTTAAAGATTTTAAATATAAATTAAAATGACTTCAAAGTCTTTATTAGATTTAATTTCCTTAGTGTAATCAATCATAACCCTTTCTGTTCAATATTCACCCGATCACAGATTCGTTGTATTACAGTTTACACCTCGTTGGGACTTAACGACCGGGAAACACTAAACTCCTCTGGACTTAATTGCATTTTGTTACATTTGTTTGACTTTATGGTTGACCATTCACAAGTGGTTGACTAATAAAAGATAGACCGTTCGGAGCGAATCAGTCCTCCACGCTGTTACTTAACAAACTACTCACTAACATTAAATCACTACGACTACGAGCTTTCTAACGAATACATATACTTGAGGTGACCGACTCTTTAACTACCGGATTTACTAAATCCTAACACCCTCAGCAAGGAACAGTAATTCTTCCTCATTCAACACAGCTCCACTATCTTGAGCTTGCACTAGTATCATTTTGTCCCTGAAGCACTCTGCATTTTGTGGATGCATTGGAAGAGTGTAGTTCCTTGCTATGTGTCCTTCTGCACCACAGTTGTAGCACTTGATTGGCTTTCCTTGTCCCTGGGCCATGTTCCTTCCACGATTCTGATTGCTCACATATCCTCAACCTATACCAGTATTTTCATAACCAACACCAACCCCAACATTTCCTTGCTCATTATGTGGAAGATAAGCATTCTGCCTTCCCTACACGTTTTGTACAACTACCCTTCCATCTTTAACCGTAGCATGATTGTGAAGATTAGAAGCAGTTCTGAGATGATTGTTGGTAGGTGGGGTAAAGTTCAGGTTTTACTTAACCATTAGAGCCACTTGATGAGCAAATTGTTCCAAGAATGAGTCTGAAGGCTTATAGCTTAGATCTGGAATAAGTTTGTAATTACCATTCCCAGTAGGTATGACTTGTGATGCTTTGGTGGTAATTCCTACATTAGTAAAGAATGCAGTTGAATCATTTGAAGAACTTGCATCACCCGTCTTGGTACCAAACTTTTCCATGATTATTCGTTCAAATGCACATGCTTCTCATTTTGGAGCGGATAAGCATACAATTGCTCATAATTGGTGTTCCTCGATCCTTTGTTGACTTGATTTGCGGTGACAAATTTGTACCATTCGGGTTCATGTTGTTCACAAACTTTGCATTGAAATTTGGATATTTGGCATTGTCATTTTGATGTTCCTCATATCATTCACAAGCTTGTGGAACCTTACATAATATTCGATAACACTTTCCCTTGTTTCATTTAAAATTCTCAAAGTCATCATAAAGTTGAGACTCTGTCTTCTTATGTCGATTCCGAACGAGAGATAAGCATCTTAACATTATCCCATCTTGCCTTAGCTTGGTGTTGTGATTGATCGACTTGTAGATATCCTTAGGTAAACCTTGAAATATAATGTTTGAAGCTCGATGTACGCATCGTATCTCTTTTCTCCTTATCATCAAGCTCATCATACATCTTTGGTCTATCAATCCCAATACAAGCGAACCATCGCAGCGGTTCGAGGATATCCTAGTAATCTTAATTTGATATGGTCCTTCATCAATTGACTTAAGTATATTAACCCCATTTTCCTTTCCTAAGCAATACGATCGATTCTTTGAGCCCAAAGTCATAATCGGTTCTATCCGGCATGGTAGGGCAGTATCGGATCTGCGGCTTGAACATCAACAGCAACGGAAGAGGTGATTGTAGACATGATTACAGATTCCACGGGATTTTACTACTCTATGATTAAACCGTAAAACGTAACACGAAGAAACGACAAGTCTCAATAAACAAATCGCACACTTAACAAATCGCACCCTAGACAAATCGTACCCCAGACAAATCGCACCCTAGACAAATCGCATAATATCAAAATGCATATGTTGACAAATCGCATAACACTCAAATCGCATAAGCTGACAAATCGCATAGTACACAACTACACCCACTACTTCCACTACTTTGTCCTTTCTTGTCGGTTTGTCTCAATAGACAAATCGCATAATAGACAAGTCGCTTCACAGAAAGTGACAAATCGCATACAAAAGGTGACAAATCGCTTCAATAAGCGTTCACAAGAGAGACAAATCGCATAGGTTTTAGGAAAAATCGCATAGATGAAAGTTAATACGAGACACAAATCGCATAGAAGAAACTTTCAAAAACACCACTTTTTAATCCAAAAACAACCCAACCACGATGATTTAAGCCTTCCAAACTGATAAGGTTTTAAAAGGTACCTTTTTTAGGGGTCGTTTAAGCCCTTATTTGATCACTTTGTATCCGTTATTGCTTAATATCGTTCCTTTTCACTTTTAGGTCTCTTGAAGGCAAAATCTTTGGAATGGCACTTATTTGGACGAAAAGCGCGAATATGAAGAAAATGGCCAAAGTCGAATCGAGACACTCAAAGCTTACGAAAACATAAGGTGACGGCGTCACGGCTTATCTGTGACGCCGTCGGAGGATTTTGTGACGGACGAAGCCAAAACTCCTATTTTCAAATAGCGACGTCAAGTTATAAAAAAGTAGGCCGTCGCAACTCGGGCGGCCTAGATACAATCAGACGGCGTCGAGAGGTGAAAGACGGCGTCACAAGCATAAGGTGGCGTCGTCGCAAGTCTAACATGGCCAAGGCGAAACCCTAATGCGGCGATCCGGCGGCGTCACAAAACATAAGGTAATGACTGTCGCATGTGTAATCTTATATATAGAATCGAATTTTCGGTATTTATGTGTAGTATTTTGGGTAAAACCTAAACCGAACCAAGGCTGTCTTATACGGTATTTTAGGGTTCAAACCCTATCTTACATCAAGATAAGTGTTTTACTTCATTAATACAATTATGTCTTTGATTATTTGTGTGTATGCTTGCATGTTCTCCATGTCCGGCTAATTTACTTGTGTGTTTTCTTAGGGAATATGAACCTTAATTATTGAATATTGATTGGTTGTTTCTTATCTTAGTTGATTAATGATCTAGTAATGCGATAGGTCATTCGTTGTGTACTTAATGCTTGATTAAATCTTTGTGAACCTTAGAATATAACTCCTTGAGTAGTTGTAAGCTAAACCATCCAAAGAATATAACTCCTTGAGTAGTTGTAGACGAGACCCTTTGGTAAGTTCAAAGAGTTAGGGAGAAACGCATACCCTACAACCTTAGACACACAACGCAACTAAGAATAAGGACGTGACAATTCAACCACCAATAGGAGATAATTAAGGAGTAGTAAAACCTAAGTAAACACATCTTTAAACTATCATACGAGCACACAATAATTAGACATAGACTACCCTCACCTTAGATTAGATAAGTAGAGTAATCGGTAGCAATACCAACCCCCCAAATCCAAACCCCGAGATTCGTACCTTTCCTTTCCTTAAAAAATTAAAAAAAAAAAGATAAAAAAATAATCTTCCTCAATCCCAACCTTAGCGTAGTAACTTCTCACTAGCATTCCTATTCCCTAGAGAGCGATATCAATACCCGTGGCTTACCCTAATACTACACTACAACGATTAGGTTCACTGCCTAGGGTGTTGAAAAACTTGCTCGACGAAAAGGAAGTTCCTTTGACCCCGAACGACGCGTGTAGCGTTATCACAAACCAAAACCTAAACACTTTTAATGATTTTAAACACAAAATTACTATCAAAATCCAAACTTTAACACAAGAAATGATCCAAATGATGCAAACTACTCTAAACTCATTCAGACCCAAAAACCTTATGAAACCACTAGAAATCCAAGAACATGAAATATGAGTGATCAAACCATGGCTCTTGATACCATTTGTAATATATTGGTTTTCATAAACACATAACAAATAGCATATATGGGGTGTATGGTTTGTAGTTTAGAGAGAGAAAGTGGAAGAGATTTAGGAACTTAGTGAGACAAAGAAAAATGATATTATGAAAAGCTCCAACCCTTTGCCTTGCTAGGCAAAGGGTATTTATTTCTTACAAGAAACGCCTCCTACGGGCTGTGGATCAGGCTTACATTGGGTAAAGACATGTCCTTCCTCCACGGTGTTACTTAACAAACTACTTACTAACATTAGATGACTACGACTACGAGCTTTCTAACGAATACATATACTTGAGGTGACCGACCCTTTAACTACTGGATTTTCTAAATCCTAACATTAAGTCTTTCAGCAGCATATTATTTTCGTTTCTTATCCATAAACTCCTTTAGCCACTGAGTTCTTTCATCAATTGTATAATTATCCTCATTTTCTTCTTTGATGATTCTATTCAGCTCACAATCAGCCTCACCCTTGACCCTTTCTTCATCCCACTATGCTAACAACTCCAAAATCTTCCTCTCATTTTTTGCTGCAATCCTTTGTTTCTCCAGAACTTGTTCATTTTTCGAAGCAAACTTGGCTTGTAGTTCAGTAGCCACCTTTTCATCATGTGCAACTAACTTCTCTTTTGGCCATAATTCCATTGGTATGTTAGCATAGGGATCAAGCTCTACATACACTCCTTTGCATTTTCCCTCATACTTATGTTGAGAAGAAGTTGTCTTTGTTGTGGAGACTGGTTCTTTGAAGACCACACCTTCTGTGACCATTGGCTTTGATGCTTGTGGTTTTGGTGCTTGTGGAGTAGGTTGAGGTTGAGAATGTGTAACTGGTGTAGCAGAAGAATCTTTGACCATTGGCTTTGATTTCTTCAAGTCCATCATTGCTTTCACCATTGTTGTATCATCTTCTGTGGCATCAGTTTGGGTAGCAGTATCTTTATTTACATTAGAAGCGATTCTGATGCGAGATCTGAGATCGTGATGATTCTTTCAAACTAGCAGCATTTTCAAGTGTACTAGCAGCAGGTTCCTTTAACCCATAAGTAGTTTCCTCCCCTACAGCAGTACTTTGCTCTGTTACTTTGTTAAATTAAAATGCATTTGAAATAAAGCAACATACTTTTATAAACTACTACATCACAAACAAAGCAACATACATTTATCAACTACTATATCTCAATTAAATTGAGATATATTTGACATAAAGCAGCATATTTTATAAAATACTGCATGACACATAAAACAACATACATTTATCAACTACTGCATCTCAATTCAATGGATATGCATTTGAAATAAAGCAACATACTTTTATAAACTACTGCATCACACATAAAGCAACATACATTTAAAAACTACTGCATATCAATTAAAATGAGATGCATTTGACATTAATCAGCATACTTTTATAAACTACTGCATCACAAATAAATTTAACAGCTACTAAAGATAAATTAAAAAATAATATTTACTTGATGATGCATTAGAAGCAGTTGCAGATGCAGCGGTAGATTCCTTCAAACTAGCAGCAGATCCAGCAACAGTTTCAAGTGTACTAGTAGCAGGTTCCTTTAGCCCAAAAGTAGCTTCTTCACCTGCAGTAGTACTTTGCTCTGTTACTTTGTTAATTTCAACTACTTGATCTTACTTCTTTTCCACATTCACATCCATACTCATATCATCCAAACCAGTACCCTCATCATCCAATCCTGCATCCATATTTTTCTGAGCCTCCCCTGAAGTTGTGACATTGTCATTCCTCCTATATTTGGGAGCATCCTCCCCCAAACTTGATTCTTCAAAAGAACTAACCCTGAATGCAGTGCCAGCCTGTTTCAACCTCTTGTACTTAGCTATTTTTTACCTCTGATTTCCCTCCAAATATCTAACTCTTGACTTCAACTTCTTTATTTTTGCACCTGAGAATTTGAGGTCAAGAACATCCTATGACAATTTTGTACATATAGCCATCTATTCCTTTAAAATTCCATTACTATCTTCACCACTTTGGCTTGTATTACCTAGCCTGAGAGGTGGATCACAGGAGTTGTCATGATGTACATCATTATCCATCAAATCCTCATTCACTGGTCTATCCTCATCACTTCAGGATGTGTAACCTTCCCTAAGAGGTAAATCCTTGGATGTAAACTCAGTCTCAAACCTAGTTTGAGCATTGAGCCCCCCATATTTTCTGTTTGGCTGGGGTGTCCCTCATCAGCAGTAGGTTCCTGAGATCCTAACACATCAGAAGTTGCCTTGGCTTGGGTCTTACTTATGATACCAATTTCCTGCTCTGCTGCTAAGCTAGAAGCAGTAGTGGCAGCCTTTGCCAACATGTCACCTTCCCTTCCTGTGACAGCCTCATCTGGATCCATACCAGTGCTAGCCTAAGGTAGCTGAGCACCCTTTTGTATTTCCTACGGTGATAGATAATTCTTTGAGTTTCAGAGGATGATGGTAAGATGGGGGATGTGTGTTGGGCAACAGCTGGGATTGCTGCACCTTCACTCTGATTTTGTTGTAGGTTCACCATGTTTTCAAAAAGAGGTGTAACCTTTCCAGAAAATCCAAGTCCATTCTTTTTCCTTAAACTGAAAACTTTCTTTGAGAGTTTGGGTGCATCCATGGTTCCTCTATTAGTTCTTTTCTTTGTAAGTTGATTTTCAACAAAAATTTGGACAAACCTCGGATACAGAAAATAGTTATGTTTTCAAAAAGAGGTGTAACCTTTCCACAAAATCCAAGTCCATTCTTTTTCATTAAACTGAAAACTTTCTTTGAGAGTTTGGGTGCATCCATGGTTCCTCTATTAGTTCTTTTCTTTGTAAGTTGATTTTCAACAAAAATTTGGACAAACCTCGGATACAGAAAATAGTTACTTGAATCTCCACAGTTATTAATCATACCATCCAAAATCATCTTTAAAAAATTGAAAGACTGACCCTGAGTTAAGCACACAATAGCAGAAGCTATATTAGTACTAAAGTCATTCCAGCCTGTATTTTTAGGACTAATGCAGTTTAACATGGTATGAATCAAAATTTTCCATTAAGGGGAGAAAAGCCTTTTGTAAAATTTTAAATCATTGTTTTGCTTTTCATACCCCATCTTTTCCAAACCTTCAAAAATTTGAGGAGTAGGGAGACAATCAATCCCATTGTCATCTGCTAATTTCAAGGAATTTCTAACAGAAGTCTCAGTGATAATCATCTCCTGTTTGTCCACAAAAGCTTGAATCTGTGCTTCCTCATTAATAGTTCTGGACTTAGCAGTAGCCCAAAATTACTTAATGAAGGAAAGATATATAGTAGGAGATGCTGATAATGCATACCTTATAGGGCACGCATTAAGAAAATCAATTATTTCAGCAAACCCTTCAGATTCTGGCATGGGTTTATCCAGTAATGCAACATAGTTGTGATTATCAGAAAAAGATCTGGTCGTCTCCATGAATTAGGGTTTTGGAATTAGGAATTTGTAGGTGGGATGTTAATAGGAGTGTTAGGGTTTATGATCGAGACGGTTTTGGCGCACAAATTCGATTGAAGGAACCAATTGGGGATTTATACTCCAAATGTTACGTTTTCGTCCCTGCACTTTCAAACTAAGCAGTACATTTCAAGCAGTAGATTCTTTGTCCCAACAGCACATTATTTTTTCCTAGCAGCACTTTAGTTTGTTAGTAACAACATCCACTCCAAATTTACGTCAAACCAATCTATCCTTTTGCTTAATCCTGCAAAATGTTAATCCAACACCACAAAAACACAAGCAAAAACATTCCACAATAATCACAACATGATTTATACTTAGCAACTAGGATTTCTACTAACAGCAGATTCCAGCAATAGAATACCCTAGCAATAGTTTCTACTTGGCGTATTCCTTTGATTCTTTCCAGCAACACCTAGCAGTAGATAGAATCCACCAGCAGCAGTTTCAATCATACCAGCAGTAGTTAACACTTGGAACATTTCTTCAGGAATTCCATGAGCAGTTGATTCTCTCAAGAGAAGTAGTATCCTTCAACCCAACATTTAATATTATGATGCAGTAAAATTTTAGCATTATGATGCACTAGAATTTAAAATGTGATGCACTAGTATTTCATTTTCATTTCAACATAGGCTATAGAAGACATAAATTTATGCATTTCATATATGAACACTTTCAAAAATTCAGTAATTAAAAAGTATTATAATTAACACACGTTCATTAATCCTATTAAACATGTCCATATTCAATTTGATATTTTCATCTTTTACGATTTTTGCTTTTTCTTCATTTATTTCCATAAGAATCATCTTTGCTACATACTTTGCACGTAGCAACTTTAGTTGTATTTTTTGACTATAGCTTTCCTTTCTAAACTGCTGCAAAAATATTCCACAGCCCATATATGTTTCCATATGTCTTTTTACAAAAACACCACAATCAGTTCCATTGTATGTTGTCCTCCAATTCATTATCCATGTTTTTAGGAACATCAAATAAGAAATCATCATACTTAGGGTAATTTACTCTTCCCAGGTATTCAATAAATGCGGATATTTTGTTTACCGCATCATGATGCAGTGCATTTATAACACTAGGATGCAGTAAATTTTATTAATGTGATGCAGTAATTTATACAATGATAACAAAAGAAAATTTGATTAACATAAAAACATTACATAAATTGATTCAACCACAAAACACCAATACTAATAAACCTACTGCAACTCCCTTAGCTTCTTCATGATCCTAGACTTCTCCAATACCCGGCGTCCACTTGCCTGACGCCTTTCAATTAGAAAATTGATTTCATTCAAATCTTCTTGCTGGGACAACTTGAGATGTTCCAATGGTTCAGTTAGGACACTGTTGTTTCTAAACTACTCAAACTCCTTTATTCTACTATCCTTGTGCTTAACAAGAGCTTGCAGTTCTTCAATCATCTTACCGTAATCTTTTTCATCAAATCTGTTGGCCATTCTCTCCCTATCGAAAAGAACATGGAGCACCTTACTCATTCTACGTGAGCGAGCCTCCTCAGCAAGTTGATCATAGATAGGAAACCTAGATGACATTGTTTTACAGAGAGAGAGAAGAAGGACGATTTGTTTCTAACTTATGATGCAGTAAAAAAAGATTTTTATTATACAACATTATCCGGCCCAATATAAAGTTTATTTTTTAGGCCCAATAAAACAAGCACTATCCGGCCAATAACTCGAATGATTTATACATTCAAAAACTTTAACTATATAGTTACATAGAAACTGATCATTTATATTTCTTACCTAAATTTTTGCAACTTGCTTTGGAAGTCTTGTCAATCAAAATAACATTGTCATTTGTAATAAGAAATGTTAGAAAAAAAATTGTTAATATCACTTTGTAAATTTGGAAACCGCCATGCAGTTGTTAATATCACTTTGGTAGTCTTGTCAATCAAAATCACACTGCCATTTATATCTTTTATTTATTGATACAGTAGATTTTTATAAAAAATTACATCTTTGAAATGGGTGTATCGTTTTTATTCAAAACAAATATTTGTGATGTTGTTGAAATAGTGATGCAGTTGATTTAAAACATTGATGCAGTAATCTAAAAGATACTGCATCGAGAAACAAAAAACAAATTAAATAATTGTTTTCGCTAAACATAGAGTTTTTTGTTTTTTTATTTCTTGATGCAAAATAATGTTAGCTTAATGACACAACAAATTTTTATTGTTGATATAGAGATGGAGTTTATTTAAAACATTGATGCAGTAAAATAAAACCTACTGCATCACTATATTAACAGTTGATTTAGTCGTCTATGATGTTAAATTAGTTTAGACTTATATTTTAATTCATATGCAATAGGTTTTATTTTAGTTTTGTATGTGCTTAACTTAGTTTTAGTCGTGTATGAGCTTAAGACATCGAAAAAAATTGCATCTTTAAAACGGGAATAACATTTTTATTCAAAACAAATTTTTGTGATGTTGTTGATATAGAGATGCAGTTGATTTAAAACATTGATGCAGTAAACTAAAACCTACTGCATCACTATATCAACAGTTGATTTACTCGTCTATGATATTAAGTTAGTTTAGACTTATATTTTAATTCATATGCAGTAGGTTTTATTTTAGTTGTGTATGTGCTTAAGTTAGTTTTAGTCGTGTATGAGCTTAAGTCATGAAACCCTGATATGCTTTTTATGTAATTGTTTTCCAGAAAAATGACTACCCAATTCGTAATGGATTTGCTTCCAAATGAAGACATTGGAACACTAGTATGTTTTTTTATATATATAAATTATATTTTAAAGTACTCATTTTGATGAATTGATCATTTTGCAGACACTTCCAGACTATTTCCATGACCATTGCTACAACAATAAAAATCATGTGTATCTGGTTAACAACAACAGGTTGAAAAGGAAAATTTTCCTTAGTCGACCAACATGTACAAATGAATGGGAGCTATCAGGTAATCGTTGGATGAACTTATTACAAGAAAGCGGACTACCGTGGGTTATTGTTACAACGTAAATACACGTAAAGTATTTTATAACTTGACAAGATGTCATAAATATATATTTTGACGATAAACTTCATTTTCAAAAATGCATAATTGGTATGGATATCATATGAATTTGCATGTACAACATTATTTCATGACTTATATTAGATCATATCATTCATAATAGGTTGCAGATAAAGATTGCGCCTATTTCAGTGTATCCACTTTTGTCATCATAATCATTGTACCAAGTGAGTTTTCATAGCCCTGTTTTCCAAGTTAATATTTCATTTCAAACCTACTGGGGAGAATGCATTGCACATCATTTTATTATGAGCCCAAGTATATCAAATTCATTCACATTGCTTAAGTTACTGCATTGCCATATTAATGTCTCTATTTCTTTATCAAGAACCGTTAACTACGGAGTAAGCGAGAGTGAGTGAATAGATATATTGAGGGTGACTCCTCCATCTGGGTTGGTAGTTCCAACTTGTCAAACGGATACATTTCATTTAATATCAGAATGAGAGTTGTTTGGCAAACACTCTGTTGGGGCGAACATCATAATCATTCTAGCTTCGGGGTCATGAGCTTATAGCAATATTATCAGTTTCATGTGGCATTTTTGTCATACATAATTTATACTTGTGGTAGCCGTACAAAACATTTACATAAACCTATGATTCTCACCAACATTATTGTTAACCGTTTTAGCAATGTATTTTCAGTTATACTTCATGGCATGCATGAGGACTTATCATAGAGTCGCGGGCACGACGCGTCTCACTTGTATATTATTGCACTTAATTACATCGTTTGGTTTGTAACAAACTTATTTCCGCAAATGTTGACTATCTTTTGAGACCTATATTTTGTAAACTCTGAATGTTTTAATATATCAAACGATGTGGTTTTAAAACAACAATTTAGGTCGTTCAATATAATTGTAACTGTGATGTTATAGCAGTCATCCCCTCAGATATTCTATTCCGCTTCAAAGCATGTATTTGGGGGTGTGACAATATGTGCTTACTAGTGGACGATTAGTAAGATCTTATGCTTTAATATGGAAACCTTTCGATGCTTAAAAATTATTCACAAAATTCAACAAATTATTGTTTAAAATTAAAAAACAATTTAACAAATTATTCACAAAATTTGTTAATGTAGTGCATTAGTACCTTCATTAATTTTTGTTTAAAATTTGTTTCAGACAATTTCAACAAAATTTTTAACTAATAATGGGCTAGTCAACTATCAACATGCGATTCTTAGGCGCATGTAGAATGACTTGCGGGTTGTGTTGGATTTTGAACTCACAATGAGAACCTAGAGCAAAACAACCACATGACTCTCAGGACCCAATGGAGAAGGGTTGTTGCAGCTTGGAACTTCCCACTCAACAAAATGCTATGATTTCAGCTGGAGGGTACTACAAACGATCGGAATTTCGATGTTGAGGATTTGAATGGAGACATTCTGTGGAAAACTAGAAGGGGGTTGAATAGTTTTACCGGTTAAAACTTCATTTTAAACTATTTAGATTGACTTATGTCAATCTATTTGTTATGTGTGTTGGATAATGATAGATAAGCACATAAGTAAGTAATGCAAAGATAATGAGTAAAGAAACACAAAACCACGACAAGAGTATTTATAACGGTTCGGCTACAAGGACACCTTCCTTGCCCTACTCCACTCCCCGAGTACCCCACTCAAGAGTTTGTAAGCACTACACAACACAAGCTCCTTAATGTGGCGGAGAAGCCTTCACAACGTTGCCTACTCTTTATTTGGTACTAGGCTAGACTCCGGTTCTTCCACGGTAGAACCACACCTATCCTGGCGTCGCCTACACTTTATCAATACAAGGCTAGATACCGAGTTCCATTACAAAGGAGGAACTACTACCCAACACTACACCACAACACAACTACCCCAAAGGAGACACACTCCTTGTTTCAATACTAGAATGATATCAATATCCTTTAACCCAAACTATCTATCTTGTACATCGATGCATAATATCGAATGTACACCCTTGGCACCTTTCACTAATGTCTTCGACATGACCCTTTGACAAATTTCACTAATGCCTTCAACACAACACTTTTATAGAGGGAGGAAAGAACTATCAACAAGATACACTTCAGTAGTCTTGATGATGACAAAGTTTAGCAACTCATGACCTTGAGCTTGCCCGTCTTCAAGAGGTGGTGATCTCGCCTTTAAGAGGAACCTAGAGAATCATACAAACATAAAACTACATATAATGATCCTTTGGATCAGAGGTTAGAGATGTTACAATACTGAGAGAGAGTATGTGTAAAAGTGGTGATGAGCAAGAGAATTGGCTCACTATTTATAGAAAAATTTGTCTCTTGTGCCACGGTTCCCGGATCCTCCCGGAGGATCCGACAAGTCTAATCTGAGGGATCCGACTCTTGGGTTAGTTTAGTCGATTTGGGTTGCAAACCGGGTTATGGGTTATGAACCATGGGTCATGGGTAATGGATTATGGATACCCAACAAGATGCAATGTACCTAGACATTGGGTTATGGATCTTGGGTCATGGGTCATGGGTCATGGAATTTGGGTCATGGATCATGGATAATACCCAACATGACTTCATGCATGATGTCATGCAACGGGTCATGGGTTATGGATCATGCTCCATGGGTATTGGTTATGGACTTTGATTTTTACCCAACAACATTCATTGTACCTAGTCAATGGATCATGGGATGGGTCATGGACTTTGGTTTTTACCCATTACTTTACCCATTACAATATATACAAAGTATATATGTACATTTCTATATTATGTAAACACTAGTTGTTATACATATGCATTTCTATAAAATGTAAACAATATTACTTGTTTAGTGTTTATATAAAAATGTCTTTGGTTTTATAGAACTTATTTACTAAACATGTTTTGATATGGTTTTAATATGTTTAGTATAAGTGTGTCAGTAAACTATTTGCTCAAACCTTTTACGTATTTTATTTGTTTCGTTAAAATGATTTTACGTTTGTTATCGACAAAACATTAGAAGATCATAAAATATAAATAAACGTTTTTATGGTTTATTTGTATTACCACATTCTATTGGTGCCTATATTCCATAGATGCTTAATATGGTTCAATATGCTCTTTTGGTATGATGCTTGTATGGAATGGTCTTTTGGTATGATGCTTATATGGTTCAATATTCCATATTCCATATAAACACTTTTTCGTAAAGTTGCTTTTGTATGTCGTTAATTATCTTAAACTCTGGTAGGTTATGTTTAATTATCTTAAACTCTGGTAGGCTATATTTACTTTGCTTTTGTATCTTGTTTAAATAGGATGAAGTTATGTTTAGTAACTATGTTATATAATGCAGTACATTATATATGCTGATGCAGTTCATTTTATACGATGATGCAGTACAAACACTAACTAATCTTTTTAGAGTTAATTGCTAAATTCGTCCATGTACTTTTTTTTAACGGATACTCTCCCCATGGTTTTGACCCGTTACATAATGCAAGCAATTGTATCAAGTTGTTTTTTGGGGTTACAATGAATGAAATATGCAGTTTTAACTTGATGTTTATGACACTGTGTTACAAAATAGTGCAAGCATTATTTTATTAGAAACTAGTTGCATACATAGATGCATATTTCATTACATGGAAAGATCATACATAGATGCAGTAGACATAGTACAAGCAACAACAAAAGATAAAGACATACATAAACAAAAAAACAGTAGACATAGTACAAGCAACATCAAAAGCTAACCCATGCTCCTTTTCCCTTTCCCTTTGGTATCTGCATTTGGTCCTAGTCCAGTTGGTGGTTTTTTTACGCTAAACTTTTTCCCTTTGAGTTTGAACCTTCTTAGCTTTAACCTTCTTACCTTCCTGATAACGCTACACGCGTCGTTCGGGGTCAAGGAAACTTCCTTTTCTTCGAGCAAGTTTTATAACACCACAGGCGTTGAACCTAATCGTTGTAGTGTAGTAATTAGGGTAAGCCACGGGTATTGATATCGTTCTCTGGGGAATAGGAATGCTAGTAAGGTTACTACGCTAAGGTTAAGGTTGAGGAAGATTATTTTTATCTTTTTATATTTTATGAAATGGAAAGATACGAATCTCGGGTATTGGATTTGAGGGTTGGTATTTCTACGGTTACTCTACTATTATCTAATTATCTAAACTAAGGTTGTGGGAGTCTATGTCTAATTAATGTGTGCTCGTATGATAGTTTAAAGATGTGTTTACTTAGGTTGTATTACTCATAATTATCTCCTATTGATGGTTGAGTTGTCACGTCCTTATTCTTAGTTGCGTTGTGTGTCTAAAGTTGTAGGGTATCGTTTCTCCTAACTCTTTGAACTTACCAAAGGGTCTAGTCTACAAACCCACTAGGGATGATAAACTCCTACTCTAAGGCGCTCTTTGGATGGTTTAGCCTACAACTACTCAGGTAATTATATTCTAAGGTTCACAAAGATGAATCAAGCATTAAGTACAACGAATGACCTATCGCATTACTAGATCATTAATCAACTAAGATAAGAAACAACCAATCAATATTCAATAATTAAGTTTCATACTTTCTAAGCAAACACACAAATAAATTAGCGGACATGGAGAACATGCAAGCATACACACAAATAATCAAAGACATAATTGAATTAATGAAGTAAAGACTTATCTTGATGTAAGATAGGGTTTAAAACCCTAAAATCTTGTACAAGACACCTTAGGTTCGGTTTTAGGTTTTCACTCCAAAGACTCTCTTAAAAGCGAAAATTCGGATTCTATATATAAGATTACATGTCGTGGCGTCACCTTATGTTTAGTGGCGCGTCGTGTCGCCGTCATTGGGGTTTCGTCTTGGCCACGTTAACCTTGCGCGGCGTCACCTTATGTCCGTGACGCCGTCCTCTTGACCGGCGTCGTCGAATTGCATCTAGGCCGTCCGAGTGCGACGGCCTACTCTTCTAGCGGACGTCGTCGCTTGAAAATCTGAGTTTTGGGTTACGGACCGTCACAAAAATATTGGGACGGCGTCGCATAGATCTTTTGACGCCATCGCCTTCTAATTTACGCAGCTTGAGTGTCTCGATTTTGACTTTGGCCATTTTCTTCATATATTCGCCTTTTCGTCCAAATAAGTGCCATTCCAGCATTTTGCCTTCAAGAGACCTAAAAGTGAAAAAGAGCGATATTAAGCAATAACGGATACAAAAGTGATCGAGATAAGGACTTAAACGACCCTCAAATGGTACCTTTTAAAACCTTATCAAATATCCCTACACTTGTTATTTGCTTGTCCTCAAGCAAATGTGCTTTTAGCCAATTAATTTATAAGTTAGGGGTCATGAAGCATTAATTCAAAGCAGTCCACAACACATATAAGCCCATAAAAGTCATAACAAACACGGAAATTACATACTAGCACCTCACATGGGGTGTTTGGATACTCACATCTCTCAGTGTATATATGAAATATAACAAATAGGAAATGGAAGATAAACACTCATTAACCGGTCCTAGTACATAGATTACCATAGGCTTGAGAATAGATCAAACCTCCATCGCTTTGGCGTAAGCACCTAGGAAAGACTATCAAAGAGGTCTTTTAAAGGGTTGTAATGTTAGGCTTACGGTAGGAAACAAGAGTTTGGTGGGATAGGCTATTTAGTGGTGGTAAGTCAAAAATCTCTATGTTAAATGCATATGAAGAATGGCGTTGCTAAGCCAAGACTCGACACTCTAAAACTCTAGGTGGCTGAAATAAACAAACATAAATTTAAAGGATAGATGTAGGATGGTAGCAGTATGTTTTTTTTCACACTCTATTTTTTCTTTTCTCTTTTCTTTTTTTTTTTTTTTCATACACTTTTACTCTACCATCCTCTACGATGACATCAAAATACTAGGGATTTATAGGCATATCCCTACACTTGAGTTTTATTACTCTAACACTAATTTGACCCGAATCGAAAAGATCAAAACACTTGGGGTACATTATTATGCAAACAAAGGGAATTTGAATTTTAACGTTCCCTTCCGTCATTTCATAAACTTTAACTTTTCCCATGAATCCCAATCGTCCCAAAGCGTATACAAATGATATGACTCGACTTAGCAACTTATGCAAGCAACTAGATAATTGAACTAAGGGTTTAGGGTGATAACACACATTTGCACTAAAATTGAGTGCATAAGGGGTAGGCTAAAGGCGATTTGGGTGTATATTTGGGGTGGGGTGTAAACAATGCTCTTCATTGATATTCGGAAAAACGGAACATCACGAGAACCATGAAAAGGATAGGCTCGAGGGTTAACTAGGGTATCGTGTACTAAAGATGAGTACAACGCAAAGGGTGTGGGGAATTACTCAACCGATATGGAAGAAGTAATTATATTACGGGTATCAAACAAGGGTTTATCCTAATGCCTCTTATCATTTAGTTATTCCTAACTACACAAGTGTAGCCTCACTTGCGATCTCGGAATGCATCACAAAACAAGTTCTAGAATCTAATATACTACCGGTTCACACTCTAAGCATTGAAGATGAATGCTTTAATTCCTACTAATCTAAAGGCGATCCTCACATTTTGGTGGAATTTGGGTGGTAAAGGGTTTTGTGCTAGTCATGCAACTTCCTATCCATGAGGCGCTTTTGTTAAGACTAATGGCCCACTCCTATATGTCATAAAAATTTTAATTTTGGTGCCAAAATTACCCTAACCGACATTTTCTCATGGTTTATTACACAATCACAATTGGACAAAGCAAATAGTCAAGGATAAGCATAGTTTCAAAGTTCCGTTTATTTTCCCTCCTACACTTAAAGCGAACATTGTCCCCAATGTTCCCGAAAATATCAAAGTTATGATAAAAGAAGGTAATAAAAAGCGAAAAAACTAGTACTCACGATTAGCTCGGTAGGATCCGTGTAAAGTGGTGGTTAAATCCTTTTCAAGAAGAATTATTGCGTGAAAAGCTCCTTCCAATCTTATGTAACTTCTTCTTGACAAACTAAACACGCACACTTGAAGAAAACAAAGCGAAACCTTCGCGTAAAATCGGCGGTAATAATATATATAAGACTCGATTTAAACTAGGATATAATGCTTGTGGAATGGATGTTTACTGAATTTCTAAGAAAATTAAGACACGGAAAATTCCAAAATTTATAAGTAGCTCGGAAAAGCGAGAAAAAAGTAATCGATGTTTTACTCCTTCGGCGCCGTCGGTTGCAATCGATGCCGTCGGGTTATCGACAAAAAGCGGTGCGATTTTGGAAAAATTACGGAAAATTTACATCTTTAGAATCTGGAAAAATTTACGCAAAACATCCATTATGACTCGATACAAGCATTTGACTCGAACATACAAACATAAATATCTTTTAGTTAATTGTTATTCTCATGTTTACGTTTCTTTTGGCGTGTGTAATCCTCCTACACTTATCCCTTATGTAAAATACCTTTATATGCAATTAAGGCGAGGTTAAAAACAAAATAAAGCATTTTACAAATTCAAACATGAGGATAAACAATTAATAAAAGATATATGACACTAACAAGCAAACAATTAAGCATGGGTTGTGTAAGATATAACTTTTCACATACACATCATAACATTAACACAATGAGCACATAGATGGTTTTAGAGAGAGAAATAGTGGGACATTCTATTGAGAGAAACTTGTAGAATATTAGATTACCAAAGAACATCCAACCCTATACCTTGCATGGTAGAGGGTATTTATAGATTACAAACTAAGCGACCTCCGACGGCACTGTGGATCGGGGATACGATTGGGTAAAGACCGACCTTCCTCCACGGTGTTGCACTAAAGCTGTTTAAGCTACTAACTAACTAATTAACTACATAAAAGCGTAACTAATGACCAATCTACGAGCTAACTTGTGCTAGATAATGGTTGGGGTGACCGACTCTTCAATCTTGGAATTATCTAATTCTAACAATCTCCCCTAAGGGAGGTCACCCCATGATTTACATTCTGAACCTAACATTTCTTGACTTGGTTCTTGAGCTCGTGAACTTTCATATATCAACATCGTAAACTTAGTGCATAGGTGGTGCAACTTCAAAGTCTGCAAAGATTTGTACTTTAAATTGGAGGTCCATTTACGATCCACGTGATAGTAAATATGAACCACTTTTGAGATCATCGACAATCAAAAAAATCTTTGAAACATCCATTGTGGTGTTGTGACTTTAGGACCGACATGCTCACATTACGGATCATGATAACTTCTCATCGAGTAGCGGAAGCATTTGTTGAATCATGATATTGGCGGCGCGTAGCGAAGCATGGAGTGAAAATATCGAGTCATTGATGCACTAATCATGATTTCTTTTGAGTTGAGTGTGTTAAGTGAGCATGCGGCTATGGATTGACCGCTTCATTACGAGCAGTACGCAAGCGTCGGGTACTGCATACAACAGTTAACAATAAATCGAGCGAAAGTGTCTTTGATCACTTCGTTGAATTGAGTACACGACCCACGGTTCCCGTTGATCGATACATGTCTTGCTGTGATCGGTATAATTCGAAGAATTTCCTTGCGGGGTTTCGCGGTACTCTAATTGTTCTCAAACCGAACGTCTCAAAGAAGACAACGGAGTGAGTGAACCGGTAATTTAAGTCCAGCGATTGATGAAAAGATATTTGAAAAACAATCGAGTATTGCTCAATAGAAATTGTTTTGTCTGAATGAAGGTTTTAATGAAAATCAATTATCAATCATAAAACACCTTTTGATTTGAAATATCCGTACCGGTCGATGTGCTAAAGAAAAGAGTTGTTAAGCACAAAGACCGGTTTTCAAAGGTATCCGTCAATCCCAACACGAACCGAGATTGATTCAAGAAATTGAATCGCCCCATTGTTTACATTCGGTTGTCACATGGTTGATCCATATAATAGATCTCACATGCCACCTACCGGGAGCTTGTTTGATGTTGGCTCGAAGGCTTTCCATCTTCATTGTGAGTGTGTAAACACATCACTCAGATGTTCAGCAATACCACAAGGATAATCGTGGGACTCGAGATATAATCTCTCTTTCCACATTGTGTGAAGCAGAGAGTCTTCATTGAAAGTGTCCTAATGAGATTTATTGATGATCTCGTGGCTCTAGACTCAATTTTGCATATTTGGATCCTATCCGGAGACTAGGAGAGGGTCTCCTTCTTGATATCAACAATCTCTAAGAGAAAGTCGATAGATAATGTCGGTTCCCGTGAGAATGAAACAAGTCCTTTTAAGAGGAACTTGAGTAGTTTGGAAGGTTGAAGTGCGGTGCGTCCTTTGGGTCCATGCGTCTTGTCTTCAATACCGATGTTACCATCGATAGCATATGAAGTGAACCGGTTTTGCCCTAAGGTTGAATAAATGGAGGCTATTTGTTTTCACCCTTTTCTCATTCAATTCTTTTAATTCTTCAACCCCTTGATGCTTACGAGACTTCATAGCTAGAACCTTGGTGGGTTTATTCCGGTACTAGCTCGGTCTTAGTCGCACTCTTCCCATATCTCATTTTTCTCCTTTTATCATCATACCTAAGGACTTCTACACTAACTAGTGGATTGTCACTGGTAGATCCCTCCGATTACGGCGGATCATGGGAACCAATACCTAACCTTATCATCCTTATATCACCGTACATAAAGTAAAGTTGGTCGGTCTATTTGGTATTGTTCATACGCCATTGGATCCAATTGAAAACCATTTGAAAATCAATTGGATACTTGTGATATATTATCAAAGCATTTTGTACCTGAATTATTTTCGATATTTTTAGAACGAGAACTCCCCCTCAACATGAGCATCAAGTATTTGAAAATGTTTTGCACACGGAGGCAAGAGAAAGAATTAACTTCTTTGATTACCATTTTTTCAAAAATATCACCATCACTTCCTTGATCAAATCAAGTAGATAACACATTTCCAGGAAGGATGAGGTTTCCATAAATTTGCTCCCCCTCAATATGTGCCTCGAGATTAGAAAAGAGTTTTGCACATACTAGAGGGAACCCTTTATCATCAAAGGATTAGAAGCCATGTGATCAAGGTACTTTAAAAATATTTAAAGTGTTGTGTACCACGATGACTTGAATTTGCAAGAGAGTTCTCCCCCTTAATATATGCTTGAGATTAGAAAAATTGTTTAGCACATATAAGAGAAGTTTGCACAAAATTGGTCATCTTATCTTTTAACATATTTCATATTTATATCACATTTTCTCCCAGATCAAAAATCTTAAATCCTTTGAGATTTTGGATCTCAGTGATTTAAATATGTATGAGGTAAAATATTTGTAGGAGAAAATGTGTCGATTTTATATGATAAAAAAATGGACAACACATATGTTTCCCTTTTACAAGGGAAACCATAGTACAAATCCTAGCACTATTACATGTGTTCTGAGTTGTTCATATTTATTACACCACATATTACACATAGTTAAAAACATAAATAGTATCCGAAGAAGTCTTCATTCGGTCCTCACGAAGAAGTTTGTAGTGACCATCACGAAGCCTTCCACCAACAAAACTTTCAAGGCTGCGGAAGATCCTTCGTGTCTTGAGTCTTCGATACGATTGCGACAATGAAATGTTCACATCTCTTCACGTCATCCTCGGTCAAAAATGGTCGTAATCCAAGATTTCATATCAAGTTTGGCTTCTTTCACTCACGGTGTCAAGTTCTTCTTGACCAATTTGAGCGTACCATCACTAAACTTGTAGAGTTCACATACGCATAAGCATCTGCGATACATATCATCGGTGAAGATGGCGGCTCTAGGGGTGTCAAGAACTTTGTATTCTCGATGAAATTCATGCCAGTTGCATTCCATTGAGGACTTGTAAGGTTGATCTGGTTTGGTAGCTTTCAATGCCAAGTCGAAAGTCCTCAACTCGTTTCGAATGACTAAGCCCCGATCCAAAGAGTGTGACGAGAGGCCTTTTCTCACAGACGGTAAATGCTCAAGGTGTCCTTGAAGATTTAAGAGATAGAGATCTTGAAATCATTTGGCGAAGATGTTTGAAGTCGTTCTCTTCAATAGTATACACTTTGAAGTCGACTCTTTAAGGACAATCTTCTTCAAGTACTCATATCCATAGATAGGAAGATCTCTACACTAACAACACTTAAGATTTGCGACTTTGATCGACATCATTGCGTCTTTTATCGACACCATGTCTTTCGATGTAGAACTTCTTCTTTTTGAACCACCGGTGAGAAATACCATAAAGCGACAATATCATATTTTTGTTCTTGACCGAATTGATCGGGAACCATCTGTTCAAGCCCACGATCGAGTGAGTTGCGACTTTCATCTTTGATATAGATAAGCGGGTCTTCTTTCGGTGAGCGAGCACACGAGATAGTCAAGTCGTGATTGAAGAAGAATTCAACACGAATGGTTATCGACCGGAGTTCACCACCAAGAGGAAGAGATTTGTTGACATTAGGCGGTGATTTTCTCACGACTTGGTCATTCGACATCTTATGGCATTCTTCCATCGATATTGAAGATGGTTTGCATCGAATAGAAGACTTTGACAATTTAGTAAGCTTGTCCTTCTAGATCTCTTGGAGTTATGGATGAGATACTCTTCCGCTCACAAAACCATCTAATAAAACTTCCCATATCACCGGTGTAGTGCGAAGAGAGTCTTGTTTGGAACTTCATTATTATTGGTGATAGCGATGCCCAATTGTTGTCGGGAATCATAGAGTCGAGACTACGGGATGGTCCATGTGGGTTACGGAGAAGGAGGTCTATCTTCCACAATGCGACTTTGGTGTGTCTCTTGAAGGAGCTACCTGGATGTGCTAGTGCGGTTCCCAGCCATGTAAGTATCAAACCAATCTTCTGATGGCTTAGGAATATGTTTCGTTGATGTATCATCTTCATCTGGTTCTGAGTCAGCCATGACTTGAGACTCTTCGTGGACCATTTGATCATCAGGAATTGAGGTGGATGTGGAGGTGAACCTTGAATCAATCGTCGTCCAGGCAGCAGATTTCTTCTGAGTACTTTGTTTATTAGTAGAGTCTGATTGATTGGACGGTTTTGGCGGTGATGATGGTGGCTGCGATGGAGGTGAATTGGTTGTTGAAGAAGGATTACCAGCTCCAGAAGTTCCAGCACCTCCCGTTGGTGGTGGGCGTGGAGGAGGATCTTTGCGATCCTTCATCAAAGCTTCCATCACAATTGTTCTCCTTTTCTTTTTAGCTTCTTTTCCCCAGCGTCAATCTTAAAGCGCTCATAATTGTCAAACTTAATGGATTCTTCAAGTGCCTCATAGAGTTTCTGTGAACCTCATGCTTGTCCTCTTGACCTCATACATCCTTTCACAGGCTGCTCTCATATCGGTGATGGGAGGTCCTTGAATCGTCTAGAAGTGGAGCCTCCATAGCCCATTCCACGGCATCCTTGACTTCTCCTTCAATAGCGGCGATAACCGCTTCATTGAGTTGAGGTGCTCAATCTATAGCGCGATCCACGGAGAATCAGCAGATTAGGAAGTTGCCTTTCGGAGCTTCTATCCTTTTAATGGCTTTATCCGGTAGTTGATCGGTGAGAATACATGGAGGAAGGCGGTGGAGCCACTTCATCGCAATTGTAATGACGGGTTACGGGATTGGCGGCGATGTTGGTGGTGTGCATGCGGATGATTGAGTTGGTATGGGAGGTGGAAGTGCGGTTGATAGTGAAGATGCGACATTGGAGGAATGGTGAAGTATCTTCTTTGAATCTTGACGGTATACATGGATTGTGCGGTATCTAAGGGTTTGTCATTGATGTATTGATCTCAAAGCGAGAAGTGCATATCGAGGTCCTTAAGTGAGGATAAAGAGTTTGTAGACAGATTTGGTTCATCCATCTTCAAGGTCTCATCTGATCGTGTCTCAAGGTTCTCCTGTGAGCCCTTTTGCAATAGAGTGTCATCATTCAAGCCAGATTGAGTCTCACTAAGTGTAGGAGTTTCCTTAGATGTTTCAGGCACTTTGTCCACTCCAGTTGCTCTTTAGCATGAGATGATTCGAGTTCTTCTCTTATTTCGTATTGATTGGTGGTGCTTGAAGGTGATGAGGAGATAGTTAACGACATGTGAGCGACTTGTTCGGTTTCAACACTTGCAACCCTTTTCCTTTGTCATGTGTAATTGGGATTGTTTGTCGAGGTATTTGAGCGGGTTCTCTTAACACAACTCCACCTACGGAGCTTTAACATTCGACTTTCTAGACTTTCTTTGAATTCCAAGTTGCGGATCGACATCATCTTCATCGATTAACTGGTAACACTCCTTGGAATCTCGGTTTCTCACCAATCTCCTTTCCACTTTCTTCCTTTTACTTTACGCTTCTTGGTATGAGGTCGATCAGAGACCTTCAAGTCTCTTTTTAGGAAGAGAGCATAGGATGCTTGTGAGGTGACTTGGTCGCGGGAGCATTTGGTTGTAAAGGAGAAGGTGTGACATCGTGAGAGAGTTTGGTTGCTCTTTTCATGTATTGCTTGAAGTAGTCCTTCTTCTTGATATCTTACGTGAGAAGACAATCGAATTGGCAATCAAATACTTCTTTATCCGTACCTCTAGGAACATATTTCGGGTTTCCTAAAACAAATTCATCTTACGCTTTGTGTAAAGTTGATTCGGACCTAGGGTGAATTTATGAGTTTGTTGTAAGTCTTGGATAACAAGCTTAGAGAATCGATCTTTGAGATTACAAGCTTGTTACTGTTTCTTTCGACCTTGAGCATTGTTCGGAAATAGGTTCTATCGAGATATGAATGTGTTCATTGATAACGAGAATTCTTCCCAAATACGATTTGAGACATTCACATCAACCTATTAACGATTCCCATAGGATTTGCAAGATATGTATTCTCACTTTATCGAACCACAAGTTTTCCCGGATAAGCATAAGTTCGAGAATGGTTGTAATAGCTCTCGGGGTTGATACATGTGTCGGTGATGATGTCGGATGCTCTTGAAATCTTTGTTCGATAGCCCAACCAATTAGAAATACAATCGGATCGTCGACACGGGTGGAGATTCGAGCGAACGTCGGGGTTACATGGTGTGATTCAAGAGCCTTGCTCGAATATCGAATCAATTGTGAACTCCCTATTATCCGGTTTGCAAGAGTATTGTCTTTGTGATTTTGTTCCATTGAGCGGTGTTCGAATTGTTGAATGTAAATGGTCGGAATTGAGCATTGCTTAGTAATTGCCCGAAGAAGTTTGTGTTTTGAGGATGTCAATAGAAACTTTGAGTATCGGATTTTGTTGAAGCCTTTGTAGGTCTACGTGTGTTGCTTTTTCCAATAGCGCCCATTGACTCTGGGAAGAATTTCTTCGTCGAGAGAACTACGGATGATGCCGAGAAGGGTAACGCTCTTTTACGGGATTGAACTAGCCATTGATGGTGCGAGTAATCATACAATCACAGTAATGAATGGGAACAGGTTAGATGATAAATGGTAGATGAGACAACAATGAGAGCACCCTTATGACATAGACACATAAGTAGTCACTCGGAAGGGTTCCCAAAACACATGAGAGACATAAAGACAACTTCCTTACGAGAGATAATACAATGGAGTATAATATTACGAGATAAATATTCACATGACGAGCAGATAAGGGAATAACAAGCAAAAGAGAGCATAGCAAAGGGAACATGTCATGAGCCACAACACAAATGTAGAAGTGATATAACAAGTGTGTATGAGGAAAAAGAAACATTTTGGTTGTCGTGAGAGAAACCAAGTACCTTTTCCCTAAACAGACTTGACATAGCAGATTACATAGAGTGTGTAGACTCAACAAATTGAATTAGGAGTTCCTAAGTATAGAGAATGAGATCAACTATAACACTGGACCTTTGAACATTTTAATAACCCTTGACCCTAAGATAAATTAGCAACATGAAAGTGAACAATGTGGAGAACTTGTAAAAACAAGTCGCCAACACTAGAGTCATAGTCAAGTCGCTAATTGTTTATCACTCTAAATCGCCATGCTAATACGCTACCTTGTAAAGACAAGTTGCCATGAACAGTAACTAAACCAAGTCGCTACAAAACTGTAAACTAAGTCGCTAATATTACTAACTCGCTAACTTGTGAAGACAAGTCGCTATGAACAGTAACACTACCAAGTCGCTACAGATTTGTTGACTAAGTCGCTAATGTTTCTAATTCGCTAGCTTGTAAATACAAGTCGCTAACTACTAACTCATTGACCAAGTCGCTAGAATAAGGTGAACTAATTAGCTCTGAAGCGTAGTAAGCTAATAGCGCTAACTCGCCATGAAGAACATTCAAGCTAAGTCGCTACCAAGAACATGTTAAGTCGCTATCAAGATCATTCAAAATTCAACAGGCAAACCACCCAATCCACCAAACAATCATTATCCTTTCATGGTAACATATACAACAATCACAAAATAATGCACCAACACTTAGAATATATGCAATCATAATAATCATCAACCGCCCGAACCTAAGAGGAATCCAGCGATCACGATTACACGAGATGCACGTTCGAATCAGTAAGCGTAACAAGTTAGAAACACAACACAACGCTTAAGAGCTAAGATAAGAGTGATTGAGACAAACCTCTTGCTAAGTCGCTAGGTAGAGCAATTATACGAAGAAGAAAAAGCGAGAGAGAAAAAGGAAACTTGTTTGAGAAGAGATCGGTGTCGCTAGGGTATTCAAACTAACTTTGGCACTATGACACATTTGGTCCTCGTGGTTTTAGAATGAGAGGTAAAAGCGCTAGTGCAACACAACATTCACATATTAGACAAGTTTGGTCCTATGGTTTTGAGGAAGGGTGGTAAGATGCTAACACGGAATATAGACTAAGTCGCTAGCATAGATTATCACAATGATCAACATGAATCAATTAATCATTTAGACCAATAAGCATTTAATACTAGGCACTTAATACGAAGGTACACAATGATAATCCTATGAGCAAGATCGACCACAACCAACAAAACCATAACCCGATAGTTCGGAGGCAAGACACGACCTCAACTTACTAACGAGCAAGCATTATAACCGACGACGAAGCCAATGGCATAGGTAGTCAAGAAAAACATATACACAATCTCCCTCAATCAATGTCATCAAAGAACATTGATTGACATAAGATAACCACGATAAAAGAAACAAGAATATTTCAATTGTTCGAACTTCATCTATGATCCCGTGCCATTATTGAATGACATTTCTAGGACCGTAGATGTTATCGATATGATGAAAATATTCTTTATTAGATAGGAAAAACATGATAAAATTGTAAATTTAAAACATGATATGATGAAATTTTTTTTTTTTTTTTTTTTTTTTTGAGAAACTTGATTTATACAAAGATATGGAAGAGCGAGTCGATTCAAGAAGAATAGGAGTCAAAGTAAGTAGTGCATCAAGCTGTTGCACGCTATAGCTCTGAATGAACTATGTTCATTTCGATGGGAACCAAGTCATGAAGTTCACGATTGAGTTGAGCATTGTACACGAAAAGGCGAGAGCACATTGTCTTTGGAAGCACATGTAGACTTGTACATAGAAGAGTTAGTGACATTAGTCTCACATTTGGATGCATCACATTATAATCTGGACTTATCATTAATGGGGATCCTATTAGGTTCTACATTCTTGAAAAGTTTACTGTGGGAATCCACTGAGGCATGATCTAGGAATGTAAGTTCGTTTAAGTCCTGTAAACTTAAATAATCGCGGTGGGAATCCATTTGAAACTACGATTAGTTGAACTAAATGAGTGCCCAGCCTTGAATTGACTAATTGTGTAATACCTGAATTTCTAAAATTCACAAAAGACCAAAATACCCTTATGATCAAAAGTAAGAATAACTAGATAAACAGAATACCAAATGAGCTACGTAAATTGAAACCTTATAAGAAAATCACATATGATCCAAATAAATTTTGAATGACTTTGTAAAGTTAATTTTATAGTTTATGATTTTATAAAATTCATTTGTATTTTCCTTAATAACCGAATATATTTAAATGTTTTATAAAGAATTTAATTAGTAAAAGCCCAATATAAATATATACTATTAAGAGACCATTTAATTTAAGTCCAATACATATTAAAGCCCATAATAAAAATAATAAATCAAGTATATATACATATATTGGTCCTAATAACTCATTATTGCCGATTAACCTAAACCGACTCAAAACCCCTAATAAATCAATTCCGGTTTCCACAGGTTGGGACCATTTTTCTTGGACGAGATTCAAGGTATAGAAGGTGGGAAAAATAGTGATCGAGTTCGAGTTCTTTGTTTTAGTCGTGGTGTGTTTTGAAGGAATTAGGGTTTCGACAAAGGGGTTTTGTGTTTTCTTGTTCTATCGATTCAAGCTCATCAAGGGTATGTTTCTAATGTTGATTTCAGTCCTATAAGTCGTATATAACACATAAAAATTGGCCATGCATGATTTATATATCGTATGGAATTATTTGAAATCGAAACCCTAAAAAGCGTCGAATATACGAATGAGCTTATAATATCTTTAGAGATTATGAAACTATTTTTCAGAAGTTAGTATATGATATACAACCTGAATAAAATACATGTCCAAGGATTTGAAGCTTGTGTAAATTGTTTTGGGGTTTTCTTGATTCGAAAAGCATAAAGGAAAGGTTTTAAAAGGCGATTAGGGTTTTGTATAAACTAGGGTTTCCTTATAATCATGGAAGGTAATTAATGAAGTAGTAATGATAAGCTAATGATTGGTGAAACCTAGGTTTAGGCTTGTACTTGAAATTATAATTATTGGGTTTTAAATAAAGGTTTGGGTTGGTTTTGTAAATATTGAAACTTAAAGGTTATTTTTGTGATAAAATAAAGGTCTTAAGCGTATAAAAATAAGTGTGGGGTTAAACATGTAATATTGGATATTTAAAGGCCATACAATTGTATTTAATTTATTAGGTACATTTGTAAATTCTAAAACCTTTGGGTTAAAGGGTAAAATCGATAAAGTAAGGTGAGATTGTGAACTTAAAGATGTCAAGGGTGCAATTTGTAATTACGAGCAATTATGGGTTCAACAAGTGTAAATTGATTTTGTAGGGACACAAGAGTTTAAGTTAATTTCGTTTGTTATCATTTCGTTCTAGGTTAAATTGAAATCATTAAAAGAAGTAATAGGTGAATTTAATGTGTATTTAGTAATATTTAAAGAGTAAGGAAACCCTAGAACCTAAATAGAAAGTTGGTGAATTAATGAGGTATACCCTAAAATGTTGTAATTAAATGCATCACTAAAATGGGAATGATCGACAACTCTAAAAGTATTAATGAGATTAATCCGTTATACTAATAAGTATTAAATAAATCATAATCCGTGTAGATTCGTTGAGGGAGCGCGCGTTACTTCTTCATATTCCTACATTCGTTTCTTTTCTCTCATTGCTTTAAGGTGCGGATATTCGACCTTTTCGATAAAGGTCCTCATGTTTCCTTCTTTGTCATTCTCTTATGCTTATTAGGATTTCCTATGCCATTGCTATGAACCACATTACGAATGTTTGATTTGTTACTTATCGAACTTATGATCTAGTGAACTATGCCATATCGGATGTGAACTTTATGTTAAGAAGACTTTGATATGTGTAATTGATGAACTTTGCTATATTTGAATATGAGCCTTATGATAAGATGTTATCGATAAGTGATATGAAATCTTTATGATGATGTATGATCGTGTCATTTATGACAAGTTGTTTGACCTAAGTTAGTTTGACACCGAGCCAAATATAACTAGTCATGGGGTTCCATGTCCGTATCGTTGATGCACCTCGATATGACTCTGAGGTAATGAGAGTGATGTTACGCCGTCCCTTATCATGTCATTATGAGCTCAGTATATGTTATGGCCAATATTTGTGCGTGGGCGTATGGATGCATCCTAGATCGATACATTATCCGATATGATTTGTCCGGTGAATGATGTAGGTGTGCAATCGCGTCTTCACAACCGGGAGCTAGCTACTCCAAATTATTTGCTAAGATGACTCATGCATATGTATGATGATTTTGATATGATATGTTACGGGCTCGAGGTAGTTAACTAAATCAGTATTTGCTAATTATGTGATAAGTATTCGATTATGTTTTGGTATGTTAAATGCTTATGATTATGTCTTGACTTATTATATGTTATACATGTGTATGCTATTGTATGTTTATGTGAATGCCATCTACTATGCTTAAATATGATTAGTATCTTTGTAATCGATATTATGATAGTTTATCGTTATGTGGATTCGTTAGTGCGTGAGATGAATGTGTTAGTGTGATAGTTAGTATTTTATAAGTTTAATATGTATAGTTTGATCGGTTAATTTTGGTAACTTTGCGTAGATGTTAGTGTTTTATTGCCTATGTGATCCGCCATATACGAACTCTGTGATGTTAGGATTTGATCGAGGCTGGTTTAGCTTATGATATCTGTTTGGATAATTGCTAATGGTTATGCTATGTTTTGCTTGGTCTTTCTAATTATAGTTATGCACTATGTTTCTATTTGTTTGTGTATTGCCATGATTTGAGCTGCTAATTTCATTGTTGAAATATTGAATTAAATACATTAAATGTTGATTAATTGATTTGTATGAATGCCATGTTTATTTTGCTAGAAGCTGCTCCGTTAGTTTTGAGACTTTCCGTTTGGCTTATATGTGTCTGTTATCTTGATATGTTGTATGTTTGGTTGTCTGATGTGTTTGTGTTTGTGTCTTTAATGTGCTATGTGATGTCTAAAGCATTATGTGGTTGCTTGGATTTACGTATATTTGTGCTTCCAGAATCCGAAAATCCTTAAATCATTATTTCATTTTGATTTAGTATTTGTATATTTATTCTGTTTTAGCTTTTGTTTCGTTATATCCGTTCCTTGGGCTTTGTAAGCTCAGCCGCACTTTTCTTTTCCTGCGGCAGGTATTAAGCATTCAAGATAAGCTTATGGGATAGCTGATCTGGGTTGAGAGTAGAGATGAGAGCAAGACTTTGACCATAGAGATCTTAGATTTATTTTGAATATAAGTTATTTATATTATCTTTTGTAAGTTTTTGTAAAGGCTTCCGCTATTATACATTAGTTAAAGTTCTGATGTGAAACCGTATTGTGATATCTTTACCCTTGTCGGGTCGGGGTGTTACAAATTGTCCTTTTGTGGTCAGAGAATTTCTTAGGGGATTGATCTGTCAGATGATTTTTTGCATGAGACCTAGTTAAACTTATTGCATTTCAGATCTGTGAATGATGACCATTAGTCCTATGCTTGGGATTCATCATATCTGAACTAGGCAATGAAGTGAGTGGTTTTGACAAAACAAAGCGATTATCAACTTGGGATGTAGGCTTAGATTTTAATGGTTTAGCTCTTTCAGACCTATAGGCATTAGGTTGTTTAATAACTGTTCGTTTCAAGTTGTTCTGAACATTTGACTTTCCCAAAGTTGAAGGTTTTGCAAACTTAGTGTTCATCCTATTTCAACATGCTTCTGAGCTCATTTTTTAGTGCAACAATATTGAAGCTCTTATCCTGAATTTGTGCTTTGAGGTCATCAATATCTTTCATCAAGAGATTAGATTGATTGACTAACTTAGAGTTTGTTTCCTCAAGGTTCTTTCTTAAATGCTCATTTTCTCTTAGAAGGTTGGACACACATAGAGCTAGTTCGAATTTCTAGATTCTAGTGTATCACTCATCTCATGACAGTCATATTTACGGGCTTACGAAAGAAGCGATTTAATTTCTTATGGTCGAATCTTTGTCACGAATCGGGATTTTAAGCGATTAATTTCAAAAATTCTCTAAATTCGGAAGTTCCAGTTACTACACTTTTTTTGCATAAAACATTTCATTCTTATGTTGTATTTCAATTTGTAAAGAGATACAGTGTTTTCAAGAATTGAAAATTTGTTTGAAAGCTCATCATATACCTTTTTTTCAATCATGGTACTTGCATTAGATTCAGACAAAACAAAGATTGATTCCACATTGTTATGTTCGGGGTAAGAGTCATGTACCTTTTGTGGAATTTGTGTGATCGAAAAGTGTACCTTGTTGATTGATACCTTTTACGATTCTCGAGAATTTGAGATCGGTCTTGTTCTCTTCATCCTTTTCCATCACAATCGAGATTACGCAATCGGTGTCTTCTGTGGTTCAAGCTGGAATGAAGCATGACACGTCATCATTGTTCCATGGACACTCTTGACACTCATTCAATTCCTTGACTTGTTATTCTCTTTGCGGCTTCCTTGATGTATGTTTCCATATTACTCATAAGTTGAATAAATGAGTTTACGAACTCATGAATTTCCATTCCGTGTGCTTCTTGAAAGACATTCCGGTCATGATATTATCAAAATCGAGGAGTATTCTTCCGGGTAAGTGGGTGAAATTGGTTGAAGATGGTTTGGAGAAGCGACATGAGAGTCATCGGTTGAGAGCTTTTCTTTGGTAATTTGAAACCTCGGTCGTTCTAGGTTAAGCAAAACAGTTCTTGTTAAAGTGGGAAAATCACGAAGGATGGCACAACTTGTTCGATCCATGGTTGTGGATAAGAGTAATTTGAGAAGTGGATCGAGATGTTGAAACGGCTCACGGGTGCATTCCACATTCTTAGTATCATCGAAGATATTAAGGTGACTTATTTGAGTTGTTACGATTGATCGATCTTGAGTCATTAAGTGTGTGGCCTTGAGATAGGCATTCTGTTTCACTATTCGTCTTTGTGTCATAGAGAGCAAGTACTTTGGTGATTAAAGAATCCGTGATGGTGACATTGTGTTATTATGAATTACTCCCCAGTCTCTAGAGAATTTAGAATCAATTCGCTACCAACTAAATAGCACTAATCCCAAGTCACTAGAAGATACTACACCAAGTCGCCAACACTTAATTCGCCACCACGCTAAGTCGCTAGAGTTCCAAGTCGCTGGCGGATGTAAGTCGCTAAGTGGTAACTCGCTAACACTCAGTCGCTAGCAAAATTCGTGACAATTAAGCTACTCAAGTCGCTAACGATGCAAGTCGCTAAAGAGCAACTCGCTTCTGGACCAAGTCGCTACCACAGAGTCGCTACCCGTGGTGGAGAGTCCACTACTTGTCTTGTAAATCGCTAGATGTAACTCGCTAGGTCTAAAGCTGTTACTCGCTATAAATTAATGAAGCAAGTCGCTACGAAGAAAATACTCCAGTGAGCTAAGTCGCTAGCTTGAAAACCATATAAACATCACTTTTCAATTCAAAACAACCTAACCAAGATGATTCAAGCTTACCAAATGAAAACCTAAACACTTGTGATGATTCTAAACATAAAAGTACCAACAAAATTCAAACTTTAACACAAGAAATCAACCAAATGATGCAAAACCACTAAACTTTTTCAAACTCAAAACCACCTAAAACCACTATAAATCCAAAGATGTGCAAGATATGATCTAACCATGGATCTTGATACCAATTGTAAGATATAACTTTTCACATACACATCATAACATTAACACAATGAGCACATAGATGGTTTTAGAGAGAAAGAGTGGGACATTCTAGTGAGAGAAACTTGTAGAATATTAGATTACCAAAGAACATCCAACCCTCTACCTTGCATGTTTGAGGGTATTTATAGGTTACAAACTAAGCGACCTCCTGACGGCACATGGATCGGGGATACGATGGGTAAAGACTCGACCTTCCTCCACGGTGTTGCACTAAACTGCTTTTAAGCTACTAACTAACTAATTAACTACATAAAAGCGTAACTAATGACCAATCTACGAGCTAACTTGTGCTAGATAATGGTTGGGGTGGTGACTCTTCTATCTTGGAATTATCTAATTCCTAACGAGTTGCCTCCACTAAGCGCTTTTCTTTATTTAAGAGTCTTGTAGCTAGACTCATAGTCGTGCTCGTTGCCCTAATCTTAGAGGCCCATTCGATCTCCTTAACTCTTCTTTCATCACGAATATATTCAGGGCCCTAGTTCAAGACAAGCGGTGTAGTAAACTTTGTTCTTCAGGTCTACTTGAATCTTGGGAATGTTATCTACATCTAAATTATCCATGCCTCAAAATTCTTATTTTGTGGGGCATTATATATTAACATTCTCGGTTTCATTTGAGAACTCGATTATCCCTTTCTCTTTATCATAAACCATCTTAGACTCTTCTATAAATGGTTTCCCAAGTATCACATCTCCTAAAACCCATCAATGATTCCTTTGACATTTTCCGAATCATGAAATCACACCTATATGTGAAGTTACCTATGAACACGTGCAATCCCTTAACCCTCCCACATAGTTACTTGCTTTCCTAGGGCGAAAGGGGTCCTCATAGGTTCTAGCTTTTGCTCATGATCCAATTGTAATAGAGCCTAGACATTATATTCATGGGTGCCTTATAATCAATGTAGGTGTGATCCCTGTATAAGTATCCAATCATACACGGTATTTTGATGTTTTAGGGTTTCCTTCCTTATGAGGCTCGAAGGTGGTCTTGGAAAATTAACCACATTATGGTGATAAGCGGTTTCTTTCCTTTTAGGGTATGAATCAAAGTACTCCCTAAGTTCTCCCTTCTCCTTACTATCCTCCATAATTTCTAACATCTTATAATCTCCTTCTTCTAGATCATCATCCGAATCACTTGTAGTCGAATCACTATCTAGAGGTTGATCAGTTCATAAGGGCTTCCTCAAGTGTATTCTCAATTATCATATTTAATTTCCTAAGCTCTCCAATCTCACTCATGATACGGGCTCGAAGTTGGTTAGCGGTTTGGGTCAAGCGATGGGTATTTGTTTGGTGGTGAAGCATTTTTGGTTGTTGGTTATCGAGTGGTGGTTGGTTATCACCTTCCATGATGAAAAGTGATGGGATTACGAACAAAGGTCACGAAGAAGGGATAGACTAAGAGAAAGCTAAAAATGAGAAAATTTACTTGATAGGAATCAAGCAAAGAAACCTAAACGAGGTGGACTACTAACTAGCTATTCTATTCCCCGCGTGACGCAAAAAATTGATAACGCTACACGCGTTGTTCGGGGTCAAGGAAACTTCCTTTCCTTGAGCAAGTTTTATAACACCCTAAGCGGTGAACCTAATCGTTGTAGTGTAGTAATTAGGGTAAGCCACGGTATTGATATCATTCTCTGGGGAATAGGAATGCTAGTAAGGAGTTACTACGCTAAGGTTAAGGTTGAGGAAGATTATTTTTATCTTTTATATTTTATGAAATGGAAAGGTACGAATCTCGGGTATTGGATTTGAGGGTTGGTATTTCTACCGATTACTCTACTATTATCTAATTATCTAAACTAAGGTTGTGGGAGTCTATGTCTAATTAATGTGTGCTCGTATGATAGTTTAAAGATGTGTTTACTTAGGTTGTATTACTCCTTAATTATCTCCTATTGATGGTTGAGTTGTCACGTCCTTATTCTTAGTTGCGTTGTGTGTCTAAAGTTGTAGGGTATCGTTTCTCCTAACTCTTTGAACTTACCAAAGGGTCTCGCCTACAAACCCACTAGGGATGATAAACTCCTACTCTAAGGCGCTCTTTGGATGGTTTAGCCTACAACTACTCGGTAATTATATTCTAAGGTTCACAACGATGAATCAAGCATTAAATACACAACGAATGACCCATCGCATTACTAGATCATTAATCAACTAAGATAAGAAACAACCAATCAATATTCAATAATTAAGTTTCATACTTTCTAAGCAAACACACAAATAAATTAGCGGACATGGAGAACATGCAAGCATACACACAAATAATCAAAGACATAATTGAATTAATGAAGTAAAGACTTATCTTGATGTAAGATAGGGTTTATAACCCTAAAATCTTGTACAAGACACCTTAGGTTTAGTTTTAGGTTTTCACCCAAAGACTCTCTTAAAAGCGAAAAATTCGATTCTATATATAAAATTACATGCGCGGCGTCACCTTATGTTTAGTGGCGTCGTCGTGTCGCCAAATCATTAGGGTTTCGTCTTGGCCATGTTAACCTTGCGCGGCATCACCTTATGTCCGTGACGCCGTCTCTTGACTTCGGCGTCATCTCGAATTGCATCTAGGCCGCCCGAGTAGCGACGGCCTACTCTTTACAACCGGACGTCGTCGCTTGAAAATCTGAGTTTTGGGTTACGGACCGTCACAAAAATCTTGGGACGGCGTCGCATTAGCACCGACGCCGCGCTTCTAATTTCAAACAGCTGTGAGTGTCTCGATTTTGACTTTGACCATTTTCTTCATATATTCGCCTTTTCGTCCAAATAAGTGCCATTCCGACATTTTGCCTTCAAGAGACCTAAAAAGTGAAAAGGAATGATATTAAGCAATAACGGATACAAAAGTGATCAGATAAGGACTTAAACGACCCCTCAAAATGGTACCTTTTAAAACCTTATCACTTCCTAATTCTGCTTATCAAATGTTTGTGGTAGACTACTATTATGTTTATGTTTGCTTGTAGCCTTTTTTGATTGTGGTTGATCATCTTCAGAGCTTGAATGATAGCTAGAGACATAGCTTGAAATAGACATGGAATCTGAGCTTGAATCATTGTTTGGTAAATGCCATGGTCGAGGACACATGAGCTCATCAAATGAGCTTGAGGATGATGAAATGTAGATTAATTCTGGATTGTTGTTGAAAATCATGGTAGAGATATTTAGAGAAAGTGTTATTGTTTTGAAAGGTTATGTGGGTGTATTGTTGTTAATTTATAAGTGAAATTGAATGTAAATGCAATTAAGTGTGAAGTGTAGGCAAGTTGTTAGTAAAGTCAGTTAATAGTGAAGTTGTAGGTGAAATATGGTAAATGCAATTCAATGCACTTTTTTTGGTTCTAGCACTGTGTTTGACTTTTACATATTTACTTGGATCAAAAGTAGCATTTCTGGTATTAGATGTGCAGTTTCATCGAAACCATAACAAATCAATTCCTACCACACTACATAACCATTAAATTTGGATGTGCAGTTCCTACCACACTGCATCAACATTAAATTTGACCAAAACACAAATTGAATAAAGTAATATTGACCAAAACATAAATTGTCTTAACCAAAACACAATAAACCATAACATACATAAAAGTGTGAATTGTAGGTAACCAAAAATAAAACATATCTTAAAGAAACATACTGCATCAGTGTTTTACATAAACTCCATAACTACATTATATAAACCAAATTAGAACAAAACTTTTGTAAATCCCCTGCATAACTACATTATAAAAAACTAAAACCTCCTGCATCTCAATTCAAAATTATTGCATCAAACAGACAATCACTATTACAAAATTAAGCAAACACATCAAAGTGAAGAAACAACCAAAGAAATTTAAAATGGTAATAGATGAAAATATCAAAGTGAATATTAAGATGTTTAAAAGGATTAATGAACGTGTGTTAAAGATGTTCGACTATTAGTTTACAATTGGATGTTTAGATTTTATTGGATTCTTATTTTTAATATTTTTTTATTACTGAATTTTAGAAAGCATCTATTTGAAATGAAAATGAAATACTAGGGCATCAGTGTAAATTCTACTGCATCATAATGCTAAACTTTTACTGCATCTGTTAGGAATTAGAAATTCCCAGTATTAAAGAGTCGGTCACCTCAAGTATATGTAATCGTTAGAAAGCTCGTAGTCGTAGTTCCTTTTAGTTAAGTAGTATTTAGTTAAGTAACATCGTGGAGGACGGACGGTCTTTACCAGCTGTATGCGATCCACGACCCGTTGTGTGGCGTTTTATGTAAGACTATAAATACTCTACCTTCCAAGGTAGAGTTGGAGCTCATAATAATATCTTTCACTTTCTCTCACTAAGTTCCCAAAACCTCTAACTTTCTCTCTCTAGAATTCCACTTATACGCCACCTTGTTCTTATGGTTTGATGTGTATGTGAAAACTAATATCTAACAATTGGTATCAAGAGCCAAGGTTTGATTATACCTTGCACATCTTTGGATTTCTAGTGGTTTTTAGGTGGTTTTTGAGTTTGAAAAAGTTTAGTGGTTTGTGCATCATTTGGTTGATTTCTTGTGTTAAAGTTTGGATTTTGTTAGTACTTTTATGTTTAAAATCATCACAAGTGTTTAGGTTTTCATTTGGTAAGCTTGAATCATCTTGGTTGGGTTGTTTTTGGATTAAAAAGTGATGTTTATGTGGTTTTCTTGCTAGCGACTTGACATTCGGACTTTATTCTTCGTAGCGGCTTGCTTTGCAATTTCGTGGCGAGTTACAGTTTTGGAGCTAGCGACTTAGATCTAGCGATTTACATTACAAGTAGTGGACTCTCCACTACGGGTAGCGACAGTGGTAGCGACTTGGTGCATGTGAGTTGCTCTTTAGCGACTTGTATCTTTAGCGACTTGAGTAGCAATGCTCGCCAAAATTTTGCTAGCGACTTGAGGCTTAGCGAGTTACTACTTAGCGATTTGCATTTGTCTAGCGACTTGGGATGTAGCGACTTAGTAGTGTATTAATTAGGTCTTAGCGACTTGGTTCAAAGGTTATAGCGACTTGGTTGATTTTTACGAAGAAGAGGTTTGACCAAAGTTGACTTTTACGTCAAAACTTCAAACGCCATAACTTTTGATCCGTAACTCCGTTTTGTTGAAATACCATCAAAACGACGAAGCGACTGAATATTGTGAAGTTTCACCACGATGTCGTGAAACGAATTTTCGAGGCCCAAATCCTCCGAAAGGAAGTTATTGAGCTTTAAGTTTTAGACCTAAAATTCTCCGTAAAAAGCGTGCATCAACCAATCCAAATCTCAACCAATCAACATTTCACCTTTCCTACGAACAATCTAAAGTCCTATCACACAATCGTCTTTCATTGTATCATTCTATCGGTCATCTTAACACCCTCTCGGTCATTGCTTAACGGTTTCGTCTTGATTTTAGTAAAATCCCGCGAAAGATTCTATTTCTCGGTTTAAATCATGAGCGTGTAAAATCCCGTGCATCCTTCCACATCATGTCTTACTCTCTTGACCCAATGATTTGAAGTGCTTAAAGCTGTATGATGTTGTGGACAACAATGATAATGTATGCTACATGAGCGATTAAAGATGATTGAATTAAGCAATGAGGATGTGAGATCTCCGTGTTCGAATCTAATGAGAGAATTGCACCGGTCAAGCTACGGAATGCCATGCAAATGAAATGCAAGATTGAGCCCTATCGGCTACTTCATTTGCACCTCATACAGATGTTATCCATAGTCGGGATCGAACATGTAGTGCTCTTTTCGCTGGGACTTACCTACATTGACAAGAAGCTTCTTTGTTGAACTTAGAACATTTAAAGCAACAACTTGATAGTGAAGAGGCTCAAAAGGATGGTTCGGTCGACTCTTCAAGTAATCTACAAACAATTTCACCATTCATCGATGGGGAATATTCAATGATTCGATCAACACTTATTGGAATTTCCTTCAAAAACATCTTGGAATGGAAATTCAGAATTCATTGAGATATTTATCCAACTCATGGATAATGTGAAAAAGTACATTGAGAAACCGCACAAAAGGATGAAAAAGTGAATGAGTACCATATGCAGTTGAAAGATTGTTGTGATAAGTTGGGTAATGTATCGTGGAAGAATCGGGTGTTCTTGATGCGAGAATGTTAGAGAAAACGAATAATGATGAGTCGAACAATGCTAAAATTGAATCTTCACAAGAGCGAGGTGCACCACCACAACCCGTGCAAGCTAATGCAAAGGAACGCCCATGGAAGCTTGAGATGTACCCAAGATAGAGATGCACCGCCACAACCTATGCACGTTAATGCAGAGGAAAGTTGCATGAAGGTTTCGCAGTACCTAGGTATGCATCTTCTTCTCAAAATTATGATTATGAATTGCATGAGTACACCGCATTTGTGCTCGATGATTCCTTGACCACCGAACTCAATACATATAAGGATCAAGTTGCCATATCTGAACAGTGCTAAGTTTGAACTTACCACTCGTGAGCGTGAGATGGATATCCAAATCGCATAATTATTAGAAAAAGTAATTTTAGAGAGAAGTATTAAAACAAGAGTTAAACTCCTTACAAGAAAAGCTTTCCAAAGCGCTAAGCAAAACACGAACTTCAAGAAAATGTTAAAATGCTTAAGCAAGAATTCAAGGCTAAGGAATCAAAACTTTTGAATGATTTTTCCAATCTAAAACTTTGAAAAAAGCTTGAAAATAAGTTGTGCGTACAAGGAATACCATTCAAACCGCTCACATGATCACTAAGCATCGAGTCTTAAGCAATAAGCATAGCATTCCCTTGTCGAGGAACCAAATCAGAGGTAATTAAAAGGCTAGAAATGCTCATAAGGTGCTTTATGATGGTAATGAAATCCTTAAGCCTAGGCGTAAACCTAGTTGCGTTGAGTGCACCGAGAAGATAAGAAATCTTATGAAGTCACTAGGGAGAAAATGAATAAAAAGCTAGAAGATCCTGAGTGTAAAAAGAACAAGATAACGATAAAACCCCATGATTACACGAAGGAAAATAGGATATCCTTAAACATGTTTAAGCCTCAGACTCTATTGACCCCTGAACAAGTGTTCTGGAAAAAGGATATGGACTTGCAAAGAGCTGAAAATCTTGTTGAAAAGAATCCCCCTTGTAGGAAGTTCCCTAAAGCGACTGTGTATCCTCCAAATACACCAATGCATTTAGTTCCTAGAACTATTGCCACTAAGAGCAAGACCTTAATCAGTCAATATGTTATTCTTCAACTATTTGTCGATTTTGAGAAAACTTGTAAGAAAAGGATCACACCCACTGGGATAACTAAAGGGGAAAGGGGTTTTGAGCAAACAAAAGAATGCTATCTAACAGAGGTTATGCCTTTCTTTAAACTATTAAAAGATCATTTTGAGAGTCTTAAAAAGGGGATAAAATCATATAATAAAGAAATGGAAAAGGAATTTGATGCAATGATAGTTGAGGTTAGTGACTATGAGCGAGAATTAAAATATAATGAGATTGAGAGGAATAACTTGCATACCTTGAATGAGAATCTTATTTCCGAATGTATTACTCAAGATGTGTTTTACATCGCTACTAATTGTTCCATTAATGCTTCTCAATTTCATGAATTATCTATTGCTCGAAAGTCTCCATGATCGTGTCATTGAGCTTGAAAAACTAATTCTAAATTGCATGAGAAAATTGAACAGGATGATCATGATAACTGGTGAAACAGTTTTCTAAATTGGAAGTTGAGCATCTTGCTTTGCAATTAAAATATCAACATCTAAAAGAAAATGTTAAAACCTCAAATATCAAGACATCCTTGGATGCTCCTGAATTTGATGCGGTTTTGAAATTAGCAAACGTGATGAATGATTCGAGCTCATTGTAACACGATCGGAAGATTGAGAACCCAAGTCTCACAACCGAAATGTGAAAAGAAGGATGTGACCGGTTCCCATATGCCTCCACCTTTAGATTCTCGAATTTCCAACTTCAAAACATAATTGATAACTTGCAAAAGGAAAATGATTGTTTTAAAGTGAAATTTCAAAGGTTAATAATCAAAACAAAGAGTTATGTGATTCATTTAAAGTTAATCATGATAAGCAAATTGAAAAGACAACTTCTTTACTTAACGATATTGAGAATCAAGCGTGAGGTGAAAGGAAAGTTGCCAATCCCCAATTGCAAATACTGTTCCTAAGGTTTCGCTTGTGATAAATATGCTATCGATATGTTATATATTCCCCACCATTAGGAATAATGAACTTGCACATAAAGCATATCTCTCATACCTTAAGGAAAGTTTGAAGGTCTCCGTGAGATTGTTGAAGATGAAAGATTAGAAAACCTTTTGATAGTACTATAGCCTATGCTGCATGGATGCCAAACGATCTCGGGAACTCTTAGAGTATGTAATTGTCACAAGTCCGAAATCTAGCAATAGGCAAGATAGAATAGTTGTACCTTGTTCTATGCCTAAAGCCAAGCATGTGACCCTTGATATGCCTTGTTCCATGTCTAAATTCAAGCAAGCAACCGTGATGTGCCTCCTAGAATTTCGAGATCCCAGACTTCTAGACCCGAATGCGAAAGTAGTGAAGCCATGTAATGTTCCCATCGTTACTTCTACAGAGATGTTAAGATTGACACTAAAGTTAGCGAGTCAAAACCTAGAAGCAATGCAAAGAAGGATAGGATTACGCAAACTAAAAGTGTTAATAATAAGGAAGTGAAAGAACACCATAAGGACAAGAAGTTTGATTTGAACAAAAGAATCGTGTTAGTTCTAGTATTAGCTCTAAGCTATCGAAATTAATTCGAGGTCGATGCTATCGCAAAACATGTAAAAATGTTTATTTTCCGTAATCATGATAAATGTGATGTGTTATTTACGAGATCTAAGAATCATACCCCAGTTAAGAATGTTTGGAAAGAAAAAGCAGTTAAGCAATCTTGAAACCTACAGGAAGGTTTTACCAATGTAGGATTTCGGTGGAAGCCAACAGTCGAATGTTCACGAATGGCAAACCTTGCTCTTTAACTAGATCCACTATGCCGAGAATAGTGCACATTAAGGTTTGGAAGCCAACCGGTAGAATAATCCCTTTAAGCACAAAATGTCATTTGACTAAGTCTCGATGCTTCTACTAGTTCACTCCTAGGACAATGCCATTGCATCTAGGGTTTCTCACGATTCAAAGACCATTTGTGCTAACCAAAAGGAACCCATTAGCACGTGGGGATCCAATGTTTCCAATTCTCGTCTTTCGCTCATTGTCCAAAGCGGTCGTTACAAATCGTCCCTTGGTATTTGGATTCGGTGGCTCTAAACATTTGACCGGGCTCTTAACAATGACGTCTGCTCACTTGATTCCAGCCTCGTACTTCATCATAATGGTGTCTGCAGATAACACTTGAGCCCCGTTCTTCAAAGAAAAGAAAAGTGTACTCTCTTACGCGCTTTATCTTCGATTAATGAGAAATTTCTCATGAATGGCCATACCCATCTACATTCTTCATCAAGAAGCTTCATGTTTTCCACACTCATTCGGTCATCAAGTGGATCTCGCTCATTGGTGTATACTCTTATTCAATTGTTAAATCAAAATGGCAACCGGATGCAATTTTTGAGGGAAAAGAGTGAATATACTACATGATGATGGATGTTTGAATAATGGTTATACCTTAATTTTGATGATGATGAGTGTATATTCTTTTGATGAAGAGTGAATTTACTAAGGATAACTGGGATTCATTGTTTTGATTTTACTAACGATAAATGGGAATCAACGTTTGGGATTCATTGTGATTCAAAGATATGTTTGATGAGTACTTTAAACCTCCGGCGAATGTTGATCATCCGACTCAAGCTCATGCTTGGTTTTATTGACTCAACTGGTTCACCATCTAAGAAGTACTTCTTGGAATTCTCAAGAAACCTTATCTCCGCTTATTTCACAAGGCGTTTATAATGACTATCATGATATTGTAAGTTGCACTATTGAATAATGATCCGCTCTTTGGTATTCCTGTGCCAAATCTTCACGGATTGTTGTTCATGGATAATGATCCGCTCTTTGGTATTCCTTTGCAAAATCTTTCACGGATTATTGTTCCTCTCATTGTGCTCGCTATAAATCAACCACATGAACATTAAGGAAAATGACTACCTCATTCGCTCGAAGACATTTGTGGTGAATCTTCCGGATCGGTCTCTACATGTATACCTTTAGGAAGAATGCATTAATGTCGAAATCATTTGTTCGGTTCATTCGGTGGATCGACGACATCCGGTTGTACGTTTATTCACGTGTTGGGCATTTGACAAAAGGCGATTACTTGAGCTAATCAATTATCACTAATTTGAGATTGAAGTTAAATTTCAAAGCGTGTTCTTATTTGATAACTTGCTCGGGTTTAAGAATTTTAAGTTGAAGACTTGGTTTATCTAGTTACCATTTGTCGAGATCCGGTTAACTATCACTTTAAGGAGTTACATAGTTTTACTCGGTGACACACGAATATGACGTTGTGGATAATCGCAGAGGTGTTAAAGTCTCATACTTTGGTTGAGTATTGAGTACTTAGAGATTTGCTTGAAGCATAAATTCTCGACCTTTGTTCTTCCAACATTAGTGCAAGCTTAAGATGCAAATGCAGAAATTCTTCTTGATTTCAAGTTTGGTATATCAGTTTTCTTCATCAGTGGTCACTTCAAATTGTCCAAATATGGGTTGATAAAGATAGTAGAGAGAGTTTCTATCGCGGTGGTCCTATGGCTCTGGACAATCCAGTTTTGGACCATCACTCAAAACAGTCCCATTGGTTCATCCTTGTACCAAATCCTCTCCAACGACTCCATATGTACCTCCATGGAAGATGATTTAAGGAAATTGTTCGATCCAATGTTTGATGAACACTATGAAACAAATGCGGATGAAATGTCAAATCCATCAACAGGCTACTCCTATCCACATGAATGAAGTCAACCCTTGGTCTCAATCTCATTAAGTCAAGAAGCGCTGCCGATCACTCGATCTCATCAATAAATCATCAATCTTCGATTGTACATCATGGAACCGTATGCGGCGTCAATGATGAAGTTAATCCCTTTGCTACCCCGGAGATGCTCCATTTGAAAACATATTTTCTCCCGAATCTTCATCGAACCATCTTCTTGGAGACATCGACTCTGCTACTTGGTCCCTCAACAACTACCACATGAACACCTCGGAAAATGGACTCATGATCATCCATTAGACAACATCATTGGAAATCCTCTCGTCCAAAGATCCACACGGAAACAACTTGCAACCGATGCCTTATTGTGCTTCTTCAACTCCGTACTCTCTAAGATCGAACCAAAAGATGTCAAAACCGCCATGAGTGAAAATAGCTGGTTCAATGCCATGCAAGAAGAAATTCACGAGTTTGATCGACTTGATGTATGGGAGTTAGTACCTGCTCCAGACTGTGCTATGATTATTGCTCTTAAATGGATCTTCAAAGTGAAACTTGATGAGCATGGTGATGTGTTGAAGAACAAGGCTCGATTAGTTTCTAAAGGATATCGTCAAGAGGAGGGTATAGACTTTGAAGAATCTTTTGCTCCAGTTACTCGAATCGAGGCAATCGAATCTTTCGCTAATCTTTGCTAGTAAGAACATGGTAGTATATCGATGGATGTGAAGACGGCATTTCGAGCGGAGATCTTAAAGAAGTCGCTCACGTCGCCCAACTGAAGGATTTGTGAATCAAGAGCATCCTACTCACGCTTATCGTTTGAAGAAGGCTCTTTACGGTTTAAAGCAAGCTCCAGGCATGGTATGATACCTTTGTCAAAGTTTCTTCTATCAACCGGATTCATCAAAGGAGCGATTGATCCTACATTGTTCACCGAAGTCGTGCAAACATTTAATTCATGTTCAAATTTATGTTGATGATATTATTTTTGCTTGACAGATACAATGGAATGTGATCGTTTTCAAATGAAATGAGTTCAAAGTTTCAAATGTCAATGATGGGACAAATGTCATTTTCTTGGGATTACAAATTTCACAAAGTCCGGAGGCATTTTCATAAATCAATCTAAATATGCAATGAGAGATTTTAAAGAAATTTGGATTTGATTCAAGTGACCTGTTGACACCCCCATGATTGACCGAACCAAACTAGATGAGGACCTCTCGTGGATCATGATTGACCAAACAAAATATCGTAGTATGATTGGATCCCGATGTACCTCACGGCTAGTAGACCGTACATCTTGTTCGTTGTTTGCATGTGTGCTAGATACCGTGCTAAGCCTACTAAAAGCACCTTGAAGCGGTTAAGCGGGTCTTCGGTATCTCAAGGAACCATCAATATGGGACTTTGGTACCCAAAAGACACCGGTATGTCACTAACGGCCTATGCAGATGCCGATCATGCAGTTGTCAAGATACGTCAAGCACGTCTGAGGTGCTCGGTTTTGGGTGATAAGCTTGTGAGTGGTCTTCAAAGAAGCAAATGAGTACTTCTATTTCCTCTAGAGGCGGAATACATAGCCATGTCATCCTGTTGTGCTCAAATCTTATGGATGAGATCTCAATTATCGACTATGGCTTTGAATTCAACAAAATCCTTTGTCTTGTGATAATAAAAGTGCTATTGCTCTCATGCAACAACGTTCAACACTCAAGAGCAAAGCACATCGACATTCGACATCATTTCATCGAGAACAAGTGGAAAAAGGTGTGGTGGAACTCTATTTTGTGAGGTCCGAATATCGGTTAGCGAACATCTTCACCAAAGCTCTCCCTAGAGAACGTTTTGAGTTTATTCTTCCACGACTTGGCTTGAAAAGCCTACAACCGAAACACTCAAACGTCTTCAGGAGGAAGGCGAGGAGTAAAGGTCTATCTTCATCTATCTCTTGTAAATATTTATTCGAAAAACAAAATACAAAATTATAAAACTTTCAAAATCCATAAAAATCGAAAAATTGAAAAATCTTCAAAAATATTGTCAATTTGTCATGTTTTTCTCGGTTCGATAATATCTACGGTCTTTGTGATATCATTCAAAGAATGACACGGGACTTTAGATGTTGTTAATTCAATAAAAATATATATATATATATATATATATATATATATATATATATATATATATATATATATATATATATATATATATATATATATATTTTGGAGAAAAAAAATTGAGAATCTATCTTAAAAAATTATTATGGTTTATTGTCATTTTCGTGCAATAACCGGTTTTAAAAGAAAGAACGAGCCATGTTTTATCACGCTTTCAAAATTCCATGCTCGATTCTATAAACATTTATCTCATTGAAAACTAAATGCTTTGAAAATAACTCGATCTCTATTTTTGATAATCATCGGGACTTATTTGTCAAAATCTCTATCTCTCAATCAACAACCTATGTCATTGATTGAGGGAGAATGATTTCAATTAAATTAAAAGTTATTTAGCATTAAACATTTTCAAAAGATGTACATGCATGTTTTATCAATGGAGTTTAAAGTCTTAAATCCGATCCTTATCGCTTAAAACGCTTTCATAATCAAGTCACAATTCTCCTTAAAGCTTTCAAAATCAATTTAAATCTATAAGAGATCACAAATCTCAAATGATTTGATAATTGTGATCGGGGAGAATGTGTGATTTAAATTGGATTTAAACCGATAATTCGGTAAATGGTTTTATAAGAATGTACATGATGTCCTCCCGCATGTGACAAACGATTTCAAATTTTCAATGCACATGTTGAGGGGAGCATCTATCTTAAACCTATAATTTGAAACGTGATCATTTATCTCATATGCGCAGTTCCTCTAGTATGTGTAAAACTCCTTTCAAACCTAGAAGCACATATTGAGGGGAGCAAAATCATGAAAATCTCATCCTTCCTAAAATGCTTTATCTACTTGATTCGATTTGGGAAGTGATGGTGATATCTTTAAAAATGGTAATCAAAGAAGTTAATTCTTTCTCTTGCCTCCGTGTGCAAAACATTTTCAAATACTTGATGCACATGTTGAGGGGAGTTCTCGTTCTAAAATATCAAAATAATTCGGTACAAAATGCTTTGATAATATATCACAAGTATCCGAATTGATTTTCAAATGGTTTTCAATTGGATCCAATGGCGGATGAACAATACCAAATAGACCGACCAACTTTACTTTATGTACGGTGATATAAGGATGATAAGGTTAGGTATTGGTTCCCATGATCCGCCGTAACCGGAGGGATCTACCAGGACAATCCACTAGTTAGTGTAGAAGTCCTTAGGTATGATGATAAAAGGAGAAAATGAGATATGGGAAGAGTGCGGACTTAGACTAAGCTAGTCTGGAATAAACCCAACAAGGTTCTAGTTATGAAGTCTCGGTAAGCATCTTGAAGGGGTTGAAGAATTAAAAGGAATTGAATGAGAATAGGGTGAAACAAATAGCCCTCCATTTATTCAACCTTAGGCGTAAACCGGTTCACTTCATATATGCTACCGATGGTAACATCGGTATTGAAGACAAGACGTCATGGACCCATGGACGACCGCACTTCAACTTTCCAAACCACTCAAGTTCCTCTTAAAAGGACTTGTTTCATTCTCACGGGAACCGACATTATCTATCGACTTTCTCTTAGAGATTGTTGATATTGAAGAAGGAGACCCTCTCCCTAGTCTCCGCACAAGATCCAAATATGCACAAATTGAGTCTAGAGCCACGAGATCATCAATAAATCTCATTAGGACACTTTCAATGAAGACTCTGTTTCACACAATGTTGAAAGAGAGATTATATCTTGAGTCCCACGATTATCCTTGTGGTATTGCGAACATCCGAGTGAAGTGTTTACACATTCACTATGAAGATGGAAAGCCTTCGAGCCAACATCAAACAAGCTCTGGTAGGTGGCATGTGAGATCTATTATATAGATCAACCATGTGACAACCGAGCAGAAACAATGGGGCGATTCAATCTCTTGAATCAATCACGTTCGAGTTATGGATTGACGGATACCTTTGAAAACCGGTCTTTGTGCTTAACAACTCTTTTTCTTTAGCACATCGACCGTGTACTCATTTTTCAAACCAAAAGGTGTTTTATGATTGATAATTGATTTTCAATAAAACCTTCGTTGTATTGCAAAAACAATTTCTATTGAGCAATACACGATTGTTTTCAAATCTCTTTTTATCAATCGCTGGACTTAAAATTACCGTTCACTCCTCCGTGTTGTCTTCTTTGAGATGTTCGGTTTGAGAACAACTAGAGCATTCTGAAACCCCGTCAAGGAAATTCTTGAATTATACACGATCACAGGCAAGACTTGTAATCGATCAACGGGAACCATGGGCCGTGTACTCAATTCAACGAAGTGATCAAAGACACTTTCGATGCGATTTATTGCTAAGCGTTGTATGCGAGGTACACCCGACGTTTGCGGTGATCGTAATGAAGCGGTCAATCTATAGCCGCATGCTCACTTAACACATTCAACTCAAAAGAAATCATGATTAGTGCATCAATGACTCGATATTTTCACTCCATGCTTCGCTTCGCGCCGCCAATATCATGAATCAACTAAAAGCTTCCGCTACTCGATGTGAAGATATCATGATCCGAATGTGAGCATGTCGGTCCTAAAGTCACAACATCACATAATACCAACACCACAAAGGATGTGTCGAGATTGTTGATAGTCGATGATCTCAAAAGTTGGCTCAAAATTATTATCACGTGGATCAATAAAAGACCTCCACTTGAAGTAACCAAACATGCAATGTGAAGAATCAATGACTACGAGCTTAGGAGCAAAGGACTACATCAAGAATGCAAGATCAATTGTTAATGTATTATCTGGTGGTATTCAATGTATTTTTGGTACATGATTGAGGTGACCTCCCTTAGGGGGAGATTGTTAGGAATTAGAAATTCCCGGTATTAAAGAGTCGGTCACCTCAAGTATATGTAATCGTTAGAAAGCTCGTAGTCGTAGTTCCTTTTAGTTAAGTAGTATTTAGTTAAGTAACACCGTGGAGGACTGACGGTCTTTACCCACCTGTATGCCCGATCCACACCCGTTGTGTGGCGTTTTATGTAAGACTATAAATACTCTCTACCTTCCAAGGTAGAGTTGAGCTCATAATAATATCTTTCACTTTCTCTCACTAAGTTCCCAAAACCTCTAACTTTCTCTCTAGAATTCCACTTATACGCCACCTTGTTGTTATGGTTTGATGTGTATGTGAAAACTAATATCTAACAGCATCACAATGTTAAATGTTGGGTTTTAATGAATTCCTGAAGAAATTTTGCAAAGTGTTAACTACTGCTGGTATTATTGAAACTGCTTCTGGTGTATGCTATCTACTGCTAGGTGTTGCTTTAAAGAATCAAAGGAATACGCTAAGTAGTAACACTGCTGGAATCTGCTGCTAAGTATAAATCCATGTTGTGATTATTGTGGAATGTTTTTGCTTGTGTTTTTGTGGTCTGGATTAAAATTTTGAAGGATTAAGCAAAAAGAGATTGATTGGTTTATCGCAAATTTGGAGTGTATACTTCTGACGTCTTAACCAAAACACAAAATGAAGTCTGACATAAACAAAACACAAAACCCAAAATGAAGTCTGACTTAAACAAAGTACTAACACAAACATAAACATAATAGGAGTCTACCACAAACACAACATAAAGTCTAAGTTAAACTTAAGTACTAAACACAAAATGCAAGTCAACTTAATAGTAGTATTTGGATTCATTGATTTTAATTCCAAGAAATAGTATCTCAGTTGTGCATACTGCTTTGTATAATCACCAATCACTCTTTCCTTAGCCATATTCTTAGCTCTAAACACCTTTTGCTTTGAAACCCCAATTTCTAATTTCTTCGTCAACTGGTCTTTAAGGGCATTCAGTGGAATTTTTTGATTTGGTTTGATAGTTTCCTCTACTTCCCTAGACAAGAATTTTGCTGTGCATCACTTAACAGATCTTGACTGTAAACATTTTTGAATATCCTCAAAAGTTTTCACTTGCCAAGTATCTTCATTTGGTAACTTAGAGCACTACAAATGCCAAAGGGCATTGAGATTCCGTATCTTGAATTCAGACACCTACTTTTGTTTTATTTTTTGACCCACTAACTTTGTTAGGTGTCTTGGGCTTACTGATTCCTTAAGGCCCATCAACTGTTGGCCCACTAAACACAACAGGGTCCTTATCAGGTGAAAATTTTGGTATCTTTCCTCTACAAACTACCCTGAGCCTAACTTTGTTATTCTTCTTCAACCACAGTTCTCTTCTTTGTTCAACTGCTTTCCTCTACAAACTACCCTGAGCCTAACTTGAATTCAGATACCTACTTTCCTCTACAAACTACCCTCACTACCAGCATTAACCTTATTCATTCTACCCACTTTCCTTAATGCTTTTCTCCTCTCACCTTCATCATCTGATTCACTACCACTACCAAAATGCAACCTTAATGTATTGTTAAATTAATCTAATAAACTCATTTTGAAGCCTAAAATTTTGATATTACTGCATCAATCACTTCATTACAGATACTGCATCACTTCATTACAGCTACTCCAAGACTGAAAATGCAATACTTCATTACACCTACTTTTCGACGAATAAAACACAATACAAGTTACCTAATAAAGCACACAAATTCCCTCACAGACACTTTTTGGCAAATAAAACACACTACACGCCACTTAAACACCTTATATCGTTTAAACCAACTGCATTTTGAAATAAGCAGCTCCTTACAATTACGATTTCCTCCTAAAAATCGAATCCCAAACAAAATTCTTAGATCACTACAATAACATAAGGTGAATATCCAAATAATGAATTGTAGGTTTAAACGATATCATTACAGTGACAAAGCCAGATACGTAATAATTCAACTAAAACACTACTCCAGATCAGTCATTTCACAACACTGCATCATACCAACTACATCAATCTTTCAAACACACACACAAACACATTTTAACTCTTTAAACACTATGTGTCTAACCTAATTTAGACTTATATGCCACATACAAGAACCCACTATATCAATCAATCGAAAACAAAAAGAAAGAGACTACAGGCTACAACAAGTGAAGCAAGTATATCGTAAATGACATGTGTTAATTACATTTGGCACACCTTTTGTATCAACCTAAGACTCATACACCATAGATTATTCCCTACAGCATCACTTTGCCACAAACTGCAATAATAGCACACACGTACAAATACTTTTCGACAAGACACTTTGCGCGTACCATAACCTAGACTCATACACCACCATTTATTCATTACTGCATCACTTTGCTACACAAAATGAATTAATATAACATAAACATACACATATACTTTTTGATAACTAAGATGCTCTTCGCCTAAGCTAACCTAGACTCATAAGCCACAAACAAGTTTATATTGCATTACTTCATCACTTATTTACATAAATTACATTAAGAATTCAAACCCACAAACACACTTCAATATCACTTGAATGACTAATAAAAGAAACTACTGCATCATACCATAGACAAACACTTTTCGTCACTTAAAACACTTGCGCGGCTAACCTAATCTAGACTTATATGCCAAATACACCCATGGATTACAACAACTGCATCAAATAATGATATACCAAGAAATTATTTATATCATTAAGTTATAATAGATACATCAAGTCACATGATCATCAGCATCCCTAAACCACCATGATACTTACACAAATACCACCATCAAAAGATAATTTAACCCCACAGATGACCCACAAATAGTACTACCCTAAAAAACAAAAGAACCCATGACAACAAACCAGGCGGAATTAAAAATCCATCACCTTCAACATATCCACGATACCAAAGAGATCTTGAAGGCGGTCTTGCATCTTGATGGCATTTAAAAGAAGTTTAGAAGCATCCACCAAATCTTCTGTTTGAATCTTCAAAAGATGTGAAACGCACTTCAAAGATGCATCCCACCCACACAAGGACTCCAGCTCTGTCACCAACTGACCCACCATTCGAACACGACCTTGAATCTCCGTTGCCCTTTTCCTTAGATCTGCCTCTGCACGTTGCGAAGCTTCAATTTCAGAGCTATAAAATGCAATCATAATGTCCTTAGGAAGCATAGAACGCGCAACACTAGACAACTGATCGCATATAGGCATGGTTGTAGACATTATTAAAACAAAGAGATCTATTAGGTTGAATGATCTTAAAGAAGAGCAAAAGATTTGATATGCAAAAGAAAACAAAGAGATCTGTTTTGGTAGATAAAGATGTGCAAAAAATGGCAAGATACAATGATTTTAAAGAAGAGCAATGATGGAAACTGAAGTGTACTCGAAAATTATAACACCTTTTCCCATGCACCTAATACTTAATGAAACAAAAACACAACATAACATATATGCAAAAAAAACTTAGTGTAACTTTAAAATAATAAAATGTATACAAAATACAAAACACAAAAACATTGCACTTAATACCTACCGATATACAAAATATTACAATTGTCTACCGATACTTGTTTTTTTAATGGTCTTTGGACCTTATGGTTTAAATTAGTTTTAAGATAGTTTTTAATAAACTTCGCCTTTTTGTATAAAGTCGCGCACATGTCAAAAGTATATCAATATTAGGCTACTTTTCTTCAGCATGATCAAGATTGAGGGGGTGAATGTTGGGTTAATCCCGATCATAACCTAGTAGATTCTAAGTTAAATAAGGTCAAAGGACCATTTACGTAATACTTAGAAATGACAATGCATAAAAACGAGTTATAAAAAAAGGCGGCGCAACAATAAAAACACGATATAAAAAACCTTAAACTTCGGCTTCTTTCCAAAAAGAACCCACTCAAAAAAAATACGTCTACCTTAATGAAAAACAAGTTACAATTGAAGCAAGATATCGAAACAAGATATAAACATAATTACACTCCACCTTTTGCAAAAAAGAAAACAAAAAAACAACAAAATTGAATGTATTTTAATAAGTGCGGGGATGTCAATTTATTAATATGATGTTATATTACAATAATACAACCGAAAAAATTCAAACCGAAATTTACCGACACCAAGAAAAAAAATACAATCAGACATTTACCGACACCTCAAAAAAATTCAACCGAATAACCCGTATTACATTAGTTTGATTTTTTTAATTTAATTATATATGTTTACTTAAAATTTATTTTCAAATTTTGTATATTTATTTTTTCATGTAAATACATATATATTTATTTTTTATTTAAAATGTTATATTGATAATAAAAAAAAACAATTTTAGTATGACCGAAACTAACAATATATCCAAACCAGTACTTCTATGCCCAAGGATAATGCAGTCCACCAAAGCCCAACTATAGGCCTCTTTTAAAATTTGCAGTCCACTAAAATCAATTTAAAAACCTAGATTTGATGATTAATAAAATCATCAGAGCATAAAAAATCTCAATCTAAAAAAATATTGGATCTAAACGATGGTGAAACTAAAATTTAAACCGTTAAAACCTTCTCGTAAGTGTATTAAATTGATTGTAATAAATTTTTACTATATCATTATTTAGTTATATTTCATTCTAAGCGATCAAGTATGAATTTGCTTGTTAAATATAAGTTTAGATTAAGCGTAATGTTCTAAAATTGTTTTTATTTGATTTTGTATATAAGTATAGATACATTCCATATCAGCTGCATATCTCTTTAGTTGTTACTGCATCACTCTTTATCTGTTACTGCATCAATCATTTTAAGCATCAAAAAGTCTTTGTGTATGTGTTTACATGATTGATGCAGTTGCTGTAATGCAGTGATGCAGTAGGCTCTTGTATGTGATGTATAAGTCTAGATTAGCTATGGCGTGTAGTGTTTTAAATGTTTGAAAGAGTTTGTGTATGATTTTGAATGCATGATGCAATAGCTGTAAAGAAGTGATGCAGTGATGCAGTAGGCTCTTGTATGTGATGTATAAGGCTCATAGTGTTTATAAGTGTTTGTAAGAGTTTATGTGTGTGTCTTTGAATGCAGGATGCAGTAATTGTAATGAAGTTTACAGTAAGTTTATGTATGTGTCATATAAGTTTAGATTTGGCCAGGCGCATAGTGTTTGAAGTGTTGAAAAGTGTTTTTGTATTTCTTTGATTGATTGATACAGTGGGTTCTTGTATGTAGCATATAAGTCTAAATTAGGTTAGGCACATAGTGCTTAAAGAGTTGAAATGTGTTTATGTGTGTGTTTGAAAGATTGATGCAATTGGTATGATGCAGTGATGCAGTAAGTTCTTGTATGTGGCATATAAGTCTATATTAGGTTAGGCGCGTAAGTGTTTTAAATGTTGAAAGTGTTTGTCTATGTGTTTGTAAAGTTGTGATGCAGTAGGTTCTTGTATGTGTCATATAAGTCTAGATTAGGTTAAGCAGTAGAAGAAATGTTCCAAGTGTTAACTACTGCTGGTATGATTGAAAATGCTGCTGGTGTATTCTATCTAATGCTAGGGTATTCTATTGTATTATTATTTAGTTATATTTCATTTTAAGTGATGCAGTATGAATTTGCTTGTTAAATATAAGTTTAGATTAAGCGTAATGTTCTAAAATTGTTTTTATTTGATTTTGAATATAAGTATAGATAAATTCGATATCAACTGCATATCTCTTTAGTTGTTATTGCATCACTCTTTATCTGCAAATTAAAAATCTGCTATTTTAGGGAAGCCAAAAAACGTGAGCTGCATGTTCAGAGAAAGACTTCCCCCATGGCATAGCTCAGTCATTACTGCATCAATCATTTTAAGCATCAAAAAGTCTTTTTGTATGTGTTTACTTGATTGATGCAGTAGTTGATAAATGTATGTTTCTCTTGTATGTGATTTATAAGTCTAGATTAGGTATGGCGTGTAGTGTTTCAAATGTTTGAAAGAGTTTGTGTGTGTTTTTTGAATCAATGATGTAATAGATGTAAAGAAGTCATTAAGTATGTTCTTGTATGTGTCATAAAGTCTAGATTACCTCAGGCTCATAGTGTTTATATGTGTTTGTAAGATTTTATGTGTTTGTCTTTGAATGCAGGACGCAGTAATTGTAATGAAGTGATACAATAAGTTTATGTATGTGTCATATAAGTTTAGATTTGCCTAAGCGCGTAGTGTTTTAAGTGTCAAAAAGTTTTTTTGTATGTCTTTGATTGATTGATACAGTAGGTTCTTGTATGTGGCATATAAGTCTAAATTAGGTTAGACGCGTAGTGTTAAAGAGTTGAAATGTGTTTGTGTGTGTGTTTGAAAGATTGATGCAGTGATGCAGTAAGATCTTGTATGTGGCATATAAGTCTATATTAGGTTAGGCGTGTAAGTGTTTTAAATGTTGAAAAGTGTTTGTCTATATGTTTGTAAAGTTGTGATGCAGTAGGTTCTTGTATGTGTCATATAAGTCAAGATTAGGTTAAGCAGTAGAAGAAATGTTCTAAGTGTTAACTACTGCTGGTATGATTGAAAATGCTGCTGGTGTATTCTATCTACTGCTAGGTTCTTGTTTTGCTAGAATCTGTTGCTAGTAGAATTTCCAGTTGCTAAGTATAAATCCATTTTATAATAAACATTTATTTGTTTCTGCATCACCTTTACTTTGTTACTGCATCACCTTTAAAAAGTTTAATGTTTGAGATGCAAAATATATTATATATTCTGATGCTGAATATATTAGAAAAGTTATGTTTATATTATCATACAATATGGTAGGCGTATTATGTTTAGTATATATTATCAATATGATTTAGTTATGTTTAGTAACTATACTATTATGGATAGTTGCAATTTATGCTGATGCAGTTCATTATATATGGTGATGCAGAATAATTTAGTTTTCTGACGTAACGCTTAGAGTGTCAAAGAAATTTCTTCTTGATTTTGATTTTTATTAAATTAATTTTTTTTTTGTCGTGTTTCAGGTAGGAGCGATGAAGAAAAAATAGAAGAAGATATTATTATTAAAACTCGGACAAAGAGAAAAAAAATCAGTAGGTGCAAAGAAAAATAGTTGTAAAAAAACTTTTAGTGATGAAAATACTGAAAGCGATGAAGAAATTACAAGACCTGAAAAGAAGATGAAGGAAACTGAATCTAGTTCACATATGACTATCCATGTTGATGTAATAAAGATGAAGGGTAAACATCTGCCTGATTTCCATGTTTATTAGCAAGAAAGTGAATCTAATTATGTGGAAACAACCGAATCCGATGAATAATTATTCAAAAAGATAAAGAAGGCAAAGAGTAAAAAGATTGTTGTTAGTAGGAAAATTGATGAAGAAAGCAATGAGTATAAAAAGATGAATAAACTTAAAGCTATAATGGTTGGAGTCAAAAAAAGGAAAAAAGTAGAATCTGATATTGATGAAGATGATGAAAGAGTAAGTTTGCAAACAAGATTTTCGGTAGGTAAGTTGCAGAAAGTTATTCAATCTTGTACTCCTGGGCAGTTGAAAGTTTTAGAAGAAATGGGATTTGGAGATTTATGTGAAGATTTTAACTTTGATTCTACACCAACTGCTTTAGGATTGTGGGTTTGCAGAAATTTTGATGATAAGAAGTGCATTTTGAATTTAAGAGGTAATAGAAAGATTAAGGTCACACGGGAACTAATTCATGATATTCTTGGAATTCCAATGGGAAGCATAAAAGTTATAGCTCTTCCAGAAACCACAACTGAAGATCCAACAACTGCAAGATGGAAAGCGGCACTTCGTTTTTATGAACCTAATGGACCTAAGAATAAAAGGAAAATTATATTAAACAGGCTTGAATCATATTTGAGTAAAATGAAAGATGAAGGTTGGAGATTCAAAATAGGTTTTTTGGTGGTTTTCTTCTCTATTTTTGGAAACGGGAACAAGGATGATTCGGTGAACCAGAGATTTCTTCCGTCAGTCGAAAAAATAGAGCAAATTCCAAATTTAGATTGGTGCAGTTATTGTTTAGAATGTATGCAGGCATCAAAAAAGGAGTTTACAACACAAAGTTCTTTCGCGGGACCTTTACTTCTTTTAGTGGGAAATAACAGCTACTACATCTAACTTTAATTAATAGCTATTGCATCTCAATAATGTTTATCTAAAAAATTAACTAAATAATAACTGTTTTTTCTTTTCTTTTCTTTTTTGAAGCTTATATACGTCAACTTAACAGTTTCTGAAACTATTACCATCAATAGAACTGTGCCAGCATTTAAAGCGTGTAGTACGAAATTGTTAAGGTAGAAAGAAAAAGAAGAAAGTAAAGGTGGTTTTGGTCAACTTCCAATCTTGGAAGGTTTGCCACTAATTGAATCTCCAAAGAAGATTTTGAAGAAAAAAAGAATTGATATGCAACAATCAGGTATAACTATTTATTTCACATATCAGGTCCATTAAATATAAAAATAATTCAATACTAATAACTGATGAAGATGACGATGATACAAACATAACAAATCAACTTCATACTCCCCAACTTTAAATGTCTAATGAAATGTATGGAAAAATTGATCCATTTGAGGAAGGTCAACAATTCAAGTCAAAATCAAAAGACGTAATGTTTTTTGCTTTGTTTTGCGTAAATTACAAGGTTAATGAAGTTGATGGTATAACATAAAATATTGTTGATGCAGGAAATGAAAGAATGTATAAAACAAATTTTGGCAAATAGTAAGAAGTTGATGATGGATGCAAATGAAAAGCTGAAGATAGGATTATCAACATATCCACATGATGAGGAGATGAAAAAATTGTTGGATGAAAAAGATACACTCTATAAAGAGTCGTATAATTATACAGTTGATTCAGATGCAGTCAAAGATTCATATACAGGTGAAAAGGTTAATGAAGATAGTGTTGAAGTCAATCCAGAAGATAATTTGGAAGAATATTTGAATGAATGTGATAATCTAGATATTGATCGAGGTGAGAACTTATTGTGCCTCCTTATAATTAAATATAAGTTTACTGTATATAATTAAATATAAGTTTTCTCTATATTTAATTGTATCATAATCAATTTATTTTATACAAATGAAAGCCAAAAAATGTTTGATAAGGAGGCTGTTAATGGAGATATTGTTGAAGGTGGTACCAGAAAGCAAGAAGATAATAATCAAGGTTAGAACATTATACTTGGTATTTTTTAATGCATGACTACTTGTATTAAAATGAGTTTATTCTATATGATAATGTTTGACTAGGTCGTTCGTAGTGTGTTTTTAGATTTTAAAATGTGTATGTGAGTGTATTTGAATGGCTCATGCAGTAGTTTTAATGAACTGATGTAGTAGTTTTAACGAACTGGTGTTGTAGGATGTGTTTGACTAGGTTGTACGTAGTATTTTAGAATTTGAAAAGCGTATGTAAGTGTATCATCTTGATGCAGTAGGATGTGTTTTTCGGCAAATATTGTTTGAACGGATTTTACATAGTGTGTTTAGATTTCAAAAAAGGGTTGTGTGAATATTTGTAATGAGAATGCAGTATATTTAATGAATTGATGCAGTAGGAAAGTTCTTGTGTAAGTCTTTGTAGTGATGATGCAGTAGGGTAGTATGATTTAAATTTTAGGTAGTATGTTTTAAAGTTTGGAACGTGCTTGTGTGGGTATTTGTAATGACGATGCAGTAGTTTGGGAAGTGCTTGTGTTAGTATTTGTAATGACGATGCAGTAGTTTTAATGAATTGATGCAGTAGCGTGTATTTTGTGGCTAATATTGTTTGACATGCATACAGTTGAAAGCAAGAAAGAATATGATAAGGAGTGTGTTAATGGAGATATTATTCAAGATGACCAAGGTTAGAACGTTATACTTGGAATTTTAAAACAATAATCTTTTGTATTTTTAAAATATGTGTATTTATATTACAGTTGAAAGAGAGAAAGAATTTAATAAGCAGAGTGTTAGCGAAGATATTGTTGAAGATGATTTCAGAAAATAAAAAGTAATAGTTCCTTCAAGGTTTTTTAAAGCTGTGATTGAAGAAAGACAAAAAGTGCCTTGGGAAGAAAAAAAAATGTTGCTATTGTTGTTTTTGATGATCCGGAAAAATTTACATCTCAGGAATCTAAAGAATATTATGGTAGCCAAGAAATTATCGGGTCTGATGAAGGTCGGAATACAGATAAAAGTAATCGAATTCAATAACTTCTCAATCACAATTTCATAAATGTAGTAATGTGTAATATAATTTTATTTTTGAATTTTAGTTCTAGATATTTGTAATAACTTAACCTGAATTCTAATTTTATAAAGGTAGGTCCAGAAAACAAAAGTTAGACTATGATGCAATAACATAGTAAAATTTTCTGCATCACATTAGATATTTACTGCATCAAAGATAAAACACTATCTAACAAAGATTAAAAGAAATTCATAATATTTAATTTTATACTGAAAAGCTTTTTATATTACATTTTCTTCATCACATTAGATACTTACTTCATCATATTTAATTCATCAAAAACAATTTAACTTACACACAATTTCTTATTGAATCAAAGATAAACTCATATTGATTCACTATGATGTTTATCTTTAAACCTGAATTTTTTGAAACAGAAAATAACTTTTGCGATGATTGCGAGTATGATTTAACTTAAAAAAACTATGAAGGAATTATGCATCAAATGTTAAATGAAGAAGGTTCAATGGAAATTCCAACAATTAGAGATGATTCAATGGAATCATGTGCAATGGAACTAGTTGATTCTCTTCTGGGCCTACCTTTATTGTCTACACATGAAGAATTGCAAAAAGGTCCATTTTTGTGTACACAAGAAAATCTGGAAAAAGAAGGTTTAGTCGGCGAGATGAGAAGAGTTGCTGAGAAACAAAAACAAGGAATCCCAAAATCGTTTCATAGTGTAAAGTTGAAGCTTTTCAGAAACAGTTCTAGAGTTTTTGAAGAACTATGAAACAGCATTTAAAGAAAGAAAAGAGGTTCTATTAACTGAAATTCCAATATCTGCTGAAATACAGAGGGAAGGTAATATGAAGACATCTAATGGTAACAAATTGAAGTTAGTCAAAAACAATGAAGGAATCTTTGAAAGCGTGAAAGAAATTTCTAAATCAAAAAGTGTTGATATGGCATCTGATAAAAACATTGAAGAAGAAAATGCAAAGGAAAAGCAAAATTTTGAAAAGGCAAATTTTAAAAACCCACAGGAGAAAAAGAGATTGCCTGAGAAGAAAGAAGAAAATGTTATTCATGCAATACCAATAAGATATATTCCTCCATCATCACAAAAAAGTTGTATTCCTGACGCAGTTCATAATCAAAAGGAAAAGCGTGAAGTAAAGCCTTCTAATTCTATGGTTTCACCATATTATGTAAGAAAAGTTGTTATGAACAAACCATTTACTGAAGAAGAAAAGAAAGTAATTGAATACATATGGAGTACAAGAAACGAAGGAAGGTATATATAATTTTATTGCATCAGAGTTAAAATTTCATTGCATCACAGTCAGTTTATTACTGCATCTCATTTTACATTCTATTACATAACACTTTATTTTCTATTTCATCGCAGTGAAATTATATTTAAAAGAGAAGACTTAGAAATGGAGTGGATAATTTTTGAAAGCCTTTATCCTGAAGTTCAAGTTGCTGCAAATCTAATTGACGTTTGGAGTTTAATGCTAAATCATAAGGAACGATATAGAGACAAGCTTTCAGGTTCTGCAAATGTATATTTTAATACAGGAATGTTGGTGAGTGTTTTGGAAACTGCAATTTTATTATAAAATTTGAAATTTGAAATTAATTATGTTTAATAATGATTAAATGTTTAATCTAGGGCTGATCATCGGTCGGTCCGGTCCATCCGGTCCGTTTGCTCACCCCTAGTTTAAACAGCCTCATCACCTAATTGAAATTGAAAAGAATGAAGAAAAGATAAACAGACTTATGAATGGGAATATCTATTCTGTTTTGAGACAATCACCGCACAAAAATTTAATTGATGTTGAATTGGTAAGTAACAATACACCTATATAGGTTTTAACTGATGTTTAATACAAATTTAACTTATGTTTAATAAAAAATTTAACTGATGTTGATGTTTTTAAAATATTTTACAGGTTTTCTTACCTATAATAAAAATATGACAAAGTACAGCTAAAGAACAGACAGAAACTCCACATCATTTCTACCTCATCTGCTTTAATTTTAAGACCGTAGAAATAGACATAAGCGACAACATTCAAAATGATCTTGAGGATTTGGATGCTAGATATGGTAGTTATGCAAACATTATGGTAAGTTTAATTCAATTGATTTCTTTTACCGTATTATAGATGCATTATATAGTTGATTGATGCATTTAGGATTGTTTGATGCATTAAAATTGTTTGTTTATGATGCAGTATGTTTTTAATTAAAATACACTATAAGTGGCTGAGTAATGTTAAATTTAAACTAAGTTAAGTGTAATCTTAAATTATGTAGTTTAATATCATAACTTCACATTCTCAAATCTCAGCCCGTTACAGGCAAACAAACACATTAATACATTAAAACAGTTGCATCGATAGCACATAAATACACACAAAAACAGTTTTCGAAAACTAAAAAACTAAAAAGATACTAAAACATACAAAGACCATCATCATAAACTACTTATTGGTACCAAAGCTCTCTCCCTTGCTTTACTTTCTTTCATTGAGTTGTTGAAACACAATTTCAAGACCAGTAATCTAGTAATCCAGTTTTCCAAATTATAAACATCTTCAAACCTTGTATCATTATCCACTTGTTGCTCCACCTCATTTTTATCCTCCTCCTCATTTTGCTGGACCACCTCACTTTGCTGCATCACCTCACTTTGAACCTCTTCCTCCACCTCATTTTAATGCTCCTCCTCATTTTGCTGCACCACCTTACCTTGTTGCACATCATCCTCCTCATTATCTTGATCTTCCTCATTCTCATATTCTTCATCCTCTACCCCATTAGGTCCAAAAATCTCATCTCAGTAGAAGTCTTGGTTACACAGCCAATTAAGGATATGTGTCCTCATGCACGCATTCACTTGCCTATACGACCCATATTCTGCAATCGGTTCATCCCCAAAAGCATCTAACACTGCGTCAAAAAGCAAATAGTTGTTTAACACGAACTCATACTCTTCTTCATCATTTTGAAAGTTTCCATTGGTGATGCCGTTGTTCTTGAGTGAGCATAAGAGAGCATAAATGAAAAAGTAAAATACTTGGAAAGTTTTATGTAGTACGATAAGGTGTAGAGAGTAGATAAAATAAAGTATCTTTACACTATGCTGCACTTGAGTGAGAATAAAATACTGTTACAAAGAATACTGTCACAAAGTAAATAATATAAGTAGTAATAAGAATCTTATCTTCAAATACTGTCACAAAGAATCTTATCTTTTTTCTTATATTTACACTGTGTTGCACTTGATATAAACTGTAATAAGTTAAAAGTATTAAATATTAAACAAGGACTTTCTTCATTAAGAAATAATATAGTTGGTATTTAAAATTCTACTAGATCATAATGTAAAATCTACTTCATCATAAACAACGATTTAGTATATTATTTACAAAAATTAAGTTGTGATTAAATAGCGATTTACTATATTATATATGGTGATGCAGTATATTAATTTAAACATGTATTCGGCATTGTGCCCTGTAGTAAAGGCTTAAGAAGGTACTAGAGTGTAATTGGCATCTAAATTACATCCATGAAGAGAAGCATTAAAAATAACTAGCAGTATTAACTTCTAACTAGCAGTAGAAACAATGAAAGTGGAGCATTTTATATTAACTACTAAAATGGTTGAGCAATAGTAATTTGCTTTTGTTTAGTAATGTCAACATTTTAGTAACTATGATAATTTTTGTTACGGATAGTTACAATATATTAGTAACTGATCTTATAGGGGACGGAACTTTTTTTAAGTTATAGGCTTGTGGGAGAGTGAGTATGATTGAGTTGTTCCTATATATTCACCATTGTAACTTTTCAAGGATTGATGTTTTAGTTATTAGGTTTGAGTTATATTAGAGATTTTTTCTTTGTTGCAGTAATTTTTTAATTGAATACCAGGGAATAGTAATATATTTTAAGTTTGACAAATATCTGCATTTATTGGATACTAGGGAAGAGTAAATCACCCCAAATACGATGATTTCTTATTTGTTGTCCCTAAAATCATAGAAATAAATTGGCGGACAACATACAATGGAACTGACTGTGATGTTTTTGTAATGAGACATATGGAAACATATATGGGTCGTGGAAATGTTTTGCACGAGTTTAGAAAGGAAGGCTATAGTCAAAAAAAATACAGCTAAAGTTGCTATGTGCAAAGTATGCAGCAAAGATGATTCTCATGGAAATAAATGAAGAAAAAGCAAAAATTTTGAAAGAGGAGGATGCATACGTGAAGAAACAACCAAAGAAATTCAAAATGGTAACAGATGAAAATATCAAAGTGAATATGGAGATGTTTAAAAAGATTAATGAATGTGTGTTAAAGATGTTCGACTATTAGTTTACTATTGGATGTTTAGATATTATTGGATTCTTAATTGTAATACCTTTTTGTTACAGAATTTTAGATAGCATCTATTTGAAATGAAAATGAAATACTAGTGCATCAGTGTAAATTCTACTGCATCATAATGCTAAAATTTATCTGCATCACAATGTTAAATCTTGGGTTTTAAGGAATTCCTGAAGAAATGTTTCAAGTGTTAACTACTGCTGGTATGATTGAAACTGCTTCTGGTGTATGCTATCTACTGCTAGGTGTTGCTTTAAATAATCAAAGGAATACGTTAAGTAGTAACTATTGCTAGGGTATTCTACTGTTGGAATCTGCTGCTAAGTATAAATCCATGTTGTGATTATTGTGGAATGTTTTTGCTTGTGTTTTTGTGGTCTGGATTAACATTTTGCAGGATTAAGCAAAAAGAAATTGATTGGTTTGATGCAAATTAGGAGTGTATACTTCTTAAGTATTGCCCACCTGATCAGTTTATATGTAACTATATAGTTAAAGTTTTTGAATGTAAAAATAATTCGAGTTATGGGCCGCATAGTGCTTATTTTATTGGCCCTAAAAAGTAAACTTTATATTGGACCGGATAATGTTCTATAATAGAAATCTTTTTTTACTGCATCATAAGTTAGAAACAAATTGTCCTTCTCCTTCTCTCTAAAAGAGTTTGAGCAAGGTGCTACGATCAACTTGTAGAGGAGGCTCGTTCACGTAGAATGAGTAAGGTGCTCCATGTTCTTTTGGATAGGGAGAGAATGGCCAACAAATCTGATGACTAAGATTACGCTAAGATGATTGAAGAATTGCAAGCTCGTGTTAAGCATAGGGATAGTACAATAAAAGAGTTTGAGCAGTTTGGAAACAGCAATGTCCTAACTGAACCATTGGAAAATCCCAAGTTTTCCCAGCAAGAAGATTTGAAGTAAATCAGTTTTCTAATTGAAATGCGTCAAGCAAGTGGACGTCGGGTATTGGAGAAGTCTAGAATCATGAAGACGTCTTAGTGGTTGAATCAGTTTATGTAATGTTTTTATGTTAATCAAATTTTCTTCTGTAATCAATGTATAAATTATTTCATCACATTAATAAAATATAATGCATCCTAGTGTTATAAATTTACTGCAACACAGCTTAAAAATGCACTGCAGCATGATGCACTAAACAAAATAAACAGTAAAAATGATAGTTGAATATATGCACCACAAGATATACTTTAATGAAAATAAACACTGAGATATTATTGTAATCAAACTTTGAATATCTATACCATTGTTGTAGAGAATTTCTGTAAAAAAATATGAAATGTAAATAATCTTTGAATATCTATACCGTCATTGTGGAGAATTTATTTGAATCAATAATCGTTTAATATCTATACCATTGTTGAATAGAGTTTCTTTAAACAAATGATATGTAAACAATCTTTGAAGGATGCAACGGTTCTTGCCAGCTTCACTGATTTCTTGAATGATGCTCAATTACACTTAGAGATTCTGAGACCAGTTCTTGTCGGCTTCACTGTTTTCTTGATTTTCTTTGAAGGATGAAGCGGTTCTTTTGTACATGCTCTGGAATTATGACCATCTTTTCTTCCAAATTTACTACATGTCCTCCTCTTATCACTTTCATCTTTTTCTACTTCAACTATTGACTTCCACCTTGATGAACCCCAGTACCTTTGTTTGAACTTTCATCTGGATTTCTTATATTGTGTGATTTTGGCTCCTTTACACCAAGAATTGAACCTAAAACATCTTTCGAATTAAATTTTGGAACTACTGGAACATCAATTTTAGCTTTAGCCAGTAACTCTTCCATTCGGTCTTTAAATATCTTTAACTTGTCCATGTTATGAACCAAACGATCAACTAGTGATTCACAAATCTCTTACAAATCAAAAACCTCACTCTGCAAGCTTGATTCTGATTCACCAATAACTTTAGTAACTACAGAATTGAAAGGCTTAGCATTCTTTAACCACCTTTTGTTCAAGTATTTATGAGGGAACTCTTTAATATTATTCATTCTTAAAACATCAAAGGCGTGCCGGCAAAGAAGACCATATGCCTCGTAGTCACTGTTCTAAAAGGCTCGCAAAGGCGTGAGGCTTGGTCATGCCGCAACGCCGCCTTATGGCACATGTTTTTATAAACTCGATCTATATGAATTATGATATAAATATACAAATATTTTTATACTTTGTGCCGCCTTATGTCACGCCTTATAAACGCAAAATCTTCACCTTAGCCGCAAAGGCGTGAGGCTTGGTCATGCCGCCACAAGAAGCCTCACGCTATTTATAACCTTGCTCGTAGTGCTTACAGCTACATTTAATTCCCATTTCAGATTTACAGAAATCAACCTGAAAAATATTTAAAAAGAGACATAAAAACAATCACATAATATATTGTAATGCAAGAGATTATATATTAAAGATATATTGTAATGCAATCGATTATATATTGTGATGCAATAGATTATATATTGTGATGCAAAAGATTATATATATATATATATATATATATATATATATATATATATATATATATATATATATATGTTGCAATGCACTCGATTATATATTGTGATGTAGTAGATTTCATATATACTATTTCAATAATGCACTAAACTAATATTAAACAAAGCAATGAATTATATAAAATAACTAAATAAAAAATTATGTTTTTGATACATACCTGGTAAACAACAAAGTTGCTATCACCTCTGAGTTTATTGTCAGCTTGCATATCACGAATAGAATATCTCTCAACATCATCAATTTGCAAAATATTTACTGACATACAATGTGAATATGAAGCATAAATCTCATCTTAGACATCGAAGAATACTGTTTGAGTGTAAAATATACTTGCTTCTTTCTCCAACTGGAGATCTGTCTTTAATACAGGTTTCCTATATCTTGAGTCATGATCATTTTGACGCTCAATATATCTTTGATACTCAATAGCCATATCATAATGACTTAAAAATTCAACAAAAGTCAGATGAGGACTAGTCCATTTTCCAAAAAAGTGGTTTTCACTTTTTGGCCTAGAAGTAGTACGCATGAGGCCAGCCATAGGCTCATCACGTAGGTATGCGGGTATCCATCTTTCCCTCATTTCAAACATGTCTTTTAACCATTTATTATCATCAAGTTCAAATTCGTTGATCATACACTCCCACTCTCTTTCAAAATCTACATGTAAAATCTGATCAGTCCTAACAATATCACATATACGGCTTTTGAAATCTGTCTTACTACAGATTGCAGTCCCCACCTGCATAATAAATATAAAACAATTACATCAGATTATCTAAAAAAATCAATAAACTAATGATTTAACAATCTAATTAATTATACTATATACTACATCAGATTTTATATGCCTTACTTAATTAGTTACATCAACTCTTAAAGAAATACCTTTGTAATCAATTTTTGCATGATATGCCACATGCACAAATGGTGTCTTGTATTAGGAAAGCATTCTCGAATAACAATTTTCATAGACGGATCTTGATCAGTAATAACAACATTTGGATCTTTATCAAACGCATTTTTGAATTCATCAAGCAACCACTTATAAGCACCAACAGTCTCATCAGAGAGTCAACCCGATGCATAAGTAATACAACGATTGTGATGATTAATGCAGGTAAAAGGAACGAATACCATCTTGTACCTACAATCATATGAGTATGTTTAATTCAACTAAAAAATATATATTCATCAATTTTTTATTTACTGCATCACTTTAGTATAACTTCACTGCATCACAACGTACACATATTAAATCCTGATTACAAGGGAAGATTACTCTAACACAATTAGAGTATATAAAAGGCTCCCACTAGTTTTTTAAGCTATGTACCTATATGACAGCAAAACTGGTTTGTCATTTAATAAAAATAATGATTGATGCAATAACAATTACAAATAATGATTGATGTAGTAACAATTAAAAAAGATGCAGTAACAATTAAATGCAGTAATAAGGAAGTTTCATTTACTTTAATTATTAAAGGAAATTACCTAATTACCTAATAACATTGTGATGCAAAATAAAAGAGTGATGCAGTGAAATAATCACAGTTATACAGTAATAAAATTAATATTCAATATAAGCATACTTGTTTGATCGAAAAGTGGCATCAAATGAGATGATATCACCAAAAATGGCATAATCTTTTATAGCTTGTTCATCAGCCCAAAAAAGCCCAACCAACTTATCATCATCTCCTAAAACAAAAAATTAAAAGTTAAAAAACTGATAATAAAGAAACTGAAGTTTTGATGCATCAAAGCACAAAACATTAGCTTCATCACCTATTTTATAATTGACATAAAATCCAGGAGTATGCAACTTTTTGCTCAAAAGATTTTCGACAGCCATCTGGGCATCTCGATCACCAATAAACAAGTTAATTTTCTTCTTTTGATTTTTGCAATCAACCACAGTAGCGCCAACTCTATCAAACCCGTCGCACATTTGTTACAACAATTTAAAACCCGTAAAAGGACCAAAATTAGCATTTGATGCTTAAAAAAGAAAATGTTGTTTTGTGTAAATCAAATCCTTGGAACTCTTCATGAATATCATATCTTTTTCAGCAACAAGCGGATGGTTATGACCTTCTACAAAAGCATATACTTCGTAAAAATTTCTTTCAATTTTCCTAGTCCTAATTTTAGCCAAGCAACCACATCTGATGGAACCATGATTCCTTTTCTTCTTTTCCTTCACATTTTCATCCATAGTAATATCACTATGCTCAGACACAAGATTCTTTGAATCATCCACAACTGCAGGATCATTTGTACCTTCTCTTGAGCATAAAAACCATTTCAAGTTTGGGTCTTCACCTTTTTTAGGTTTGTAGTGACCACCCTTTCTAACATCAAAACCAGCCCTTTTACCATAATCCTTATAGAAATTATACGCTTGATCAATATAAACAAACTTACAACCTTTAATAGGTTTGTCACCAATATTAACTAGTACAATACCCGTGCGTTGCCCGGGTATAACGATTCAATTAAATAAAATCAACACTATTGGAAACGAAGTATCTCAAAGTGCAAAATCGTTCTTATTTATTCATAAAGTATTAAATTAAAACATACCAAAGTACTAAAAAAAGTTTGAAATGACACCAATCACGTGAGATGATTAAATTGAAATGCAAACAATTCATGATAAAAATAGCTCACGATGAATTTGAAAGACTATGAACGATTAGACAAATGTTCATATTTCAACTTCTTTCATATCATCTTTCTTCATAGAATCTTCCTTCGTATCTCCTTCACTCATATCAACATCTTGCACAACTTCTGTCATATCACCCACTTTCATATCAACCTTCATATCACCTTATGTTATATCAGCTTCTTTAAAATCTTCATTACTAACATAAACCGCATCATTATGTACATGAGAGATCTCAGATATAGTATTTGTATCAGTGTCATTTAACTTGTCCTTATTTGTCATTGTAGAATGAGCAACAGAGCCCTCAGATGTATCTATTATAGTTGTATCCATTTCACATTCGAGAACACTTTTAGATCCATTTGCAAAAGGTTCCACATTAGCATCACGAGCCTCATTTACTCTTGAAAGAGGAACCTCAGTTGCAGTTTTGGGAATTGCAGGAGTAGTTGATTCACAAGATTTACCCCACTGAATTTCATCCATAATCTTTTCATCTTCATCGGTTATATTTAGAGTTCACCGAGTCCACTTTTGAAGGTAATGTAATTCCATAATTTTCCTTCAATACGTCTACACTATCACCATAGTACTTAATAGCAGTATACCTGCAAACAAATGTAGGTGCCAAATTATACTTATCAATCTTGATACGGAGAACGACACATCGACCAATGAGTTTGTCAACAAAGAAGTCATCTAACCAATAGGGGACACCAGCACCCTAGATAAAAGAATGGCATGTGTTTAGTAATAATAAAATGTAAGTATAGTAAATTCGATGAGAAAAAGTAGTGATTAACCAACCTCTGTTATACTCTTAGTAAGCAACTCTTCCACGGTATATCCTAGTAGTTGATTGGCAATGTTATTGAAAAGTACGCAATTGATTTCCTCATGGTCTTGTGTACCTATGGTTATCACTAACTTGTACCTATAAATAAGAAGAACATGAATAAGAAGTACATAAACCACATTGTTCATCGTAATATAAATAACTTACGTTTGACGTGGATTTGTAACATTTTTTTTACATTCTTTACAGTAATATTGAACATCAGCCCACTCGACTTTGTGATAGCACGTGGGACATTGTATGAATTTCCAGTCGTTAAGCAAGTCAATTCCGACGACCATTGAGCTGATAATGAACTCTGTTCCCTGTTAACATGCAACCGAGAATACTAACACGTTAACATAAAAGAATACATCTTGTAGGAGACATCAGGATTATATATCATTAAAAATACCACATTAACGCCATTAGCTAGACGCTCATAGAAAGCCGGGATAGTTGTTATCTTGATCTCCTCGGTTGTAACAACATTGGATTTAGGAACATTGGATGGAAAGTCAACGGCTGAATTGGCCTATTAAATCACAAATGTAAAAGTAAGAATAATAAGTAGTTGTTATAATTGAACACAAGTATCCAAGTACATCAATAAACATTGAGATAATATATATACCTTTGGTTATATGCATAACAATTAGCTATCGGAAGGTTCAAGTAAAATGTGTTGCAACCGTCGTAGTCATTTGCACCCACTAAACAAAGCCATTATTCTATTAGATAAACAATACTTGAATTATAAATTAAAGTCCAATGTGCATAACTTATGTAACACTTTATACTAATCACGGTATGAAAATTGTTGAAGAATTACCACGTCTGTAATATGTCTACTACTAAATAGATAAGTTACTACTATAATATATGTTAGTGCATGTCAAATTTATCACTATTCCTCATTTTGATTAACATATGACTATCTCCAATTGTGATGTTTGCAAGTCTCATTGAAGGAAAAAGAGAGTAGAAAATAGGCATGTACAGATTACTTATCCGAGTTTTTCAATCTTCCAAATAATTCATTGTACAAGCCAATTGGTACATCATTTATACGCATTTTATCGACTTTATTTTAGCCGTTTACTTTCGAAAACTATTTTCATTCCAAACACTATTAACAAATATTTGCCTGAATGAATTAGAATGACCAAAAAGCACACATGTTTAGACAAGTACACTACTTTATCTCCATCATACAAATGACCAGTATGAGGCGTATGATTCTAGCTAATATGTATATGTAATAAATGACAGTAAAACATTACCAATGTATAACATTTAGTGTGTCAACTTTAGAGTGTTATGGAATAGACATTTGAAATCCAATAGGGTAAAGCATTAGGAAATGCACTAATCACATAACCTAGTTTTGACTGTGTTTTTCATTATCCGTGTTTTACAAAGGCCATTATGAGTCTCCACCGAAAACTACCTAAACCCTCCCACTATTATGTACTACCCAGTTTTATCTTTCGCTATAAAGATATCATTTAACATTACAACACAATTTTGATACATGTTCAAATCCTAAAACTATACCAAACCCATCAATTTAAGGATAATTTCTAAATTGTTGTTTGCTCTTTGGACAATAAGGTAAGGGACTGTTTGGATAGGATTGGTTTTGACTGTTTAGTTCATAATTGGGGTTGTTTGGAATGCATGCTTATGCAAGTTCTTTGTAGTTAGCAGATCATTACTTTGTATTGGCTTATGTTTGTAGTATGGGCTTAGTTTGGCATGTTAAAATTTACATTCAACTTTAATGAAGTAATATTCAAACAATCACTCTAAAACAGGAAGTTCCTTTTTCATGAAATAAGTCTTTATAACAATTATTGCACCTTATAATCTTGTCATATCAAATAACTATTTCACTAATCACCTAGCCATATGTAATGGTGTAAAGGACATAGTATTTGCTCAAGCATTCCTCCTCATAATTTTACAATGAACCAGTATTATTTTTGTGGAACTAATGTCCTCAAATCTATGAAAATACTTTTATCAAGATGGGTTCAAAAGAGTTGAAGTAGTATACTTGAAGTGAATGGAATATTGTTGACAAACACATAAAACCTATAATCACCAACAATCAGTTTACCCATAAAGAACCTTAAAACATCCCGTTCGATCAACAAATATAATGGGTTAAATGGTTAAGAAATACATACCTCCATAACGACGAACCCCGCAAGATGTCAATATAACGACGATATTTGTATCCTTTTGAGAACGGATCATGTCATCCGTGTACTTCAAAGCCAACTTCCCCACAATGAAATCCTTAATTTCAAATCTCTGTATTTTGTGACAAATTAAGAATTTAGTTAAATCCAAAAGAAATGCAGATTTCCATAATATGCATTGGAATGATAACGATACCTAGTATCACAGACAACAATTTTACGAATTTGGGGATGAGCACTTTTGCTTCCTCCCTCATTTTCTCCAAGAGGACCCCATTCACGAAGAACTCCGATGACATCTATAACAGCAGTAAAATACAGTAAGATATAATGTGGGTAATTAGTAAAAACATGTAAGTAAAAACTATACATGATAAAGAATGACCGCCTGTGAGATACGTATCATTTCCGGCACGGGAACCAAGCATGTTAAATGGGACAAATTCAAACACAAATCTATCAAAAAGATCTAACAGAATAGATGAATGCCGTACTGATGTCACACTACAAAACTCAACAAATATCTTGCGATCTAAAGGCCTATACATCATATTATACTCGCGCACCAGGAACCTGTGTATAGTATGAACTCGAGACTCCACGATCAAGTTTTTATACTTGTTCATAAGCTTTGCGGGGACCGTGACATGGATTGAATTACGCTGTAGTAGAAAAAGATATTGATCAGACATGTAATGTTGATGAAAACTTTATCATAAAAATGTAACTTTACTTACTCGTTCATCCACTATGATGATGTCCAAGGAGATAACTTGATTGTTTTTTGGGTTGTAAGTAGTCCATAGTCGTGAAACCATGACATTAATGGTCCAATTATCGGTGAGATTAGCATGCAAATCAACGATATAATGATATCGGTTGCTCATGGCTAGTGAACGTTAGCTACAAAACACGAAAACAACAGTGTCAAATACGGTCACAATTTCAAAACAAAATTTAGACACACATGTAACATACCTATAGGCAAATTATAGTAAACCTCTTTATAAACAACATTTTTTGTCATATTATTATCACATATTCCCCCGTTATCAATATAGAACCGAAGACCAGCACGCGAAGTTACTCGCGATGCGACAACATAAAGTTGACCATGTGTAAAAACCGGTTTCTCAAGATATGCACAAACATGATTAAAGGTTTGATCCTGGCTTTTGTTAATTGTCATGCCAAAGCAAACTTTAACAGGAAATTGCCTTCGTCTAAATTGAAAAGGCCATGATTTATCGGTCGGAGTCATATCAATTCGGTTGATCAATACTTTTTCATGTATATGTCTCCCTATTATTATTTCAGCCTCAAGAACCGTACGGGTGATATTAGTTACGATTAACCGTATCCCATTACACAGACCCCGTCGTAAATTTGTATTCCATAGCAATATGACTGGCACTCCGATCTTCAGTTCAAGTTTATGGTTTGGGATACCGGAGAATCTCAATCCGTTTAGAAACTCAGGAGGGTACATGATTTGCATTTCTTCCAAGTTTCCCGTAGTCGGGTCTATCTCATCGGCGCTAAGCATTTCATGCATCTCACCTGGCATCTTCTCAAGAACATGTGAATTAATGTTATCGACAATATCATTTGTTGGATACAAGATACATCGCTCTTTTAGGTAATCAATATCATTGATTTTGTTTAAAAGATCTGGGAATGTATTTTCTACAATAGCACCGATTGGGTCATCATTTACGGAATTAAAAGATCATCGAGAATCGTAATCCAAGTGGCCTCATCTTCTTGATCAAGTGCAATATTTGGAAGTCCGCCGTCCCCATATCCAAAAGCCATTTATTGAAATTCATAATTTGATTCAGATTTGAAGGATCAATTGTCGGATCACGAGACGCATGTTTGTAGACGTAATGAAAACCTTGCATTGGTCCCATATGGCTGCAGACTTGTTTACAGCAGAAGAAACAATTTCACTTCTTCGTGCCTTTGGAATAACAGGAAGAATTTGCCTAAAGTCGCCACCAAGAACAACCACCTTACCACCGAATACTTGATTTCCAGCCCTGTTTTGTCTACAAACATCTCTTAGTGTCCGATCGACAACTTCAAAAGCATGTCGATGTTGTAAAGGCGCCTCGTCCCAAATAATTAATTCTGAATTTCGGATTAATTCTGCAAGATCTGAAGTGACATCAATTCCACAACATGACTCATTGTCAAGATCGATGGGGATACGAAATCTTGAATGTGATGTTCGACCACCGGGCAGTAGTAATGAGGCAATGCCCGATGACGCAACTGACAAAACTATTTTACCTTCTGAACATATTAAAGCTATAATTGTATTCCACAAGTATGTCTTTCCTGCACCTCCGCCACCGTATACAAAAAAGGCCTCCATTTTTCGCGTTGATGACTTGCATAATGTTATCATACACATCTTTTGTTGGGATTCAATCCAAAGATACAATTGGTAAACCGGTCCAATTCCTCACGCTGGTTGTACCTTCTTTCTTCAAACAATTAGCCTATTTGTTCCCATATTCAATAGGTTATGATTGATCTGAGGGAGGTTAGGAAAATCAGTCAATGACCTGTTATTACCATTTAAAACCATCTCAATTTCCATTAAAGTGTAATTTTGAATCTCTTCATTCGTAAACACCACCTGGTCATTCTGCAACAATTGTTGTTGCTTGTAAGGAATATCTTCTGATAGAAAAGGAAGACATTCCCTAAATAGTTGTGCATGATCAGAAACCGTACAAAATAATAATATGGTTACAAAAAGATCCCGCACTTGATCCCCAAATTGCCATTGAGATGCATTTGTTATTGCTTAAACCCACTCAACATCATCCCCTAACAGCCTATCTGCCTTACAAGTCTCCCTGTATGTTGGATACTCTATACCATCTACTGTGCAAATTTCTTCCCAACTCCTACAACCACGTACAACATTTAGTAACATACGAAGATAGTACTTCTCCCCCATTGAAGGAGTGACGTAATATATACGGCCAATGGCCATCCCATTCTTACGTGGCCTCCATTCTTTATCATTATCATGCCATGTAAACATCGTTGGATAATCGAATAAGTTATACTTGTCCTTCGGGATATATTATATTTGATTTCATCCATCCTGTAAACTTAGACATTTCAGAGGTAGTTCTATCAACTACACCTTCAGCATCATCGTCCTCTCTAAAGTAAACTCTGTTACAACCTTTTTCATGAAATGGAAGTCTTTCAACGGCAATAGAACGATAATGCATTTCGAAACCATATATTTTCCAACATGATTCAGACGCTGAAATGTATCGACAATTAAGGTATTCTTCAATTTCGTTTTCACATTGCACTATAGAAGCATATGATGTTCTTGGTCCTGATGATGGTCTGTTATTTTGGCCTTCTATTACTATAGTTGCACGATCTGGACCTTTGTTTAGATAGGCAAAAAGGTATTTGACCAACGATCCTTGGTTACACCATTCAACATTTATATGGCAATCATATTTAACAATCAAATCAAGGTTATGCGGAACGACGAAAGTGTTATCAAGCATAATATTTCTTCTACCAACTTTGGCTTTTCTTCCATTGTTTGCCCTCTTATAATGGGGCCAACCGTCATTGCTAATATAAGTTTCCGGACAGTATGCCTTCGGGTATCCTTTTTGACATACACGATCTCTGGACATACATGAGTTTGAAGGGTTGAGCTCTCCACACGGTCCATGCATCATATGACTACGAACCGCCTCAAATCCAATGGGATCATCTACTTCAGATGGTAACTCTGCGGATATGACATGATCAATCTGATCGGGAGAAATCTTGTCATGTTCGTGCAAAAATATGAGAGCATGACAATGCGGCAATCCACGTTTCTGAAACTCGATGGTGTAAATAACTGCAATTGTACATAGCAAGAGTTGTGAAGAGAGTTTAATAAAACAGTATAATAAGCATATAAACTTGACTATTATGGATCAAGATAAGCATATATATTTCAAAAGAAAATTTTGTCATATAAAAATAATCAAGATAACCAAAAAAATAACATAATACGACACCTTGACTAATACATCTATCTTTAAATCACTATGGCTATTAGTCAAAGGTTGTATCTATTATGAATCACCATTTGTACAAATGAATCAATATCATTCTTTTGTTAACTACAACTTTTGGTACTTCAATCCTATTAATCAATCCTAGTTGTAAAAGATATTCTTTAATTTTTCCGTAATGGGTCAATTTTGGAATACGTTGTAAAATGACATCTTGATTGATATGTCAAAGGTTTAGGGTGATTTTGAGGAAAATGGAGAGAGTATTAGGCTTTCGCTTAAAAAGCCCCACCCAGCCATTCAATGCTCGACATAATTGAATAATCGAGCTTTAGATTTAAGAAGTCGATGGAGACAAGTTGTTCTACTTTATAACCTCCTAACTTCTTAATAATTATCTCGCCTAATGAAAAAATTTCAAAGAAAATTTATTGAGGCCTTACTTACAATTATAAGTGTCTCTATTTCTTGGTGACTCAAATCTTTTAAATTTTACATATCACTACCTTGAGCACCATTTACTAAAAACTATATCGAGACCGTGGTATGATATGTCATTCATTCTAGAATACTAAAGAAAAGTCAAAAATGCAATTTCTAAGCGAACATCTTAATGGTTATGTTGCCAAAACCGAATCAATGCAATTTCTGCTTTATTATTTTTTTTTAGAATGTCTATTAGTTATATCCTTGTATGTTTCTATGTCTCCTTGATAAGTTTTCATTCCATGGTGAGATAAAAATGCATAAGCAATAATTTCACATAGTAAAGCATGCGCTTGTCATAATGCTACAAACTATGAGGACATTTAGAATGCATGTCTTAATCACCAATTGGGTGATGGCCTACATTAGTTTTGTTAGTGACTACAAGTATTTCTTTTTCTGTTATTTTATTATTTCTAATCACTGTTAAATTTATACTATGCGATACTATTCGCATAACAATGATTATCTTGAAATATGTGTGTTACAAGGCAATATATAAGATACCTCAAAAAGGACCATGCTAAATGGAAGAACAATCTTGTCATTTTGTTTATGGACTTTTCTATAATGTTTTTCTATAACATTTATTCACTAAGAACTTAATACCATGACTAATCCAACCTATGGTTGAACCAAATAACAAGAAGAAAAATCCTAAACAAAAGTATGTAAGAAAGAAATTAGAACATTGTAAACCAACTAAATATTGATCAACCGAATATGTCATTATAATGAGATTGTGTATCTTCGTCATCAATTATTTCATTGTTTTCACAGGTTAATGGACGATTCAACATAATGTAATGTAAAACAAAGAAGAGAAAATGTGTGAAAAATACGCACTAGCTTTAACTCGACCAAAATGATTATGTTTCCTTATATCTTTCATAAGCTCGTCTAGTTTAATCTTAAAAACCTTCGCGATGACGTCTGGTCTATCACAAGTTGGTTGACCTGGTATGGCATCTTCGACATGACGTTGAATTTCGGGCCAATTTGGGTTGCACGTCATGGTTAGAAAAAGGTCAGGAGGTCCAGCCCAACGACATATTGCCATTGCGTCCTGATATTGCTGAACCATATGTCTAGGTCCTCCGATAAATGATGAGGGCAAGATAACTCGTCGGCTAATAGATTCTAAGTCTGTCTCTCCATTAGAAACACAATCATGTAATCCGTTATACAACTCAGATCGAATCGTGTTCTGATTTCTTTTATACCAGTCAAGATCATGGTCAAGAATAGCACAATAAGCATCAACAACATACGTATGAAATAGACGGCCAGCTTTAACCAATATCTTTCCTTCGTAAAGCCTGTGGTGCAGAAGAAAAGAATAATATTCCTTCAAACTTAAGTATTTCCTCCTCGTTGATGGAGGTACATTAAGAGGTATGTATAATTGGAACCCATCTTCTCCGTGCGGGAATAGCAATGGATATTGCAAAGCCATAAAGCTTGGGTGCAACTCAGATATTCCTTTAACAGAATTTTGACCTCCTTCACCGCCCCTTTCTTCAACGATTACATCTCGAGTATCCGTGGGGTTACCATCTCCCGGTACTAATGCAGCGACTTCAGAAGCGGTTGGTAGGTTGTATTGCCTTGCATTTCTTTGTCGTGTACCAAGTATACGAAGAGTAACGGGTTGCATTGATGTAGCACTGAATCTTTCCCTTGCCATCCTAAAGGCCTGTACTAATGGGTTGGTTTGGTTAAGCATGGTTATAAGGTCTCGGACCAACATCCGAAGCATTACATCTTCAGGACTTGAGGTTAGCCTTCTGTTTAATGCATAGAAACGGTTTTCAACTTCATTTTCGGTGTCAAATACGTATAATTGGGCAAACCTAGGACGACCATCCTCGTGTGTCGGCAAGAGAGTCCCAATCTTGTGATGGTTGTGACTGTTGAGCTGAAATGTGTAAGGCGCACCACCATTATTTATCTCTTTATTTATCTTTCCTCCGGTGGAAGTGAAGGAAACATCGAGCATAGAAGCTTTATATGCTTCCTAAAGAGTTTAGAACGTTCACCACCGTTGTAATCCATTAATTCTTGTAATAGTTGTGGAGGATCTTGAAGAAAAGGCAGTTGGACTTTTCCTTCACTACAGCATATCGAGAACTTTGGGACACGTGGAGAACATGATTTAATTGTTCGCTCCTCATACCACAACATCGCTGTGCAATGCGGGCATTGATGCACAGCGTCGCCACAATCCCAATATTCGAACATCCGACCTAAAAAGACAACAATTTTAAATGTCAAATGAGTAAACATAACTGATTAGATATAACTAAAATCAAAATAATAATTGGATTTAGTGTCTTACAATGTTGTTGTGCATTCTTATACACGTTCGAAGGTGTTGTGTTGTTGCCAGATACAGCCCTTGTTGAACGGCCTGAATGTGCTATTGATGTCACTGATGTGTTATTTAGTCCCGTCACATGAACTGTATTGGCCATATGATCTGCAATTGGATTTTCATTGTTATCAACAAAAGTCCTCGAAGAAATAACGGTCTGTGGGGCACGATGTTGTCGTGCATTTTGACTCGAATGAGTTGCATGGTTGGTGGAAGCAGACCCTCTTAGGTGATGTAAATTTGACATTGAGTTTACATGGGTGTTAAAACTTCCAGTAACATGAACTGGATTTCCCACATGAAGCGGGTTGTCATGGCTATCGACAATAGTCCTCGAACTAATAACGGTTTGTGGAGTTGGTCGGGATGATACACGCACATGGTTAGCATCGAAAGTCAAACCTACAATGACAATATTACATAAATGACATATCCAAAAGCTAATGTAAGTCACAAAGTTACAAATTCATGGTTACTCACCTGATGTTATAACTACTTCGTTTGAGCGAGGAGGCAGAGTAACAACATTTTCGACATCATGATTCATATGTTGTCTAACATTGCGAGAAACTGATGGAGAATCCACTCGAGATGGAGGCCTGCCACAACGTCGTGGTTGTGTAACTGTAGTATTAGTGTTAAATCTTGAAGGTTGTGTGCCTAACCGTGGACGCCCTTGACCTCTCCTAACTTGAGGTGTTTGATAAGAATTCAAATTTAATGAAACGGTTTGAGGTGGAGGTAATGTATCCCGACTGATATTTGTAATATCAGTTAATGGTTGCACACTTGGTGTAGAGGAAGGGCTATAACAATTTGATAAACGGTTACTATGTCCATTCATGTTTGCATTTGGATCATAGTTCTCATTTAGTTGCTGCCTCATTTCTACCAGATACAACAATAATAATATATAAAGCGTTTGTAGTTCTATGCGCAAACAAAGTATATATGAACCACAAGTTGTTTATATAATGACATAATGCTAGTGTTTTATACGATAACGAAATAAAGATTGAAGGGAGGTAAATAACCTGTTAAATGTGATCCAACTTAAGCGATTATAAATTTATATTCAATGGCTGCAAGAAATAGAGTAAGCGATTAAACGACCTATAAATACTTATAACTTAAGTTGTTCTACAACATTATGATAAACTACCTAAATTCACTATTAGGAAAACAGTTTTTCCCTCTATTCGAAGAGACAAAAATACAAATTTTACGCAGAAAATTCAGCAAATAAAGTAAGTGCAAGGATTAGTTTAAGGGTTTTTTGGACAGATTCGTTTTAAGGGGTTGTTTGGACACGAAAAGAGTTAAGGGACTGTTTGGATAGATTTGGTTTTAGGGCCTGTTTAGACACATATGGGTTAAAGGGGCTGTTTGGATGCAAAAATTTCATGAGTTCTTTGTGTTAGCAAATCATTACTTTGTTATGGCTTATGTTTGTAGTATGGGCTTAGGCTATTGGCATGTTATTTATATTCTCTCGTTGTATACAACATAGTATTTGCTCCTTCCTCCCATAATATAACATAGTATTTGCTCCTTCCTCCCATAATACAATATAGTATTTGCTCCTTCCTCCCATAATACGTATTATGGGAGGAAGGAGCAAATACTATATGCATTGAATACAACATAGTATTTGCTCCTTCCTCCCATAATACAATATAGTATTATGCACTCGAATTAAACAGTTAATGAAAATGGGTCACTTTTATCAAAATGGGTCAAAATAGTTGAAGTAGTATATGAACTGAATAAAAAGTTATGACGAACCATAGAATTTGTAAACTTAATATGCATTGAATACAACATAGAATTTGACCCATAGTATTTGCAAACTTATTATGCATTGATTAAAAGCGACCCATTCTTAAAATAGGTCACTGATAATACAACATAGTATTTGCTCCTTCCTCCCATAGTCTTCAAAATAGATCAAAACGGGTGAGGTACTATATACAGTGAATAAAAAGTACTATATACAGTGAATAAAAAGTTATGAGGAACCATAGAATGTACCATAGGATACCATTAATACTGAGAATGCTAATTATATAATCAGTCATGAGTCATGGGTATAAAACTACAATACCTCATAATTCGGCGAAAATGGCAATGGCCCCAAAAGTTGCAGTTGAAAGATATGAGAAGATGAGTGAAAATAAATACGTAAATTTTTTTGGCGCCTAAGTTTACCCACTCATTCACAAGTAAAAATTTTAAATTTAAGTTATTAATTGGATTACTAACAACCTTAACAAAAAAAAGGTATTTCAATGATAATGTTGACATTTCAGTGATAAGACCATTTCAAATTTGTGTCAATCTTCTTGATAAAAAAATTTAAGTTATTTATCCATTTCAAATTTGTGTCAATCTTCTTGATAAGACCATTTTAAATTTAAGTTATTTATCCATTTCAAATTTGTGTCAATCTTCTCATGGTCCAATAAAAAAAATTGCAGATAATGTTCCAAACAAAAAAAGTGCAGATCATGTGCAGTCCACAGCTGATGTACCAAAAAGAGCATCCACAGCTGATGTACCAAAAAGAGCATGAACCAAATAGATGAATTGTACACCAGAAAATTAGTGGGTAAACTGAAGACATATCGTTCTAACGAACACGAGTCATGTTCAATGGGGGACCACATAGCCCTTGCTTTCCCTCAAACGATAAGTTGCTCCCGGATCCTCCCACTAAACTTGTTGATAAAAAAATCCAACGATTCTAAAGTTTGCAATATGATATCCATTAATTGACGTTAAGACTTTCCCGAGGACCCTTGGAGAACGGTGGTAACTTTTTATTCTTTTGCTTGTCGTAATATATTATGAACATGCAATACGTGGGAAAAAAAAGATGGGACAATTAGGATGGTCATGTGCTGATGCTATTGTCGTAATTGAAGCGTCACAAAGGAAACCAAAACTATGGGAAGAATCAACCTTATATATTTCATTATATATAAGGTTTCAAGAAACACATGTCCATTTGTAAAGTGACAATATAAAGTAAAACATTTGTTTTATTGATAACCTAAAAAAAGACAATGAAAAGACATGGTACTCAATAGTAGTCTACGTGATGGAACGTAAAGAAAGTTACTACTAAAATAGTAGCCTAACAATAGAAACTAAAACTTAAAATAGTTGTGTTCTTGCTAAACCCAATCGTCATCTTCGGTGTCTTCATCTTCTTCGCTTTCGTCTTCATCAAATGGTAGCTTGAACATGTCATCTTCTTCGCTTTCATCTTCATCAAATAGTTGCATGCACCTGTTTCTTCCAGTTATTTTGATTTGGCTTTTTTTGTTTCTCTTGATTGGGGCCATTGGTATTTCAGCATCACTAACCTCCTGCATGAAAAGTTAGTGCATGAGTTAATGAACATATGTGGTACATTCATAAAAACAAAAGTTAAGTAGATAAATAAGTATCTTAATGTAATTACATGTGGAATGATTGTCAGATCTGTGACATTAGCAGTGTTTGGGACATTAGCAGGTTCAACTATATCCGGAAGATCATCGACTACAATTACTTCACTCCATTTCCAGTTCATGAGGTTCTCCTCACGTTTTCTCTTCTTTGCTGCCGGATCATTGTTGATCGCGATATCCTAATATAGAATACAATAGATTAAAAAAACAACTACGACATAAAAAATACAAAATGCCTGATGTATATAACGTATAACCTGGTTGTTGTGGTTTGCCATCATAGCAAGGTTGATTTCAGCAACATCCTGAGTAAAAGCAGAAGATTAGAATGCATGATTTAAAGAAAGTGATAGTTAAACTTGTTTTGTATATGCATGAATTATGAACACCTATATGTACACACAATCACCTGATCATGGTTTGCCATTTTGATTCGAATCTTGAAGAGTGAAAGTAAAAGCTACTAATATTTTCAGTTGCTTTTTGTAAAGAATGAGTGAAAATGACCCTCATATATATAGTACAAAAGTTACCTAAACCTAGGGGATGCATAGGGTAGAATAGGCGCCAAAAATTAGAATTTTAAAACACGAAACAATGCATCTAGACAAAATTCAGATGAAAGGTTCAGTATATATTTCCTTTTTTGTTGGAAAAGTTGTTATATCTTATCATTTTCTTAAATATATATCATGCATATGGCGGGAAGTTTTACAGATCTCATATATTGCCTCTAGTTAGTTAGATATGGATAATTAGGGAATTACAATGGTCAAGATTGAAACACTTTTGATCCAACGGATGACATGCTTTTCTTGAAGATATGGTTCGGCAGCAATAGAATAGCAATATTTGGAAACCATGTTCTATTTCCTTTATCATCACAAGTATAAAAAAACAACATCATCTTTTACACGAACAACTTGAACATCTGAATGTTTAACGCATATAACTTTAGTCAATATTAAATATAACTTTACAAACTTACTATTTATATCTTAAAGAAACATACTAGTATTTTACATCCACTCCATAACTACATTCAAGAAACATACTGTATCTCAATTCAAAAATTACTGCATCAAACAGACAATCACTATTACAAACTTAAGCAAACACATCAAAGTGAAGAAACAACCAAAGAAATTTAAAATGGTAACAGATGAAAATATCAAAGTGAATATGGAGATGTTTAAAAGGATTAATGAACGTGTGTTAAAGATGTTCGACTGTTAGTTTACTGTTGGATGTTTAGATATTATTGGATTCTTAATTGTAATACTTTTTTATTACTGAATTTTAGATAGCATCTATTTGAAATGAAAATGAAATACTAGGGCATCAGTGTAAATTCTACTGCATCATAATGTTAAATTTTTACTGCATCACAATGATAAATGTTGGGTTTTAAGGAATTCCTGAAGAAATGTTGCAAGTGTTAACTACTGCTGGTATGATTGAAACTGCTTATGGTGTATGCTATCTACTGCTAGGTGTTGCTTTAAAGAATCAAAGGAATACGCCAAGTCGTAACTACTGCTAGGGTATTATACTGCTGGAATCTGCTGCTAAGTATAAATCCATGTTGTGATTATTGTAACTAGTCCTCAAAAACTTAATGTAACTTGTCCTCAAACATGAAAAAACTAAAACCTCCTGCATAAAACCTACTGCATCAAAAACACAATCGCTAAATACAAACTAAAGCAAACACATGAATTAGACAACACTTAACGTAACTAGTACCCAAACGCTAAAAAAACTAAAACCTCCTGCATCTCAATTCAAAAACTACTGCATCAAACAGACAATCACTAAATGAAAACTTAAGCAAACACATCAATCAGACAACACTTAACGTAACTAGTACTCAAACGCGAAAAACCTAAAACCTCCTGCATCTCAATTAAAAACCTACTGCATCAAACACACAATCGCTAAATACAAACTTAAGCAAACACATGAATTAGACAACACTTAACGTAACTAGTACTCAAATGCTAGAAAAACTAAAACCTCTTGCATCTCAATTCAAAAACTACTGCATCAAACAGACAATCACTAAATGCAAACTTAAGAAAACACATCAATCAGACAACACTTAACGTAACTAGTACTCAAACGCGAAAAAACTAAAACCTCCTGCATCTCAATTAAAAACCTACTGCATCAAACACACATTCGTTAAATACAAACTTAAGCAAACACATGAATCCGACAACACTTAACGTAACTAGCACTCAAACGCTAAAAAAACTAAAACCTCATGCATCTTAATTAAAACCCTATTGCATCAAACACACACTCTCTAAATGCAAAATTAAACAAACACATCAATCAGACAACACTTAACGTAACTAGTACTCAAACGCGAAAAAACTAAAACCTCCTGCATCTCAATTCAAAAACTACTGCATTAAACACACAATCGCTATTACAAACTTAAGCAACACTTAACGTTACTAGTCCTCAAAAACTTAATGTAACTATTACTCAAACGCTAAAAAAAACTAAAACCTCTTGCATCTCAATTAAAAACTAACTTAAACTAACTTAACCTCATAAACGAATTAACTAACACCTAATGCATCTCAATTAAAAAACTGTATCAATGTTTTATATCAACTGCATCACTATATAATAATCAAACTAATAGTTGTAACATCAAATTAGATCAACCAGAAAAACAAACAGTAATACAAAAACATACAGAATTAATGTTTTATTATAAATTAGCAAAAAAATAAAAATAATAAGATAATAAGATCTTACTATCATCATTAGTTGAGAGTGAGTTATCTGTTGATGATGAACACTGGTTATTACTTGATGATGAACATTGGTTAACTGTTGATGATGAAATTACTTGTCAATGATGAAAAATCAATCGAAATCGCTATTAAAATTCAATCGTTAGACGATGGACAATGGTAACTGCGACGGTGAAGAATGGTGGCTGCGACGGGGGAGAATGATAAATGCGACGGTGAAGTTGATTAGAGAGAAGAAAAGAGATGAAAAGAGAAAGAAAAAGATTACATATACTCAAGAGACGTGAAACGACCAAAATGCCCTAGCGGTTATAAATTAAAATCTAATGGGAGGGACATGTGGCAACATGTAGTTGCTTCCTAGGCTTCTCATTATAAGCCTTTTCTCAAAGTATCCCATCTCTCTCTCTCTCTCTCTCTCTCTCTCTCTCTCTATATATATATATATATATATATATATATATATATATATATATATATATATATATATATATATATATATATATATATATATATATATATATATATATATATATTTTTTCTATGTTTCCAAGAGTCAATTATTCTTTATGTTTTATTAATTCATAATCAAATAAATTCTTTGTTTTCTTTTTGTACCCGTAAGGGTGGTTTTCTTTTTTTCTTTTTTTTTTTTATCAATTCGAAACAACAACAACAACAACACACTCGCTTAGTTTTATCTATTTGACCCGAAATAAAAGTTAAACACCTCACGGGTCAAATGTACACCAAAAATCACAAAGGTCTCAAATAAGCAAGAAAGTTTAAATAAGCTACTAAATAGATCGAGTAAATCACGAATTAACATATAGGTACAAAAAATAAGCTCAAGTCAATAATAATAAGCTAGAAAACATATGAAATATGCAAATCGAGCCATCATCGAGACCACAAGGTCTCGGCTGAGATCTACATCGGCCCAAACATCACCATCTGAACCCAAATCCAAAACGCGTGGGTCTCGGCCCATTTCGTGGTGGGCTGCCCGTTTGTGTCGAGACCAAAACCAAAAAGTAAAAGAAAATAAGCTGGAAAAGAGCTTATACTTGAGCTTATAATAGCATATTGACCCCAAGAAACTTAGAGATCAAAGTCAACACGAAAGGAGATGATACCATATTTATTGTTACGTTTTTATGTGGCTCGATGCACACAAGCTCTTGTTTAGTCCAAATGAAAATATGCAAAGATGTGATGTTTTTGTTTACGTTATTAACCTACCAAGAAAAGGAAGACAAAAGAAGTCGGATCGAGCACAAAACATTTGTATAAAACACGATCTAAACTCGATTTGTCTTCAACTTTGAAAATCCATTTGCAACCCGGAGGTTTGAAACCGGGTGGTAGATCAACCAACACCCAAGTGTTGTTTCCCATGATGGAATCCATCTCATCATTGATTGCTTCTTTCCAGAAAGCAACATCTTAGGACTTCATTGCTTCTTCAAATGTCTTGGGATCATCCTCAACAATGAAGCAATAGGAGTATTGGTCAGAGACCTCATCCCTTCTTCCTTCAATTACATATAATTGAAACTCAGGTCCAAATGACTTTGGAGTCCTGACCCTTTTGCCTTTTCTAAGCTTAGGTTCAGGTTGTTGAATTACAACCTCATCAAGGACCTCTGATGGCACTTCATCAGGGACCTCTGATACACCAATCTCATGAGTTTCATTAGGACTCCTCTGAGTTGGTCCAGGACTGATGAGAATCTATTCTCGTCAAAGATTGCATCCCTTGATTCAATTATAGAGTTAATTGAAACACATTCATTAGGTTCTATAACATAGAATCTAAAAGCTTTGTAATGCTCAACATATCCAACAAAAAGGCATTCAATGCCTCTTTCACCCAAAGTTTTTTACTTTTGGATCAGGGAGTCTTACAACAGCCCTACAACCCCAAACCCTGAGAAAGTTCATGTTGGGTTTCCTTTTAGTCCAAAGTTCATAAGAGGTAATCTTGTTCCTTTATTAGGAACCCTATTTAATAAATAGCAAGCTGTTAACATAGCTTCACCCCAGAAACATTGACTCGGTACTGAATAGGACAACATGGAATTAACCATCTCCTTTAGTATCCTGTTTTTCCTTTCAAAAATACCATTTTGTTGAGAAGTATAGGGAGCAGTCGTTTCATGGATAATACCAACAGACTGAAAATACAGAGTATCCATATACTCACCTCCCCTATCAGTCCTTAATCTTTTGATCAGGGACCCAAGTTGCAATTCAACTTCAGTTTTAAGCACTTTGAATTTATCTAATGCTTCATCCTTAGGTATGTAACAGATAGACATTACCGAACCTAGAAGCATCATCAATAAATGTCACAGAGTACTTCTTATTCCCCAAAGAGGGAATGGCATGCAAATCACACAGATCACTGTGTATCAGCTCCAAGAGCTTAGTTTCACGATTAAAACCCTCAAAAGGTTTCTTAGTTATGTTGGTCAACATGCAAGTTTTACACTTTTCATTGTCCATGTCAAATGCTGGGATTAACCCATCCTTAGACATACCTTGTATCCTTTTATAGTGTACATGGCCAAGTCTAGCATGCCATAGGGTAGAGTCAGTCAGGTTAGACGTGGTCATAAAGGCTGAATTATCACAATCATTAACAATGTTCAACCTAAAATTTTAATTACACAAATATCCAAAACCAATAAAATACACCACTTTTAGACAAAACAATTTTTTCAAATTCAATAACTTGTTTAAAACCATGATTATTCAAAATACTACTTGAAACCAAGTTTTTTCTTATATCAGGAACATGAATAACATTAAACAAAGTTACAATATTTCCAAAACTAAACCTAAGATCTACACAACCACGTCCATGCACTAGGGTTGTTGACTCATTTCCCATGTGAAGAATAGAACCATCATTCAGTGACTCATAAGTCTTGAACCAGCTTCTATCTTTGCACAAATGAACAGTTGCTACAAAGTCAACCCTCCACACAACATCATCATCCTGCACATAGTTAGATTTAGATACATATGTAACATAATAAACCTGAAGAGATTTATTAAACATATTCTGACCTTTCAGATGAACTGAACCATTCCGGTTTTACCACCAATCTTAACACCTTTGCAATCCCTTTTAATGTGACCAGATTTGCCACATTTCCAACAAATAGGTGTTGCCTTCTTGTTAGGGTATGCCCTTGCGTTATCCTGATGTTTACGTTTACCCTTGCTGTCATTGTACCTGGTGGAGTTGTTATGCTTCACCATACTGACAATAGATGCACCAACAACATTGTTGCTCTTTGGCTTGTCATTATCTGCGTTCTGAGTGATTCCTCAATGCGCAGATGACTGTCCAACTCAACAAGAGTTAACTCCTCCTTCTTATGTTTCAAGATATGCTTGAAATCTTTCCAAGAAGGAGGAAGTTTATCAATGACACAATAGACTGAAATAGCCTCATCCATATGCATTTTTTGTCGTGTAAACCTTCCAAGTATACAAAGAAGTTCATTCTATTGTTCCATAACTGGTCTTGAATCAGTCATTTTGTAATTTGTGAAATTATTTACAAATAACTTCTGACTTGATGCATCCTCAGCCATATATTTGGCATCCAAGGAATCCTATAGTTCTTTGGAAGATTCAACATTCTGATATATTCAAAGAGAGAATCAAACATACCATTGAGGATTAAACCTCTGCAAATGTAATCATCATTCTCCCATTTTCTCCTCTTCCTTATTTGTTCTACAGTAGCATCATCCCCATCATTTGGAATTGGTGTTCTCAGAACATACACCACACTCATGCTTGACAACAGGAAATGCATATTCTTTTGCCATCTTCTGAAATCCACCCCTTCAACTTATCCAGTTTGGAGAAGTTAGCAGCCATATGCTTTATAGCAGTAGCCATTGATTATCACAAAATAGTTTACTTTGATTGTTGGGGGTTAAGAGCCTAGAACAGAGTGAAGATAATCAATAGCAAACCAAATACCAATACAGGTTACCGGATATCACTTGGAATCGTGTTATCACTTTTCAAAGTAAACTATTCGACCCTAATGCATGGGTATCACGAATATCTACTTGGGATAATACCAAATGTATGTTATTGAATTAGGAACAAATCAATAACCCTTGCGCATCCAAGTGTTTATGTTTTCTGTCTTTTTTTCATGCATAATCTAATTTTCTATTTAAAGGAAAATACTCATAGCTAGTCAAATTGAATTATGAGGATTAATCGGCTCATTAATCGCCTCATAATTATCCCCATTATAGCTAATAGTGGTTACATGACCAATTAAATGTAGTCATTAAGCAGTTATAACTGCCACTTGAATAGGTCAAAGTAGGGGTGAGAGCGGTTCCGGAACCGCACGGAACCGAACCGGAACCGTGAGAACCGAGAACCAAAAAACGGGTGGTTGAGGAACCGAGAACCGGACAGAGTAACATATCTCGGTTCCAGTTCGGTTCTCGGTCCGGTTCGGTTCCTTGCGGGTCTAACTGATTGGAACCGAAATGTTTACGAAAAATGCATTATATAAACTACAAATAATACGTTTTGAACATGTTTGATCTTCCGCATTATACGTTAATAAATCTTATGACATGTAACTCTTATTGTTATATTTGCTGATTGAGTCGACATTTGTTATGTGGTCATTCATTTCCGTCCATCTTAGGTTCCTAATATTGCTAATTTAGTTTAGCTATCACGTTTTCTTACTTCTCTAATTTATATTGTATATTTTATCATTAAACCAATATTTGCTTGATTGATACTTTTGTTTTTTTAACATGTTAAATATAATATTTAACATATTAAACATATATACATCAGTAAGGACATTTGATGACAATCATGACACATACAATAAACATGTATATATGTTTTTTTACAAATCCTTACTAGAGTATTAACGTAATAATATGTTACATATAATATTGGAACCAAACAAAAGTATAAAAACACAACTGGGATCACAAAACATGTATGTATGTTGGAAGCAAACAAACATACACCAGACTGAAAAGAAAAAGAAAAGTATCCTCATTAATGAAAGTGGGCGGTTCTTCGGTTCCGGAACCGATACCCGCGGTTTTGGACCGAACCGAACCGAGAACCGCAATTTTCAATAATGAAGAACCGAGACCCGGATCGCGGTTCTAAAATTCGGTTCGGTTCCGGTTCGGTTCTGGTTCGGTTCTCGGTCAATTTGCTCACCCCTAGGTCAAAGCCTGTTACAAGTTATTTCCAGCAACACTAGCAGTTGTAACTCTGCCTAATATTACTAACATTAATACCAGCAGTATTAACTCTGCCTAACAGTACTAACATTAATATCAGCAGTATTAACTCTGCCTAACAATACGAACATTTGTACTAGCAGTATTAACACTACCAACAGTACTAATATGTTGAATCTTACCACTATAGAGTCAGGGTGTTCAGGGACCTTATGATTGTATACTTCATATTTCCTAACCCATTACCAGGTGTGAATTAATCCCACAAGTACACTAAGGGTGCGCGTGGTTCAAATTGGGGAATGGGAAAGGGAAAGGCAATGGGAATGCAAAGGGAATGCAAAGGAATAGAATGTAGATTATCATTATCTTTGATAGTGCTTGGCTTGAGAAAAATACATTAACCTTCAAAGTGGTGGTGGTGGTGGCTGATAGTGGTGGTGGTGGTTAGTGGTGGTAGTGGTTGCTGGTGGTGGTGGTGGCTGCTTTTGGTGGTGATGGTGGTGGCTGGTAGATGGTGGTGGTGATGGCTTGTGGTGGTGGTAGCTGGTGGTGGTGGTGGTTTCTGGTGGTGGTGGTCTTGTAGTGGTGGTGGTGCTAATGGTGGTGGTGGTGGTGGTGGTGGTGGATCTTTGGAGGTGGTGGTGGTGGTGGTGGTGGTGGCACGGTGGTGGTGGTGGTAGTGGTGGTGCTTAATGGTGGTGGTGGTGGTGGTGGTGGTGATTGTTGGTGGTGGTGGTGGTAGCTGGTGGTGGTGGTGCTAATGGTGGTAGCTGGTGGTGGCTAATGGTGGTGGTGGAGGAGGTGGTTGGTGGTGGTGGCTGATGGTGGTTGTGGTGGTGGCTGATGGTGGTGGTGGTAGTGGTGGCTGCTAATGGTGGTGACTGCTGGTGGTGGTGGTGGTGGTGATTGTTGGTGGTGGTGGTGGCTGCTAGTGGTGGTGGCTGCTAATGGTGGTAGCTGGTGGTGGCTAATGGTGGTGGTGGTGGTGGTGGCTGTTGGTGGTGGTGGTGATGGCTGGTGGTGGTGGTGGTGGTGGTAGTGGTGGCTGCTAATGGTGGTGGCTGGTGGTGGTGGTGGTGACTTGTGGTGGTGGTGTTGGTGGCTGGCGGTGGTGGTGGTGGTGGTGGCTACTGCTTGCTGTGGCTGCTGCTGGTGGTGGTGGGTAATCATTACCATACCTCTCAATTTACTGGGTAATGCCCCATTACCCAATATAAACAATGATTGCATTCCCTAGTTCTAACCAGGCATGTTTAATCATTACATTTGTCATTCTCCACTCCCCATTACCCCCAAACAAGCACCCCCTAAATTTTCCAACATTTTCAACACAACATCTTACCAATACCTTTAGAGGCGTAGTGATCACTGTCTAATCAAACACATAAAAATAAGGGTTAATTCCATATATGTTCAATTTAAACCTTATAATGTCATATTTACCCAACTAAATATCATAAAGACATATATACCCAATCTAAACATTATATTTGTCATATATACCCATTTCATTACAAAATCAACTATAAATAAATTCATATTATTAAATTTCTATTATACCCCCAATAATATAATAACATCATTCTCATCTGTGTATACACATTTATCCTTGTAAAGCAAAAAATGAACAATTTTACTAAATGAACAACACATGTAATGAAACATCAATTTTTTGCAAAGCAGAGCACATGGAGACTGAAACCAAACCCGATCACTCAATGGTTCCGCCTTACGTATACATCCATTGAATGATAAGTGCATGTCTGATCGTGACCCGGGTCATCCTTGCCACATCGACTTTCTTTCTCCGATGACTAGACACGACAAAGTTGCCACGATCGTTGACCAAGTTGTTTTTTTTTTTTTTTTTAATATTAAGCGGACATATTTTTTGTGTGTATACAATCGGTCGAATTTGAGACCGATACTTGACCAAAGTGCCGCACTCAACTCGACCGACTAAAATGTCGGTCACCCAACTTAACCGACCGATTTTTTACGACCCAGTGTGGATAGCCTAACTGCTAAGCAAGCAAATGAAACAAGTTATAAAACCCCACGCTAAATAACCATTCATAGTTTCATACCAAAGAAAAATATAGATAATAAATGTTGAACCTGACATAAACACTAAATATCAAAACAATGCACTAATGTTGTTTGATAGACTATATTCGTTCTTCGAGGAACTGAGCCAGAAGAATATATGAACCAACCAATGGATCTCTAAACCATCACAACACACCATCTCTAATTACATAACTGTTGCTGCACAATTTCATGATTTTTTTTTCTTGTTTCTTTGTCTTAAAAAATTATATTAGTATGAGCATCCATAAAATCTCTATTGAAATGTCAAACAATGAGAAATTTAATAAGTTTGGAATGATTCTATTACTTGTTAAGGGTATAATATGACTTTAATAATGAATAATAGCTTTTAATTGATTTTTTTAATAAAATGGGTAAATATGACAAATTTGATGTTTAAATTGGATATATATGTCATTATAATATTTAGTTGGGTAAATATGACATTTTATAGTTTAATTTGGACATATATGGAATTAACATTAAAAATAATATACTTAATATAAACACATCAAACAATATACACACTCACATGCAAACATAAAAATAATAAAACTATTCATTTCAGTTAGGTGAAGCAAGCCACCTAACCAACCCCAGTTCCACCCCTTTGCGTCCCAAAAAAGCACCTTTGTGATGGGCTTCACATGTGGTCCCAGCCCTTCACGTGTGGTGGATGCCACCGTATTATATAACGGCTGATCTTAAATGACATTGCTGTTTCTTTTCTTTTTTTTTTCAAGTCAACCTTTTTTTTTTTTCTTTGTGCTCGAGTCAACATTAACTTGCACCAAAAACATTAACTTGCATTGCCTCCCATCTTATACTCCACCAGTAAACCATGAGTTAACATCACTTTTTGCTCTCATTATCGACCCAAGACCAAAGGTAAACAAGACTTACCAAAGCCCACATTGCAATCCAAAAGACAAGGATAGATTCGTAAGTTTATATACCGCATGCACTATTCACGAATCACACCTCTCAACTTTCAGCTCTTAGGGTCCGTTTGGTTCCCATAAATGGGAATGAAACTATGACTTTCAAAGTCATAGTAGGTGTTTGTTTTGTTTTGTTTTGTGGGCCCGGTAATGAAATGGGTATATCATAGTCATAGATTCATTACACACCAATTTGGTGTCTATGAAATCCATTCCCGTGGGGCCATCTTTTTACCACTACAAAATTCAAATATCTATACACTTTTTCATACCATATTTTATCAACCAAACATAAACAATCGTAATCATACACTTTTTCATACCCATTATCATTCCATCTCATTCCAAATCCGATACCCATTGTCATTCCTAGCAACAAACCAAACGGGCCCTTAATTCTCATGGCCTCGTCAATCTTTATTGCATCTCCTATCCTTTTGCTGATCCTATTTCACTTACTTTTAGCAACCGAACCCTTTTCAGTCCCAACTAGAAACTTTCCGGTCAATATGACTCGTGCTAGTCCAAGTAATGATAGCTAGTCAAATGGAATTATGAATTAGGCACAAATGTATGTTATTGAATTAGGCATAAATCAATAACCCTTGTGCATCCAAGTGTTTATGTTTTTTGTCTTTCTTTTCATGCACAATCTGATTTCCTATTTAAAGGAAAATACTCATAGCTAGTCAAATAGAATTATGAGGATTAATCGGTCCATTAATCGCCTCATAATTATCCCCATTATAGCTAATAGTGGTTAGATGACCAATTAAACGTGATCATTAAGCAGTTATAACTGCCACTTGAATAGCATGTTACAAGTTAATTCCGAAGAGACTAGCGGTAGTAATTACGCCTAACGGTACTAACATTAATACTAGTAGTATTAACTGCGCTTTAACAGTACCAACATTAATACTAGCAAGATTAACTCGCTACTTGAAGACTAACATTTGTACTAGCGAGATTAACACTACCCACAGTACTAATATGTTGAACCTTACCACTATAAATTCGAGGTGTTCGGGGACCCATGGGTGTACATCTGCACTCCCGACTCATTACTGGGGTGTGAACTAATCTCATAAGTGCACTAAAGTTTCCAACATTTTCAACACAACATCTTACCAATACCTTTAGTGGCGTAGTGATCATTACTTAACCAAACACATAAAAATAATATAATTAATACAAACACACCAAACAATATACACACTCACATGCGAACATAAAATAATAAACGATGCATTCAAGTTAGGTGAAGCAAGCGAACTAACCAACTCAATACCAACCCTTTGCGTGCCAAAAAGCACCTTCGTGATGGCCTTCGCGTGTGGTCCCACCCTTCACGTGTGGTGGATGCCACCGTATTATATATAACGGCTGATCTTAAATGCCATTACTGTTTCTTTTCTTTTTTTTGTTCAAGTCAACCTTTTTTTTTCTTTGGGCTCGAGTCGACATTAACTTGCACCAAAAAAAACATTAACTTGCATTGCCTGCCCATCTTATACTCCACCTAGTAAACCATGAGTTAACATCACTTTTTTGCTCTCATTATACGACCCAAGACCAAAGGTAAACAAGAGTTACCAAAGCCCACATTGCAATCCAAAAGACAAGGATAGATTCGTAAGTTTATATACCTGCATGCACTATTCACGAATCACACCCTCTCAACTTTCAGCTCTTAATTCTCATGGCCTCGTCAATCTTTATTGCATCTCCTATCCTTTTGCTGATCTTATTTCACTTACTTTTAGCAACCGAACCCTTTTCAGTCCCAACTAGAAACTTTGGAGTCAATAAGACTCGTGCTAGTTCAAGTAATGATAGTAATGAGTCCTTGGTGAAAGCTAACTTGGAAGAAGTGTACTCCATGACCTTAGCCATTGGGACTCCACCCGTGAAGATTAAAGTCGTCATGGACACGGGAAGTGACCTAATATGGATAAAATGCAACTCCGAGAACTTTCCTTCAGCCTTCGACACTAGTATGTCCTCATCTTTCTCTAAAGTTGATGAAACTTGCGACGATTATCGTGAGCTCACTGGATGCCAACAGAAGTACGGAAATGGCATGTCCGTTAATTTAAGTTTGGGAAGAGACACGTTAACCAATTGGGATAATAAAGAACACTCTGTGATGTTTGCATGTGGGATACCAAGCACAGATTTCCCCTACGATGGAATAGTAGGACTGGGGCGAGGGAAATTGTCACTGGTTTCACAAGCAAACCTACCTAACATCGAGTATTGTATACCAGGATTACCAGGGTCCAAAGGAATTAGTGCTTTCCCAGATTCTAACGTCCAAATTATGCCTTTACTCGAACCAGAGGGTAAGTCGTATTACTACATCTCTCTTGAAGGCATCTCAGTAGGCGAAACCAGATTGCCTGTCACGAACCATGATTTCGCGATAGATGCAAATGGAGATGGGGGGATGATCATTGACTCAGGTACAATGTTTACTTGCTTAGAAAAACGCGTTGTTGATATGATTTACTATGAGTTTTTGAATCAAACAAAGCTAAAAAGGTATGATGGTGATCATGCTCCTCCATTCAGTGATCTTGAAAATTGTTTCAACACGCCGTACAATGTGGAGATCATGCCGAAGCTGATTTTTCATTTTCACGGTGCATTGGGGGGTGCAAACTGGGAGTTGCCAAGTGAGTATTACATCTACGAAAAGGATGGCGTAGCGTGCTTGGCCATTGTTGCTAACCCCGATAATGAAAAAGTGTCTGTTTTCGGATACTGGCAACAACAAAGCATGTTTGTGACTTACGCTCTACGAAAAAGTTATCTGGTATTTATGCGTTCCCTTTGTAATTGATTGTGAAAGCTTTTGTATGTTGTTGTTATTCCCTCAAACAAGGTTGTTCAAGTTATACATACTCCTTAACAGGGGTTCATATTCTCATTTTGAGTTGTTATAATAAATCAATAAAGGGAGACTTATAGTTGGTATAAATGTTATTTGATTGATAAAGAATATAGTTGGGCTTAGCTGATCCATGATTTATGTTTCATCTTTCGTTTCTTTTTCATTTGTTTCGAGAAATATATCGATCATTTCCGGTAGGAATTTTTAAATTTATGTGAATTTCAAAGTTGACATTTATTTTGAAACGAGGGTATTCCGCAAAAGGTGTGAATTGAACATCTGATTTTGGGTGTCTTTTAGCATCAGTAATTGTTCACCTCATAAGGAAGAGCTCTGGCAACTCTCCTGGCTAGTGGAGCACCAATTGAAGTGAAGCACAAGCCGAAACTCGAACCCTTAACCTTCCATCCACAAAATCTCTCCAAGCTCATCAGTTTTTCAAAATCTCCTGGCCTTTGGTGGTGATCTGAGGGTACTATTGTACTAATAAGATACGGATAAAGCGCACATGTTGTAATAAGTTATTAAGTATCATTTGATAAAAGCAGAATGATTTATGTTGAGTAGTTCAAAAGTGAATGATTCAATGACTCAGATAAATTAGATTCTTGGTGTTTGATAGTTGTCTTGAATGATCAATCGAATCATGAAAATTACCATTATAACCTTTATTGCATTATCGTTGTAAATATTTATTCCATTAGTTATTGAAAGAGTACAATCGTTGTTTTTGCAAATTTGTAATAAAACAGTACAATTGTCGAAACATTTTAGATAACTACATTAAACGAATGAGTATACGGAGTAATTTCTAGTGTGGTGGTGGTTATAATTGAGCTTCTAATTATTATAAAGGCAATGAAAAATATTTCATTTTAATTTAAAGATTGAACCAAAAAAAATTGAGATTGTATATAGAGGCATCAACTAATGAGTAAACTTTCTATCGTTGTTGTGAGGCGCTCAACGAAATACCAAAAATAATAGTTGTCAAACACAACCTTTTGATTTGATAGAAATGCAATCAGAAAAGAGAGTTGTGAAATAAAAGCATTAGATTAATGTTTTGCCTTTAAACAAAATAATAGTAATATCATAAGATTAAATAGAAACGTATTAGGTGTAGAAAGATAGTGAGAAGGACACACGTGGAGAAAGGTTGTGGGGGTAAAATTGCAACCTCTGAATGATGTTACATACCTCAATGCATAGAATCGGTCAGCGCCAACTATATCATTAAAAGACAAAACAAAAATCTATCAAACACACTTATTGCTGACCGAATTTGCACTCAGCACTGAATCAAGCCATTAAGCACAAATCAAACACACCCTTAAGTTTTGTGCTAATTCTTTTTGGTTACCCGGTAAAAACATTTTGTGCTAATTCTGTTTATAAAGATCAGTAAAGAAAACTTCATTGAGTACCAGTAAAGCTTTTGCTTATTTAAAATTGTTATTCTCGCAATCTTTGGCATAATATATAAGAATATTTTCATAATCCAATAATTTCTCCACCCTATGAACACGCCCAAGTTTTGTTTATGACATCAATTATCTCAAACATGAATTTAAGGCATGTTTGGTGAGCTAATATTGAAGTTTTTTTTGAATTGTAAAGATTTTTATACAAAAATAATTTCTTTAAAAATAAGTAGTTTATTTTGAATACATCAACTTCAAACTTTTATTTTAAACAATTAGCTCCAAAATAAAAAGCTTATTCATGAAGCTTTTAAAAAAATTGGAGTTGTTAAAATATAAAATTACTGTTAACAGCTTATAATTATAGTTAACAGCTAATTTACCAAATACATTTATTGAAAAAAAAAATGCAATTTGTATCTCATGTTAATGAACTTTCAGTTTACATCTTACAATGGATTTTATCGTACGTACCCAAAGTTTTGTTTATGGAAAGTTCCTCATAAAACCCCTTTAAGTTAAGCAAATTACAAATAAGTCTTTCAACTATTTAAACTTTAAAGTAACAAATTAACACCCTTATATTTTTCAAATGTCAATGCTCTATCTCACATTGGAGAGATGCCTTGATATTCTGAAACATTCGAAAATAATAAAAAGGTATGCGTGAATTTAGTTGGAGAAAAACACCCTTGCTTTCTACAAAATATTTATGAAAAATAAGAAAAACAAATATCGCGTTTAAAAAAGGTTTTTCAGCAAAATATTTGTAAAACACAAAATCCCTATTTCTAACTTAAGAAAGAAAATTACAAAACAAATTTTAATTGTTTCCTTATTTTCCTTTGTAACCCACAACCTCCGCTTTTTCAAAATAAAAATACAAACATCACCTAAATATGTTTTTATATTTTTAATGTTTTGTGAGATAAATTTCTCTTCAAAGTTTTACAAAATTAAAGATATAAAACAAGAGAATTTTTCCTCCAACTAAACACGCCTATATATTTTAGAAATCAAATTTCCTTATCTTATATAGTTTTATCTTAAATATTTGCTATCATTACATAGGCAGTTAGTTATGTTTTCTTTTCGATATTCATTTCCTAAATGCAAACTTCATTTGGTAGTTAGAAGACGAATGTTTTTGCACCCACCGCAGCACGAGGCATATCTCGTTATATATAATTCCCAAACCAAGAATTTCATACAGAACCACTCACGAATCTCAATTAGAAGGGAAAATGGTCATGCTATCCACGATGCATAAACCAATAATCCTTAATTTCATGCTTAATCATTATTGTTTTCTCCTGTTATTTTGATCTTCCAGGAGTTCATCAAACCAAATCGAATCAATAAATATAATATGATGCTACTCTGAGCAACTTCCATTGAAAAAGTTCATTTTCATCTATACAAGTTTAGAATGCATCATACCAAAAATGTTCTTTCTTTATCCGAGTCATTTGACCAAAAAATGATACCCTCTATGACTACTTGGACTCCCGTAAAATCTCGTCTTTAAGAATAAGTCCTTGAAAAAACAAATGATGTTAAAAATAAAAGCTAATATGGGAGCAAATAAAACATTTATTGATCACTTGAAATAACAAAATGGTTGTGGAGAGACTGGTAGAGGTCAATAAACATAATATTCTGCATGGATACAATCGACTAAGGACACTTTGTATCCATCTTTTTAGTATAATAATTAGAATACTCTGTTCCTTATATAGCAGAAATTAATATTATTACAATAATAGTCTAATTTTTAAGTAGAGATATTTAAGTAGGTTGTATTAATCAGAATTCTTCCCGCATTATTCCTTTTTAGTTATACTATTTGATATTTACTTGGAGATACAATATAAACCAAAACTACCCTTTCAGAAGTAAATGGGTCGATATTATCACCTCTACCCCAAATGCACACATGCCTAGTCCTTTTGTTCGCCTACGTAGGTTATGGTCAAAACTTATAACTAAGACATGATTGCCAGAGAAAGGGTCAAAAACGGTCACGGGGATACCGTTAGTCCATGTAAATCTAAGTCAACTAGCCCTTCCCTGATAATCTAAACAGAGAAATCTAAACAGAGAAAACCTCATCCGCTTACCAGTTTTTAAGAGTAAACCTATCGCATAACTAATTGTAAAGAAATGAGACACAGTGAGATTTTTTTGGCCTAAGCAAAAGATAATCTATATTTAAAGGGAGGTGATACTCACACCATATTTTTTGATTCATGCACCACAATTTGTACATTACAATATTGTACGGTACAAACTGTAATGCACAGATTATGGTGCATGCATCAAAAAATGTGGTGCGAGTATTAATTCCCATATTTAAAGGAGTGAGATGTATACAAATGACAGCAGAATCTTTGTCTCAACTCAAAGGAATAGATTTTGGGGCATTTGCTATTAGATTTAGCATAATTGGTTACACGGAGCTCATACTGCAGTAGTTGACCAATATAAAAATAACATATGAGCTATCCTACCATGTTTCTGGTCAATCCAAGCTGACTTTAATTTGAAATACAATGTTATGTTCAGACCTACCTTGTCTAACTTTAAAGGAGTCACACCACTATCTCACAATTCTATTGAGTAACTGAATAATATAAAAATAGATATGTCATGCACATGTTACATTATCACTAACTAGTAATTATACTAATTACATTAAAATATTTTCATCGTTTTAACAAACTAGGTAAGAATAACCAATATGGGACTACAGTATGATAAGAAAAACAATTAAATGAAGGAAATGCAAACATCTTAGCAATTATTGATGATTTGTACAAGGTTAAACATCTTGGATGAAAATAATTCAGTTGCTACATTATAGTCAATATGGTACAAAAAAACCTACTTTCAGGAATAAAAATGACATGCAAGGGTAAAGTGATTACTTAGGATAAAATTTTGGCCTGATTAAAATAAAATGTGAGTGCTACAAGCCTACAAGTGTAAGTTATTTTCATGAGGGAAATCTCTTTGTATATGAAGTATGTAAAAAAAAAATAGAATCAAGATGTTACAATGATAATGTGATGAACTGTTGTAACAATGACGCGATACATTGTGGGGTTCATTTGACATCTTCACTCATTCTTTCTTAGTTATTATTGGACTTGTTTCCTTTGACTTTGAATGTCAAACTTGTAATTCGCATTAGTTATATCATTTTAACACTAATTAACTTTGTACTTTAACAGTTCTTGTGCACTTTTACGTATCATAACAATTTTCATAAAAACTTATCTTTTTGTGTTAACTCTTATATTGATTATACTTTTTTTTAACATTCCAAATTAAAGTAGCTCAGCTAACATACAATAGAGAGTAAACTTTTTGTCAAGAATAATAATAGTATTGCAAAGATAATAATATAACGCATTGTTGTATAATGTCATTCCACAAGTCAAAAAGTGTGATAAAATATGAAACTCTTACCAAAACACAATACTTAGGAAGTCTTATATGGTGACATCTTCAGGGTAACTTCTTAGCATGCCATAGTGTAACACCCCCAAAAATGACTTAGCGGAAGCATACAGGTATTGGGGCGCTACTAAGTTGGTATCACAACATAAGCATAGAACAACGGATTTTTATAAATAATTTTTAATCATTTCTTAAAAACAGTGTTTACATTTCTGATTTGATGCGGAAAATGGCCCATTATAAAAAAGGTAGTCCCAATACATAAATCAGAGTCGTCTATGACCATGCCATGCCTTTGCCTTGCGCCCAAAGATAAGCTATCACCTCAAAACACGAAGATACATGCTAAAGGGGCAAGAACTACATTTGGTGAGTTCATAGGTTTAGTTAAAAGGGATTCCATTAGACTGTTTCAAATTTGGTTCTTGATGATCATTACGTCTTGCATAATGTCATAAAGTTTATGATTTCAATTCATAAAAGATATTTCATTAGTGGACCATAAGTAGGGTATATGTACATTACAACGAATATAATGTCATATATTGAATCTATTACGCTAGCACTAAGTTCATGCAACCGAAACTACGACAGTTCTTGTATGCACAAAAAAGTCATACAAATAAAGAGCCCATGGCGAGTGTTTATCCCAATACACTCGGTCCCGACATGCTATATGTTTCGCCTTGACCCAAGCGGGTCAACCGAACAGCAGGAGTCACCCTCAATAGATCTATTTATAACATTCTGCGCTTCCCAAAGAGGAATTGTGGTTCATGAAGAGGAAATTTGGGATCTAAGGACTTAGGCTAAGCTGCGTAATATTCTAGGTCAAACACTTTGGTATGCTCCATAAAACATCTATGTATGATGAAAACTTTAAACATGTAAAAGCATAGTATGCATGGAATGCACAAGTAAAATGATTTAAGTAAAATGAGCATGTATCTTCCCCCAAAACAAGTATAAAGCAGTTAAAAGTAGGGGCTATGAAACTCACCTTGGCAATGTGCAATATGAAGTCTAAATGGAATTAAATCAAGGAGTGATAGTGCACGGCTCCGACACGCAACCTAATTAATACGGCAATTTAGTCTTTATGTTTAAGACTCGATAAAGTTTAACCAACTTTATATATTTTAAATGTTTTTGTTGTTGTTGTTGCTGTTGCTTATGTGGCATCATTTATCTTAGAACAATTGGATGGATCTCGGCTTATGAGGGTATGACATGGAAGGAATCTCGAAGAAGGAATTTTGACTTTGGTTCCATGATGACCAAAAGATAATACACGGAAGAATAGTATTCTTATATTAAGACGTTGTCAATGTAAATGAAAAAGATATATATATTAAATGTATATATATTTAGAACATTTAGCATAAATTCCTTATAAAGGAATTTGAGTCTTAATTTAGTTCGTGTAAATTGCATTAGTAAAATACATTGTAACGTTTTAATAATTATAGTTCACATAATCAATATGTTTTAACAAATTGTATATATCATTGGCAAATAAATACATATTACAATATAGGTTTTAAGTAATATATTTCGTTTATAAATCGTAGAATAGTTTGTTGAAAAATTAGTATGACTCGTGTGAAATCCTTCTATTTAATTGGTTTTGTCAAAAATTGTATAGTTGATGTCAATTGAGTTTTATATCTGGTTTTTATTAGGTGACCGTATATTTACGTGTTTATTTCAAAAGAATGTTCAAGTTATACTTAAGTTTATTCAAGCTTGAAATTAGAAATTGTGAGGTAAGTTTTTGATAAATACATCGTATTTTGTAACGTGTAAAATAATGAACATGTTCATCGATAATTGTCATGACACTAGTCTATATCATAGTTATCCGGGATGGCTAGTCGTCAAAAGTTTTTCGTGTCAGGTATAATAATTGAAAGCATATGTCTACAAGTTTTTAAGTTTTTATAATCATAAGTATAGAAGCTCTTTCGTTAGGCTGCATGTAATAAAAATTTAGTTCTTTTGTGTAGTTTACATTTTTACTTATTGTTTTGCGACTACAAGGATATACTACAAGTGTCTTAACTTGCGGAAATGCGGACGAGTCGTATGCAATTGTAGGTTGGGAGATGGAGTGAGTGACGAATTTGAATTAGATGGAAGACGCGTCACTTTGGCCTACCATCAAGACAATTCAAACAGGCCTTTATACTAGATGTGTCTAGCAGCCCGAATCGAAATTAAACAAACGCACAGAACACCACTTAGACCCAAATGAATATTATTTGTAAAGACCCATTTTGGTACCTATTGTTTTGACAAATCTTTTGCTATGTTTGGGTAGCAGCTCTTGACGCAAGGAGAAATGGGGTCGGGAATTATTTCAAGACTCAAACTTAACGTTTTTCAACGAGACCTCTTAGTGTAGGGATACCTTAAGTGTTCTCCCTTAGCTCGAGTGGACCAACATACGCACATCTAATGAATAAAAACCAACATAAACTATTGCACCTATTGAGGTTACTTGTATGCTGGAAAACAGGCTACCATATTCACTAGGAGTTTTACCCAACCAATGATTAGCGGGTCGGGTGTTACCCAAGACTCACCACACTCATGGTTATGGGAGTCAATATAAAGGTAGAAATATGAGTACCCTTGAGTGGGTTGACCCCCGATCGTGGCTACAACAACCCTCACGGTTGTGTGTCACCCATATTGGCGAAACGTGACAAGATACGCAGAAAATGAACAAGCAAAATATAAACGGATGGGCAACAAGGATTAAGCGAAACCATGAATAGGTGGAATTAAGCCGAGACTAAGATAATCCAAGTAACAAGTTTTAACTTATGTCTTTACCACACTATATTAACAACCATGACTCATTCCATTTATCGAAACTTATGTTTGTTTCTTTCTTCTTGTCCACGACGACCACACAACAACAACAACAAAACAACACTTATTTTTAATTTACCCATTTTATTACCAAAACCCAAATAATAATAGTAATGTGAATTAAAATTTTATGTAATTACAACTCAATGGGAAACAAAAACAATAGTAAGGAAGGTATTCTTAAATTAAACCCATTAGTGGGTCGAGTAGCAATGAACACCGAAACCTCAAGATTCAATCGGAGGAGATTCGGGACAATTAGAACAATTTACTCTTGGAATAGCTTCTTTATGCCCTCAACTACAAAACCGCCAACTCAATTGGGAAAAGCCCTTTGATTTCTTGGAACCCTAGGTTTTTATAAAACCCAACTTGTGTGAGTGAGATTGTGAGAAGCTTGTGTGAACCCTCCCGGATATGCGTCCATATGAAAGAAAACAAAAGGGAAACTTTGACTATCTCTTTCTTGTCTTGTCTCGAGAAGAGGCCTCCATTTGGCTAAGCTCGCTTTCTATCGTGGTCTTCAAGGTCATGTGATGTTGTTTTGGGAGGGACAATCATAGAAGGGAAAATGAAAGAAGTTCTCTTGGTTGAAGAAGGAATCTCCTATTTTGGTGTTTGTCTAGCTGTATGTCGAGAAGGAGCGAGAAAATATAGGAAATTACGTGTTTTTGACAAGAGGAACGAGTTTCATAGGATTGGATCCATTTTGTTTTGTATTATTTATTTTATATGTCTTATACTCCGTTTTATAGATCGTACCTCGGCGATAAGAAATCTTCACGATCCGGAAAATATAAAATCTGTTTTGGAAACGATTTCTAAACGTAATAATATGACATTTTTATTATGTTGGAATTTGATTATAACGGTTATTTAATGCGTGCGGTGTCGTGACTTTCTAAATTAACGAGATAACCTCTCGTTTTCTTCCGCAAATTATCCTTCAATGATAAAAATATATATTTCACTTATCTCATTATTTATTTTTAGTCTTGTTAGCTATCTACTGAAGTATGCGGAATGTTTTCCGAAACAATGGGTTAAGCCTATGTATGCTTAAATTTTAACTTGGATAATAATAAATTTCACTTTTATTTTGTGGGCTTAGTGGGTAAGTATCGTGCGGTATCTTATTTATAAAGGAACGAGATGACCTCTCGCTTTTAAGTTTTAGATATTGGCATTTGTAAGAAAATAGCCGATTTGAATTTTCTAACGTAATAAATATTATTATTATAATCCGGAAATTTACGGGTTGTTATAGTCTACCATTTTACGGAGATCCTTCCGGATCTCGGCCACGCTACCCGATGGAGTGTCGGGAACGAGGTGGTGGTATTTGGAACAAGTTTTGAATTTTCCCTAGGTTGTTCTAGGGTTTCCCTTGGGTATGGGTACTTAGGTGTTATGTTAGCGTGACATCCTCTATCCGAGGAGCCATGATTTTCTGGAGTAGGTTCATTGGGTGAAAGTTCCAATTCTTGATGTTATGAGGTTTCATTATTTTGTTAATGTGAGAATCTCTATCTTCCCATGGTAAAACGTACCTATTTATGGTATTTAATGATTCTAAAGTATAGTGGTTAATTCTTAAGGTTTGCTACGGGTTTGTGTGTTTTCTTCTTTAAGGGATGAAGAAACATTTGTTTTGAATTTCCTTTCGATTAATTGTTTACACAAGTTTGGCTAAGACCAGATTTCAAAATCAATAAGATGTAAAATGATACATTTCACAAGATTGTAAACCGGTTCTTAATTTGGGCGTATAAGGGAAATTTTTGCGAAACTTTTAGGGTTTCGCATTTTGTCTCATTTAACTAGGGATTTGGAAAGTATCATTGTTGAATTTTAAAAGGAAATTATTCAATTTGGATACTATATTGTAGCAAGGATATTTAGCAGGATATAACATTTACTCATAATTACGGGTAGGATTTAGTTGTCTAAGTTGGGTAAGGATGGAGGTTTAATAGTTGATGAACCTCATGGTTATCTATGGTTTTAAGCAGAGGTGTAGGATACATCCTAGGTCGGGCTTAGCTATAAAGGAGGACATTGATCATTTCGTTTATGGGTATTATCTTAAAACACATTTCAAGGAAATAAGTAACCAATAGAGTGGTTCTTGAATACTTTTCAAAGTATTAAGAAACACTTTATTTTTGTGAGGTATGGGTAGAATTGTAGTTTACTTTATGGTGTAATGGTAAGGTGGTAATTTGGTTTGTAGAATGATTCATGAAGTGATTCATGAAGTATAATGGTTTGAGGATAATCGGAAATAGTTTGTATAGCAACTCTTTTATTTCGTTTGTAGGAGGGTAACAAGGTAGGCAATTGTTATTTCTAAGAGGTAGGTGGAGCTTCTAGGTATTTAATTCTCGGGTAGGCGTAAATTTTCAAGTTTCGTGGGATTATCGGTCCTTTATTATGCCCTTCTAGATTTTGTCAGAGGTTTATTGTATCTTTCTTCTAGGTGCTATTAGAAAGTTGCTCCTAGAATGGTTTGGTTTGTCCATAGAATGTAAGGTTGGGGTAGGAGTGACTATAACATAACCCGATTGTGATATGGAATTATAAAGTTTATGATTAAGAAGTAGGAGGATGCCGTTGAATGGCTTATGATTAAGGTGGCTTATGGTGGGGTGATGCCGGTGAGTGGTTTATGACTAAGGAATGCCGGTGAGTGGCTTGTGATAAGGAATGCCGGTGAGTGGCTTGTGATCGGGAATGCTAGTGAGTGGCTTGTGATCGGGGAATGTCGGTGAGTGGCTTGTGATTAAGGAATGTCGGTGAGTGGCTTGTGATTAAGGAATGCCGGTGTGTGGCTTGTGATTAGGGAATATTGTGACGCCAATGTGTAGCTTTAGTGTAACGCCAATGTATGGCTTATTAAAATGTTACATGTTTATTAAAATATTATCATTTCTTCTTTGGACATAAAGCTATTATAACTATCCTAAGTCTTGAAAAATTCACCTCGAGTCGGACATAGGTGATCGGGCTATGTCCCTGTCCACGGTTGAATATAGGTGATCGGTCTATATTCACCGAGGTTCAATGAATTTTAAAATACTTAGCTTAGTTACGCTAGTAATACGTCACAATACTTTTAAAGGTTGTCTTGAAGGATTAGAACAATTATTCTCTTTATGCGAGGGAAAGGTGCAGTGCTGTGATACATAAGTATATGTATAGGGAAAATAATTATAACCCATAATGAAACTAGGTGAGCAATGATAAAACATGTATCTTATCAAGTATTATCTGAACACGATCATAAGTGAGGCATCGACTTAGCGAGCGGTGTGCGTGTCGGTCATAGGGTTTAGTTTTGTAAAAGTGGTTATAGTCTAGGTTTTAAAATATACACGTTCTCTATAACCTAGGCTCGATACCAATCTGTAACACCCCAAAATGGCTCAATGAAGCATACAAGTATCGGGTGCTACTAAATTGATACCATAACATAAGCATAGAACAACGGATTTTCATAAATAAACTTTTATTCATTTCTTAAAACAATGTTTACATTTTTGATTTGATGCGGAAAATGGCCCATTATAAAAGGTGGTCCCAATACATAAATCGAGTCGTCTATGACCATGCTATGCCTTTGCCTTGCGCCTCCAAAGATAAGCTATCACCTCAAAACACGAAGATACATGCTAAAGGGGTCACTACTGTTGGTGAGTTCATAGGTTTATTTAAAAGGATTTCAAGACACTATTTCAAATTTGGTTTTCATGATCATTACGTCTTGCATAATGTCATGAAATTTATATTTCAATTCATAAAAGGGTTTCATAAAAGGATTTCATTTGTAGACCATAAAAGAGTATATGCACATTACAATGAATATAATGCCATATTTATAAATTTATTACGCTAGCACTAAGCTCATGCAACCGAAACTACGACGGTTCTTGTATGCACAAGGAAGTCATACAAATAAGGAGCCCATGGCGAGTGTTTATCCCAATACACTCGGTCCCGACATGCTATATGTTTCGCCTTGACCCAAGCGGGTCAACCGAACAGGAGTCACCCCAATAGATCTATTTATAACATTCGCTTCCAGAATTGACGGAATGAAAAGGGCAATTTAGGATCTAAAGTCTTGCGCGCAATATTCTAGGTCAAATATTTTGGTATGGTCCATAAAACATCTATGTATGATGAAAACTTTAAACATGTAAAAGCATAGTATGCATAGAATGCACAATTTGCACAAATTAAATCATTTAAGTAAAATGAGCATGTATCTTCCCCCAAAACAAGTATAAAACAGATTAAAGTAGGGGCTATGAAACTCACATTGGCAATTAGAAGTCTAAAGGGTATTAAAATCAAAGAGTGATAGTGCACGGCTCCGACACGCAACCTAATTAATACGGCAATTTAGTCTTTATGCTTAAGACTCGATAAAGTTTAACTAACTTTATAGATTTTAAATGTTTTTGTTGTTGTTGTTCTTTGTTGCTTATATGGCATCATTTATCTTAGAACAATTTACAAAGATTTGGATGGATCTCGCTTATGAAGGTATGACATGGAAGGAATCTCAAGAAGGAATTTCGACTTTGGTTCCATGATGACCAAAAGATAATACACGGAAGAATAGTATTCTTATATTAAGACGTTGTCAATGTAAATGAAAATATATATATATATATATATATATATATATATATATATATATATATATATATATATATATATATATATATATATATATATATATATATATATATATATATATATATATATTTAGAACATTTAGCTTAAATTCATTATAAAGGAATTTGAGTCTTAATTTAGTTCAGGTGTAAATTGCATTAGTAAAATACATTGTAGGGTTTTAATAATTATAGTTCAGATATCAATATGTTTTAATAGTTGTATATATCATTGACAAATAAATACATATTACAATATAGGTTTTTAAGTAATATATTTCGTTTATAAATCATAGAATAGTTTGTTGAAAAATTAGTATGACTCGTGTGAAATCTTTCTATTTAATTGGTTTTGACAAAAATTGTATAGTTGATGTCAATTGAGTTTTATATCCGGTTTTTATCAAGTGACCGTATATTTACGTGTTTATTTCAAAAGAATGTTTAAGTTATACTTAAGTTTATTCAAGCTTGAAATTAGAAATTGTGAGGTAAGTTTTTGATAAATACATCTTATTTTGTAACGTGTAAAATAATGAACATGTTCATCGATAATTGTCATGACACTAGTCTATATCATAGTTATCCGGATGGCTAGTCGTCAAAAGTTTTTCGATCGGTGTAATAATTGAAAACATATGTCTACAAGTTTTTAAGTTTATAATCATAAGTATAGTAGCTCTTTGGTTAGGCTGCATGTAATAAAAATTTAGTTCTTTTATGTAGTTTACATTTTTACTCATTGTTTTGCGACTACAAGGATATACTACAAGTGTCTTAACTTGCGGAAATGCGGACGAGTCGTATGCAATTGTAGGTTGGGAGATGGAGTGAGTGACAAATTTGAATTAGATGGAAGACGCGTCACTTTGGCCTACCATCAAGACAATTCAAACGGGCCTTTATACTAGATGGGCCTAGTAGCCAGAATTGAAATTAAACAAACACATTCCCATAACACAACTTTAGACCCAAGTGAAAATTATTTGTAAAACCGATTTTGGTACCTATTGTTTTGACAAATCTTTTGTTTGGGTAGTAGCCTATAACGCAAGGAGAAATGGGGTCGGCAACATGACAAGACTCAAAACTTAATGTTTTCAACGAGACCTCTTAGTGTAGGGATACCTTAAGTGTTCTCCCTTAGCTCGAGTGGACCAACATACGCACATCTAATGAATAAAACCAACATAAACTATTGCACCTATTGAGGTTACTTGTGCAAAAATGAACAAGCAAAATATAAACCGGATGGGCAACAAGGATTAAGCCGAAACCATGAATAGGCTGGGAATTAAGCCGAGACTAAGATAAGCCAAGTAACAAGTTTTAACTTATGTCTTTACCACACTATATTAACAACCATGACTCATTCCATTTATCAGAAACTTATGTTTGTTTCTTTCTTCTTGGTCCACGACAGCCACACAACAACAACAACAAAAACAACACTTATTTTTAATTTACCCATTTTATTACCAATACCCAAATAATAATAGTAATTTGAATTAAAATTTTATGTAATTACAACTCAATGGGAAACAAAAACAATAGTAAGGAAGGTATTCTTAAATTAAACCCATTAGTGGGTCGAGTAGCTATGAACACCGAAACCTCAAGATTCAATCGGAGGAGATTCGGGACGAATTAGAACAATTTACTCTTGGAATAGCTTCTTTATGCCCTCAACTACAAAACCCCCAACTCAATTGGGAAAAGCCCTTTGATTTCTTGGAACCCTAGTTTTTTATAAAACCCAACTTGTGTGAGTGAGATTGTGAGAAGCTTGTGTGAACCCTCCCGTGGATATGCGTCCATATGAAAGAAAACAAAGGGAAACTTTGACTATCTCTTTCTTGTCTTGTCTAGAAGAGGCCTCCATTTGGCTAAGCTCGCTTTCTATCGTGGTCTTCAAGGTCATGTGATGTTGTTTTGGGAGGGACAATCATAGAAGGGAAAATGAAAGAGACGAGGTTCTCTTGGTTGAAGAAGGAATCTCCTATTTTGGTGTTTGTCTAGCGTGTATGTCGAGAAGGAGCGAGAAAAGTGATAAGGAAATATGAAGAGGGAAGAAATCACGTGGGTTAGGGGTGGCGTTGCGAGAAAGAAAGAGGAGAGGGTAGAGTCTAGGAAAGTGATGGGTCGAAAGGGAGGATTGGATCCGTATTTTGTTTTGTATTATTTATTTTATTGCTTTGTCTTATACTCCGTCTTGTATAGATCGTACCTCGGCGATAACGTAACTCTGCGTAAGCGTATCTTCACGATATCCGGAAAATATAAAATCTCGTTTTGGAAACGATTTCTTAAACGTAATAATATGACATTTTATTATGTTGGAATTTGATTATAACAGTTTGCCATTATTTAATTGGTGTCGGTATGCGTGCGGTGCCGTGACCTTCGAATTAATGAGATAACTTTCGTTTTCTTTCAGTAAATTATTAGTGATTGATAAAAGTGTATTTTCTCTTATCTCGGTATTTATTTTTAGTCTTGTTAGCTCTTTACTGTTGTAGTATGCGGAATAACTAATGGATTAAGCTTATGTATGCTTAAGTTTTAACTAATAAATTTCACATATACTTTGTGGGAAAGTATTGTATGTGCGGTGTCTTATTTCTAAAGGAACGAAATGACCTCTCGTTTTAAATTTTAGATATTGGCATTTTGTCGGAAAATAATCGATTTGAATTTTCTGACGTGATAAATATTATTATAAAAACTCGGAAATTTACGGGTTGTTATACATAGGGTAGAGTCAGTCAGGTCAGAGGTGGTCATAAAGGCTGAATTATCACAATCATTAACAATGTTCAACCTGAACTTTTAATTACACAAATATCTAAAACCAATAAATACACCACTTTTAGACAAAACAAAATTTTCAAATTCAATAACTTGTTTAAAACCATGATTATTCAAAACACTACTTGAAACCAAGTTTTCTTATACCAGGAACATGAATAACATTAAACAAAGTTACAATCTTTCCAAAACTAAACCTAAGATCTTCACAACCACGTCCATGCACTAGGGTTGTTGACTCATTTCTCATGTGAAGAATAGAACCATCATTCAGTGACTCAGAAGTCTTGAACCAGCTTCTATCTTTGCACAAATGAACAATTGCTCCAGAGTCAACCCTCCACGCAACATCAGCATCCTGCACATAGTTAGATTCAGATACATATGTAACATAATAAACCTGAAGAGATCTTTTAAACATATTCTGACCTTTCAGATGAAATGAACCATTCCTTGATCCACTAGTGCCTGATCCATTGGTTTTACCACCAATCTTAACTCTGCAATCCCTTTTAATGTGACCAGATTTGCCACAATTCCAACAAATACGTGTTGCCTTCTTGTTAGGGTCTGCCTTGCGTTATCCTGATGTTTACGATTACCCTTGTTGTCATTGTACCTGGTGGAGTTGTTATGCTCCACCATATTGACAATAGATGCACCAGCAACATTGTTGCTCTTTGGCTTGTCATTATCATGCGTTCTGAGTGATTCCTCAATGCGCAGATGACTGTCCAACTCAACAAGAGTTAACTCCTTCTTCTTATGTTTCAAGGTATGCTTGAAATCTTTCCAAGAAGGAGGAAGTTTATCAATGACACAAGAGACTGAAATAGCCTCATCCATATGCATTTTGTGTTGTGTAAACCTTCCAAGTATACCAAGAAGTTCATTCTATTGTTCCATAACTGGTCTTGAATCAGTCACTTTGTAATTTGTGAAATTACTTACAAATAACTTCTTACTTGATGCATCCTTAGCCATATATTTGGCATCTAAGGAATCCTATAGTTCTTTGGAAGATCCAAAATTCTGATAGATACAAAGAGAGAATCAGACATACCATTGAGGATTAAACATCTGCAAATGTAATCATTCTCCCATTTGCTCATCTTCCTTATTTGTTCTACAGTAGCATCATCCCCATCATTTGGAATTGGTGTGCTCAGAACATACACCACACTCATGCTTGACAACAGAAAATGCATATTCTTTTGCCATCTTCTGAAATCCACCCCTTCAAACTTATCCAATTTGGAGAAGTTAGCAGCCATATGCTTTATAGCAGCAGCCATTGATTATCACAAAATAGTTTAATTTGATTGTTGGGGGTTAAGAGCCTAGAACAGAGTGAAGATAATCAATAGCAAACCAAATACCAATACAGGTACCGGATATCACTTGGAATCGTGTTATCACTTTCCAAAGTAAACTATTCGACCTTAATGCCTGGGTATCACGAATATCTACTTGGGATACGACCAAATGTATGTTATTGAATTAGGCACAAATCAATAACCCTTGCGCATCCAAGTGTTTATGTTTTCTGTCTTTTTTTTCATGCATAATCTGATTTTCTATTTAACGGAAAATACTCATAGCTAGTAAATTTAATTATGAGGATTAATCGACTCATTAATCGCCTCATAATTATCCTCATTATAGCTAATAGTGGTTACATGACCAATTAAATGTGGTCATTAAGCAGTTATAAGTGACACTTGAATAGGTCAAAGTCTGTTACAAGTTAATTTCAGCAACACTAGCAGTTGTAACTCTGCCTAATAGTACTAACATTAAAACTAGCAGTATTAACTCTGCCCTAACAGTACTAACATTAATACTAGCAGTATTAACTCTGCCTAACAATACTAACATTTATACTAGCAGTATTAAGTATTAACGCTACCAACAGTACTAATATATTGAACCTTACCATTATAGATTCAGGGTGTTCAGGGACCTTATGGGTGTATACTCCATATGTCTTGACCCATTACCAGATGTGAATTAATCCCACAAGTGCACTAAATTTTCCAATAATTTCAACACAACATCTTACCAATACCTTTAGAGGCGTAGTGATCACTGCTTAACCAAACACATAAAAATAATATACTTAATATAAACACACCAAACAATATACACACTCACATGCAAACATAAAAATAATAAAATGATACATTCCAGTTAGGTGAAGCAAGCCACCTAACCAACCCCAGTTCCACTCTTTTGCGTGCCAAAAAAGCACCTTTGTGATGGGCTTCGCGTGTGGTCCCAGCCCTTCACGTGTGGTGGATGCCACCGTTAGGGTGTTCATCGGTTCGATTATCGGATTATTCGGTTTATTCGGTTCGGTTAGTTCGGTTAAATTTTTTTCGGGTCAAACCAAAACCGAACCGAAGCAATTCAATTTGACTCAACCGAAACGAATAACCGAAAACGAAAACCGAACCGAATAACACGAATTACATAATTTTAATTATTTTTATTTAATTATATATATATTTTAGTACAAAATTTATTTTCAAACTTAAATAATGATATATTTATACTAAAAAGAGTTTTAGTAATTTTTTCATATAAATACATAGAAAATGTTATATTTATACTTTAAAAAAGTTTTAGTACTTTTTTCATATAAGAAAAAATATATATTTATAAGAATTCGGTTTTCGGTTCGGTTTCGGTTTTCGTTGCCATAAACATATCCAAACCGATAACCGAATATTTAGTTCGGTTCGGTTCGGTTATGACCAATTCGGTTCGGTTAGGAATTCGATTCAGTTTTTTTTTTGTTTGGTTCGGTTTCGATTTTCGGTTAATATGGATATTACCCGATCCGTGAACACCCCTAGCCACCGTATTATATAACGGCTGATCTTAAATGCCATTGCTGTTTCTTTTTTTGTTTTGTTCAAGTCAACCTTTTTTTTTTCTTTGGGCTCGAGTCAACATTAACTTGCACCAAAAAAAAAACATTAACTTGCATTGCCTGCCCATCTTATACTCCACCTAGTAAACCATGAGTTAACATCACTTTTTTGCTCTCATTATACGACCCAAGACCAAAAGTAAACAAGACTTACCAAAGCCCACATTGCAATCCAAAAGACAAGGATAGATTCGTAAGTTTATATACCGCATGCACTATTCACGAATCACACCTCTCAACTTTCACTCTTAATTCTCATGGCCTCGTCAATCTTTATTGCATCTCCTATCCTTTTCTTGATCCTATTTCACTTACTTTTAGCAACCGAACCCTTTTCATCCCAACTAGAAACTTTCGGTCAATATGACTCGTGCTAGTTCAAGTAATGATAGCTAGTCAAATGGAATTATGAATTAGGCACAAATGTATGTTATTGAATTAGGCATAAATCAATAACCCTTGTGCATCCAAGTGTTTATGTTTTTGTCTTTTTCATGCACAATCGATTTCCTATTTAAAGGAAAATACTCATAGTTAGTCAATAGAATTATGAGGATTAATCGTCCATTAATCGCCTCATAATTATCCCATTATAGCTAATAGTGGTTAGATGACTAATTAAACGTGATCATTAAGCAGTTATAACTGCCACTTGAATAGCATGTTACAAGTTAATTCCAAGAAGACTAGCAAGAGTAATTCTGCCTAACAGTACTAACATTAATACTAGTAGTATTAACTCTGCCTTAACAGTACCAACATTAATACTAGCAGTATTAACTCTACCTAACAGTACTAACATTTGTACTAGCAGTAATAACACTACCCACAGTACTAATATGTTGAACCTTACCACTATAAATTCAGGGTGTTCAAGGACCCATGGGTGTACATCTGCACTCTCCCGACTCATTACTGGTGTGAACTAATCTCATAAGTGCACTAAAGTTTCCAACATTTTCAACACAACATCTTACCAATACCTTTAGTGGCGTAGTGATCATTACTTAACCAAACACATAAAAATAATATAATTAATACAAACACACCAAACAATATACACACTCACATGCGAACATAAAAATAATAAAACGATGCATTCAAGTTAGGTGAAGCAAGCGAACTAACCAACTCCAATACCAACCCTTTTGCGTGCCAAAAAAGCACCTTCGTGATGGCCTTCGCGTGTGGTCCCAGCCCTTCACGTGTGGTGGATGCCACCGTATTATATATAACGGCTGATCTTAAATGCCATTACTGTTTCTTTTCTTTTTTTTGTTCAAGTCAACCTTTTTTTTTCTTTGGGCTCGAGTCGACATTAACTTGCACCAAAAAAAACATTAACTTGCATTGCCTGCCCATCTTATACTCCACCTAGTAAACCATGAGTTAACATCACTTTTTTGCTCTCATTATACGACCCAAGACCAAAGGTAAACAAGAGTTACCAAAGCCCACATTGCAATCCAAAAGACAAGGATAGATTCGTAAGTTTATATACCTGCATGCACTATTCACGAATCACACCCTCTCAACTTTCAGCTCTTAATTCTCATGGCCTCGTCAATCTTTATTGCATCTCCTATCCTTTTGCTGATCTTATTTCACTTACTTTTAGCAACCGAACCCTTTTCAGTCCCAACTAGAAACTTTGGAGTCAATAAGACTCGTGCTAGTTCAAGTAATGATAGTAATGAGTCCTTGGTGAAAGCTAACTTGGAAGAAGTGTACTCCATGACCTTAGCCATTGGGACTCCACCCGTGAAGATTAAAGTCGTCATGGACACGGGAAGTGACCTAATATGGATAAAATGCAACTCCGAGAACTTTCCTTCAGCCTTCGACACTAGTATGTCCTCATCTTTCTCTAAAGTTGATGAAACTTGCGACGATTATCGTGAGCTCGCTGGATGCCAACAGAAGTACGGAAATGGCATGTCCGTTAATTTAAGTTTGGGAAGAGACACGTTAACCAATTGGGATAATAAAGAACACTCTGTGATGTTTGCATGTGGGATACCAAGCGACACAGGATTCCCCTACGATGGAATAGTAGGACTGGGGAGAGGGAAATTGTCACTGGTTTCACAAGCAAACCTACCAACCATCGAGTATTGTATACCAGGATTACCAGGGTCCAAAGGAGTTAGTGCTTTCCCAGATTCTAACGTCCAAATTATGCCTTTACTCGAACCAGACGGTAAGTCGTATTACTACATCTCTCTTGAAGGCATCTCAGTAGGCGAAACCAGATTGCCTGTCACAAACGTTAATTTCGCGATAGATGCAAATGGAGATGGGGGGATGATCATTGACTCAGGTACAATGTTTACTTGCTTAGAAAGACGCGTTGTTGATATGATTTACTATGAGTTTTTGAATCAAACGAAGCTAAAAAGGTATGATGGTGATCATGCTCCTCCATTCAGTGAGCTTGAAAATTGTTTCAACACGCCGTACAATGTGGAGATCATGCCGAAGCTGATTTTTCATTTTAACGGTGCATTTGGGGATGCGAACTGGGAGTTGCCAAGTGAGTATTACATCTACGAAAAGGATGGCGTTGCGTGCTTGGCCATTGTAGCTAACCCCGATAATGAAAAAGTGTCTGTTTTCGGATACTGGCAACAACAAAGCATGTTTGTGACTTACGCTCTAGAAAAAAATTATCTGGTATTTATGCCTAAACTTTGTAAATGATTGTGAAAGATTTTGTATGTTGTTGTTATTCCCTCAAACAATAAAGGTTATTTGATTGATAAAGAATATTGTTGTTATATTAAATGAATAAAGGGAGACTTATAGTTGGTATAAATGTTATTTGATTGATAAAGAATATAGTTGCAAAGAATATAGTTGCAGGAATTTCTCTATTTATGTGAATTTTCAAGTGGGTTAATGGTCTAAAAAATATACAAATTTTTTACGTTTTACTATTGTGACAATAAATTTTTTTTTTTTCCTATTAAAACAAAAAACTTTCTTAATGACTCTTATTATAACAAAATTTGCCACGTGGCATCATTAACCAACCCTTAACCCCAAAAAACTTCTTTTAACGCGTTTCATAATTCTGGGACCATTTTTGCCAACTTACCAAACATAAATACTAATATTAAACAAAAATCAAGATATTAAACATAAATACAACAACTTTTTCTTCCCCAAATCTGCTATAGCTGCTATAAACCCATGAAACACCGGATAAAAACAAACTTACAAAAAAAAGCTACTATACAAAAAAAAGTTTGTTACTACAAAAAGAATCTGATATACCAAATGAATTTGTTATTCCATAAATCTGCTATAAATTTCCTATTACAAAAATCTTACAAATGCAGCAGATTCCAGTACACCGGCGATGTATCCGGTGTACCAAGAAATAGATCGAAACTGAAAATTAGTAGATTCCGGTACACTGGTACATCGACAAAACCATGTTTTCTGGTATAACCATCTTGTACACCGATTCCACCATCTTGTAACCACAAACCATAAAAGACAAAATAACGCGGCATAAAAAACACAAACACCACAAACTCCTACCGACCATTTTTCCGTTCATGGCACGATCTGAAACAACAAACACTCTGATAAAAGATGATGGCGGCGATTAGGGTTTCGATCTACACATGCCAGAGGGGTTTTCAGTCCGCTAGAAAGATGGCACGGTTTGGGTTATGATTTTTTATGATTGAAAACCCGTTTCTTGGGGATTTGTGTTTTTGGTCGCCGGAGAAACAAGAATGGATGGAGGTTGATCTGTGTTTTTGGTCGAGAGGAATGGATCGGTTGGAAATCAGTATATGGTGAAAGATAATTGGTCGCCTGATAATTGAGAAGAGAGGGATATAGTGGGATATAAAGTGGGATATATGGTCGCCGGATAATTGAAAGATTATAGCTCGTACCATTTGTCAGGTCACTAGTTTACAACACAAGCTTATAGAAAGAGATGAAGCGGATGAACAAGCTAAACACACACACACGCGTATAGTATGAAGCGGTTAAGGAAAGAGTATGTGAAAGAATAACTGAACAACCAACCCTCAAATGAGGGTTTACAATAGTTATATAAGCAGAGCTAAGGCACCTCCTTCTCCTTCCTATTCCTTATTGGGCTTGGATCAAGCATGGGCCTTCTACATAAGCTGACCTTAAACAAACATAAAGGCCGTAATAAAGCTACCTATTACATATGAAATATAATGCTTGAATATCGCTTGGGAGTGATTCCAACAATCACTCCAAACAAGATTTCAAGTATTTATATTTCATATGTACAGGTAGCTTTATTATGGCCTTTATGTTTGTTTAAGGTCAAGCTTATGTAGAAGGCCCATAAGCTTGATCCAAGCCCAATAAGGAATAGGAAGGAGAGGAGTGTTGCCCTAGCTCCTGCCTATATAACTATTGTAAACCCTCATTGAGGGTTGGTTGTTCAAGTTATTCTTTCACATACTCTTTCCTTAACCGCTTCATACTATACGCGTGTGTGTTTAGCTTGTTCATCCGCCTTCATCTCTTTCTCTATAAGCTTGTGTTGTAAACTAGTGACCTAACGATGGTATCAATCGCCAAATAGTTGGGTGTACACTTTGTTTTTTGAAGTTTTGGTTTGGGTCTTACGGCGTAAAGATTACACAATCTTTGGTTCGCAAAACCGATTTTTACACTTTTGAATCCAAGATTCTTGTACTTTCAACGTTATTAGGTGTTAAACTATTGGTTTTGGCAAAAGTTTGGAACTTTACGTGTTTTTCCTTGTTTTAAGCTTGTTTTGCACGCAAGTGTTATCCTACGCGAACCGTTTTAAGTGCTTTGGATCATCAAGTTTCACACTTTTGTGTTATTTTGGTGTTATTGAAGCTATTTCTCACACAAAACCGGTTTAGAAACATCTTTGGACAAAATCATTCTTACGAGTAGGACTACGCGTATCAAAACCCTAGTTTTACTGAGTAGTTCTACGCGTAACTTTGTTCTTGGCTTGATCTTCAATTTCTGGTTTATTCCGTGTTTTCTTACTTGGATAAGTCCGAAAATACGTCGACTTTGGATATCTTTTGCCTTCGTGAAGTGTAAAGATCACTTGGGATAAAACCCAATCTTACGCTTAAGCATAAAGCTTCAGCGCAGAAAATCCACGCTTAAGATTCATCTTACTGCGTGAGACCTAGTCCCACGCATAAGGTAATCCTACGCCTAACTTTCACGCCTAACTTATCGCTTACGATAACATTAGTCTTTTTCACGCTTACGTGAAGCTAAATCCCACGCAGAACTACTCTTGTTACGGCGTAACTTTTGGTGTTTTTACGCATAAGTGCTACTTGGTTATTGTCATTTCTACGCCTAAGGATACTTCATCAACAAAGGTTCATTCGACTACAAAGATCCATTCTTACTACACAAGTTTATCATCATGTCTCAACCACCATACTCTAACTACTTCCCTCACACTTATAATCATCAACAACAACAATAATTAACTCCACAACATCAACAATGGAATCAACAACAAGCAATTTATCAACAACAATTTAATCAGCAACATACTCCACAACTTGGTGCAATTCCACAACCACAAATGGTTCAACCACCACCAAACCTTCAAGCTCTACCCTACACAAACGATTTCAATCAACATCCATCACGAAGCACTATGAAGGAACCCACTTGGTTTGCAAAGATGTGTGAAGCTTTAAGCGACCAACAATCAATTCATGAAGCTAGATCACTTGATAGACCTCCAATGCTCACTCCAGAAACTACGATCAATGGGTGATAAGGTTCTTTAGGTTCGTGATCTAAAGAAGCCACATGGAAAGTTCTTAAAGAAGGTTATCTTAGAAGGTCCATTTGAGATGCTCACCGTCATTGTACCGGAGATCCAACTCTTTGCTCCACCAAGAGATGAACAAACCAACATTGCTATCTTGTTGCGATTTAAATCCTACAGAACTTCTACACTATGAAGTCGGTGAACTTGCAATGGAATACATCCTCTTAGGATTACCAAACCCAATTCTTCATAGTGTTGATGCTCAAAAGGCGCACAAAAGATGTGGGATCATATTCGTCTTCTTATGGAAGGATACAGACTCAATCGGGAGGATTTGGAATCCAAAATTTACTGGCTTATGAACACTTCATGATTGAACTGGAGAGACACTTGAGTCATATCATCATCGATTTTCGAGACATCATCAATGATTTGGATAAACACAACATCATCATGCCAAGAATTGCGGTAAATACTAAGTTCCGAGTAGTCTTGGTCCGTAATGGGAGAAGTATGTCATTTTTCTCCGCAGCGAAGAATATGCATCATTCTACTTATGGATTGTTGTACGATTACTTGAAGCCTCATGAGAAGGAAGTTGATCGTGAAAGGATTCTCCGTGCTCAAATTGCTAAACAACACAACCGGACAATCAACAACTTGCCTTATATGCTCAGCGAATTATCCTCTCAACCAAAGAACTCAACCAATCGCTTCCAACACACCTTCACAAGAACAACCTCAACCTCAACAAAATCAATTGGTTCCATACAAGAACAATGCTCAAGCATATGTCGGTGAAGCTCGAGGAAATCGATCCGTTCAAGCATTGCAACAAGGATTTGTGATGATTGCTAATGCTTTTGGCGTTACACCAACAAATCCAACAATCGTATTCGCTCCTCATCTAACACACGGACTCAAGTGTTGTGAACAATGGACGGTTGAAGTTCGTAATCGTGATTATGGTCGTCGGATGGGCGGTGGTCAAGGGTTTAATCTTGTGGGTAGGAATAACAATAGAGCTCAAGTGGTGGAACAGGAAATGCTCGTAATCGGTTATATGGTCTTAGATGCTACAACCGCAATGAGAAGGACACTGGCTAATGCATGCCCAAAGCCAAGGACTCGGGCGGTGCTTATTTCAAAGAGGCCTTACTTTTGGCTCTTAAGGATGAAGTCGGTGGATCTCTCACGCACAAAGAACGAGCTTTATGGCGATGCGCACTCGATGATGATATGGAGGACTTGCGAGCTAATGCGGTTGTTATGTTGATGGCTAATATGCATGAGTCGCACATGAGTGATTCGGGCCCGGTGTATGACACCGATGGCTTGTCTGTGCCGAACAAACCATCATCATATCTCGAACTATTATCTCCGCCAATATCTCGAATCCGCACGGATCGCATCGCTCAAATAGTCTTCTACATATTCTTCGATGATTTTCAAGTTAACCTCTGTAGTTACATTTGACGATCAAGATGACCTCATGGTTTCCTTTGATAATCAAATTGACTCCGTGGTCGCATTTCGAGGATCTAAAGAATGATCATGTTGAGACTCACGTTGAACAAGATGATCTGTTGCCCATCCGGATTTTTCTCGGTTAATTCAAGACCATAAAATCAAAATGGAGGAATGTTATGCATTAAATCAATCCTTAAAAAGTAAAAATGCATGTTAACCAAGGATTTTGAATGTTTACAAATGCAACTCAACTTTTCAAAACTCAAGAAAACAGTGAAAAGGTTTTGAAGCCGCTTTGCAAAATCTCATCAAAACGAAAAATATTTTAGAGACGGATCGTGATCTAGCCGCCTCGAAGAATGCTTTGTTGTCCGAATTAGAACAACTCAAACATGAACATAAAAAGCAAATTAACACTCTCACCTTGGAAAATCAAAAAGCTAAGGTGAGTTGTTAAATTGTCAAAAACATTCTCCGCATACAAAAAGCATTCAACGAATCGGGTAGATGACCTTCTTGAAGAAATCATCGGCTTGCAAAACAAACTTAAAGAGTTTAAAGCGTTGTTTACAAACATGGTGAATCCGTAATGACTATTGAAAAGTTTACCTTAAAACCCAATCCAAAAGGATATGGGAAAAATCTAGTCGATTACAAACCTAAGCTTTCACTAAAACATTCAAACCAACTCACAAGTTTCCGGTCGAGAATACAACATTGATAATATCACATGAGTGTTGTTGAATACCATCGTCAAGAGGAATTAGATGCGTAAGACGAGAGTCGATCAAAATTAAAAATGTTGTTTACAACAAACCTTTAATTATAAAACGCGGTCACTTTCGTCACACCAACGGATTCTTCGAACACACCAAGGGTTATCATCAAAACACCCGAGTCTTCTATTGTTAATCCCAAAAGCAGTCTTTGCACAAACTTATGGTCCTTTACCTTCCATTAGTGAAGTAAACTCAAAACCGAAAATCGAAAATCCTTCGATATTTTGACATTTTCATGGTCGACCTCAAAATTTTACAACATGAGATAGAATATCGATCCGAAATCAAAGTTGAACATTTTCAATCGCCTCTGCGAGAGAACAAAGAGACATTTTCGGAAAAATCTTTTACCTAATGTTAAAAACTTGAAAAGTTGTGCAATTGCTCAGGAAAAGGATTTTCATAAGGAACTTGGGTAATGAAAACGTTTGAGAAAGCGAAACATCTATTACTAACACAAAACGAAAAAGCGTTGATAAAAGATGTTGATCGACTCTTGGAAGATGTTATCGTACGATATCCATAATGTTGTGCTACTCTATTCGTTGCCATATGCATCGATCATATCTCTGCGATATTGTTGAAACTGTTATAGTAATCGTTGAAAACACCGATAATGTGCTTCAGATCGAGTCTTTAAAAGTCGAAAACAAACGATTACACACGGAAATTTACAATGCAAAGCGTCGTCTTCATTGGTGTGAAAAGATATTCACAACCATCAACTTAGTTTTCAAAAGAAAATCGCTCAATTGAGTGCAAAGTCTTCGATCCTAAACTTGAGCAACTCGAATGATCAAAACGTGTCTTTGAAAAGTCAAATCTCAAAATATGAACAAGAACTTTAACAGTTAAACAGAATATGGTGTCATATTTGATTTACTCAAAAAGACTCGAGATGAAGCATCTAATGAACTTGATCACTATCTTGCTCACACTAGAGAAGTCATGAATTTTCTTTGGTAATATTCGCTCGAAAATCAAGATCGATTCACACCATCTCTAAGTTACGGAAATGTTAGGAAAGTATGAACAACTTCGCCTACTATGATTAAGAGATTAGCACCAAATACACTCAAGAATCGTGAACCTAGAATTCCCAACGCCAAATCACAAGTTGCTAATGTGTTTCCTCATCGAAACAGAATAGTTGCATCTTTTCCAAACGTCCGCACTTCACGACCTAGGAGCACTCAAACGAAGAATAGGAAGTTGCGACCTAAGAAAAGATCAATAAGGAATGCTAAAGTAGAAGAACACCCTAGGAATCGAATAAAACTCATGTTACTTCCACTATAGATGTTGCGTCGGCAAATGTAATAGAAATAGTGATGTAACGAATGCTAAACCGTTAAGTACCTTTGATATTGATCGATGCACCTTGTGATATTTGTCAAAGAGTATGAATTCGATTGTCATGACAAATGTGTTGCTAAAGCTATAATCCATAGATTACGGAATCCTAAGAATCGAATACCTCTAGGCCCACTAATCATTCTAAGTCGTGCTTGGTAAACCACCATCTTTAGATTCTAAGGCAACCATTGCTATCACAAGAGCTCTCGCTTCACCTCTTAAGAATGTAGTACCACCTAGTGCTTTCACTAAGACTAAAGCAAAGAGTAGTTATAGATGGCGAAATGGATATATAACACACTAGGATTTAAATGGATGCCTAAAATTATAAATGTGTATGTTCAACATATCGCTTGGAACCTCTCACATTTCGGGTTCCACATCTACTTCTATTCCATCTGTGTCGCGTGTGTGTAATGCGGTGTCTGATCATTCTCGATTGTTGATAGCGGATGTTCCCGACACATGACAGCAATCTCAAACCATTATCAAACTTTATTGCAAAGTTCATTGGCCTTTGTTCGGAACGATCACTCATGACCATCATGGGCTACGGAGATTATGTTAATGGGAACATCGAAATCGCAGGTTTACTATGTGGAAGGCCTCGGTCACAACTGCTTTCGAGGTCAATTTTGTGATGGAGATTTGGAGGTTGCTTTGGGGAGAAAACTTGTTTCATTCAGTGATCTACAAGGAAACGACCTTATGTCCGGCTCGCGTAATTCTAGTCTCTACACTATATCTATGCAAGATATGGTTGCTTCCTCTCCGCTTGCTTACTTTCAAAGGCAACATCTACAAAATCATGGCTATGGCAACCGTCTCTCACATTTAAACTTTCAAACCATCACCAACCTTGCTCGACACAAACTAGTTGAAGGACTCCCACGATTTCGGTATTCAAAAGATCACCGCTCGACCGTGAACAAGGGAAAAGCACTCGTGCTCATTTTCCTTCAAAGGTGGAACACGACTCAAAGATGTGCTTCATCTTCTTCACATGGATTTGTGTGGCCCCTACGCGTGCAAACGATCAATGGCAAACGCTACATCTTAGTAATCGTTGATGACTACTCTCGATGGACTTGGGTCTACTTTCTTCGTAGCAAAGACCAAGCTCCACAAATGATCATCACCTTTCTCACAAAGATATGGTTCACTCCGCAACACCGCCGAATCATCGTAATGGACAAAGGAACCGAATTTGTTAACAAAACCCTTCGTGAATTTTATGAGAAAGTGGGAATTCGAGATCAAACATCTATTGCACGGACACCGAACAAAACGGAGTTGTTGAAAGACGAAACCGAACGTTAGTGGAAGCCGCAAGAACAATGTTAATCAATGCTAAACTTCGATTACTTATGGGCGTAAGTCGTATCTCGCATGCTATACTCAAAACCGTTCTATGATCACAAACGCCACAACAAAACACCTTTGAGCTTGTCCACAACTATAAACCGAACATCAAACACTTTCATGTATTTGGATCCCTTTGCTATCCGAATAATGATCGTGATGACTTTGGAAAGCTCAAAGCAAAAGTCGATATTGGAGTATTTATTGGATATCGTGACAATTCTAAAGGTTTCGAACGGAATCGTCGAACTAAGGAGGTAATGGAAATGATTCATGCTCATTTCGATGAACTCACGGAAATGGCTTCGAGTATAACGACTTAGAACCCGGTCACAACCGTTTAAACTTCCCTCAACCCCATCATCGGTGAAGAAAGCCCTCACTAACTCGTCAACAAATGGAAAGGTTATTTGCTCCTACGTTACGTGATGATATTGATGAGCGTGCTCACGGTGTATCCATTGTCTCACCGCACAACCCGATAATATTCCTATACCGATACACCGCTACAACAACTCTTGTTGAAGATGCACCTACACCAATTGACTCCAACACAACAGTTGAACACACCTTCCAACAATGATGAACCGGTGATGATATTCTCAATGAAGTACCCCACTGCAGATTTTGATCCAAATGCGTTTTCAACCCATTTGCAAATGAGGCTACGCACCGGATGTTGCGGAATCTTCAACAAACCATTTGAATCCTCGAATCGCACAATGTATACCAACATCAACCTCTACACATAGATGGACTAAAGACCATCCTCGGCTAATATTATTGGCAACCCGAATCAACCGGTCGTTACGAGACAACGTCTTCACTCGAGATGGTGAACATCGCATTTATGCACTCACCGCTCGCTAATCGAACCTAAAAACATTAAGGATGCAATGACAAAGACAACTGGATTGAATCCATGCGGAAGAACTCAACCAATTCAAACGTCTTGAAGTATGGGAATGGTTGAAAGACCAACGGGGTCTCGTCATTGGTCTAAATGGATTTGGAAAAACAAATTGGATGTCAAGGAATGTCATCCCAAACAAGTCACGGCTAGTTGCTAAGGGTTATCGTCGGGAAGAAGAATAGACTTTGAAGAATCGCTTGCTCGGTTGTTCGTCTTGAGGTTGTTCGGATATTTCTCGTCATGCTCATATGAACATGACGGTCTATCGATGGATGTCAAAGCGGCGTTTCTCAATGGGCAACTTAAAAAACGGTTTATGTCACCTACCGCACGGATTCGTTGATCCCGAGTTCCCGAACCATGTCTACAAACCGAACAAAGCTCTATATGGTCTCAAACAAGCCCCCTGCATGGTACGATAAGCTATCATCTTTCCTCATTGCCAATAATTTCACCAAAGGCTCGGTTGACCCAACTCTTTTATACAATATCACGGGCACACATCTTAATTGTTCAAATTTCGTGGATGACATCATTTTGGGTCAACACATAAAAGTTTTCAATCGCTTTTGCAAAACTCATGAAGAAAAATTTTGAAATGTCCATGATGGGTGAACTTACGTTCTTTCTAGGACCGCAAGTTCATCAATCACCCCGTGGTATTTTCTTGAGTCGGTCCAAATATGCCCTTGAATTGTTAAAAAATTTGGAATGAAAACACCGTGATACTTATGCCACACCAATGACTCATACCAAGTTAGGCCGATTTACATGGGAAATTAGTGGACCCTACCAAATACCAGTATTATTGGGTCTCTCATGTATCTAACAGCCTAGCGACACGATATTGTCTTTGCCGTTTATCTATGCTCCGCTATCGATCGCGACCAATGAAACCCACCTCTACGAGGCTAAAAGAATCCTCCGATACATCAAGGGAACCATTAATTTGGGGATCCGTATCCGAAGGATTACGGTTTTGAACTAATAGCTTTTTGAGACGGCGATCACGCGGATGCTTAGACTCGAGGAAAAGTACTTGAGAGCTCTACAATTTCGGTGATAAACCGTGTCTTGGCAATCAAAGAAGCGGGCGTACATCGTTGTCATCAAGCGGGCGAGAATATGTAGCCATGTCCGCGTGTTGTGCTCAAGTCATCCGGATGAGAACACAACTCAAAGACTATGGTTATGTATTTGATGAATCTCGATGTCTCGCGACAATCGGGTGCCATTGCAATCTCGTGCAACTCGATTCGGCAAGACTCGAAATCAAAGCACATCGATCACGCTATCATTTCATCAAGGACCACGTGGAGCAGTACCGTTGAATTATACTTTGTGGTCTTGAATACCAATTGGCATATCTCGCTCACCAAAGCCTTGCCTCCGCTAGGTTTACTTGAGTTGGTCCACGGATTGGTATGAGGTGTTTGACTCAAGAGGAATTGGATGACCTCTTAAAGCAGTCTTAAAACACATCAAACACCAAAACATCTTTTGTAAATAAATTTTCAAAACAAAATACAAAATATAAAATCCGGTAAAACAACAAAATATTCTTCCAATCTATACTTCTTTAAACATGGCAAGTACATTTCTTTAGTCAACACTTTTATCTCTCAAAATTGGTATTTTTCCGAACAAGTGTTGGGGAGAAAATAATCTATTAACTGTTTCAAAACATCTCGTACTTGCATGTTATCACATCTCGGTTGATTCTTTTACAAATGGTGGTACATTTCACGGTTCAAAGACACTCCTCGGACTTTAATTAATAACCTTTCATTATTTTCTCAAGTCGAGGGGAAGTGTCGTCAAGTTTCTTTCCCAAAAATCTTCGTTTGGTAACCAAAATGGAAGTTAAAAGGCTTTGTGTGAAAAAGGAAAAGGTGGAGGGACTATAACTGTCAAAACCTTAAAGTTACTTTATACAAAATACTCCACCCACCTCATTTATTTCCATCACATTAATTATTTCACCTAATATCATCTACGGTCCATATTCGTTTTACAAATCCGTGCTTTCGATTATCAATCGTAAGTGTTTACGTGTTTGGATCATGTTTCTAAACAATGGTTTTGAATCTCAAGTAAACCAACGGCTAAAACATGTTCTCGAGTGATTTTGTGTTCTACGCTTATGCGTAAGAACACACAATCAATACTGTGTGTTTGGGGTGAAATGATCTATGTCAAAACGTTCTTATTACATCATCGATACCGGTTTAACCATCAAATTCCACCGAACCACTAATTGAAGATTTTTGAAAACTAGGGTTTATAAGTCGATTTGGGTATTTTCGAATGATAAGTGATTTGATCAAAAGATTGTTGTGTTATACTCTTACGTTGTTGAATTAATGATTTCCATAGTCTATAACCACCCGTAAACACGAATTGGACATCAATTCGAAACTAGGGTTTAAAGTTCATAAACTTTGGGTGTTTTGATTCTTCGCATAATAAGTGTTAAACTTGGTCTACATGTTCTCACAACGTCCATGATATACCGTAAAAGTTTGGTGTTAATCTATGGTTAGAATCCATACGCGTAGATCTAGGGTTTAGTCTACGCGTATGCAATTCTACGCATAAGCGTGTAACATATGTTATTGCCATGATCCGTTGATAAAATGATTATGTGTGCTAATATTGATGATTTGATAAATTTATTTCGTGATTGCTACGCTTAGAATTGAGAATCAAGGTCATTTGATTATCTACGATAAGGATTACCCTACGGCGTAGTCATGTTTGGCGTAAGAATAATCCCTCGCATAACATCTACGCGTAAGGTTCTACAATGGACTACGCCGATCCCGTGAAGGATATGCGTGCAAGGACCCCACGCTTAAGGTCAACTCTTACGAGTAGCCTTACGCGTAAGGTTAATATATGCCTCACGCATAAGCTCTACGCATAAGGTCTCCTTTTCCCACGCTGTAACATTTCTTACGCGTAAGTTAGGATTCTACGCGTAAGCCTCACGCCTAAGCATATATCATACACCGCTCACGCGTATCTTTGCAAAACCACGCTAACCCCGGATTGACCTTCATGATGAATTGTTACTTGTACAAACTTGCAAATAAACTAATCATATCATCACGAATCCAAAATGTCACTAATAAACTTAAATCGTCTCGATATGTTGAGAAGCAATAAGTGATAAAATAAACTTTAAAACTTAGAGTTAACTAACTCACGAAACATTTCTCGACATCATTGAATTATTGAACATACAAGTGACTTAGGACTCGTAACAATCATTGACCTTTGTACATTGAATAACTAGACAATAAGACCTTCGTTGACTAACATTATGTCTTCGATATGTTGGTTCTTTTGGCTAATGTTATTTCGCATCACGACATGGTCAACAAATGAATGTGGATGCACCGAAGTTCTCTCCATTGTTGATATCTATCCTCATGGCTATCCAATGAAGATTGGAAAGAATAACTCACGTGTTGACTTTGACACCTCACTTGCTCGAATCTTCATGTCTCATTGCTATCGATATTTCGAGGACTCATCCGTATCGTAACATGCTTACTCACTCGCAACCATTCACGAGATCTACATCCAACAGCCTCGGAACACTATGGAGCGGGTCAAAGGAAGGATGCTGTGACGGTGACTCGAACCACAAACAAGTCACCATTACACCCGCACTTAAGGTCGCTCTCCTTATTCTCAAGTCAATCCAACCAAACTTTATGCCACACCGCCAAGAGTTAACTCTCCAATTCTTAATCAACATCGGTTATGATGAGGCTACAGGAGTAATCACTAAGCACTCTCATGTAGAGCTTAAGAGTATTCCTCAACCATGGAGAACACTCTACATGATCATCACCAAGTATGTTTCGGTCGTGATAGCTGCTATGAGCATCCTAAGCTCATAGAAGCGCAAATATTTTGGGCATTCGTCAACATGAAACACATCGCTATGAAGCTCGATTTGGGATGACATGATGTCATTTCTCAACAAACTTGGCTCAAAGATTCCCTACATCGATATACCAAATTGTTGATCCGAGAGCACTTGGACTTCACCCGACATTCCCAAGAGGCTCAATGACCCGCATAATCACGATATGTTGACGGAACCCATTCTCATGTTAGAATCAAGGAAACGTCTACAAAGAAACAAGGTGTCAGATTGCCGATTTCTTCAAGTGAAGATGTCGAAAGCTTGAAACGCATAAAAGATATCCGAAGCAATGACAAGGCAAAGTTGGTCATCTTGACGAAAAATCTTCGAACACCGTCGAGAACCGAAGAGGAAGTGCAGAAGCACAACAAGTTCATGAGTCAAAGGAAGGTTCTAAAGGAAAGCTCCTTCTAAAAGAATTGTTCCGTAAAGGAAGCCGAACCTATTCCCACACTTGAACCTCAAAGACAACTTAGGATGAGAGCTCAAGATATCGAGAGCAGATGAAGAGGTTCATTACTCGCAACCGCAACCAAACACCGCCTCAAGAACAAAACCTCCACCTCCTCCGGTTGCCCAAGAAAAGGGAAGACTCCAACTATTGTACCTTATGATGAGAGCTCGAAGAAGAAGAAGAAGAAGAGCAATTGGACAAATCATACAGAAAAAGTTTCACAACGTCCGACACATTCAAAAGGCCGAATTTGCTAAAGAACAAATGGGTGGCCGGAGGATCAAGTGTCGCTTGGCTCCTCCCGGATCCCGATGCGGTTAATCAACCCGATAAGGGATCCGTGCCACCACTCTTCCGCAACAACAACAACTGTTGAAGACACCATTGTGTATGATTTGAGAAACAGAAGGCGAGAAAGAAAAGTCTAAGGATGACGAGGATGATTATACAAAGTTTCTTCTAGGCAGGTCCAACTCACTCAAAGGAGAAAACCTCGAAACTCCTAAGGACATGAAGTCTCCTCATGTCTCCTCATCATCGGACTCTTCATCTCATTCATCACCACCACCATCAACTAAGTCAACCGGATCATCATCCAAACCGTGAAGAAACCACCAAAATCTTGGATTTCTCAAACACATGCAAGAATTGTGAAAGTCATCAAACAAGTTAGAAAGAAGGATATGCTTCAAAGAAAACTTAATTGGTATCTTGAACAAATGCAAGACTTACATGATGAGAATGACGAGATGCGGAAAGATAGGAAAGCTATTCAGAATTCATGAGAAGTCATCGCTGGGGAACTAAATGAAATGATTGAAGGTTACACTCAAAATTACCTTGAGGATATCATTCCAAAAGTCCAAAAGGCGGAGAAGTCAACAAGAGAACAAACCCACAAGTTTCTTCTAAACCATCGTCCCCAGTGTGACAAAAGAAGTATTTTCAGACAACTCACCCCTAACATCGTAGCTTTGGTCAAACATACAATGGGCAAAGAAGTCGATCTCTCTCGAACTGAGTTAATAGCTAAACTTGTGATGCAAATGTCAAGAGATCTCGAACGTTTACTTCAGATGAAGCTAAATTTTTGAAATCCTACTTGACTATCAACTCGGATCATCATGCAAGGAGTCACTATTCAATCCAAACGACCAAGAGATGACGATGATAAGGATAAGGACTCGCACCTAAACGCCAAAAGCGATGCCGTCAATCTACATCTATGCCACCTCCTCCACATCGGACTTCTTCTCAACATAAGTCTCCATCACCCGGTCTTCATCGATAAACCTCGGGACGATTCCGAGTTACCACCCGACCCATAAAATAGGTGACTACTTTGAGTACACGGTGGTGACGATGAAGAGGTCCTTGAGCCCGACAACAACCCAACTCACCCAAACAAGTGCAAAGAACCAAGATCATCATCAAGGCCTTCTAGAAAGAAGAAGAAGACGACTCACCAAGTTGTATCATGGCTTGATGACGATAAAACTGCAGAATTTGATTGGTTTGCTACTCTTGTTAACGACACTCCCACCCGAAGAAGGTCAAGGGTGGTGAGCGGTAGTACCGGAGCATGCAAAATCTTGCAAGAACGATTCCGTAAAGAAGATGACGAAATCCTAGTTGAAGCGCATCAAGAATGACGCATTCTTACGTTGAAAAACAGCTCGGAAAGTGCAATCGAGGTTGAATATCACCTTGAAAACATTGCTCGAGCCATGTCTAACAACATGGATTGGCTCAACCCGAAGCAAACATCGACTTCACTAAACGGAACAACCCTCCATATTACAATCGACCGGACCAAACCTCTACCAACAATCGCCAACCAGATGAACCAAGGATTCCTTCGGATATTTCTTCAACAAAGACACGGAATTTCTTCTCCATGGTGGCGATGGTTCACGAAGATACGCTACATCATTGACTCTTCCATTCCGGAATATTTACTCAAACCGCATAGCTATCGAGGAACGTGCAACTCACTTGTTTTTCGACAACGTGCAAGCATATGACCAAGATGCATTGTATGGGATTCATCATTGGCACGAGCACGGAGAATCTACTACTGGTTGCTGGTTCAAGTCTCAACATGAAGTGTCTTGCACAAAGGACATCGTGGCCATCAAACACATTGATCTCAAGTCTAAGTGGGACTACACATTCTTGAAGAATATCATAGTCAAACGACAAGATGAACAGACTATGAATTCTCGTGAGGTCGACTTTGAGAACTTGTCCTTAACGACATCGAAGACTTGTACCTTGCCAAAGTACGGTCGTATCGACAATTCTCGATGAAGTTCAACGTGAATTTATCAAGTGGTTCTCATCTTCATTAGACGATTGTGATCAAAGAACGTGTCAAGATATCCGATGGTGTTGAATCATATCGAAACGTAAACTTCACCCACCACAGCTAGATCTTCCGACATCAACCAACACACAACTCACGCCATCGCGAAACCTTTCGCATTGTTTATCGCGGTGAACTCGCAGAAATCGCTTAATGGCGTGTAGTGAGCTCCACAAATTCGGGATCATACCTTGAAGATGGTTAGGGATGGATTGGCGTGCTGATTGAAGGATATCGCTGAAGGTTGGGAATCTAGCTATTGGAACTCTCGAGGAAAGGAGGATGTCGAAGGATCATCACTATGATTGATGAACGGTTGTTCGAAGGGATCGCCCAGACGCTGAGAGCTATGTTGGTGGTAGACCCAGATAAACATCACCGGCTTTCAACGCCTGCGCACTCCACGGGAACATCACGCACTTCCGGTACCCTTGAATTGTTTCCTTCATATGATTTTGGATGAATGTTTATATATGTGGATGGCTTGTGCACACATAACAAATGTACAACCCGTAATGGTCAAGAAAGGACCCTATGGTACGCCTCTGCCACAATCCTTATAAAAGGAGCGAAGCTTATTTGTGAGTAAAACCTATCAAACCTTTCATTTTTCAAGGTTTTGCTCAAAAGACAAGTACTTCCCATATGATTTCAAAACCTCAACCGCTTATATCACTAGTCGAGGGGAGTATTTGATGAAAACTTTGTTCACAAATTGTTCACAAGTGGTCACTCTTCCCGCAACACTCAAAATGGTCATATTTATTCTCAAAATGTTTCAAAAATAACATCTTATATGCCATTTTTGAGGGGAGAAAATTATGTGATAAGAAATATGTTGTACAAAATGCAAATGAATCTGTACCTCGCACTTAACCTACGAATCGACGGTACTAAACTCGTTAGTAACTCGAAAAGACTTGTCACGGACGGGTAATAATTTCAAGCTAGTTCGCTAGTGATGTAAACGTGTCTCGCAAAGGACTTGTCCAAGTAGAAAGTACCATTCGAGAAACTCTTGATAGACATGAACTCGACGGGTATGACAACCTTCGAGGTTTGTCTACACCTTCAAGATAGTTATTAGAGCTAGTTGTCACCTAAAACCGACAATGTATCTCTTTAACTATTCAACGTAATCGTGTCTCAAGTGAGATTGTCTATCTTCGTGAATTAATTCAAAAGTCGCGCGCTCTTTCCTCACCGTGCATTTAACCTTTAAAAACTATTACACATGTGAGGGGAGTATTTATGTAAAACTTATCTCTCACCGTGGTTCAAACATGTTTTCATTTACAAACCCTTTGAGAGATATTTTGACTTACGGTGGTTATAATGGCAAACATAGGATAGTCATGGAGTTATAAGGTGACTAAGGTTAGGAATAACAGTTCTATGATCCGCCGTAACCTGAGGATCTACCCAAGGACACTACCATTAGTTAGTGTTAGAAGTCCTTAGGAATGATTATAAAAGGAGAAAATGAGAATCGGAGAAAGAAGGAGTTGAAGAATCAAAAGAAATGTAAAGTAAAGGGTGAAAAGAAATAGCCTCCGATTATTCAACTTAGGGCGTATAATCGGTTCAATTCATATACTACCGTTGTCACTTAGTGACACCGTATTGAAGATTAAAAGTCGTCATGGACCCATGGACGATGCACTAAACCTTCTTAGCCACTCAAGTTTCTCTCAACGAGCTTGTTTCATTCTCACAGGAACCCTACATAATCTATTGGCTTTCTCCTGAGATCGCCGGTATTGAAGAAGGAGACCTCTCCCTAGTCTCCGCTCAGAAAACCAAAACGCACTATTGAGTCTAGAGCCACGAGATTCATCAAAAGATCTCTTAGGAACACTTTGACATTTAATCACTTGTTGATCAAAAATAAGATCATCGGTGATTCGATGGTTCATATCGAGTCCTTCACTGCATCTTAGCAACTGTCAAGAACATTTATGAGAGGTTCACATCGTGATCCTCGCGATTGAATGGAAACTCCGCGTGGTCAACATCAACGACCACGACAAAGAAGTCACTTTGTAACTCCCCGTGGATTACGCGGAGCGTGTCTCATCTGATCTCTGGTCACAGGTGATGCTTCGTGTACCTCAACGACTCATCCGAATCAGATGTATTTCGGTATATCGCGTTATCTCACTTGTGGGACTCCAGTTCAGAACGGCCTTTGTATGAATTAGAGTTGTGTTTTCACACTATCTGTCATAACACTCTCGAAGTTCGAACTTGTAAGTCTGGAACCGCTTATTACTAACCGCTTGCAATGTTTTCTTCTTATGGAAGCTCCGGGCCGGGATGATCGTGTTGATTCTTCTCATGCTCACGCCAACATCAACACTAATGGAAGTTCTATTCAAAAGCAACACAATCGCCGTAATGATTCTTCGTCAAACCAAAGAATCTACAATGATAAAGATTTAAAGAACTTCATCGTGATTGAATTTCAACGCCATAGCGTGTGAGCATGTTGAAGAATGACGATGGAGACACCTGGAGCAACAAGGCACTGATGCGCATCGATGCGCACAACAACATACTATCACTTTCACCACAAAGAACAATGATAAAAGAACAAAGTTAAAGATGACGTCGAAGCATAAGCGCTCAAAGATAACGATCTCTACACTGGGAGATTGTTCAATCAAGACAATTCTCTCACAAGAAAGAAGAATGTCGAAGACGTCACACTACTATTACATCAACGCCTTCACCGCTTACATTCATATATACTTGAGGGGAGATTGTTGGAATCACTCCAAACAAGATTTCAAGTATTTATATTTCATATGTAATAGGTAGCTTTATTATGGCCTTTATGTTTGTTTAAGGTCAAGCTTATGTAGAAGGCCCATAAGCTTGATCCAAGCCCAATAAGGAATAGGGAAGGAGAGGGAGTGTTGCCCTAGCTCCTTGCCTATATAAACTATTGTAAACCCTCATTTGAGGGTTGGTTGTTCAAGTTATTCTTTCACATACTCTTTTCCTTAACCGTTTCATACTATACGTGTGTGTGTGTGTGTGTTTAGCTTGTTCATCCGCCTTCATCTCTTTCTCTATAAGCTTGTGTTGTAAAACTAGTGACCTAACAGAAAGATTATTGGTTTCCGGATATGGTGAGTGGAAAACGGATTTCAATTGGGGGGAAAATGGTTTGGGGGTTTTATTCTCGATTTTTGTTTAATATTAGTATTTATGTTTGGTAAGTTGGCAAAAATGGTTCCCAGAATTATGAAATGCATTAAAATAAGTTTTTTGGGGTTAAGGGTTGGTTAATGATGTCACGTGGCAAATTTTGTTACAATAAGAGTCATTAAGAAAGTTTTTGGTTTTAACAGGAAAAAAAAAGTTTATTGTCACAATAGTAAAACGTGGAAAGTTTGTATATTTTTTGGACCATTAACCCTTTCCAAGTTGACACTTATTTTGAAACAAGGGTACTCTGCAAAAGGTAAGGTGTGAACTAAATATCTTATGTTGGGGTGTCTTTTACCAATGGAGCATAGTCTAATGGTTAGAGCATTTGTGCTTGAGTCAATTGACCCATGTTCAAGTCTCATCTTTGGCATTTGCTTCATATAGGTACCCATCTCCGCAAAACATATGGATACACTGGAGAGACTTTGTGGAATAAGAGCTCAGGGGTCCGAGTCTTGGCTCGTGCTCACTCCAGTTGGTGCCCATTAGGCCGGGAGAGTTGTCGAGCTATTCCTTGTGGGGTGGATAATGGTTGGTGCCAAAAGGCACCGGGTCGAGGTGTTCCCGCCGAATCTACACCTTTTTGTAGAATGTTTGGGCGTCTTTTAGCATCGGTCATTGTTCACCTCATAAGTAATAGCTTCGACAACTCATCGGCGGTGAGGCACCAATCGAAGAAAGCATGGCGAGACTTGAACCCTTGACCTTCTATCCACAAAATCTCTTCAATTGGCTCATCGGTTCAGAAATGGGTACCAACTCAGCTTGAGGCGGTGATACGAGGGGTACTAATAAGATACGGATAAACTGCACATGTTGTATAAGTTATTAAGTTTTGTGCTAATTCTTTTTGGTTACCCGGTAAAAACATTTTGTGCTATTTTGTTTATAAAGATCAGTAAGGAAAACTTCATTGAGTATCAGTAAAGCTTTTGCTTATTTAAAATTGTTATTCTCGCAATCTTTGGCATAATATATAAGAATATTTTCATAATCCAATAATTTCTCAACCCTATGAACACGCTCCAAGTTTTGTTTATGACATCAATCTTAGCTATATAAAATGAAAAAACAATCAAACATTGAATTGTTGAAATGTTGAATGGTCAATGAATGTTGAATTGTAAAAGCCCGTTGAATTGTAAAACTCTTGTATTGTAAAAAAGAAAATGATTTTAATTTTACTATTGAATTGTAAAACTCTATTGAATTGTAAAAAAGGAAATATAATCTTTAATGCCTATGCGTAATAAAGCATAAATGTGGAAAAAGTAAATGTTGCATATGTATTTTATTATACCTTCAAAAATATATAGCCTAAAATGTATAGCTGTTGACATCTCTAAAATGACTCGATGACCAAGGCCAAAACAAAATATGATTAGCTTATGATACTCAAGATATTTGTAACTATTAAAACAAATATGAATTGACGTCCATCAAAATGGTATATAACGCGAAAATTGATAGACAAATACTTTTCATATGGGAATTTATTTAAAAGAAAGTTGGTAGGTTGGATTGGAGAATATAATCTCATTTGTGAATGTTGTAATATGTGATGTCTGCTAAAATATTAAGTTTATTTCAATTTAGTATTTTGTATACGTTAGTAATTTTTAACCACGACTAATTTTGTATACATCGATAATTTATAACCACGACTAGAAACTATGCATAAACCACAGTAGCAAAATTCACGGTTCATACACATGAACCGTCGCACCAGACACAAATCAACGCAATGTTGAAAACTAAATTGCTACCACCGAAATTATGTGTGAAACTAGCACTTGCCGTCGGCTGAGCCGGTACTCGGCTATAAACTATTAACATTGAAAAGTTGAAAAATGAAATATTGAAATGCATTGCAGTCAACTACAATTGCAGACAACTATTAATTAGCCATGCGTTTGAAAATATAGTCAACTTTGTTTGAAAATTTCCAAAACCACGAAATCAATTTAAATATATTGCAAATGGTGAAAATCAATGAAAACCAGTGGCGGACCTAGAACAAAATCTAAGGTGGTTCCTATATTTAACTGATCGATCGAAACGATAAAACCAAAGGGTCAAAAAGTCAAACTATCAAAGAATCTGGATGGTTAACGGGTCGGGTTAAGCTATTTTGCTGGGTACAGTAAAACAAAATAATTAAAACAAAACACAAATGTATAAATTAAAAGAATACACAATTATTAGAAGAACGAAATAGTATTAACGAGACACCAATGTAAGCACAACATCTCAAAAGTAATTTATATGCTCCAAAGAAAAGAAAAAGACTTTAACCAAACCTCAAATGGCTTTATCCAGAGTACTATAAAATTATACGGAGTATTCAAAGTTTATTTTGTGCAAAAGTAATAAAAATTGCTATACAAAGGACAAAAGCACTTGTACCAATATTGTACTATTTTATTAGTGTATACTGTAAACACTTTGACCAAATGACTTTATATCTTCTTTTTCATTAGTTGAGTAGCAGAGTAGATGACGTTCTCCTTCTCCGGCGATTTTTCTTTTTTCCTCTACCATTTTTATTTTATACTTTTAGATCAACGCTTATAAGGTGGTTCCTTGTTTATTCTCAAGGTGGTTCCTAAAAAAAGTTACTATAACGTTTGTAAAAGAAATTTTTTTCCAAGGTGGTTCCCGGGCACCGCCTAGCTTGTGCCTAGGTCCGCCCCTGATGAAAGCTTACAATTAAATTTTCAATTAGTGTGTTACCTTTTTCATATGGTCTTATAATGGGCTGAGAAAAGAAATATGTTAACCAAAAATTATCAATTAATGACTTACCATTTTGCATTAGCAATAATTAAAGGAAAATGAGTAGTATAAATTATCCTTTTTTCTTCTCTATCATTTTCATCAACTCTTGCTATAATGTTTGAAAACAAAAAACAAGACATTTCGGCAACAAGTCCAAAAGGAAACTATTAATTAGGGGTGAGCATGGGCGGGGTGGGGCGGTTTTATGGTAAAACCAAAAACCGAACCGTATATTTTGGTTTTTGGAAACTACAAACCGTTTGGTTTCGGTTTTTTCGGTTTCGGTTTTCGACATTGAATCGGTTCGGTTTCGGTTTTTATTCGGTTTTTTCTTACTTGAAAACAAGCAAGTTTTAATCTTATAGAAGTTTACAATTCCAAGTTTTCAAGCAAAAATATTTAAACAAATATCGATAATAGCATATTATCTAGCAATCTAAAGCTTCGAAAAAATGTACAAAACAACCAAACATCAATCTAAAATATAAAATGCACGTCTTTGCGGCTTTGCACTTTTCGTTCGCTTACGAGAATTGTAGGGGAAATTTTCAAAGAACACTATTGTTCGAAAACAAAGATATAATATCTATAAATAAAACGAATTTTAATGTATAGATAATAAACAACACAATTTCTTTAATAGATAAAGTTGTATACTTAAATCTTTAAAATTAAATAGCAAATCTTTTATATAGATAAAATTATATTAAAACATATATAAAGGTGGGGCGGGCGGTTTTCTCGGTTCGGTTTTTTATGAAACCAAAACCGCCCCAAACATTCGGTTTTATAAAATTCAAAACCACCACCATTGGTTTGTCAAATGGGGTGGTTTTTTCGGTTCGGCTTTTTCGGTATTTTCGGTTTTTTGTGCTCACCCCTACTATTAATACACATTAGAAATTGGGTTGACCCAGGACGCTTCAAACCCAGCTGGTTGATCCGGTATAAATTAACCCGTTTTTCGACCGGAACGGTTCAACTGGTTGTACCACCCGGGCCGAACCGGGTTTCAAATTATTATGTTTAATCCCCAAATCCTCAAACTTTTATTATGTTTCGTTTATACCCGTAAACGTTTTTTATCACTAAAACTATCTGCCACTATAAAATCACGTTGTTGTGCACGGGTACTCGTCTATAGCTGAATTATCACATGTTACAACAGTTTGCAATTACATTTTGATCTTTTTACTGTAACACCCCAACCCGATAAGGGTAGAAGTATCACATTATGGTGTCATATCAGAACATACATAATGAACATAAATCAAACAGCGGAAGTCTTAAATAAATAAATCAAAAATTTAAGTCAACAAGACTTATCAATACATAGATACCAAAGGAAAACTCCGAATGAAAACATAATAACAAAATCAAATGAAGTCTAAGATGACTAGGCATGGTCTCTATATCACTCATCTCAACCCCAAACAATCCCTCACCCTAGCTTATGTACCGCCACAGAAAAGAAATGCGGCCGAGCTTAAAAAGCCAGTGAGAAGATATAATGATACAATAATAATAAAGCGGGCGAGAACAAAGTAAGTGGAAGTCACCAACAACCGTATATCAAAGGAACGGTAGGTAAAAGAAACATAGGAAAAGGGTGGGTTATCCACCACGAGCCAACAAAACAAATCAAATCAAATCATATACCCATAGTATCCTGTAGTAACCAATAGTAACCATAGCGTATATAACGTACATGGAGTGATCGGCTCCAGATTGTGAAGACGCCAGTATTATTACCGACATCATTCACCGCATAAATCATAATATATCATACAATGTAACAAATCTAGGATGCATCTATACCGCAGACGGATAGTGGCCATACAATATATATCGAGCTCATATTCGATAATGAAAGGGACGGTGTGTAACATCACTCAGACACACTAGTAGTCATGCCATTGGTGCATCAATGACACGGACATGGAACCCCATGCCTAGTGATAGCTCGGGTCTCAAAGCCCAGCTGTGTCAAGGCAATGTCATATCAAAAGGATTCATATCAAAGGTTCATATCAAAGTCCATAGCAAAAGTTCATAATCAAAGGTTCATATCAAAGGTTCATAATCAGAAGGTTCATATCAGTGGTTCACTTTAAACAGTTCACATAGGAGATTCAATCAAAGAGAGCATAGCAGAGTTATAGGGAAGCCCTAGTAAGAAGGCTCAGAGTAAAATATAACGGTTCAAAGCTAATATCGAAAGATGTAAACGAATCATGAGAAACCCCTAACGAAAAGGATAGAATATCATGCACTTATTCAAGCAAGCAAAAAACAAATGCATCGAAAGTAGAGGCAATAAGGATCACTCCTTCCTTGAGGGATCTACAGAAGTGAAAGTACATATATTTATCAGACGAGGTTCAAGTATTTCTTTCGGATTAAGTCCTTATGTGTTATAAGCGTCTTTCTATTTTAGGCAACTTTCTATTTTAGGCAGGTTTCCGTATTTAGAAAGTTTAGTTAATTATGACGCATTTTAGAGACACTCTAAGATAAATAAGCGTTTTATGTAGTTTAAAAGTCATTTAAGCCGATTTACACATAAGACCCGTTATACGCTTTTTAAGGACTCAAAACAAAGACATATTAAGTGTTTTACTTATCGTATTATAGAACCAGCTTTATACATATATAATGTCACGAAATTAAGGTTAGGAAACTGATTATTAAGTGTTTACATAACTCATTTTAATAGCCTTAGGTTCACCCTTTATCTAGTACGTTTTAGGTTCCATATGACACGTTTTTAGAGCGTTAAACACATGACCAGATTAAGCATACATGACCAGATTTTAGAGGCCCCAAAACGCAGGTTTATCAAGGTCTTTATGATGTCAAAACATAGGTCATTATCATATTTTATAGCCTCATTACTTCGGGTTACAAACCCCTTAATATAGCACAAAATAGACATGCTTTAATAGGCTTAGAAAGTGCACGAAAGGGTATCAAGCCCCACGACCAGATTTTAAAAGAAACAAGGACCAGATTAATATTACTTATCGACATGCATATTAAGGTTTTAGGTCATGACCTTTATGTGATAATTACCAAGTAATTCTTAGCTTTAGGTTTAACATTAAATGGGACATACTTTAGGTTTAAAAGGCATGCGTAGGGGTTCAATAGTACACGACCAGAAAACAACCAACATCAGTTTTTACAAGGCTTAAATCGACATGAATCATGGCTCTTAATCAGGTTTTTAGACTTAGGTTTAATACGTGTTACAACATGATCTTTAGGAGTCAAAATATACGTGTAAAGGGGCTGGAAAACCCACGACCAGAACGAGGAAAAGAAGAAGAAAAACGAGAGGTTCATGTTACCTGTTGTAGCGTGTTACGGAGCCAAGAAAACAGTGGGAAAAACAAAGCTAGAGCACCCCTTTGTGCCCTTGTATACCCACGACAAGATCAGCCACAAAGATGGAGTGGAGAAGCGCAAAAACAACCTGCTTGTAAGCTTTCAAAATCCTTCCTAGGACCAGTATATGTCGACCAAAAGAAAAGAGTGAAGAAGGGTTTTTATTTTTTTCTGGAAGCCGAATGTTTGAGGAGACAAACTAGGGTTTTTCTTGTGATATATTTGACTAGGTAGTTAAGAATATAAAGGGATAAGATCACTTATAATTGGTAATGATATGGGACATCAAAATGGCGTGTGAACATCTATCTCTTGGCCAAAATTTTTGGTGCAAAATCATACACTCAAATCTTTTATTTTCTTCTTAATATTCATATACTTTATTTTGTAATTAAATTTGATGTATTTACCTTTTGTAATTATATTACTTTTATTTTGTAAGTTAAATGAAAGAATTAAAGTTTAATAGTTCAATATAGTTTTATTATCACGAGTATTTGTCGAGTTAGATAATTTTACATATTCATCGCTTTGAGGGCATAATGGTCATTTCATAGTTTAACGATTTTAGGGTTTTACAACTCTTCCCCTCTAAAAAGAAAATTTTCGTCCTCGAAAATTGAAGTAAACATGAATGAGGACAACAGAGATATACCAGGTTACAACGAAATGAGGGTAACAGAGATCAGACGAGAAACTTTACAAAGATGAGCGTGTGTCGAGAATTCAAACGTATCAATCGTATACAGATGAAGGTAGATCAAACGTACAAGCATAATGATCCCAAGGTCTTGCTAAACGTAGTCAAACTAAGTCAGGTGCAACTTCTAAGCTTCTAAGGCACTTCTCGAGACATCCTATGGTCACAATGAGGTGCGTCATATGATGTAAGTATTATCACGCTGGCTGGCGTCATAATACCAAAGATCATATGAGTATACCGTCATGATGACCATACTTTATCTCGAGTCGTGAAAATCAATCCTATCAACCACCTAACGGTCCATGCTACATCTTAGGGTTGGTTCAAACAATCATCACTAACGGATTCAAAATCGCAGAAGCAGAACATATCAAGAACGTAACGGAACTTAGCAAGTACCATCAAACTGAAACGCGTCGGAAATAGCATCATGTCTTTCAATGCTAAAACAATCATCCAACCCAGAATTTACACAGAACAGAGGTCATTCGAAAGAGAACAAATATTATTCAAGGAATCTTATCCAACGAAAAGTCACATCAAAGTATCAAAGGAAATACTTGCCAAACATTAGTTTCAAGGAAAAGAAATAAAAGAACTAAATAGAAGAACTATTGACGAATTCGACCTTCTTGATCCCATTTGTTTTCTTCTTAGGGCGTCCCGAATCTTATGCGCCTGTGGAACCGCTTTTGTAACACGCTCCGGGCCTTATAACATTCGCCTGGATGGGCTTACCACAAATTTTGCAAAGAGAGGGGAGGCAAAATCTCAAAGGCCTCTTATAAGATGAAGAACCGCGAACGGTCATGCTGAGTACTACGAGAAGAGTGATCCCGAAACTGACGTTGACTTCCATTATCGCGTCCCTGACGGTTGTCCCCTGACCTATCATACCTCTGCTGACCCTGTACTCGAGTGTCCTGGCGTCTCGAGTTGTAACTACTGTCATGTCGACCCCTGGAACCCCGCACCTGGTCTTGACAACCTCTAGAATCATATCCATGGTCATGTCGACCCTGAGAATAAACCTTATCACCGTCCCTGTTCCTCTTGTTGAAGCCCTGATCCTCATGTAGCAACTCAATGTTGCGGGCAGCATCCGCAACTGCAGCTACCTCAGTGTACTCGTTATTAATCACCCTGTCCAACACCCATTTCTTCAACCCCCATTTGAACTTCCGAGCCTGACGACGTGCATCTCCAGCAATAGTACCTACGAACCCAGCCAACCTCATAAACCGTTGCATGTATTCATGGGAATTTTCCCTATCCAACTGATATATGTCGTTGTACTCTCTTTCATATCGCTGCTGTTCTGACTCAGGAAAATACTGCTTGAAGAAGATATCCCTAAAAGTATTCCAAGCACAAGTATCTAGAAAGTTCTCTTCTTTGGACAAGAGATAGGCCTTCCACCAGTTGAGGGCATCACCCTCGAGTTTGAAGGTCGCTAGTCTGGTTTTCACCTCGTCACCACAACCCAACACATTGAAAAGCTTTTCCATGTGTGTGATCCAGTCCTCTGCATCATTAGGTGAAGCTGCCGAGCGAAAAGGGATTGGCTTAAGTTTGTTGAAGCGCTCGATCCAAACATGAATGGGTGTAGGTGGGTTAGCACCCCCATCATTACCCCCACCGGAGGAGCTAGCGCCATTTCGGACATTTGAGTGATGGTAGCTACAATCTCGGCATAGCAAAGAGCGAGCGCGCGTGCAATCAAAGCTTCAAAGTTGGGATGACCATCCCGTTATCGTCGCCGCCTCCGAGTATTGACCATCCGAACGATCATTAAGCGATTAGCAAAGGTTGGGAGATAAGATGAAAATCATGACCCAAGTGATGATAATGAAACCAAAAATCTACCCAAACCTCACCATCAAAACTTAAGTTCTACGGGTCAACGCTAGGGTCCATATGTCACGAGTCCCGACTACAAGTCGTAAACACTGGCTCGATACCATAATTGTAACACTCCAACCCGATAAGGGTAGAAGTATCACAAGATGGTGTCATATCGAACATACATAATGAACATAAATCAAGCAATGGAAGTGTTAAATAAATAAATCAAAATTTTAAGTCAACAAGACTTATCAATACATAGATACCAAAGGAAAACTCCGAATGAAAACATAATAACAAAATCAAATGAAGTCTAAGATGACTAGGCATGGTCTCTATATCGACTCATCTCTCAACCCCAAACAATCCCCGACCCTAGCTTATGTACCGCCGCAGGAAAAGAAATGCGGCTAAGCTTAAAAAGCCCATAAACATATATAATGATACAATAATAATAAACCGGGCGAGAACAAAGTAAGGGAAGTCACCAACAACTGGTATATCAAAGGACAGGGTAGGTAAAAGAAACATAGGAAAAGGGGTGGTTATCCACCACGAGCCAACAAAACAAACCAAATCAAATCATATATCCATAGTATCCTGTAGTAACCAATAGTAACCATAGCAGATATAATGAGACATGGGTGATCGGCCCCAGTTGTGAAGACGCAGACAATACCGACATCATTCACGGACAAATCATAATATATCGACAACGAACAAATCTAGGATGCATCCATACCGCCCTATGAGAGATAGTGGCCATACAATATATATCGAGCTCATATTCGAGGATAACGAAGGGGCGGTGTGTAACATCACTCAGACACACTAGAGTCATACCATTGGTGCATCAATGACACGGACATGGAACCCCATGCCTAGTGATAGCTCTGGTCTCAAACCGGCAGTCAAGGCAATGTCATATCAAAAGGATTCATATCAAAGGTTCATATCAAAGTCCATAGCAAAGTTCATAATCAAAGGTACATATCAAAGGTTCATAATCGAAGGTTCATATCGGTGGTTCACTTAAACGGTTCACATAGGAGATTCAATCAAAGGAGCATAGCAGAGTTATAGGGAAGCCCTAGTAAGAAGGCTCAGAGTAAAATATAACGGTTCAAAGCTAATATCGAAAGATGTAAACGAATCATGAGAAACCCCTACTGAAAAGGGATAGAATATTTGTACCTTATTCAAGCAAGCAAAAAAAACAAACAGACGAAAGTAGAGACATCGAAGGGATCACTCCTTCCTTGAGGGATCTACAGAAGTGAAAGTACATATATTTATCAGACGAGGTTCAAGTATTTCTTTCGGATTAAGTCCTTATGTGTTATAAGCGTCTTTCTATTTTAGGCAACTTTCTATTTTAGGCAGGTTTCCGTATTTAGAAAGTTTAGTTAATTATGACGCATTTTAGAGACACTCTAAATAAGCGTTTTATGTAGTTTAAAAGTCATTTAAGCCGATTTACACATAAGACCCATTATACGCTTTTTAAGGACTCAAAACAAAGACATATTAAGTGTTTTACTTATCGTATTATAGAACCAGCTTTATACATATATAATGTCACGAAATTAAGGTTAGGAAACTGATTATTAAGTGTTTACATAACTCATTTTAATAGCCTTAGGTTCACCCTTTATCTAGTACGTTTTAGGTTCCATATGACACGTTTTTAGAGCGTTAAACACATGACCAGATTAAGCATACATGACCAGATTTTAGAGGCCCCAAAATGCAGGTTTATCAAGGTATTTATGATGTCAAAACATAGGTCATTATCATGTTTTATAGCCTCATTACTTCAGGTTACAAACCCCTTAATATAGCACAAAATAGACATGGTTTAATAGGCTTAGAAAGTGCACGAAAGGGTATCAAGCCCCACGACCAGATTTGAAAAGAAACAAGGACCAGATTAATATTACTTATCGACATGCATATTAAGGTTTTAGGTCATGACCTTTATGTGATAATTACCAAGTAATTCTTAGCTTTAGGTTTAACATTAAATGGGACATACTTTAGGTTTAAAAGGCATGCGTAGGGGTTCAATAGTACACGACCAGAAAACAACCAACATCAGTTTTTACAAGGCTTAAATCGACATGAATCATGGCTCTTAATCAGGTTTTTAGACTTAGGTTTAATACGTGTTACAACATGATCTTTAGGAGTCAAAATATACGTGTAAAGGGGCTGGAAAACCCACGACCGAACAACAAGGAAAAGAAGAAAAGCGAGAGGTTCATGTTACTGTTGTGGCGTGTTACTGAGCCAAGAAAGCAGATGAGAAAAACAAAGTTAGAGCACCCTTTGTGCCTTGTATACCCACGACAAGATCGGCCACAAAGATGGGTGGAGAAGCGCAAAAACAACTCGCTTGTAAGCTTTCAAAAGCCTTCCTAGGACCGGTATATATATCGACCAAAGAAAAGAGTGAAGAAGGGTTTTTATTTTTTACGGAAGCCGAATGTTTGAGGAGACAAACTAGGGTTTTTCTTGTGATATATTTGACTAGGTAGTTAAGAATATAAAGGGATAAGATCACTTATAATTGGTAATGATATGGGACATCAAAATGGCGTGTGAACAGCTATCTCTTGGCCGAAATTTTGGGTGCAAAATCATACACTCAAATCTTTTATTTTCTTCTTAATATTCATATACTTTATTTTGTAATTAAATTTGATGTATTTACCTTTTGTAATTATATTACTTTTATTTTGTAAGTTAAATGAAAGAATTAAAGTTTAATAGTTCAATATAGTTTTATTATCACGAGTATTTGTCGAGTTAGATAATTTTACATATTCATCGCTTTGAGGGCATAATGGCCATTTCATAGTTTAACGATTTTAGGGTTTTACATTTACGTTCTATTTTGAACGTTATACGGGACGCTTACCACAATATCGCATATCGTTAATTGTCTGCTGCTAGGAACCGTTGCCGCTAGGCGCGGGTACTCGTCTAGTTATCTAAAACATGAATTGTATCTTAGAGTTTGGTTTAATAAAGATCAAAGAAAAACTAAATATCAAATAAACCATTATCAACCATCTATTTTTTCATCAAAACAATAAAATAAACTTTCACCTTCATTTTTAAAAACTAAATATCTCACAAATCATTGATCGTTAAATGAAACTAATCATACCATCACGAAAAGCATAAAATTATCTTTAATTTGATATCATATATCATATACTTTCGACGAATTTTTTTTCCGACTTTTTTGTGGGTTTAGGGTTTACGGTTAGGGTTTAGATGTTTAGGGTTTAGGGGTTTGACTTTTTCTGGTTAAGCTTTTTAGGAGTTAAGGGTTTAGGTTTCTTAAGGTTTAGCGGATAGGGTTTAGGTTTTTTTGGTTTTGCGGTAGAATTAAATCCTCCCAAACTTCTTCTACATCTACTTCAACATCAAATGGTTCAAATTCATCTTCATCTAATTCGGTATTCGGAGGTGATATCCCCATATCATCTTCTTCTTGTGCTATAGTTTCTTCAACTTCTTCAATCGAACCTTCCAACGATCTTTCATGTTGTACCCTATCTACTCCGTCCATATAATCTTTCAAACATACACATACTTCCACGGATTCAGGGCTTAGTTTTGTCCTGTTTTTCAGATATAATTCTACCACTATGAGAAAAGGCCGATTCGGAAGCTACCGTCGAAGCTTGGACCGCTAATAAGTCACGAGCCATAGCGGCTAAAATTGAAATTGGTTCCTTTCTTTCCACCAAGCCAAATGTCAAAGTTTGCAAACTCATCGGGACTTAAAGTTGTTAAAAGTTTGTAGCCATATATTGTCCCAACTCGCTTATTGGGGCCGATGATCGTTGACGCTTTGTAGCGTCTTCACGTAAAAGTATTATAAAGGTTTATGTTAATGTCCCTTGTCATTCGAGACGAACCGCCCGCATTGGGTCGAGAATTGGGTTTGGTTGTTGACCATATTTTGTTGCATAAATTTCAAACAATTTTTAAAATAATCATTAAATTTAAAAACTTGAGATTCTATATAGTTGGGATCTTCACCGCTCAACCCAAAGGATAATTCTAAATTTTCCATTATTCTTCTTATTAAAAGTTCTACGCCCCAACATTTAAACATGGATTAAGTGTGGGGAACAAGTATAAACCAAAGATAAACTAGAAAAATATTTTATAAATCTCTTTTTTATAACTTTAAACATTTTTCTAAACATTTGAGTAGGTGAGTCTTTTAATTCGTCTAATTTTTCCGTCATAGCATAAATTTGATTTAAAACTAATGGGCTAGTTGGGTAATAAACACCCGATACTATAGTTGTTGCCTCTTTAAAAACTTGTAAAAAAATAGTTAAAGCATTTAGTCGATCCCAATCTTGGTCATCTATCGAAGTGGGATGGTTTTTTTCAACAAGTAATTCATTAAAAGCATGTAAAGTATTACGTTGTCGTAATATATTTTCAAACATAATGCAAGTAGAATTCCACCTAGTAGGTGTATCAAAGGCCGGTCCTAGGGGTGGTTCACCACATTGTTTACGAAAACGTTTATAGTTCATTTGTCATTCATTGCTCGGCGATATATATTTGTTAACATACCCTAAATCTCAAACGTAAACTCTCATATATTTTAATGCCGCTTGAGCGGATAAATTTATAACATGAGCAACACAACGGGAATGAAAAAAGCACCATCTAAAATGGGTTTTATACTTAATTTTAACAATTCCATAGCTCTAGTATTATTAGATGCATTATCTAGTGAAATCGTAAAAACTTTATCATCTAAATTATATTCAATTAAAGTGTCACGTAAAAATTTTCTTAAATTAGATCTCGTATGAGGATAACCAAATAGTTTAAAAGCAATTGTCCGTTTCATTAATAACCAAGATTCGCTATTAAACCAATGAGCCGTAACGGCAAGATAAGAATTTGCCGAACCATGTGGTGCGGTCCAAACATCCGTAGTTATAGAAACATCATATTTATAATCACGAAAACCATCAATAATATCTTTTTTAGCCGTTTCCCATAATTTAAAAGCATCATTTCTAAGTTTAGTACGACTTACTTGTTTATACCGCGAGTGTAGCCTCTTTTTGATGATGGCCGTAAGCTTGGCGTTGTCGAAGAGGTTGAATGGATAAGTATGTTGAATGACCCACCCCGCAAAATCTCTTTGAAGCGCATCATTATCATATACACAAATTTGACCATCCTCACCAATAGTACCGTCGGTATTTTAAGGTACCGCGGTACATTTGGCTATATGACCCTTTAGTGTAGTGTTAGCCGGAAGCATAAAAGTTCAAACATTTTTGCAACGACTTTTCCGTCCGTCCTTCATAATACACAATCCATATGAGACCAAACATCGGCATTTCGTGAAGTTGGTTTAACAACCGCAACATCATCTTGTGTGTAATGTTTCGTGACCGTGAAGACCCAGACGGGATTAGTGGAAGCTTGTTGTGATTGTGAGTTTTCCATTATAAAGAAATTAGAGATTAAAAGAGATTTGATGTGTTTTAAGCCTCAACCCAATACACATATTTATACTACAAGTTCTAGCTCAAAATACTCAAAATTCCAAAAAAAAAAAAAAAAAAAAAAAAAAAAAAAGAAAGCAGAACTCTAATGACACTCGTATACAATAACAATTAAACATGGGTGTCGGTTTTGAAAACCGGTCAAACCGGTTTTGAATTCCAACGGTCGATTTTGACCGGTTTTCAGCAGATTGAATTCCAACGAGTATATTTTGACTTATACTGACCGGTTTTAGCGGTGAACCAAAAAAAAAAAAAAAAAAAAAAAAAAAAAAAAAAAATGGTTTTAACCGGTTTTTGAAAACCGTTTACCGGTTTGAAGCCAGTAAAACCGGTCGGATGGAAAAACTGAAAACCGGTAAAACCGGTTCCGGTTTTATGGTTCGGTTTTTTTAAAAACCGGTTTATGCGTGCACCTCTATTTAGCGGTTAAGGTTTTAGGGATTTAGGGTTTTTAGGGGTTTAAGATTTTAGAGGTTTTAGGGTTTAGGGTTTTTAGGGTTAAGGGATTAGGTTTTTTAGGGTTTAGGGGTTAGGGTTTTTAGGTTTAGGGGTTAGGGCTACTAGGGTTAAGGGGTTGTGTTAACACAAAAAAGTATATTTAAAAATTTCATTTATAGTGTAATATATTGAAACCCGCAAAAAACGATAAAAATAAGTTCGTCGAAAGTATACAATATTGGATCTCTATAGAGAGATAACTTTTTTTTTCGCAATGGTATAATTAGTTTTATCTAACTATTAACGTTTTGTGAGATATTTAATTTTTAAATATAAAGGTGAAAATAAATTTAATTAATTTGATCAAAAATAAATAGTTGAGATTGATCCATTTGATCTTTAGTTTTTATGTGATCTTTATTGATATCACCCCTTGTATCTTAAACATAAAGCTTTGTTTATGACACATTCCTCATAAAAACCCCTTAAAGTTAAGCAAATTACAAATAAGTCTTTCAACTATTTTAAACTTTATGTTTTAACATTCTTTTAGTAAAGTAACAAATTAACACCCAAACTCAGGATTCAGGAACTAATATTTTTCAAATGTCATTGCTCTATCTCACATTGGAGATGCCTTGATACTTCTCTTTGGAAAATCATATTACTATTATCATTAACACCACTAATATATATTTGTAATATTCTGAAACATTCGAAAATAATAAAAAGGTATATATTTTAGAATGTTAAACATAGGCAGTTAGTTATGTTTTCTTTTTCGATATACATTTCCTAAATGCAAACTTCATTTGGTAGTTAGAAGATGAATGTTTTTACACCCGCCGTAACGTACGAGGCATATCCCGTTATACATAAGAGGAGAGTTATTTTACATACCAAACTTTTTTTATATATCAATAGACTCATTTTCATCATCCATCTAAAAAGAAATCAATGGCTGAGATTAAAAACATTCTACTATTTCACCTATTTTTTATAATTTAAATATCTCTTAAACCGTTAATCGTTAGGCAAAATAATTACACCATCGTAATGAGCGATTTAATTATCTTTCATGGGCAAGACTTTGATATATCTTTGAAAAAAGAAAAAATCGTTTTTATCGTTTTTTAGTCCTTTTTTCGAAACTAAAGTTCGTGAAATATCGTATATGATTTAACACTAATTTGAAGATCGCGTATGATATTAGTGTTAAATCACATATGATATGTAATATCGTATGTGATCTTAATCGTTAGATCATATATGATAAATCACACATGATATATATATATATATATATATCATATATGATTCTAACATTTAATATCGCGTGTGTATTCAAATTAATATTAAATCATATATGATTTTTTCACTAAAATTTCAAGAACGTAAAAAGCGAAAAAACTTAAAAAGCGTAAAAACACGAAAAAAAAATTTGTCGAAAGTATATCAAAGTCTTTGTCATAGAAAGATAATTAAATCGTCATAGTAATAGTATATTTTTTTCGACATCGATTAACGGTTTGAAAGATATTTATATTTGAAAAAAAAATTGAAAGTGTGTTTTTTTAATTGTTCTCATCCATTAGATTTAATAAAAATGAAGTGTGGAGATTAAAGAAGTTTTTGTCCTCGATGTATATTATAATTCCCAAACCAAGAATTTCATAACAGAACCACTCATGAATCTCAATTAGGAAAAAAGGGTCATACTATCCACGATGCATAAACCAATAATCCTTAATTTCATGCTTAATCATTATTGTTTTCTCCTGTTATTTTGATCTTCCAGGAGTTCATCAAACCAAATCAAATCAATAAATGTAATATGATGCTACTCTGAGCGACTTCCATTGAAAAAGTTCATTTTCATCTATACAAGTTTAGAATGCATCATACCAAAAATGTTCTTTTTTTATCAAAGTCATTTGACCAAAAATTGATACCCCTCTATGACTACTTTGATGAAGAGAATGAGTTTTGGTCCTGTAACATCTCGTCTTTAACAGCAAGTCCTGAGTGAGGGAAAAAAAATGATGTTAAAAATAAATGCTAATGTGGGAGCAAATAAAACATCTTTTGATCACTCGTTATAACAAAATGGCTGTGGTGAGACTGGTTGAGAAACATAATATTCTGCATGGATAGAATGGACTCAGGACACTTTGTATCCATCTTTGTAGTATAATACTACACTAGTAATTAGAATACTCTGTTCCTTATATATACCAGAAAATTAATATTATTACAATAATAGTCTAATCTTTAAGTAGGTTGTATTAATTAGAATTCTTCCAACATTATTCCTTTTTAGTTATACTATTTGATATTACTTGGAGATACAATATAAACCAAAACTACCCTTTCAGAAGTAAATGGGTCGATATTACCACCTCTACCCCAAATGCACACATGCCTAGTCCTTTTGTTCGCCTACGTAGGTTAAGGTCAAAACTTATAACTAAGACATGATATACAGTAAACCTCGCTAGGTATACATTTCGGGGTTGCCAGAGAAAGGGTCAGAAACGGTCACAGGGATACTGTTAGTCCGTGTAAATCTAAGTCAACTAGCCCTCCCCGGATAATCTAAACAGAGAAAACCTCATCCGCTTACCTGATTTTATGAGTAAACCTGTTGCATAACTAATTGTAAAGAAATGAGACACTGATACAATCCCGGTTAAAGTGTACACAAGAAAAAGAAAAAAAAAACGGGTCAACAAAACGGATCAGTTTAATTCAATCTTTGGGTATTGGTTGGATCCACTTGGTCAAAAGAGTAGCGGGAAAATGGAATGGTGGCGGGCAGTTTACAAGCCCATTTCCAGGAGCAGTTAATTAGTAACTGTTAGTAGTATTATTAGCAGACTATGTTTTTAGTTTGGATATTCAGTTTTATTATCAAGTATTGTATTGGAGACTTAATCCTTCTCAAATTGTGCCACTTTATTTCCGTTTATTCAATCAAATTGTCTAATTATCTGTTCTAGAATCTATCATTTGGTTCCATTGCCGGGAAACGAAAACATGGTGCAGACTCGGGCTAGTACAAATGAAGGCGGTAGCAACCCCCCAGATCCTGTTGCCGTTCAATTGGCGGCCATAGCCGCTAAACTAGAAACGATAGATGTTTTAAAAGCCGACATTGCAACCCTAAAAGCTCAAGCGAATTCGAGAGGCCGATCTTGTGGGAGCAGAAACGACGATGGGGGAAATTCTGGGCAGCCCCAACCACATTTCCGACCTTACAACAAGATCGACTTTCCCTCGTTCAACGGAGGAGATCCACGCGGTTGGTTTCTAAAAGCCGAGAAATTCCAGATGAAGAAAAAGTAGAGGTAGCTTCTATGCATCTGGAAGGGGACGCGTTGGACCTATATGCTTGGCTTTCAACCGATGAATCAATCACTTTTTGGGAAGAACTGGTTCAGGCTTTTACCAAACATTTTGGCCCTGCAGAATTCCAAAATCCTGATGAATACTTATGTAGCATCAAACAAACTGGTTCTGTGCAAGAGTATAGAAAAGAATTTGCTAGGAGATCCTCCCGGGTTTCAAATTGGCCGGATCACTGCCTTTTGGGAGTATTTCTTAATGGTCTCAAGGAAGAGTTAAAATCAGATGTGAGAATCCATAAACCCCGCACCGTTTACAATGTCATGAGCCTTGCTATCGAGTTCGAATCTAAAGTTAACCAATCCCGTCCCGGGAAGAGTTCAACTTGGACACCCAACTCGAGAATTACCAGTCAAGAACCCAAACCGGTAACCATTAACAACCCTCAATCTATTATTCCACCCAAACAACCACCTCGAATTACAGATGCAGAAAAACAGAATCGATTTTTAAAAGGGGAATGTTTCAGATGTGGGGATAAATATGGACCAGGTCACCGATGTAAAACTGGCACTTTCAAGTTGTTAGAAGCCGATGATGTCACTGAGGAACTCCCAGAAGACACTGAAGTGGTTAATTTGGATGAAAATCCGAGTGAAGTGGCGAAATCAGCCTACATGCAATCTTGGTAAGTCCCAACCACTACAATGAAAGTTCATGGAACTTTGAACTCCACTGAGGTACTTATTTTAATTGATGGCGGGTCGACATAATTTCATTTCTGATGTGTTGGTTAATGAACTAAAGTTAACATCTCACATGGTAGCACCTTTTGGGGTCCAAATTGGAAATGGGGATGTCATAAGATGTAGCAAAGTGTGCAGGGATCTTTCAATACAGTTAGGAGGCCTTAAAGTTGTTCAAGATTTTTACCCATTTTCTATTGGTGGAGCTGATCTAGTGTTGGGAATTCAGTGGTTAGCGACGTTGAACACGGTCCAAGCCAATTGGAAAGAAATGTTCATGATATTCACCATAGATGGGAAGCAATACAAGTTACAAGGTGTTTCAACAGGGCCTCACAAATCCTCCAGTTTTCAGCATTTAGCCATCGAACAGGAGACCAATCTCGACATACCACATTCATTAAAACCTATTATCACCAAATATAATACCGTTTTTGATAAACCTCGTAACCTACCTCCTCTCCGATCATGCACCCATTCAATCCCCTTAGTTCCAAATTCAACACCTCCAAACATTCGCCCATACCGATACCCATTTTCCCAAAAAACCGAGATCGAAACACAAGTGGAACAATTATTAGCATCCGGGTTTATACAGCCTAGCACCAGCCCATTTTCGAGTCCGGTCCTGTTGGTAAAAAAGAAAGATAATACGTGGCGAATGTGTGTTGACTATCGAGCTTTGAATAAAATTACCATAGCTGACAAGTACCCGATCCCAAATATTGATGAGTTATTAGATGAATTATATGGTGCTACTATATTCTCTAAACTGGATTTAGGGTTCAGGTTATTATCAGATCCGGGTGCAGGCCCAAGACATTTCAAAAACAGCCTTTCGAACTCATTCGGGACATTATGAGTTTAAGGTTATGCCTTTTGGGTTAACGAACGCCCCATCCACTTTTCAACCGGTCATGAATGAGTTATTTCGCCCTTATCTCCGCAAGTTTATACTTGTTTTCTTCGATGATATTTTAATATACAGCTCTAACATGGAACAACACATGTACCATTTAGAACATGTGTTAAAATTGCTTCGCGATAATCAGTTTTTTGCCAAGTTTTCAAAATGTTGTTTTGGACAGCAGAAGGTGGTGTTCCTTGGGCACGTTATCACTTCAGAAGGGGTTCAAGTAGAGCAAGAAAAAATATCAGCCGTTCAATCATGGCCGATCCCGACTATTGTTAAAGAAGTTCGTGGGTTTCTCGGTCTTACCGGGTATTATCGACGATTTATGAAGAATTACGGACTCATTGCACGTCCACTCACAGCTCTGATCAATTTCCAAATTTTCGCCTTGAGGACAAGGCTTTTTATCGGGAGGGAAGTAATGATACAATCCCGGTTAAAGTGTACACAAGAAAAAATAAACGGGTCAACGAAACGGATCAGTTTAATTCAATCTTTGGGTATTGGTTGGATCCACTTGGTCAAAAGAGTAGCGGGAAAATGGAATGGTGGGGAGCAGTTTACAAGCCCATTTCCAGGAGCAGTTAATTAGTAACTGTTAGTAGTATTATTAGCAGACTATGTTTTTAGTTTGGATATTCAGTTTTTTTTATCAAGTATTGTATTGGAGACTTTACCCTTCTCGAATTGGGCCACTTTATTTCCGTTTATTCAATCAAATTGTCTAATTATCTGTTCTAGAATCTATCAGACACAGTGAGGTTTTTTTGGCCTAAGCAAAAGATAATCTATATTTAAAGGAGTGAGATGTATACAAATGACAACAGAATCTTTGTCTCAACTCAAGGAATAGATTTTGGGGCATTTGCTATTAGATTTAGCATAATTGGTTACACGGAGCTCATACTGCAGTAGTTGACCAATATAAAAATAACATATGAGCTATCCTACCATGTTTCTGGTCAATCCAAGCTGACTTTAATTTGCAATACAATGTTATGTTCAGACCTACCTTGCCTAACTTTAAAGGATACTTTGTTTAGCAAGTTTTATTATAAGCTGTTGTGTTGGTAAGCATGGGTGTGTCCATGGCTACCAGTAAAACATTGTACAGATCATTGTGATATATATATATATTTCTCCCTTTCACAAAAAAAATAAATAAATAAATAAATAAAAATTTAAAAAAAAAAAAAAAAATCAAAATCTTTAAAGGAGTCACACCACTATCTCACAATTCTATTGAGTAAATAGATATGTCACGCACATGTTACATTATCACTAACTAGTAATTATACTAATTACATTAAAATATTTTCATCGTTTTTAACAAACTAGGTAAGAATAACCAATATGGGACTACAGTATGATAAGAAAAACAATTAAATGAAGGAAATGCAAACATCTTAGCAATTATTGATGATTTGTACAAGGTTAAACATCTTGGATGAAAATAATTCAATTGCTACATTATAGTCAATATGGTACAAAAAAACCTACTTTCAGGAATAAAAATGACATGCAAGGGTAAAAAGTGATAGTTTAGGATAAAATTTTGGCCTGATTAAAATAAAATGTGAGTGCTACAATCCTACAAGTGTAAATTATTTTCATGAGGGAAATCTCTTTGTATATTGATGTAAAAAAAAAAAAAAAAAAAAAGAATCAAGATGTTACAATGATAATGTGATGAACTGTTGTAACAAGGACGCGATACATTGTGGGGTTCATTGGACTTCTTCATTCATTCTTTATTAGTTATTTGACTTGTTTCCTTTGACTTTGAATGTCAAACTTTGTAAACAGTTCTTTTGCACTTTTACGTATCATAACAACTTTCATAAAACCTTATCTTTTTGTGTAAACTCTTATATTGATTATATACTTTTTTTAACATTCCAAATTAAAGTAGGTCAGCTAACATACAATAGAGAGTAAACTTTTTGTCAAGAATATTAGTATTGCAAAGATAATAATATAACGCATTGCTGTATAGTGTATAATGTCATTCCACAGGTCAAAAAGTGTGATAAAATATGAAACTCTTACCAAAACACAATATTTAGGAAGTCTCATATGGTGACATCTTCAGGGTAACTTCCTAGCACACTCAAGAAAGTAGCAAACTCCTGTCAAAGATGTGCAACATATTGAGGTCAATATACCTCATGATGTTGACCAAGTGAAATTAAGATAAAGTTTAACTTAAACAAAATGAGACCTTGAGATGCGAAAGAGCATTCTGGGCCCTTTGGTCTGCCATGGATGCTTGGAAGTCAACATAAAAAAGGTAGGGGAAAGACCTGTACCAGAGAAAAGTAAACAAATCAGTTGGAGGAACTAATGATGGAAATTTGAAACATTACTTATGAATGGGCAGAATGTCATGTTTGTTTTCAATCAGACAAAAAGGGAAAAGGTTAAACAGGTCAAAAGTACTCCAAAGTGTATTTTTTAGGTATACAACCTTATAAATCACTTGGTTCATAATCTAGAGTGGTAATGTAAATTTCTTAATCACAGTTAATGCATTCATAATTTACTTCATAAAATGTAAACAAAGAAGTGGTCATGGGTCAAGCCAACATGACCTGTTTTGAGTTGTTTCACAACCCACGATCTTGCCACCTTTGAGAAAAACTGAAAGTCAAAGATTATATACAAAGATAAGTTCCGTTACATACCCAGGAACCGTTGGTACTTTCAGTATGTGCAGGTAAAGCTTGCCTTTGTAGAGGACGGCTTTCAATCTGCTTTGAGGTAAATCAAATTCTGGAACATCAGCTACATGTTATAAGAAAAACAAACTTAAATAATGAGTGACGACAAAAATAAGGAACCTGCCTTGGTAAGATTAATTTGTCTCATAGCAAATACTGCAAGTGCCTTGAAAAGCATCCCAGGACCCTCGTCGAGTGAGAAGACAATACTAGTCTGAGATATAAATTCATATATTACATGTGACCAAGAAAATGAAATTAACATATAAGAACTATATAATTTCGTTTTGAGTAGAGGTGACTTGGGTAGTGGACAAGTTGGTTTAGGTTAATCCAAAAACACATTTTGTGTGATACTAAAACTTATTAATAGATAAATATCGCAATAATACTGATTACAAAACATTGTTATTATGAGTTTTTAATAATAAACTAAATCAATATATTAGACAAACTATATGTAGACTTTGAACAACTTGCTGACTTTCAATCTGTTACCCTTTAAGTCTTTAACCTTCAGCTAAATACTTTATTTGACCTGATTTGAGATAAAACACAGCCAAAATTGACTGACTCATAAATTAAGAAGCAAACCTTGAATGGTCTATCCGTACGAGGAATTATAGGCTCCCTTGCCAGCATTAAGAAGCGAGTGACATTATCAGAATAGTCCTGCAAAAGGAGTTAAAAAACTTTATCCACAATACTAAGAAGTAAGAACCAAACCAGTATTTATCCTACAGCTTTAAGAGGTACCTGAATATCTTGAACTAGCAGATTTAATCCATATATCTTAGCAGCAGCAGCACTAGCAACTGCTCCAGTATCTTTGAGTTCATGAAGGGCAACATGCTGCAAGGGTGGAAGACACCAAATAAAACATCACCGAACATTCAACTATAATATATCATAAAATTACTAATAGGCTTACCTAGACATATTTATTAAAAAAAAAAAAAAAAAAAAAAAAAAAATAGAACATGTTTATTAGACTTAGCAGAATTTATACACATGACCAACAAACTGACATTCAATTACAAACCAGGTTCACGTCTTAATCCTGGAGATCCATTAGGATATGCAAAATAAGTTAGCATACCAAATCTTCCAAAGGACTTAGTGTGGAACATGATTTGTCTTAATCCTAAGGACCACCATGAGCAACCTTTTGATGTACGAGTCACATACAAACTTTAAATTATGACTCAAGAACATGGTAACATTTCTAGGGATCAAGCTAAGAACAAATAACCAGTCCTCCACAATAAGACACTTTAGCAAAGAACACTTAAATTACATAGTATACAGAAGAAAAAAAAGACACAACTGTAGAAGTACTCAAGTTGGAGTGTATATACATTGTGGACTACCAACTATGTTTTCATTAACAAAGATCAACCAAACATTATCAGCAGGTGCATCGTCATTAAACCATGTAGAATTTCCCAAACCATATACTTAACAATGCACCTGAATCAACTAGGATTGTCTGTGTCATGCCCAATAATAAGCTCGTACCCAAAAGGGAAATCTTTCCCCCCGAAGAAATAGAAAATGCCCAGCTTAAAGAATGTACTATATTGAAACAATTTGTGCATCACCACATCCTAATAAATAGATAGCCAATCGTAAGGCTACTGCATGGATATCCTAGGCACTCAGACAGATGCGAGCACCAGATAGTTCTAAGTTTGGATGTTAAAAAAAGCCGTATTTCTTTTGCTCTCTTATTACTTAGCTTTAAATTACAAAATAGAGATTGAAGAGGTTTCAACAACCTTTGCAGCACCAGCGGTATCGTCAACGGCTTCTCTGACAATGCCTAATCTTGTTAATGTGTTCTCGCATTGGGCAAGAGCCTGTAGAAGCCATTGAAGTACAGGTTATGTTCACTCAGTGATAATTAAAGAATTAAATAACAGGAAGAGCGAATGATGTACCTGAGGATGGCTAAGAACCCTTTTGAGGTCTTCAACTTTGACACCATGGTTAGCGAGTAAGCAATGGCGGATGGAAAGTTTGACTTCCCCAACAATGTGTAATCTGTGTCTAAGTAAAAGGTCATAGTTCCTATGAATGCTACCTCCTAAAGAATTTTCAATAGGTAAAACTGCCCGATCGACTAGCCACCGCTCAACAGCCTGCAGTGTCGTTAATAAAGAAATTTTCAAATCAATTCTTATAGTCTATCTAGATACACATTCGTTCACATCATTTGTAAGTATTAGGGTGACACCAGCTGTAATGTACAAGATCCAATAATATTGAGATTGCATAGACATACAAGCAAAAAACGTACACTGGAGATTTAGCATAATACATGTCGATAATTAATACACTGTACAAGATTATCATCTAACATTTATACATGTCGATAATTCATGATAAAAGTTGGTAAGCCATACATGGGAATGACTATGAAACCAGTCTCAAATCTTATTGTAGCTAGTTCACTTGGAATGCTTAATTTATAATTAGGTTTTTATAATTGCAAATGGTCAGTAGAAATGCCACATAATTCTCAATATTTTAAAGGCTGGCGAACTCCAAAAGGAATATAAACTTTTGCTACTTCAAAGATCGTCATCTCAATACAGATAAAGATTCTTCTAAGTTACAGATAACTGAAGATACTTCTAAAGCATAGAGAAAACAATATAATGGTGTAAAAGAGAAAAAAACAAATAACAAGAATTTAACGAAAGGGCATCTTCATAGCATATTCCAGTCTTCATTTTTAGTTGAAGTGCCAATATTCAGCTTCCTAAGGTGAATGCAGTAATGTTAAAATATTATGGTGGAATTGGGTTAGTAGTGATTATAAGTTATTTCTTCTGTTGCAGTACTCAGATCCTTGTCAACTATGATGGTCAACAATTCTAGTGCTTATAAGAGTGTTAGAAACTATTCTGTCCCACAAGAGCTTTTACACTTCCAGATTATAAAAATAACTGTTAAGATTACTTAATCCCCCACGATTTCTTTTTAATGTATGTGCTTGGATATTTTGAGCATTTGGTTAATAATCAACGTGTACTGATATGCATTTAGATCATTGCTGGTGGTAAAACATTAACAAGGCTACTAGTGATGATGTGAACATAAAAGTAAACCTGTAAGTATCACTCCTATCTTTTACACATCATTAAACATAACAAGTACATCCACATAGTAGGACGTATTGACGTGCATTAATAGCAAAAAAATATAAATACTCTGTTGTATTAATCATGCCAATAAACGTCCAAAACTTTAGGCTCTCTTCATTAACCAAAATATCTTCCATAGTAACGTGTCATGACTTATGATCTGATATCTCCAATTTTAACAGCAAACATAGTTAATTACAAATAAAGAAGACAAAACTCAGAATGGTCTAAAACTTTGAGCAGGGAAGCATATGAGCTACAATACAAGTATTTAAGTCTAGCGTTTTCCCGAAATGAGCTTGTTAAAAGCGTGGAATATGAATTCCATCAAATACCATCTAACATCATTAATGGGCGAACCAACAAATCATAAATAAGGACCAAATTGCCAAATTAATAACTAATCCCAATACCAAATCCAAGACTATGTGATAACACGCTCCATCCGATATTTGTCATCAATTGTACATGTAACCTGCCCCACGAGTTATGCAAATTGGAAAGATGTACGTGGATCCTATTTCATTTTAATCAGTTATTCGTGTTACATGTTCGTATACATGAATATGGAAATTATAAGCTTCAAATGCCAATAAATAATAAAATAAATTTGACCATGTGCAAAGGTGGAGGTGATATATATTAACACGACATGGTAGATGGAACAGAACACACCTCTTATCTCAACGTAGTTGGTATTAGTGCAAAACGACTGTTGGTTGCTGATGTTATGTAGCATGCCATATCAAGAACCATGTGCAAAAGTGGAGGTGATATGTCTATTTCTAATTATTAAGAACCGTGTGCATGTTTGGTCGATTCCTTTTTCTTTTCATTGCGAGACAAACTAAATTCAGTTTTTCAGAAATTTTTAGTAGATTTTGTAGCTTGACGATAAGAAGATTCACCGCTAAAAGTATGCTACAAGTTACGAAGGGGATGTTTGCGATTGCTTATTTTATCTACTTATGTGCCTATTTCTAAGCAGAGGCGGTATTGTGTCATCCAAACCACTTATGCTACTCCGTTTAACTCAACCTAAAAAAAAGCAAGTAGGATAGGAAGTTGCTTATTTTAAGTGCTTATTTGAGAAGAAACTATACCATCATCCCTTAACCTAAAACCTTTTATAATTGGATTTGATTAAAATTTCCAACAAATGAATACTTTTTCAGGTAATCTTGTATTGTTCTACAATATAAGCATAACAGAAGTAGTTTATATTAAACTCAGGTAAAGCAATATGAGTAAACAAATCCAAATGGTACCGACCTCAAAAGCGGTCTCAAACTGTTCACAAGGGACAGCTTCACAGCTAGGATAAGCTTTCTCAGCCGCAGATTCACTATATGCCCCTGGTACTCCCTGCAAATAACACCGCTGATTATCAAAAAAATAGCACTTTTCGTTCTTCCAATAATGAGGAATCTCGAATTACTTTTTCTTTTTTTTTTTTTTTTTTTGCGTTGTGTTGTTTTGAGGTAAGCAATTTCGGTGTAGTCGCTTATTCTTAAAACAGTTTACAAGTCATTATTTATTAGCAAAAGCATAAACACCCTCTAACTTATAGTATGGGGGTGTTTGTTTCGGCTTATATAGCAGGCTTATGGCTTGTGTGGTTTTCGGCTTATGTTTCATAAGCTCACTTTTTGTGGCTTATTTTGAAACTTAAGAGATTATGTAAACTTATCATGACATGATAAGCTTATATAAGACAGAAAATCTAAAAATAAGCCACAAAAAGTGAGATTATGAAACATAAGCCGAATACCATGTAAGCCATAAGCCCGCTATATAAGCCGAAACAAACACCCCCATACTATAAGTTAGAGGGTGTTTATGCTTCTGCTAATAAATAATGACTTACAAGCTGTTTTAAGAATAAGCACTACTGAATTGCTTATTTTGTAAACAATGCAATTATAGTATAATTTGATAAAAGAAAACCTGGTAAGCGACACGCATTAATCGAGAACCCTCGGACGGCAATCCAGTCAAATCAGTAGAAGTTAAAGGCCCTAAAAAAAAAAAAAAAAAAAAAAAATCATGAGAAACTAAAATGCAGAAAACGAAATAACAAAATGTTTGGAAATAAAATTAATTACTTGGTAAAGAAGTGCTTTTACTGCCATCACTAGTGCTACTGCTTCGTTGAATGGAAGATGATTTAATACTAAATCGACGTATTACGTGATGGTGATTAAGGGTGAATTTTAGTTTTGATGGGAGTTGGTGATTGGGATTGGAATGGTGGTTATAAGGTGGGGGGTTTATTGGGGTTTGGGATGTGATGGCCGTCGTTGCCATTTTTGTTTCTTGTTTCTAAGGTTTTCTCACCATCAAATGTCAGGTGCAAAGAGAATGCTACTATTTGTGAAATCCAAATAATGGGCTGTTTGGGATTGCTTTTTCTAAATTTACAATCCTTCAGTCAGGTATGCCCGTTTGTTTATTGGGTTTTGACTCAAAGTGATAGACTCATGCCTTTGATTTGTTGTTTTGGTAAGACATCATGCTCGTTAGGTCAATCTTAGCCCCTTATTTTATGTAAATTTTCATTGTGTGTATGCAAATTGTTAGTAACTTTTTCATTTTTTCAGGGTGCGTTTGGTATGATGCTTATGAATCACAATGGTATCGGTTTCGGTATAAGATGGGTCTCTTAGCTATGATGAGAAAAGTTCAATAGAGAACAAGATTTTTCTAAAGAACAAATCATCTAATCCTGACAATTGATTTAACTTTGATCCAATGGCTAGATTTAATCATTAATACAAAGAATAAAACACACCAGGGGTTTTTGTAATATCTCACTCTACATAACACTCCACATATTTACTCACACACACTCACCAGTTACAACTACTCTCTTTCTCACCAAACACACACAAACCATCCTAAACCCCGTCGTTGATCCGCCACAAATGAGGTATGTTGAAATAAATACTCAATTGTTGATGATGAAGATGAACTTAACTGATAGCGTTGTATATAAGAGCTTCTTCTTCTACTACTACTCCTTAAGATAGGTGGTACTGGTGTTGGATTGAAGAAACTTCTAGTACTAGTAAAATTAAAAATGGTTACTAGTTGTTGTTGTTGTCGAGTCCCAACAGATGCAGCTGCTGATGAAGATAAGCTATCTATTTTTTTAATTTCTTTCAAACTTCAATTTCGATTACAACTTCTCTTCTCCTCTTATTATAATGCTAATAAGAATTGTTTCCAACCTCGTGACTACTGATAAATATTAATAACTTAATTGACAAGTAAATACTATTAGTCATTAGATAGACAGATGTTATAGTATGAGTTTGAGTATGAATGAATGAATGGTAGGGATGAAATGAAACGGCGTGGGAGACATAAACAGGCTCCACTCTCCAAATAGATACATAAATAAATATAAGCTAAGCCACCTGTGAACAAGAAATGAAGGCAATGAGCCTTTGACTTTTGACTCTGATTTCTTTGGTCAAATAGATGACCAACAAAACTATAGTTGATGTTTGCAACTTGCATAATGAAGTGCCATCGTAAATTGGATATATACTATATTGTAGCTTGAGTTCATTTAGATATTTTTTTTACTTTTGGTTCAGTTATATGATTCGACTTGTAACTAAGCAGTTTCGTGAAATTAAGTATAATCACAAGTGATTTATTTAGAATCACATGTGATTTTTTTAACCAGTCTCTTGTGTTTTTGAACAAATCACATGTGATTTGTTTTAAATCACATGTGATTTTGTAGTATAAATATGAGTAATGATTTAAAATTACATGTTACTAACTACAGGTCTTGCTCAAAAAAGTTGAAGAAAATCCTAACATGAAGGTTGAGTCTAAGCCTATTCAGAGAAAAAGGAAGTTGTTAGATTCCGACAAAGATTCTGAAAGTGATGAGTGTAAGGTGTCAAAGAAATTCAAAGAGAAGATGATTAAAGGGTCTTCTGAAAGTGATTATTTAAAACATGTGCATGATTGAACAATAGTTTTTGTAAAGTATGGGTTGTTTAAAATACATCCATGGTAAAATAATTGTTAACAAGTAGATAATGTTTTTATGTTTTGTTAAAACAATTATTAACAAGTATCTTTACTTTCTTACAAATGTGTCTTTCATGATACTTGTTAAGTGTATTTACTCACTTAGAAGCGTAAAATACATTCATAATCATGACATGTGATAGAACTCTTTCAAAAGGTTGAAAATTCGGTTCACAAATCAAGTCATTATTGTCATGTGTTTCACTTTTGTGGCTGTGGATTTTCAAAATAGGCTTATTATTGGAAAAGGATGGTAGTTTATTTTTGTAAGACTTTAACTTTTTTTCAAGGTGGCCCACCAAAGAATCACATGTAATTTTACCTTAAATCACATGTAATTTTACCTTAAATCACATGTAATTTACCACAAATCACATGTGATTTTACATAAAATTATTTTTTGAAAGCGAATCACATGTGATTTACTCATTTTTAGATCAAAATTGAATCTCACGTAATTTACATTTTTTCATAACATATCAAAATAATAAATAACAGAATCGCACGTGATTTCAGGAATTTGTTTTATAAAATGAAGGAATAAGTTGATTTGAAATTAAAGATCACATGTGATTTATTACTCTAAAGAATGAATGTGACTTGTAAAATCACATGTGACTTTTTTGTAAATTGTGTTTCGACTCTAAAATCACATGTGATTTTTTAAAAGCAGAATCACGTGTGATTTATACGAATCACAACAATAAACAAATCACATGTGATTTTTTAAGGATCACGCGTGATTTTCACAGCGAAAATTTTAAAAAAGTTCGTCGAAAGTATATAAAGTGCGTATCTATAAAAGATGATTTAATTCTCGTTGCGATGGTGTATTTTCATAGCTTGAAGATTTACCATTTACAAGATATGTTGTTTTTTTTTAAAAGGTGGAAAGTGGGTTTTTATACATTTACATTTCTACCATTCTTTTGTTAATTTTTGCTTTCATCTCATCCATTGGATGAAAAGAAAATGGATGGTTGAGATCTTATGATTTGTTCTTTGGATTAAATGTGTTTTTTATTGATCTCACGTCTAGCTATGATAGATTCATTTCTCTCCTTTTAGACTCCCATAGAGTATGAATGATATCATATTTCGTTCACAGATAATGTGGGCCCTCATCTTAACTTAAACAACTTGGGGTTGTTTTGAAAACAATATGATTTAGCATTGAATGAATAATGATGCTGAATGAATCAAATACGCTAAATGAAATATGATTCTGAATGAAAATGATCTTTTGATCAACATTTGAATACGAAAAATATATTAAGATTTAAGATATTATTATTAGCTATCAACAAACTATTTTGATCAAACTTTCTTGATCATAAATATTTGTAGCAATATCACCTTCAAAATTATTAAATAAAAATCAAGAAACGCTTAACGAAAGAATGAAGAGGATTATAGTCACAATAAAATAACGTAGGCAATGTAAATTTAGTTTGAGATCAAATACAGCAAAATGTTAGTATAAGCTATTATAACTATTGCATAGCAAAAATAATAAAAAATTAATATAAAGTAAAAAGAGAAAAGCAAATTGTAAGGTGTCATTATTATGTCACGTGTGTATCTATAATAAATGAAAAAGCTACTGAATGGCAGAGCTATATATCCTTTCATGTCTCATTAAGTAGTACAATGAGCAGGCCAGCGTAACTTTTTTCCCTAACAAACAACTTTGCCTCTGACCAACTAGGAGTTAAGTGTTGAGTCATTTCATTCAGCTACTATCAAACACCCCCTTAGAATCATTACCACTATTATTCCCTCATTCCTATAGGGATACCAAAGGCACCCTCAATATCTACCACGAAAGATAATGTATTTTTAGTTTCTTTCTGTCTTTTTTATTACTTTTATATATTTTTAGTCAATAACAACATTAAAAAATTTAAAATTTTCTTATAATACAAATTTAGTAATATATTTTTTTCTCTTTTAATTTTTTCAAATCCTACACCAAATCCTAATCTTAAAACCGTCTACAAACCAAACGGGCCCTGGATACTTCTTTTAGGTCATGTTTGTTATTTTATTGTTGGGAAAATGTTTTAGAAAAATATAAGTATCGAATTTTGAGTTTACAATATGCAAAGATGTATTTATGATGTTAATTTGAGCCTCTTAACATGAACACAACACAATTTGTCACTTAACTAATATCGTATTGTAGAATAATATTTGTAAACCCTACTTTCAATACGGAAAAAAATAGTTGAAACAAGAAAAAAAATACAAAATAGAAAAAGAACAATAACTAAGTGAAAAAATCATAACAAAAGAACTGTTTATTATGATGTTAACTTGAGTATCCACTATGGTGTTTCAAGATGTATGTATTTATGATGTTATTTTGAGCATCCACTATGGTGTTTCAAGAATAGGTCTAAAAACTTATGAAGAGGTCTAAGATTTTGTGTGTGTACCATAGTAAGAAACCATTTCATATCTAGGTGGCATGAAAAAGTCTAGGATTTTGGAGAGGTCCAAGAAGTGTTTATTATCATTTTTTAATTTTTTTTAACTAAATAATTAATGAGATTTAAATGGTTATTGGTGAATTGCCAATGTAGGCGTTGAGTGACATTTAAGTTAGAAAACAATAGTTTCTAATTTTCGTGATGGACTTTTCTATATACATTGTACCACCTTTTAAACATTTCATCTCAAATACTCACTTGTCTCAAATCAATTTGTTTAATTTTTCATAATGGATTCTGTCACACCCCCAAATTACCTGTTTTGTAGCGGAATGGAATTCCTGGGGGATGACTTCCATAGCACCACAATCACAGTTATATTGAACGACCTAAAGTGTCGTTTGAAAAGCACATCGTTTGATATAATAAAACATTCAGAGTTTTCAAAAGATAGGTCCCAAAAAGATAGCCAACATTTGCGGAAATAAGTTTGATACAATCCAAACGATGTTTTAAAGTGCATAAAATCCATGTGAGACGCGTCGTCACCGCGACTTTATGATAAGTCCTTATGCATGCCATGAAGTATGTGCCTTAGATACCTGAAAATACATTGCCAAAAGTGTCAACACAAAGGTTGAGTGAGTTCATAGAGTTTATGAAAATATTTTATCGACTACCACAAGTATAGGCCATGTATGACAAATATGTCACATAAAAATGATACAATTGCTATAAGCACATGACATCAAGCTAGGCGATCATGATGTTCACCCAACAGAGTGTTTTCCAAACAACTCAAATAATGATATTAAATGAAATGCATCCGTTTGACGGTTGGGACCACCGATCCGGATGGAGAGTCACCTCGATAGATCTATTCACTCACCCCGCTTCTTCGGAATTAACGGTTCATGATTTTGAAATGGGGACATTCAATTGGCAATGAGGTAACTTAAGCAATGTAAGATATACTTGGTATCGTAATAAAAATGATGTGCAATGTATTCTCCCCCGTAGGTTTGAAATAATGTATAAACTTGAATAAAACGGGGCTATGAAAACTCACTTGGTACAATGATGCGATGGCAAAAGTGAGTACACTAAAATGAAGCGCAAATCTCTAACCGTGACCTATTATGAATGATATGATCTATAATAAGTTATGATGTAATGTTATGCATGCAAACTCATATGATATCTATATCACTTGTGAATTTTGAAAATAAAGTTTATCGTCGAAACATAATCTTATAACGTCTTGACAATTTATAAATTACTTTACAAGTATTTATGTTGAAATGATATCCTACGATAGTCATTTAGTGATTTATTATGAAATTATAGCTTCTCGTCGTAAAATAATATAATTTGACAATTCATGAAATTGATTAATGGCCTCGAAAAGCTAGTCGTAAAATAGTGAATATCGAGTGTTAGGAAACAAACTCAAAGGTGTTGGAAAGCTTGTAGCATTATCTCAAAGTCTTAGCTTTTAAATTTTTATCATAGAGGTCTCGATCATGGAGCAAAACATAGGTAAAGTATGGTACTTGTACCAAAAATATTGTTTAAGGGTAGTTTTCGGCAAAGTTTGAATGACGGTATTTTATTCGTTACAACTCCGTTTGACGAACGGTTGAACATTTTGGAAAATAGGCTATGTGAACTTACTTTTACTAGAAGACATCGTTTTCTCAAAAGTATTCTATCGATGTTAAAAACGACTCTCAACATGGTCACTCGCGACAATAATTTTTGTCTAATAGGAAAAATATATGTGTTTTATACTTGTATAAAACGTTACGATAACCTTGTTTAAAATGTGAATAACTTAGTCGTTATAAGTCCGTTTTCTACGTTTTATATGTCCTTAGCTTCGTGTTAAAGTATACAAATATATTTTTGATAAATTGACTCATTTAGATAACGCTTAAGACTCATTTTTTACTCTTAAAAATCTGGACAACATGTTGTTCTTTTTTTCCGGAAAATATAGTTTTCGTCGTTAAACTTGAAAATAGCATAACTTCTTCGTTATAAATCCGTTTTAACCCGTTCAAGCGACCACGTTTTCGCTTTAAAGTATACTTTCTGAATATCTAGCCCAAAATATTTTATAACCTGTCAAAATTTCCAGATTTCACAAATATGATCAGACCTCAATATAAAGTTGTCGAAAATGATTTTTCTTGCGTAATATTTGTTTCAATTACTTCATATCAACACCAAATCTATTCTAAACCTACCATACACCTTCTTAGGGTGTCATGGGTTCCTAAACATCATTAAAAATGATATGTTTTAAGGGATTAATTATAGGATAATATATACTAATTATAAGTACTAAAAACATTAAAAGTGGTATAGATACTCATATAACTTGCATGTTTTCTTCAAGCATGATAAAAATAACCAAAGAATGAATATGAAAGATTAAAAATGATCATGAAATGCTTACTAGTATGATGATGAGGTTTATGGAACAAGGTTTTTCCTAAATACCCTAGGTTTTATTGCAAAACCCTTAAAAGAAAGTATACTAGAGTTGTAAAATAGCTTGATCTTGAAATTTTTTGCCTTCCTTCTTGTTTTTCCTTCCTTGGCCGATTCTTCAAGTGAAATGGGGAGAGAGTTTTTAATTTTTACACCTTAGTATTATTAGTATGTATGTGTATGTTAGTATATTAATTAAAGAAAATACATGTGTAAGTCTAGGAAGTGTATATGTAAGTCTAGGACTTAAGATATTTGTGTCAAAATTGTTGTGTCATGTATTTTGGTCGACAAGGGGTAAAAGAAAGAAAAGGTGGTGCATTTTTGTATGACAAAATATTAAAGTGTAAGTATATTTGTTCATTTGTATGTATAATTAAGTATTTAGGGTAGCGTTAGCTAAAAATAAATTTTTACGGAACAAAATAAAATATATTAAAGTAATAAAATTATAAAATACATTTCTTACAAAATTGTGTGAAATAATAATTATAGAGTAGTATTCTGAAAAGTAAATATATATATATATATATATATATATATATATATATATATATATATATATATATATATATATATATATATAACAATTTATATACAAAATAAATTTAAAACATCGGGTAAACTAATAATATAATTTTTATAGTCTTAATATGAGTATAAAATATATCGAGAATAATTTTTGGAAGTGTCGGATCAAATATTCAAAATAAATGATTACGCGATAGCGTTTATTTAATAGGAAATTATATGTTTAATGAAAAATGCAAATCCATGCATGAACTAATATGATTATGACGTTACTAATGATATGTAGACTAATCCTAGTTTATATGAAGTGTTCTCAATGATATTTCATGAATTCGCAGCTAAACCCTTACGGTTACGCGAATTTGATACTCGTAAACCTGGTTTAAGATAAATGATGAATAGTGAAGCATGAATAGTGATTTTCTCCGGGAATGAATAGTGTTTCGTGAATAGTAAAATTTTGAAATACGTTCTAAGAATATCAAATCGGCAATAATGAATAGTAAAATGATGAATAGTAACTGATGAATAGTAAATTCCCGAGATGAATAGTAAAAATTTCTAAAGTTTGTAAAATAACCTGAAATTACAAGTTGTCACAGATTCAAATAAGTCGTTTATGAATTTGTTGATCTCTCCGAACCCTCAAACCACAAAAACCCAAAATACATCAAATTTTAGATCTCCATCAAACAACCAAGATCGTCCGAATATTGAAAGTCCAACAAATATTCATTATCCAAACTTTCAACGTGCTACACAATTTCATGTTCATCCCGATTTTGGAAATTCATCGTCAACCTTTACAAACTTCCCATAATCTCCAAACTCTCAAGTTCCAAATTCCTTTCGTCAAGGGTACTTTAACCCATCAGTTGCAAATTCCTATATGAATGGATACTATAACCCACATCCATCAGTGCCAAAAGATACAATTGATCAACCTCAGGTACCAGCATTTTCTACGCAAGAGAGTCCAGAAAATATCGTCCTTGATGGAAAAAGGGCAATAAAGCGGAAGCAAGCCAAAAAAACAAGTGGAGTAAAGAAGAAGATAAACTACTTGTGAGCTTTTGGCTGCTTGTTTCCACGGACAGCGTAGTAGGAAATTCACAACAAGGTAAAGATTTTTGGAGAAAAATTGGCGAGTATTATAACAAGTATCGCGATTGTATGATTGAAAGACCAATAAATGTCTTGAAATCATGTTGGTTTTTATTTGTTCCTAAAGTTAACGACTTCAACCAATGTTATATTCACATGAAAAAAGAACATCACAGTGGGTCATCTGATGATCAAGTGAAAGATGTTGCGCGTGATTTATACTTTTCAACAAATAACAAAAAGAGTTTCAAACATGAGCATGTGTGGCTTATGCTTAAGGATGAGCCTAAATGGAATAGTGGATATTCAACTGATCAATCTTCAAAAAGAACAAAAACCTCTGCATCGGGGGCATACTCATCATCTGATGTGCAAACCAGCATCAACATTGACTAAAAAGAAAAGGGTGTCCGACCAATCGGTCGAAAGACGGCCAAAAGGAAAGGGAAAGAAAAAACATTCGAGAAAAACAAATACACAGTGAAGATATCATTGAACTAATTTCGTCATCGAAAGAAACAAGAGATAGCAAAATAAACGACAATATCCGCAAAATCAAAGAAGAACTTGCTTTTTCTAAGAAATCAAAGGCATGAAAATCCTAAGCAAAGTTACACAAGGCATGAATGAAGGAGAACAACATTATCATAAATTGCTTTGTGATGTAATCAAAGCCAAATATAATATATATATATATATATATATATATATATATATATATATATATATATATATATATATATATATATATATATATATATATATATATATATATATATATATAGGTGGCGTTATTGTAGTGTACATCTTAAAGTAGAAAACAATAGGCACTATTATGGACCATTGGATTAACTATTCTAGATGATAATTAGTTTTTTTTATTTATTAATTAAGTATGACAATCTTGTAAATAAATGAAATATGAGTGGCATTTTGATACAATACATTTCAAACTAATTAAGGTGATTCCGTTAGTTACTCGTGTGGTCACTAAATCAATATTTTTTAATTTTAAAATCTGGTGCACACTTTTTTGTCATTCCATAATCAATGTCTATATTTAATTTGATATTCCATGATCAACGTCTATATTTAATTTAATATTTTTATACAATTTTTGTGACACAAAAATAATTCATAAAAATTAGTGTGTCATTATAAATATATCATAAAATTTAATGTGTCACTTTATATGTATCAAAAACATTAAGTGAAACATAATATGTCACTACAATGTTAAAATTTTTGTAGTGTGTCATTACAAATGTATTAAAAATTTAGTGTCACTACAAATTAGTGTCACTACAAATATATTATAATTTTATTGTGTCACTACGATTAATGTGTCATTATAAAAATATCGTAAAATTTAATGTGTCACTCCATATGTATCAAAAAAATTAGATGATAAACATAATGTGTCGTTACGATGTTCAAAAATTGTGTAATGTGTCACTACAAATGTATTAAAATTTTAGTGTGTCATTATAAATATATAGTATAATTTAATGTGTCAGACTATATGTATCATTCGCAGACTATTACTGATTGAAAAATTCGTCCATTATTTTTTAACCCATCCCAACATTAAAAATAGCCCAACCGATTGTGTCGTGGAAAATGGAAATAGTCTTCGTTCGTAGCAAACGGCAAATCAACTCCCACCAATTTCAAATTTTCAATACAAGATTCTAAAATAATAGCTACATATCAAAATAATAATAATTGATCAACAGTAAACCAAAATAGTACTATCATTTACCTAAAACCACCACAGCCTACACTAATATGGTATTCCAAAAAATATTAAACATACTTAAATCACAAGATCTTAATAGTTAATACTGATACATTATCTTAAAACAAAAAAACAAGAACCTAAACTAGTGTTTCACAATAACAAGATGCATCGTGGTGTTCACGTATATCTGTGGTTGTCATATTTCGGTTCCTCATGTGTCGAACCTTGGTTGTCGCGTTACATACTTAAAACTACCATGAACAAAATTGAACAGATTAGTTCAATGAACAAAATTTGAAATAACAAAATGATATTACTCCTAGTATGTTATTTATATGGAAAACATCTAACTAACCTTCCAAAAAAACACATATTATTTCCACATAATCAACCATCTCTTGAGGATCATCATCTATTTAAAATAAAACAAAAAGATATACTATTTCAATACCACAAGGCCTTGACAAGAAATTAACTCTAATAACAATGGGAAAAGATATACATTAAAGGTGCTTTCGACATCACGTCATCGATTTCAAAAAAAAAAAAAAAAAAAAAAAAAAATGATGAACAAGACGTGGTTGAATCCGGGATAAGTTCCGGAATCAAAAACGAAAACGAAAAATCTGTTTATTAATAAAAGCATACAAATATTATTTTCGTTTTTGTTCATCTTGTTGCCGTCTCCGAAACCGAGTTAAGTTCCGGAGATCATTAATAAACAGATTTTCCCGCGACGGCAAGACGTGGTTGAATCCGGAAATCGTAAAGCTCATTATAACACGAAAATCAATGAACAACCACAAAGAGGACGCTCGATGAACGTGGTGATGGGTTATGCCAGGATGTAGGAGAAAGATGTAGTAGTTTTCATGTGAAGGAGAAAACAGGCGTGAGATTTTAGGAGAGATAACAGTTTCATTTGTAGGGTTTTATGGAGATAGGGTGAGTAAATGCCGATTTTACCTTTATGTATTTATTTGTAATTTTACTTTAATTTAATTACTTAATATCCACATGGCACAAAATTATTGGTGCCTATTATGTTTCATCTTAAGGTGTTCACCACATGAACATAAATCTATATATATATATATATATATATATTTATATTATTTCGTGTTTTGATAGTCGGTGGAATTTCTTAATAATGCTTTGAAGCTACTTTTGTAGTTTATAGCTATTGTGATTTACTTTATGATTATATATATAGTATTGATTATGTCCCTAATCTCTTTTTAAAAAGTGTATCTACTGTTTGGTTTTAGCCTATCAATTTGAAAGCATGTACATAGATGACAATTTTGTGGAAAACTAGAAGGGGGGGTTGTAACACCCCAACCCGACAAGGGTAGAAGTATCACATTCTGGTGTCATATCAGAACATCCAAATAAAATTTTGTAAACGGAAGCCTTATAAAATAATTACCAAGTCATATAAACGGATGACTTACAAAGAAAATACAAAATCCAATATGTCCAAACGAAAATGAAATCTAAAAACAATAGCTCTTCAAATTAAATCCAAAACGATAAGGTACTAAGGTCGGTCTACTCGAATAATCCAACTCTCAGCCCATCTTCAAACCTAAAACATGCAGGGAAAAGAAATGCTTGGTGAGCTTAAAAAGCCAGTGAGCGGATATAACAAAACGAAAGCTAAGCGAAATCGGAGATACAAATGAAATAAGAAAAGCGATGATAGCGATGCAAAGAGAAGAGAACAAAGAGTCAATGAGGATCCTGCGAGCAGCGATTACGGATATCCAAAAGGAGCAGATAACGAGAGGACAAGCACATATCACATTGATGACATATACACAAGCACATCTAAATAACCCGGCATACAATAAATCAAGAATTCAGAGCCAAACGGAAGTCCAAAAGCTAGCGAAAGCAACTAATTAGAAAGTAAGCATGGCAATCACATAAGTCAAGTAACCCACAGTTAAAAACATAACCAGTATCACAACAGCAGAAAATACCATCAGCAATCAAACATGGTAGCCACACGTATCAAGTACGAATTAAGCATGAATGCTATAATCGAACGAATTAAGGACATAGCAGAGCAATTAAACAAGTTATCAGGCCAGACCACATAAGTTGAACCATTTACCCAAATCAAACAGTAGCATAAACATTGATGTACACATGGCAGATCAACCATAAGCCGATAAGGATACCAACGGATATTCATAGACCACGAGGTTAACAGAACAAAGTACACATGATAAAGAGACAAAACTATCAATTACATACTAGCATGGCCACCAGACAAAATCAGAGGGTCACATAACAGTAAGATAAACGGTTGGTCAGTTATTAGCATGACAATAGGGGAATCAAACAATCAAATATTTATCATATAGTAGCAGGGCAAATGATAGTCACGTAAGAAATGTAAAAGCATAATCAAATTCAATAATCACATAATAACCCGGTACGTGAATGGAACAATAGTCTGAAGCAACGGAATAAGAGTATGACATATCAATGCAATGGAATATATATCTCAGCAGTAGAGTGAGTCACATAAGGGTGTAGAGTAGTGGACAATTAATACAGAATATGGTGCGTTAGGAAACACAGAAGGTACAATGTAGGTATATGAATAGTGTAAGGTTTGTCAGAAATCCATCCCGAGCCAACAAAACAAACCATATCAATAGTGGCAATAGCAGCCAAGTAACCAATAGTAACCATTGTATTCGGAGGGTGACCTCGGAATACCAAACCAATATGAGGAGACCTCGGTAACGATTGGAGTAGCTAGCTCCCAAAATGTGAGGGGTGTATTGCACACGCACCGCATCACCAAAACAAATCATATCATATCAAATTCAAATCAAATCAAATCTAGGATGCATCCATACGCCCCTGCAAATCAAATCATAGTGGCCAAACATATCTTTCTTGAGCTCATAATCATATATCAAACAAAAGGGACGGTGTGGAACATCACTCAACCACACTAGAGTCATGCCATTGGTGCATCAATGACACGGACATGGAACCCCCATGCCTAGTTAATGGCTCGGGTATCAAACTGACAGGTCAGACAAAAGTTCAAAGTGTAGCAATGTATATGTCTTCATAAGCAAAGGTGCAATATCAATAGTTCACAATTCAGAGGTTCATAACAATAGTTCAATATCAAGGTCCCGTATCAATATTTCGATATCCAAGGTTCAATAGCAGATTTATGCTTACGGTCAATAGCAAGATTCGGTAGCAAAGGTTCAATAGCAAAGGTTCAATAACGGAAGTTCAGTAATAGTGGTTCAATAACAGAGGGGTCAATAGCAAAGCAAAGATTCAATAGCAGTAGTTCAATAGCAATGGTCAATAGCAAAGGATCAATAGCAAATGATCAATAGCAAAGGGATCGATATCAAAGGTTCAATATCAATGGGTCAATAAAGAGTCAATAGCAAAGATATATCATAGCGAACAAATTCAAGGGATCGAGAAGTCGGGAAATCCCTCACGAAAGGGATAGAATATCGTACCTTAGCGCCAATGAAAAGAAAGCAAACGAATGAGTGCACACGAAGACACAACGTCACGTCTCCTCCAACGCATCTACACGGATTACGATTTGTTTAATACTTATTAGCTCATTTAAGTCATAACGGATTAATCGTATTAATATTTTTAGAGTCATAAGCGTATTCTCATTTTTAGTAATGGACGGAATTAAAATACTTTAGGGTAAAAATCATTAATTAGCCAAACTTCGGGGTTATTAATTATAAATCGTAACTTAAATGTTTAATAAGACAATTTTCCTATTTTATGGCTTTATTAGATTATAATTTAAACTATAGGGTTTGCATGGTAAATATTTCAAAGTTTAGGGTTTACATGGTCATTATCTCAAAGTGTAAGGCTTATGTTGTAATTAAACTTAAAGTATTATCTTGTTAAAATTTTCCATGCACGTTAGTATGAAATGAAAAGAAACAAGCTTCAACATTATGATCGACCATCTATAAGCTCGCTCACGGACCATATGATTAACATTTACGACCAAGTAAACACGTAGTACTACTAACCCCCGACTCACCTTCCCGACGCACTTTCAAACATACAAAATGGTTTACCCATTTGCCCCGCGATTGCCCTCGAACTTACCCCCATAAGACCAAGTATAACTCTTTTCTTCAACCGAACCATATCCGACCCCTTTAACCCTTGTCGTTACCCATTACTTGCGAGACCAAACCAATCAAGGCAACATGTTTTTACGACTACGAAATGGTTAACCCTTCGACCCATAACTAACTGCTGAACTAATTCTTGTTTGACATTGAAACATACACGCATGTTCCTTAAAATATACTTATGATACACATTATTCTTATGCAAGCAAACATATTTCTTTTTCCATTTCATGTTCTAATCATATATACGGTTTAGGTTCCATTTGAGCATGTTAAAAGCAAATTTACAAAACCCTTTATGTGTGACCTTTAATGTGCCGAGACATCTACCCCAAAGCATTTATGCGCCCTTCAACCATCAAAACCGGGCCCTACACATGACCTATTCGACATACATTCACGCTAATCGAATACTCGGTTTTAAACCCATTTTGTCGTGACAATACACAAGTTTTATCATGTCGGAGGCGTTTACAAGCGATTCTTGGACCGACTTTCACACACTTGATCGACATAGATATATATAAGGTTTAATTAAGTCATGATTTTATGTCACTTGCTATGAGGTACTTAATAACTTGTTTTAACATTAAACACGACATGGTTTAAGGGCCTAACTATCATGCGTATGGAAGACAAAACCATGCGACCAAAACCAATACATGTATTATCTTTTGTGGAGCATGATCAGGGTTTTACAAAACTGATTGGAGGGACCAGGTCCATGCATTTAATATCGACACAAATAAAGTGTTTACACATGATTTCTTTTGTAGATTAGTACTAGTATAGGCTTTTCCACATTTAAGTTTGTATTATGATCTTTTTTTTAGGTTCAAGAATAGGCGCATGTGTGGGTAAATCTCACGTCCAGATTTCAGAAAAAAAACAAAGGAGATGACGGTGATAAAAAAATACCTTAGCAACGTGAGACAAGAGAAGAGGACCAGCAACCCGACACACTTTATGTCCTAGAGTATCACGGCAGCAGCACACCACAACCAACGTCAACCAACAACCTCGATCCAAGCACACGAATTTACAGCAGTCTTACGAAGCCTACACAACCTCTCCTTGGATCCTCCTTTGTGTCGACCAGAAAAGATGGGGAAGCAGGGTTTGCCGTCAAACTTGTTTAGGGTTTTAGGTGCCTTTGTTTTGAATGAGTAATGAAATAATTATTAAGATAATATGGAGATAATTATGGAAATTATGTTGAGAAGTAAATGGAATTAAATTTTTAGGCGTGTAGAATGATTCTTGGGCGTTGCAATGGACGACTTTTAGGGGGATGGCCTCAAGATTTTATCTACTTTCCTTAATTATATATTACATTCATTTAAATGTCTAGTTGATAGTCCTTACAACCTTTGAATGTGTTATATTCACTTGCATAATAATGTAAATTTTATTTTCAAAGTCTTGTGTAAACATTATAATTCAAATATTCAACGAAGTTAACGTGCTCATTTATTTTACGGATTTGATTGAGGGTATTATGGTCAGTTAACGTGTTTACGATTTTAGGGTTTTACAACTCTTCCCCTCTAACACAAAATTTTCGTCCTCGAAAATTGAAGTCACAGAAGTACCTGGGGACGCACAGGTTTAAAGCAGACATGGCAATCCATAGCTCCACACAGATCATACCGATTTCGATTTCCAAAGCGTACCAAACTTATCGTAACGAGATGCGGTGAGAATCTCACAAGAGTTCTGAAATTCCAAACGAACATGAGGATCAAAGGATAACGGATATAAGTCATGGTCCATTCACGTACCAACCCCAGGCATTGCCCAAGACGTCGTACTATTTCAATAAGTTCAGATTATATGATCTCGGTATTATCACGTTGATCAGGCGTCATAATACTTGCATCACATAACAAGTTCATATTGTCATCATGCTTTGCCTCGGGTCATGAAAAAACACATAACCAAAATCAACACAAAACAGATAACACACAGGTAGCAAGTAACTTAGCAAAACAGATCGGATCCACATACATACAGCCTATAACACATCAACCAACTTACCATACCACAAAGGGGAGAAGGCCACCAACTAGCTCGAAACGGTTCCTAATAACTCATTACTGACGATCCAAAAGAAAAGCTGAGATATTAACAAAATACCAAACGATAAAGCTTCACGATTCAAACCGTGTTCCGAACAAATCAAGAAAAGCAATACCGATCAGAATCACTTAACAGGATATCAAACCGCCTCAAATCACATGAAGTAGAAATGCATGACAAACGAATAGGAGTAACACAAGTCGCGCCCAAATCATATGAAGTAGATGAACCCTCTCGACCATTTGGTTGAATCTTGTCTCCGTCTTTTGCGTCTTTGGTTGGTCCGTCCGACTTCTTCCAAAGACAGCATCCTGATGCCTCCAAAGAAGACGGTGATGGTGTAACCTGCTTCACGAACCTCTCCGGCTCGAGGCATTGCGGCAACACAGTTGACACCATCATCTTGGCTCGGGGGTAGTCTCCATCTAACGATCGACAAGCGGATGTGCGAAGACAAAATAATAAAATCAAATGTGAGAGAAGAAGAGCAAAATAGTGAAGACAAAAGATTATCGAAGTCAAAGCGAGCGTCAATCAAAAGGAATCGGAATAGATCATAGAGGCGGAAGCCTAGTGTCTGCAAAGTCCTCACGGTCAATCCTAAGGTCAACAAACGAAACACGGCTCGATACCATAATTGTAACACCCCAACCCGACAAGGGTAGAAGTATCACATACGGTGTCATATCGAACATCAAATAAAATTTTGTAAGCGGAAGCCTTATAAAATAATTACCAAGTCATATAAGCGGATGACTTACAAAGAAAATACAAAATCAATATGTCCAAGCGAAAATGAAATCTAAAACAATAGCTCTTCAAATTAAATCCAAAGCGATAAGGTACTAAGGTCGGTCTACTCGAATAATCCAACTCTCACCCATCAAGCCCATCTTCAAACCTAAAACTGCTTGGGAAAGAAATCTTGGTGAGCTTAAAAGCCAGTGAGCAGATATAACAAAGCTAAAGCTAAGCGAAATCGGAGATACAAATGAAATAAGAAAAGCGATAACGCTGTGCAAAAGAGAAGAGAACAAAGAGTCAATGAGGATCTGCGAGCAATTACACGAGATATCCAAAGGAGCAGAGATGAGAAGAGGACAAGCGCATATCGCATTGATGACATATACACAAGCACATCTAAATAACCCGGCATACAATAAATCAAAATTGAGCCAAGCGGAAGTCAAAAGCTAGCGAAAGCAACTAATTAGAAAGTAAGCATGGCAATCACATAAGTCAAGTAACCCAGGTTAAAAACATAACCGATATCAACAATGAAAATACCATCGACAATCAAACATGGTAGCCACGCGTATCAAGTGCAATTAAGCATGAATGCTATAATCGAGCGAATTAAGGACATAGCAGAGCAATTAAACAAGTTATCAGGCCAGACCACATAAGTTGAACCATTTACCCAAATCAAACAGTAGCATAAACATTGATGTACACATGGCAGATCAACCAAAAGCCGATAAGGATACCAACAGATATTCATAGACCACGAGGTTAACAGAACGAAGTACACATGATAAAGAGACAAAACTATCAATTACATACTAGCATGGCCACCAGACAAAATCAGAGGGTCACATAACAGTAAGATAAACGGTTGGTCAGTTATTAGCATGACAATAGGGGAATCAAACAATCAAATATTTATCATATAGTAGCGGGGCAAATGATAGTCACGTAAGAAATGTAAAAGCATAATCAAATTCAATAATCACATAATAACGATGCGTGAATGGAACAATAGTGCAAACAGCGGAATAAGAGTATGACATATCAATGCAATGGAATATATATCTCGGCGGTAGAGTGAGTCACATAAGGGTGTAGAGTAGTGGACAGTTAATACGAATATGGTGCGTTAGGAAACACGGAAGGTACAATGTAGGTATATGAATAGTGTAAGGTTTGTCGAAATCCATCCGAGCCAACAAAACAAACCATATCAATAGTGGCAATAGCGACCAAGTAACCAATAGTAACCATTGTATTCGGAGGGTGACCTCGGAATACCAAACCAATATGAGGAGACCTCGGTAACCGATGGAGTAGCTAGCTCCCAAAATGTGAGGGGTGTATTGCACACGCACCGCATCACCAAAACAAATCATATCATATCAAATTCAAATCAAATCAAATCTAGGATGCATCCATACGCCCTGCAAATCAAATCATAGTGGCCAAACATATCTTTCTTGAGCTCATAATCATATATCAAACAAAAGAGGCGGTGTGGAACATCACTCAACCACACTAGAGTCATGCCATTGGTGCATCAATGACACGGACATAGAACCCCATGCCTAGTTAATGGCTCGGGTATCAATGACGAGTCGGACAAAAGTTCAAAGTGTAGCAATGTATATGTCTTCATAAGCAAAGGTGCAATATCAATAGTTCACAATTCAGAGGTTCATAACAATAGTTCAATATCAAGGTCCCGTATCAATATTTCGATATCCAAGGTTCAATAGCACAGATTTAATAGCACAGGTCAATAGCAACAGTTCAGTAGCAAAGGTTCAATAGCAAAGGTTCAATAACGGAAGTTCAGTAATAGTGGTTCAATAACAGAGGGGTCAATAGCAAAGCAAAGATTCAATAGCAGTAGTTCAATAGCAATGGTCAATAGCAAAGGATCAATAGCAAATGATCAATAGCAAAGGGATCGATATCAAAGGTTCAATATCAATGGGTCAATAAAGAGTCAATAGCAAAGATATATCATAAGCGAACAAATTCAAGGGATCAGCAAGTCAGGGGAAATCCCTACTGAAAAGGGATAGAATATCTGTACCTTAACGCCAATGAAAAGAAAGCAAACGAATGAGTGCACACGAAGACACAACGTCACGTCTCCTCCAACGCATCTACACGGATTACGATTTGTTTAATACTTATTAGCTCATTTAAGTCATAACGGATTAATCGTATTAATATTTTTAGAGTCATAAGCGTATTCTCATTTTTAGTAATGGACCGAATTAAAATACTTTAGGGTAAAAATCATTAATTAGCCAAACTTCGGGGTTATAAATTATAAATCGTAACTTAAATGTTTAATAAGACAATCTTCCTATTTTATGGCTTTATTAGATTATAATTTAAACTATAGGGTTTGAATGGTAAATATTTCAAAGTTTAGGGTTTACATGGTCATTATCTCAAAGTGTAAGGCTTATGTTGTAATTAAACTTAAAGTATTATCTTGTTAAAATTTTCCATGCACGTTAGTATGAAATGAAAAGAAACAAGCTTCAACATTATGATCGACCATCTATAAGCTCGCTCATGAGCCATATGATTAACATTCACGACCAAGTAAACACGTAGTACTACTAACCCCGACTCACCTTCCCGACGCACTTTCAAACATCCAAAATGGTTTACCATTTGCCTTGATGCCCTCGAACTTACCCCCATAAGACCAAGTATAACTCTTTTCTTCAACCGAACCATATTCAACCCTTTAACCCTTGTCGTTACCCATTACTTGCGAGACCAAACCAATCAAGGCAACATGTTTTTACGACTCCGAAATGGTTAACCCTTCGACCCATAACTAACTGTTGAACTAATTCTTGTTTGACATTGAAACATACACGCATGGTCCTTAAAATATACTTATGATACACATTATTCTTATGCAAGCAAACAATTTTCTTTTTCCATTTCATGTTCTAATCTGTTATACATGGTTTAGGTTCCATTAGAGCATGTTAAAAGCAAATTTACAAAACCCTTTATGTGTGACCTTTAATGTGCCGAGACATCTACCCCAAAAGCATTTATATGCATGCTTCAACCATCAAAACCAGGCCCTACACATGACCTATTCGACATACATTACGCTAATCGAATACTCCGCTTTTAAACCCATTTTGTCGTGACAATACACAAGTTTTTATCATGTCGAGAGGGCGTTTACAAACAGATTCGTGGACCAGCTTTCACACACTTGATCGACATAGATATATATAAGGTTTAATTAAGTCATGATTTTATGTCACTTACTATGAGGTACTTAATAACTTGTTTTAACATTAAACACGACATGGTTTAAGGGCCTAACTATCATGCGTATGGAAGACAAAACCATGCGACCAAAACCAATACATGTATTATCTTTTGTGGAGCATGATCAGGGTTTTACAAAACTGATTGGAGGGACCAGGTCCATGCATTTAATATCGACACAAATAAAGTGTTTACACATGATTTCTTTTGTAGATTAGTACTAGTATAGGCTTTTCCACATTTAAGTTTGTATTATGATTTTTTTTTTAGGTTCAAGAATGGGCGCATGTGTGGGTAAATCTCACGTCGATTTCGAGAAAAAAGGGGTTGAATAGTTTTACCAATTAAAACTTCCTTTTAAACTATTTAGATTGACTTATGTCAATCTATTTGGTTGTGTGTGTTGGATGTTGATAAACAAGCATATAAAGATATGTAATGAAAGAAAAGAGTAAAAGCACAAAACCACACACAAGTATTTATAGTGGTTCGGCTACAAGGTCACCTTCCTTGCCTACTCCACTCCCGAGTCACCTACTCGAGAGTTCGTAATCACTACACCAAGCTCCTTATGGCGGAGAAGCCTTCACAGCGTCGCCTACTCTTTTTCGGTACTAGGCTAACCACCGGGTTCTTTCACTCCAAGGTGAACCACTCCTACACAACGTCGCCTACCCTTTATAAGGTACTAGGCTAAGTACCTAGTTCTTTCACACCTTGGGTGAACTACACCTTCACAGCGTCGCCTACCCTTTATTGGGTACTAGGCTAAGCACCTAGTTCCATTGCAATGGAGGAACTACTACCACACTACACCAACGACTAATCCCAAAGGAGATCTACTCCTTTACAACATCATCAAGGATATCAATATCCTTGGATCCTATACTAGTCTATCTTGTACATCGAAACACACCATATCGATTGTACATCTAAGGCACCTTTCACTAATGCCTTTGACTAGATCTACAAGACACCTTTCACTAATGTCTTGTGTCTTCACTTCTAAGCACCTTTCACTAGTGCTTCCTTGTCTTGACTTCTAAGCACCTTTCACTAATGCTTCTTTGTCTTGACTTCTAAGCACCTACCACAGTGCTTATCCTATAGGCGATAGATACCCTTCACTAATATCTTCGTCTTGACACTTGAGACATCTTTCACTAATGTCTTCAACACTACACTTCTTTGAAGAAAGAAAGGAATCATCAACAAGAAGACTTGATAGCCTTGATGATGAGGAAGCATGGCAACTCATGGACTTGAGCTTGCTTCGACTTCAAAGGTGGTGATCTTGCCTTTAAGAGGAACCTAAAGATCACACAAAAACAAAACTACAAACATAGATCTCTTGGATCTAAGGTTAGTGAGATCTAACTCGGGGAGAAAGTGTGTTAGAAAGAGGCTTGAAAGGGTGAGAAATAATGAAGAAATGGCTCACTATTTATAGAGGAAAAATCCTCTTGTTCCCGGATCCCACGGATCCCTTCCACTTGGGATCCGGCTAGCACAAAGCTAGGGATCCGTGGGCACTCCTCTTTACCCATGGGTATTTTTGGTTATGGGTCATGGGTCATGGGTTATGGGTTGATCCATGGTTTTCTTTCTAGATACAATGTACCTTAAGGATACATTGAACTTGGTTAAGTGGTATATATAAAACCATGGGTTATGGGTCAAAACCATTTGCTAGTTTTATCTATTTAGTATATACTTGTTTTTACCCATTTTAGTATATACTTGTTTTACCCATTTTAGTATACTTAGCTTAAGTATGTGTTAACTCAATATGTAAACACTAGTTGTTGTACATATATATCTAAATCATAAAATCACTTATACTTGTTAAGCCAATATGTAAACACTAGTTGTTGTACATATATATCTAGATCATAAAATCACTTATACTTGTTTTAGTGTTTTATGTGAAAATGTGAATATGTTAGAAAACTATTAGTTCAAACCATTTACGTATTTTATTTGTTTCGTTAATATGATTTTACGTTTGTTATCGACAAAACATTAGAAGATCGTAAAATATAAATAAGCGTTTTACGACTTATTTGTATTAACAATCTCCCCTTTTGTTGATGACAAAACATAAAATTATTTTAAGGAAAAGCTAAAATTAAATAAGCGTTTAATTGTAGTTTTACTTTCTTCTCCCCTTTTGTCGAAACAAAAGTGTTTGAAGAAAAGCAACACATCGTTTTAAGAAAAACATGTGAAAATAAAAAAAAAAAAATAAAGAGCAAGTAGCGGGAAGGATCTCGTCTTTACTCCCCTTGACGAGTCCATCCCTATGTAAGGCGTCAAGAAAGTAATTCTAATCTAGATCATTTGCAACTAAGTTTGCAAAAGATTTCGTCTAAGAGCAGTGTGCTCCCCTAGATGATTGCAACTTTGCAATGGGAAGTCATGAAAATAAATCTAGTATTGCAAGTAATTTGCAATGTATTGCTTTGACATAAAGCTCCCTAGCTTTGGGATGTCAAAGTCTTCACGTGTAAATTGAAATACTACAAAACAAAGGTTAGAAAGCAAGTATAATTCACAATTTCCTGCAAATGTGATGCAAGTTAGTAGGAAAATAGTTTCTGTCTCACGGATCCGCGGTTCCCTCTAGTAGGGATCCGTCTAGGCTATCTGAGGGATCCGTATTCGGTGATCAAATTCGACAAAGGTGATATAACAAGTAATGTTATCACATAAATGAGATATGAATACAAAGTAATCATATGCTCAACAAAATAACAAGTAGCATGTAATTCCATTTAATAAAACAAGAGTTATGATATACATGACTCAAAAAATAAGAAAATAGACAATACATAACTAGGAATTTCTAGACCAACTAACGCTTGAAGCTTAGACACCACTATAATCTTCTAGCTCAAGTTTTGTTTAGGTTTAATCTCGTCGAAACGTTCGAGGAGATGATAGAACATGAAACGTTGGTCTTCTCGTACTTCATGTATCAAACTTTCAACATGTTGACAATGATAGCAATCTTTGTCATGGCTAGGTAGTGGTGGTGGATGAAATGAAATGGCTTGATTCAAAGGATCAATTGAAGCGGTTTGAGGAGCCTCGAATGATGGAGGGATTGGTGGAGGTCCATTTAAGAATGGTTCGATCAAGAATGATGATGGTGGTAAAGAAGTGTCAACTTCCATATGGTCGGGTGGTTGACTTTGATGATTTCTTATAATCCAAATGGGATTATATGATGGAAGCGGCGAAAAGGAAGCGGAGCAAGTGTTGACTCAACACCTTGATTTTGAATCATTATTCCTCTAATGAGGAGAATGTTGTCGTGAGCGGATGAGGCGGCCTAGGTGGCAAGTCCTCTAAATTGTAGAGGTGAGGTGATGATTGTGGGGATGTAAAAGAGATAGCTCTAGGAACCAAAGGTGATGGTTTAGTGGAGATGATATTGTTTGGCCTAGGAGGTATGGTTGTGTTTGGTATAGGTAGTTTTGTGGGTACTATCCTTTTAGGGATTGGTTTGATTGGATGAGGAAGGATCCTATCACTTGTTGGCTTGATCGGAGATGATTCGGTTGAAGAGATTTCGTGTACAACACGAGCCTTTTTTGATGGGTGGTTCTTTGGTGGATAAGTTGCTACTTGGGGTTTTCCTCATGATGAGATGATTTTAAGAGGTTGCAAAGGCTGAAAGTTAGGATGAGAGTGATGACTATGGAGGTCCTAACAAGGTGGTTTATAAACTAAGAGATTTGGCAAGTGCATTTAAGCCTTAAGCCACTAAGATTCATTGGAATGTGATGATTAGCATGCACAAGAGTCAACTCTGAGAGGTTGTCTTGTTCTAGGAACTCATTTAAGATGAGATGGAGTGTTTGAGTTAGGAAGATGAGTTGAAATGATTGTTTTAGCAAGATTTGTCATAGGCATCATCCGGATCACGGTTCCCTTCTCGGAGGATCCGTCTAGGCTAATCCTAGGGATCCGGCGTTCAATGATTATGAAAGAGTGGAAATGATGTTTCTAAGATCCTAGACCTATATCATCTTGAGTGTTTGGTCCTCTAAGTGTTTTAAATGAAGGGGTGCTTAAGTGTTTGAAGGCAATGAGTGTTGTAGCTAATGATTGTCTTTTATGGAAGGATTTGGAACTTTCAAAAGTACCAATGGATGAGCAAGAATGACACTAAAGGTTTGGAGTGTCAATTGAAACTAAATGATCCTAGAGATCGGGTTGTGTCTTAGGATAGTGTTTTGGAAGATATCCTAGAAGCTTTGAGATAGGAAAACTAGATTTTGATCAACTTTGATCAATTTTGAGGTGAGGATGATTAATGAGCAATTATGCCATAATCGAGAGATTTCTAAAGCTAGATCACGAAGGATCAAGTAGAAATGAAGTGAGAGTTTGAGGCGGAAGAGTAATGGGTTAAAAATAAAATGGTAGATCTACAAGAGTCTTAGAGTGTGTTCTAGGTGAGTTGTGTGTGAGTAGGAAGGATCAACCTATCTTGATAAGGACTTAATTTGCCTTAAGACACTATGTTTAGCTTAGTGTGAGGTGTTCTAAGGATGTGTTTGAAATACAATGCTTGCAATTGCATTTTCATCTCACGGATCCACGGTTCCCTAAAAGTAGGGATCCGTCTAGTACAACATTTGGGATCCGTCTATCGCTAGGCGGAACCTTTACTAAAGGTATGCAATGATCTTGACAATGCATTATATCTCAAGGATAGTCTAAAGGAGTTCTAAGATATCAAATGTAAGATGTTTTATTTCATAAAAGAAATTGGATTACATTTAATAAAAGCACAGTACAAGAGAATTGATCCTATTTTGGAGTACTAAGTTGCTTAAGTGTTTTCGCTAGATGGATCATCAAAAGGTTGATGAGTGTTGGCGGATATAGGAATGAAGAACGTCTTCATGAGGGAAATGTTTAGTGGTTCCATCATCTTGTTCACAAGTACGTACAACGGACTTTGAAATTGAGGATGAAAGTGCATGACATTGTGATAGAGGCGCGTCAAGAACATTCCATATGGAATGAGTTTATTCTTGGAGCCTTGAAGGTTTACAATTCGCCTTGCGAAGAAGTAGGCGAGATTGTATGGTTGTTGTGTTAGCAAACAATACAACATGTGAGCACAACAAGCGGGAAGAATTTCTCGATTTCCCTTAAGACTCCAAACATTCTCACGCAAGATGAGTGCAAGAGGCTTGTACTCTTCTCGGATGTCCGTGTGAAGATAATGTTTGGATGGAGTAATATGGTCGAGGTTTGCATATAATGCGATGTAAATCTTCGGGGAGGGTATGTGTGAGGAATATGGACTATTTTCTTCACGAAAGTTGAAAGAGAATCAAGAGACCAATCTTGGTGAAGGCACATTGTCCATGGTTTGGAATTCGGAGGATGTGAGCAAAATGCCCAAGGCTTAAAGTAAACTTTTGGTTTTGATATAAAACCAAAGAGATGAGAAGCGATCCTCGTTACGAGCGAGTTCCACTTGACGGAAGAATTCCATTATGAACCTTGGACATATCTTCTCGTTGATTTCAAGAAGACATTCTAGTCCTATGGCTCGGAAGGAGGTATTGATACCTTCTTGAATTGTAGAGAGGTGTCTGTCGTCCTTCATGGAAGTAGCGGTTTCGAGATTATTGAACCCCGGACATGATTGCGGTGTGTTGGGTTCGAGAGAGATGTTCGGAGTGTAGGCGCTAGTGAGTGAAAAATCAAACTCATATTCATGCGTCATAGTTGAATCTAGAGAAAAGGCGAGTTAATAGAAAGTGATGATTGTGGTTAACCAATGATTATCTAACGTTTTATTAGATTTTTATTAACAATGGGTTTTAACAAAGAGACACTTAACTTACTTAAGGTTTTGACACATTAGTGGATTATTACTTTTAGAAGAATAGTAGTTTTTAATTTGCATGACAAGCTGTTTTCGAGTGGGGCGGATCCGGTTCCTTTTCAAAGGGATCCGGCTAGTATAACTTCGGGATCCGTGGATGCGTAGTATGAGAACCAGGTTTGATAAAAACATAGGTTTCTGGTTTTATACCACGAAATATGTTTTATCCTACATTTTCTTTTTAGCATGCATACATGACTTCTAATGTATCACGAAAGAATATAAAACATATAGATCAAAAGAAATGAAAAACATATTATAACAAAAACAACCTAGATAAACTAGATTATTAATAATATTGCATTTCAATGCTAAGGATGATACAAAGGATTGGGTATATAACCCCAATATAGATTAACAACACAAAGTAAATGTCTCCGTATGTGAACTTCATCATAGGGAACACAAGTGCGATGAGTGTTAGGGCGATGAGCACGAGTGCGATGTAAACCATGTTGATGACGGATCTTCTTGGTTTCGGATGAGATGGAATGAGGAGGAAGATGAAGTTTTTGAATGAGAGGGAATTTTTGAAATTGGAAAATTTGAAAAAGTGAGGATTGGATAAAGTGGGCGTCGAGTGGGTTTATAAATAGGGAAGGAGGAATTTTTGAAATTCGTGTTTTTGTTTTATTATAGGATTAAAAGAAATAAAACATAAGCTCTATATACTATGACTATAGACGAGAAATATAACACGTATGTGAGAAAAAGGCTTCCTAACGAAGCTACATGTAAATCATGTGTAAACACAAAAATCTACTCAAATAAATGCCTAACAAATAACACTTATATACTAAACTAATATCATTTAGATATAAGTAGAAAGTCATACCTCGAATGCACTTAGGAATGTCTTTACAAATGACAAATGTCACTTAGGCGATTCCGCTCCTTTGCGTTTAAGATACCTTCTTAAGGAAGGTATTCTTGTTACCAGCGACTCCTAAAGCTTGGTGGGTATGAGCTTTGACTAATCAACATCACAAAGAAGATTAGTGCAATTAAGTGAAAAGATATAAAAAAAATGTTGTTATCAAATCAACATCCAAACATATCGTTTTGAAAAACATGGTGTTTGTTTTATGAAAAACCTTCTTTGTAGTTTTCAATTAACTATGGATCGTATCAAGTTTTTAAAGTACAATATACTTCAAGAAACTTGGTAACGAAGCTCGATGCCAATTGTGGAAAACTAGAAGGGGGTTGAATAGTTTTACCAATTAAAACTTCCTTTTAAACTATTTAGATTGACTTATGTCAATCTATTTGGTTGTGTGTGTTGGATGTTGATAAACAAGCATATAAAGATATGTAATGAAAGAAAAGAGTAAGAAGCACAAAACCACAACACAAGTATTTATAGTGGTTCGGCTACAAGGTCACCTTCCTTGCCTACTCCACTCCCGAGTCACCTACTCGAGGTTCGTAATCACTACACCAAGCTCCTTATGGCGGAGAAGCCTTCACTGGCGTCGCCTACTCTTTTTCGGTACTAGGCTAACCACGGGTTCTTTCACACCAAGGTGAACCACTCCTACACAAGCGTCGCCTACCCTTTATAAGGTACTAGGCTAAGTACCTAGTTCTTTCACACCTTAGGTGAACTACACCTTCTGGCGTCGCCTACCCTTTATTGGGTACTAGGCTAAGCACCTAGTTCCATTGCAATGGAGGAACTACTACCACACTACACCAACGACTAATCCCAAAGGAGATCTACTCCTTTACAACATCATCAAGGATATCAATATCCTTGGATCCTATACTAGTCTATCTTGTACATGAAACACACCATATCGAATGTACATCTAAGGCACCTTTCACTAATGCCTTTGACTAGATCTACAAGACACCTTTCACTAATGTCTTGTGTCTTCACTTCTAAGCACCTTTCACTAGTGCTTCCTTGTCTTGACTTCTAAGCACCTTTCACTAATGCTTCTTTGTCTTGACTTCTAAGCACCTACCACAAGTGCTTATCCTATAGGCGATAGATACCCTTCACTAATATCTTCGTCTTGACACTTGAGACATCTTTCACTAATGTCTTCAACACTACACTTCTTTGAAGAAAGAAAGGAATCATCAACAAGAAGACTTGATGGCCTTGATGATGAGGAAGCATGGCAACTCATGGACTTGAGCTTGCTCGACTTCAAAGGTGGTGATCTTGCCTTTAAGAGGAACCTAAAGATCACACAAAAACAAAACTACAAACATAGATCTCTTGGATCTAAGGTTAGTGAGATCTAACTCGGGGAGAAAGTGTGTTAGAAAGAGGCTTGAAAGGGTGAGAAATAATGAAGAAATGGCTCACTATTTATAGAGGAAAAATCCTATTGTTCCCCGGATCCCACGGATCCCTTCCACTTAGGATCCAGCTAGCACAAAGCTAGGGATCCGTGGAACGCTCCTCTTTACCCATGGGTATTTTTGGTTATGGGTCATGGGTCATGGGTTATGGGTTGATCCATGGTTTTCTTTCTAGATACAATGTACCTTAAGGATACATTGAACTTGGTTAAGTGGTATATATAAAACCATGGGTTATGGGTCAAAACCATTTGCTAGTTTTATCTATTTAGTATATACTTGTTTTACCCATTTTAGTATATACTTGTTTTACCCATTTTAGTATACTTAGCTTAAGTATGTGTTAACTCAATATGTAAACACTAGTTGTTGTACATATATATCTAAATCATAAAATCACTTATACTTGTTAAGCCAATATGTAAACACTAGTTGTTGTACATATATATATCTAGATCATAAAATCACTTATACTTGTTTTAGTGTTTTATGTGAAAATGTGAATATGTTAGAAAACTATTAGTTCAAACCATTTACGTATTTTATTTGTTTCGTTAATATGATTTTACGTTTGTTATCGACAAAACATTAGAAGATCGTAAAATATAAATAAGCGTTTTACGGACTTATTTGTATTAACATTTGTTCTTAATCTTCTAAGTGTTATTGAGTAGATTCCGCATACTCCTTAGCATTAACAAAGTTTCTACCATTATTGTCTTGGATTTATCCAAAGCAACATACTCTTTATAAGCTAGAGAATCGATCCATAGTTTGGGATTCCACAAGTGGTATCAGAGCTTGTGTCTCTGAAACTTTGATATTAGAATAATAGTTTAAAGTCGATGAAGAAATGGATCTTGAGACTACTCAAACAACAACTACAACAAAGTTACATATTCTTAAGCAAGGTTACTATGAGATGTGGAGGCTCGAATTGAACAATACTTCTAGGTTCGAGGATTATGCTCTATGGGACATCATAGAGAATGGAACTCATTCATACACATACCCACATCAAATATCGCTAATGGTGTTGTAAGCGTATCAACGTCGGGTCTGTGTTGTAGAAGAAAGGACAAAGAAAAGAATGATGTGAAGGCTAGGGCATGCTACTAATGGCACTCCCAATGATTATCTAATGACCTTCAATCAAAACAAGGATGCAAATACCTTGTTTGAAGCAATTCAAGCAAGATTTGGTGGTAATGATGCCACTAAGAAGACATAAAAGACCCTCCTGAAGCGGATGTTTGAAAATTTCAATGCTCCAAGTTCAGAATCTCTTGATTCTATCTATAACAGGCTTCAAAAAATTATCAGTAAATTAGTTGTTTTGAGTTTCAATATTTCTCAAGAAGATCTGAATTCAAAGTTCTTGAGAAGCTTTCCTTATGAATAGAACGCTCATGTGGTAGTCTGGAGCAACAAGCCTAAGATTGACACTATGAGCCTTGATGATCTATACAACAATTTCAAAATTGTTGAACAAGAGGTGAAGAAATCTGCAACCTCAGGCTCAAATTCAGACTCACAATACATGGCGTTTGTGGCTACCCCTAGCACAAGCAGTACAAATGAGGTTAATATTGTTGTTGGAGTTAGTACTGTTAGTACTAAAGATAGTACTGCTACTACTCAATCCAGTACTGGTAGCTTGAGTGATGACACTAGCTATGCCTTATTTACCAATCAATCTAATGGGTCTCAGCTTGCTCATGAAGACCTTGAGCAAACCTACGAGGATGATCTGGAGGAGCTGGATTTGAAGTGGAAATTGAGATTGCTAAGCATGAGGGCTAAAAGGTTCTTTCAGAAGACTGGTAAGAACATTACCATCAGTGGGAACGACACAACTTGTTTTGATAAATCAAATGTGGGGTATTTTAATTGTCATATGTTAGGATACTTTGCCAGAGAGTGTAGATGGCCTAAATCAGGATGGAAGGAGCAGGACTCATGATAGTACCAAAAGAACTGTGAATGTGGAAGACACTTCGTTCAAAGCTACGATGGCTATGGATGGTCTTGGATTTGATTGGAGCTTTATGGCTGATGAGGAAGCTCCTACAAACATGGCACTCATGGCGTTTTCAGACTCTGAGGTATATAATGATAAAAGCTATTAAAAACCTATCTGGAAAACTACGAAACACTTAAAACTCAGTATGATAACTCAAGAAAGCTTAAGATCTCGAGTTTGAGGCGGCTAATTGTAAAGGGGATTAGCACGAGTAGAAGACCAACTTGTTCTCTACAAAAAGAATGAGGAAGCTTTCTGTGAGCAAATTGTTGTGCTTAAAAGAGATATGATATATAAGGATTCTGAGATTAATATGCTTACAAATGAGTTAGGAAAGGTTAAGCTATAAAAAGATAGCATTAAAGCTAATGTAGAGAAATATGAATATGCATCTGAATGTTCGCATAAGATCATAGAGTCTCAGCTTCTTAGACCAGGAAAGAGTTTAGGATACAATAAAGCTGCACCACCCATTACAGGGTTGTATAAACTGCTAAAGTTGATTTGTCATAAACAGGTATAGAGAAGTTTAAGGAACACGAATTTACACAATATGTACCTAAACCTAGTGAGAATGTTAGTAAGGATGTTAGTGTAGATGTTCATAATGAGGTTAAGGATTCTTTGATGCAATCTTAGGATGTGAGGTGAAAAGAAAACTATTACTCCTAATAAACCCAAACAAGAAAAACATTACTAGGAAAAGAAAAGCAGTTAAATATGTTGAGATGTATAGATCACAAAGTCCTAGGGAAACCGGAGGAAATGGAACAATCAAAAATCCCAACAACTAGGTAGTGATTTTGTCATGTATAATAAACCATGCTTTGTTTGTGGCAACTTTGATAACGTGCATGTTAACTGCGATTCTAACCCATGGGGAAGGGAGGTATCTGGGAGTACCTATAAAAGGGTGAATCACCATAATTTTGCTAAAAGAGCTCACCCTAATGACCATGGGCGCATGGCTTCCAGAGCAGTTCTTTTGAGAACTAGCCTAAAACCATTTAACACTAATAGGCCAGTTCATAATGCTTACCCCAGACCAACAGTTTATGGTGCTAGACCCATGTCATACTTTTCTAATCCATCACCATCAACTGTTAAAAGACCCTTTCAAAGGCAAACAACATCAACTTTTACAAATTTTTATCAAAAGGTTAATACTGCTACAAGAAAGTTTAATATTGTCAGGCCAACAGTTAATACTAATAGGCCAAGAAAAGATGTTGTCAGGGTAAATAGGGTCAATGTTGTTAAGGCCTAAGCATGTTGGGTTTGGAGACCTATCAAACCCATTGTGCATCAATTATTTAAAAAAAAGCATGATTACATTGATGTACGAGGCAGATTCAAGTAAGTAATGGCTTGGGTCCCCAAAGGAAACTAATTTCCTTTATTTGTATGTGTAGGAACATCCACCAAATGATGATCAGATTTATGTTGATAGTGGATGCTCTAGGCACATGACAGGGAACATGTTCTATCTCTCAGACTTCATTGCTTTTGATAGAGGATATGTTACCTTTAGGGGAGGAGCTAGAGGTGGTAAGATTACTGGTAAAGGGACTATAAAAACTGGCAAACTTGATTTTGAGGATATGTACTTTGTACAAGAATTGAAGTTTAATCTCTTTAGTGTCTCACAAATATGTGACAAAAAGAACAAAGTTTTGTTTACTGACACTGAATGCTTTGTTCTGTCTCCCAACTTTAAGTTTCCTGATGAAAGTCAGATATTACTTAAATTTCCTAGAAAGAACAATGTGTATAGTGTTGATATGCAGAACATTGTTCCTAAAGAGAACTTGACTTGTCTTGTTGCAAAGGTCACCCTTGATGAATCAATGCTTTGACATAGAAGGCTTGGTCATATAAACTTTAAAGTGATTAATAAACTTGTTAAGGACAACCTTGGTAGAGGTTTGCCTTCAAAATGTTTTGAAAATGACCATACTTGTGTTTCCTGTCTTAAAGGAAAATATCACAAAGCCTCTTGTAAGCCCAAGATTTTAAACTCTAATACCCAATCATTATTCATGCTTCATATGGACTTGTTTGGTCCTACTTATGTGAGTATCCTTATGAATAAGAAGTATTGTCTTGTGGTTAATGATGATTATAGCAGGTTCACATGGGTTTTCTTTATGGCATCTAAGGATGAGACCAGTAACATTCTTAAGAGTTTTATAACTGAGATAGAAAACCTAGTTGATAAAAAAGTTAAAATAATCAGATGTGACAATGGCACGAAGTTTAAAAATAGAGTGATGAATGAATTTTATGAACAAAAAGGTATTAAGAGGGAATTTAGTGTAGCTAGAACTCCTCAGCAGAATGGTGTTACTAAAAGGAGAAATAGGACACTAATAGAGGCTGCTAGTTACATGCAAGCTGACTCTAAGCTACCTACTTCATTTTGGCTCAAGCGATTATCTTGCTTGTTATGTCTGAGAATAGGGTGCTAGTGGTTAAGCCTCACAACAAGACTCCTTATGAACCTTTTAGAGGTAGAAAACATGCCTTAAACTTTATGAGACCATTTGGATATCACGTTACCATTCCTAACACCCTAGACCATTTGGGCAAGTTTGATGGGAAATCGAGACGAGGATTCTTTATTGGTTACTCTAAAAACATTAAGGCATTTAGGTTTTACAACATTAGAACCGAAAAGTAGAGGAAAACTTGCGTTGAGTTTTGGAGAATAAACCTTGTGTAGAATGAAATGGACCAAAGTGGATGTTTGACATTGATGTACTAACAAAATCAATGAATTATATATCGGTTGTTGCATGTGCTAATGATTTTGTATATAAGAAGAAGGTAATAGGTACAGATCATCTAATGTGGAGAGGATCTAGCCAGGACTACCTATTAATGCCACTATGGAAATATGGTTCTCCATTTGTTATTTCTTTAGATGATGTCAGCAATGATGGAACACATCCTTCTAGTGAGGCTGAAAAAAAGGATGAAGAAGGTGTGCAAAAATACATTGGAGTTGAGAATCAAGAAAATGATGTAAACAGTTCGGATGACCTTAATAGGGATATTAGTACTGCTCTACCAATTAGTACTGTCATCACACCAATATTTGTTGATCCTTTTAGAAATGATGGAGCAGTGAATTTGAGCAATATAACCTTATCATATGTAGCTCCTACTACCTCTCATACCAGAATCAACAAAAATCACCCACTTAATAATATACTTGGTGAAGTACAGTCTGTGTAACAACAAGGATTATAACAAAGACTACAAGTGAAACAGTTTCTTAGTCTTGTCTATGAAGGAAGGTTCATCAGACATGCACACTTGTCTATTTGCTTGTTTTGTTTCTCAATAAGAACCCCAGAGTATTTCCAAAGCTCTAAAAGACTCAGCCTAGGTGAAAGTAATGCAGGAGGAGCTTTTACAGTTTAAGCTACAGAAGTTTTGGGTACTGGTGGATTTACCAAATGGAAAATAGTGCCATAGGTACAAAGTGGGTCTTCGGAAACAAAAAGGAAGAAAGAAGGATAATGGTCAGAAACAAAGCTAGTTTGGTAGCTCAAGGATACACACAACAAGAGGGCATTGATTATGATGAGGTGTTTGCCCCAGTTGCTAGAATTGAAGCAATTAGGTTGTTTTTGGCCTATACTTCTTATAAGGATTTCACAATGTATCAAATGTGTAGAAAACTAGAAGAGGGGTTGAATAGTTTTGATTTTAAGTTAGTTTCAAAAACTTTAGATTCGATCTTATGTGAATTAGTATGGATGGATAGAAAGTATAAAGCAATAAGTAATGCAAGCAATGAAAGCAAGTAAAGTAAAGGATAGAAATGACATAACCGATTTATAGTGGTTCGGCTACAAGGACACCTTCCTTGCCGTACTCACTCCAGGAGTCACCTACTCGAGAGTTCAAGCACTATGTCAACAAACTCCTTGACTCGGCGGAGAAGCCTTCTAGCGTCGCTTACACTTTTCGGTACAAAGCTAAATACCGAGTCCTTAACACGGAGGACCAAACCAACACAACTATAACACAACAACTATGTGAAATATGAAATACAAGATCTTGCTCTGAAATCTTGTGGAGGAACAAATCAATCAAGGACCCCTTCCTTGGATGACTTGTAGTATCTCGTGATCTCGCCTTTGAGAAGGACCTATATGAGAATCACAACAAAAGAAGAAGAACTACTATATAGATCAAGAGATTTGAGTTTAGAAGAGAGAAATAGTATATGAGACAGTTTATAAGAGTAGGGGTGAGTTACTGATGAAGAAATGGCTCACTATTTATAGCAAAAATCACTCTTGTTCCGGATCCCACGGATCCCTTACATGAGGATCCGTCCAGTGTGTCTGGGGGATTAGTAGGACGCTCCTCCTATTTGGGTTATGGGTCATGGGTCATGGGTCATAGAATTTGGATCATGGGTATCCAAAAAGATACAATGTATCTAGAAGATGCAATGCATCTAGTCAATGGGTCATGGGTTAGCTCCATGGGTATGGGTCATGGGTTATGGTTTTACCCATCCTAATAAACTATTACACAAAATGAATTATTACAACAATTAATGTTAAATGATTAAATATGTAAATGCTTTACAAAAATAACATGTATTCTTATAATTTTACTGATAACTTTTATATTTGTTATCAACAAAACACAAAGAGATCGCTAAATATGAATAAACGTTTTTATGATTTATTTGTATTAACAAAATGGATGTCAAGTCTGATTTCTTGTATGGAAATATTGAAGAGGAGGTTTATGTCAGTCAACCCCCTAATTTTGAAGATCCAGACTTTCTAGACAAGGTGTATAAAGTAGAGAAAGCACTCTATGGATTGCATCAGGCTCCACGGGCATGGTATGAAACCTTGGCTAAGCATCTGTTGGACAATGGGTTTCACAGAGGTAAAATTGATCAGACCTTGTTCATCAAGAGGCAAAAGGGAGATATTTTGCTTGTATAGGTATATGTAGATGATATTATCTTTGGCTTTACTAATAAGGAGTTGTGTAAAGATTTTGAGAACTGATGCATGATAAGTTCCAAATGAGTTCTATGGGGAACTTACTTTCTTTTAGAGCGACAAGTGAAGCGAGAAACGGATGGGATATTTATCGGCCAAGATAAATATGTTGATGAGATATTGAAAAAGTTTGGTTATGCAGATGTGAAAACTGCAAGCACTCCTATGGATAATTCCAAGCCTTTGCTCAAAGATGGGGATGGTGAAGAAGTTGATGAGCATTTGTATAGATCCATGATTGGAACCTTGATGTATCTTATAGCTTCCAGACCAGATATTATGTTTGCTTTTTGTGCCTATGTCAGGTTTCAATTCACTCCCAAAGCTTCACAACTATATGCTGTGAATATGATATTTAGGTACCTCAAAGGTCAACCCATATTGGGCCTTTGGTATCCTAAATACTCTCCCTGACTTGATGGCATATTCGAGACGGTGATTATGCTAGAGCTTGCTTAGATAGGAAATCAACAAGAGGTGGTTGTTAGTTTATGGGGTGCTGATTGATTTCATGGTAGTGTAAAACCAAATTGTGGTGGCAAATTCTTCTCTTGAGAAATTTGAATACGTGGGTTGCGCAAATTGTTGTGCTCAAGTACTGGATACATAATTAGATGTTAGACTATGGGTACAACTTCATGAATCTTGTCATAAATATTGATAACAACAATACTATTTGTATAATAAAAAATCATGTTTTACATCCTAGAAAAAACACATAGAGATTAGACATCATTTTATGTAACACCCCCAATTTCGTGATACGCAACGGAATTCAAGCTGGGTGTTACTTCATGGCTCAACAGTTACAATAACAGAAAACAAACTCTAATTGTGTCATTTTAAAAGATTTATCATTCGATTTATATAAATATCGAGTTTACTAAATGAGGCCCCGATGGTTTTGAGTTTATTAAATAAGTTTTGAATGATAATATAGCCTTCTTGAGTATCCGTGCCCTCCGTGTCATCCTCGTAAATTATGAACACGAGATGAACATGCTAAAAGTGTCAACACAAAGGTTAGTGAGTTCATAGAGTTTATAGATAAAGCAGTTGAGTTCAATAGTTTCAAATTTGAGCGATTATTGTAATAAATCTGAATGTCGATAAAATAAGTAGTGGGTTATGTTGTTATACACCCATAGTTTGTTTATTTAGTGTCGGTTGAAAACAAGTTTCAAGGTTGGGCACGTTATTGCACCCATAAATTGGTGGTTTGACATTTGTATCATTGCAACACGGTATATATATTGCCTTAAGTCTCATGAACGCATGAGCCTTAACACGAGCAGCGTCATAATAATGGCGTAAGTTACAAACATCATAATAATGATGTGAGCAACAATGCCCTCGGTAGAAGTTTGCCATTCTTTTAGTATTCTCAAATAAAGTGCATTTGGTTACTATCAAGCTAACACAAATGGGCGTCAGCGCCAATAGATCTATTCACTATATTCGCGTTCACTGCAAGTGATTAATGGCTCATGATAGAGGACTTTTAGTGGCTATAGTGTATAACTTAGGCAATAACAATCGGGATCACATCTGAGATAGTACTTGTGTTCGGGTTTGTAGCAAAGCGTATAAAATGTGATTATGAACTCATAGCGTATGTAAAAGCTTTAGAGTACTTGAAAGTAAAATGAGTAGTTAAGCATGTATCTCCCCAAAAGCAGTTTAAAAGCATGTAAAGGTAGGGGCCATGAACTCACGGTAATTCGTAAGAGTTTAAAATAAATGTAAACATATCAAGCAATATTTGAGCATGTATCTCCCCCAAAACGTTCAAAATAAGGAAAAGAGGGGCTATGACTCACCTTGGTGTTATCGTAGTCTTGATGGAAAAAAAATTAAGTAATATGAACAAAATGCTGCGACTCGCGACCTGAGTTGGTATGTCATATTTTTAGTATTCGAATTCAAGTTTATGCGATGATAATGCTTTATCGGTAATTGGGTAACACATGAAGTCTCTTCAAAAATTAGTAATACTTATCATACTTATTTTTATGGCTCGGATGATTGTTAATAAGTTTTATCGAAACTCAAGTTGTTAAATATTTTATGTTTCCAAAATGTTATAATTTACAATTTTTAATATTTACAGTTTTTACCCTTGCACTTTCAAAAATGACATTTTAAACCCTTAACTATGGGTTATTGATAAAATCAGCCCTTGTATAATTAACTTTGAATAATTTACATTTTAGCCCAAGAAAACTTTATCTTTCAAAATTACAATTTTATACACGTAGTTTTATAAGAAAAGTTCACTTGTTTTATGCCTAAATTGACAAAGTGAGGGTAAATATAAGCGAGGCCTTAAGAGGTTTTAATTACGTTCTTGATCCCTTCAAGAGTTTGTCGGGTGGTCTTTCTAATGGTTCAAACTAGAAGTCTTGAGCTCTTACGGTTTGGTCGCAATGATTTCCCAAAGTAGGGGTTTAGGTGCCTTATGTGAAACGTGTTGGTTTTAGCGATAACAGGCCCAAGTGAGGATAGATTTTACACGAGGCAAGCCAATGTTTTTTACAATGCAATTGATCCTTTAAACACATTGCTGTAAGCTCTTCAAAATGGTATAGGTCTCATATGCTAGTCATCTTTGGTTAGAGGGAAACAAGCCTGTGAACATGGCCACTTGGCCACGTCGCGGTTTAAGAAAAATTAATTTTTGACCCATTAACTTTTACGGTGTAATCTAGGGACATCATAATAGTTAATTAACTCATTTTAAGTCATTCTCATCATCCTATAGCTCATAAGACTCAAATTTTGAAAAATGCATGCAAGAGTTATTTATGAAAATCTTTACGAGTCACCTTCTTTTTATTGATTATAAAAGAGACCATAAGAGTTTTTAAAGGCGTCCTAGGGGCTTTAAAATCCTTGCACGAGCTCTTTAAAGCGGTGTAATTCTCATACTTTACAACTCTTTAATTAGCGAGATATTAATTATCGAAAAGGCTACTTAGGCTAGTTTTGACAAATTGAAAATCTTGTTTTCAAACCATAAAACTTTATAACCTTTGCATGCAACCTTGTGACATATTGTATAACTCATTTTCAATATTTCTAAGATAGTTCAAATTGAATTTATCAAAAACTCCATGTTTTCCCAAAGACTGTTGTAAAGGACTTTTGGTTTTAGAACTTATGGCCTAATGTAGGCGGTTTTATGCATGACCCTAAGGCTTTTCAACAAGGTTAGGGGAGTTTTAGAGTGTCCTAGGTGGTGATTATCAAGGTCCTTTGGTTGGCCCTAATACCTTTATCCCGATATAGAAAAATAGGGCGCAATAGAGGTGTTGGGCTGATTTTATAACATATATATAACAATTTGTTGGGATTTTTATTAAAAGCAGGACTTAGTTATGCGTTTTACGGACCCGTGCCCATGAGTTTTTGAAAAGCGTCGTTCGAACAACTTTCGTGCTTTAACTTTTTCATGAAACGGACCGAAATGCCTCGAATTGCGTGCCGATCTTCCTTTACAAAAAGTTTTGGACAGCTTTTCGATAATTTCATTTGGCCGTATCTTTTGACTCGTGTACTCATTTTGAGTGATTCAAATTACTCGTTTTCCTTATAAAATACTTTTTAACGATATGCAATTGATATTAAAAGTTAAAAGCGAAATAGAATGAGTTTAATAGACTTACAAACTTGGGATTCATTAGAGCTAGATTGGCTTTCAAATGGAACAAGACTCTTTCCCTCCTCCCAGGCTCTAATGTACCCTTCTTTTACTTCACCTTGGGACTTAATATCCGATTATAAGTGAGAGTGTGAGTGTTCTAATGGTGATGAGGTATAAAGAGGGTGTTTGGTTAATTTATATAGGTAAATATTCTAAGGCTTTTAATCACTATGTTATGAGATTGTGAGACAAAAGATGAGGTGTTCATAAGGGTTTGTGAGGTGAAATGTGGTGGTGATGTTGGTGGCGTGATGTGGTGAAAATGGAAGCCAAGAATATTTCCCACAATATTTGACCATTGTAACAATCCTAAGGGACATGGTGATGTGTGTATACATAGACCATATGGTGTTGTATGGTGATCTTTGGGGTTGGGTTGTTTAATTTGTAGCATAGAAACAAGTCTATGTGTCGAAATTTTGACCAAGGGTGGAAGGGATTAGTGAAACATGATGATGTAGCTTGGAATGTGGCAAATCTTAGACCTAGAAGAGCTTAGTTAAGGTTTTAGGTTAATTTAGTTAAGTTTAAAGTAAATAGAAATATAGTTTTAGGTTTTTATGCATTCGGCACTTGTACCTTAGGTTTAGGGACTTGTACTTAAGTTTAGTAAGTATAAGAAATCTATTTTTGCGGTTGGTGCATAAAAGACTGGTAATATGTGCTTTATGGTGAGTACACTAAGATTTATAATATATTATATTTTTATGCATTAATGACTTGTACATTGGCTTGATAGACTTGTACATTAGTATTTTCAAAATATATCATGCACATAAAATCATAGAGTTGTATATTAGGGCTTGTAAATTGTAATGGAAATTAAAGTATAGCTAGGTTCCGTGCTTAATGACTTGTACTCTAGGTATAAAATGTTGTACTTTACTATTTATGAAAAATCGTAGTCATAATAAATTAGAGTTTCATGTAAACTCAAATAATTGGTTAACGTTTAACATGAAAGTTTAATAATTGTACGTTAACGTAATAACGTTAAGTCGTAAATTAAAGTTGAAAACTTTTATACTTGAGGTATAAGGAATGAACTTAAGACATTCTGGTGTTGGTGTGTACATTTATTAAGAATGTGAGTTACGTCATATTAGTTAGTTGTTGTGATTAGATAAGCAGATAACGTTTTAATAAAAAATTTAGACGTGAAAAATGGATAAGTATTCTTTAGTTAGAATATCATACAAGTGGAAATTTTCCGGTGGTTACATTTTATAAGAGACTGCAATGAGAAAAAGTTAATTCAAGTTCTTCAAATTTATATAGATGATGAAGTTGTAGATCTTCTTACTAAAGCTTTTGATGTTGGAAGGTTTCAGTAGTTTGTAGCAAGTATTGGAAGGCTTAATCCTTAAACAGTCTTAATCTCTTTGTGTCCTTGTAAAAGTTTTGAAAAAGGATTAATCTTGTTAGTTTATCGGTTTGTCTTGCTAAGTAAAATTTGTGATGTTAGTTATATTTAAGCATTTTGTGTTTATCTTGTTGGTCTAAATTAATCTTGTTATCAAGAAAATGGTGTTCTTTGAAAGGAGAAATATGACACTAATTGAGACCTGCTAGAACCATGTCGGTGACTCTAAGGTGGTGTTTGGTTTATTAGGAGGCTCTGAACACATGACCAAAATGTCGACAGCGTCTGAGCAGTTCAGATTAAGAACATTAAGAGCCTCTTTATGAAAAACAAACACCACCTAAGTTACCTACTATATTTTGAAATAAGCGGTTAATCGCTTGCTATGTGCATGTAACACCTTCAAAATGACTCGTGAGAATCATACAAGTATTGGGGTGCTACTAAATTGATATCACAACATAAGCATAGAATAACTGATTTTCATAAAGAAAGTTTCATTCATTCTTGAAAACAATGTTTACATTATTAATTAAGTGCAGAAAATGGCCCAATATCAAAATGTGGTCCCAATACATAAATCAGAGTCGTCTATGACCATGCCATGCCTTTGCCTTACGCCTCGAAAGATAAACTATCACCTCAAAACATGAAAATACATGCTAAAAGTGGCAACACGAGGTTGGTGAGTTCATAGATTTTAGTTGTAAAAGTTTTATGGACCACAAGATTTAGTATTTAATTCATTTCATTATGTGACCAGTTCACTCAGCCATGTTACCAGTTCACTCGGCAATGTGACCCATTCATTCGGTCATGTATGTACATAGCAAATGCAACCAAGATACAATCGGTCATGTGACGGTTCACTCGATCATGCAGGCATATAGTTTCAAATACTTGTGTCCATATGTAAAAGCAAGCAATAACATTACACTTGTATGCATTTAAGTAATCAAGTAATTGGCAAGTAAACACATAATACATTTAGTCATTCAAGCATAGATTTTGTAAACAATTCACTTGTTCGGTAAAATCGACATTTAGTTTAAGTAGAGCATGTATTCTCCCCAAGCAGTTATGAAAAACAAGTAAAAGTAGGGGCTATGAAACTCACCTTGGCCATTAGTAATCCAAAGGGAGATAATCAATTAGTGGTAGTGCACGGCTCCGACACGCAACAATAGTTTAGATCGATCGACAAGAAGGAACCAACAAAAGTGATTTAACACAAGAAATCTCAATCTGAATCCAAGCAAGCAAACCACCACCACTTTAACCCTTTGAATTTTGAATATGATTTTTTTTAGATTTGTTACATGTGGTCCGATGGGCGAGAATAAAAGGAAGATTTTAGCAAAGGTTGACTTTGCTTTCTATGCCTTGATTTCGTGAGGAATTATTTTGAGCAAGAGTCCCTATCTCTTCTTTACTCCAAGATGACTTTGTGACTTTTATTATGGGAAGAGGTGAAAGTTGATATTGATAGATCGGGGCTTCTTGTAATTGGCGATGCGTTGGGAGGCGGAGAAAGAATGGAGCGGGATGCCATCTTTGTGATTTTCACTTTAGTTGGCTTGACCTAGGACTCTAGGAGATAGGATAAACTTTGCAAAAAGTGGTTTTGGGTTCTTATTTGCTTGTGTAGGCGAGAAGGAAAGTGAGGTTGGAAAAAATATACTTAAGGTAGTGGGATGGCATATTTTATATTTTAATTTCTTATTAGGTAGGGTTTAAGCGTATTATGTGTTGGGAATAATCCGTTACCACGGATAGTTGTGGTTTACACTACTCGGATTAACACTAGCGGTGGAAGCGTATTACCACTTCTTGGTACATTATTACCACTGCTATAGGAAAACGTGTTTAGATAAGTATAGAATAGATCTTGTGTATATTCTATAATGTTAGCTTTATACTTATCTTGTAAAGGACTCCTTGTTGTATAAAAGGAGGTCCTAGGTCATTGTCTTAGGTACTAGATAATTACCTCGTATTACTCACAAAGGCTTCAGGTGTAACCCTAGTGATAAGCTAAGATCACTCGTATTATTCATTAATAATATTGGAGCTCAAGTTTTGTGTTTAATCTGTGTTTACTTACATAACATCATACAATCCATCTTCTAAGTATTACTAACTAAATTCGCTTGCTTAATAATATTATACAAAATATCATTGACACAAGGTGTGTATGAGATCCATCAAGTGGTATCGGAGCGAAGGTTCGATATTTTGTTTTAGAAGATCCAAGGAATAAGCAACCTACTCACTCAATTCAATGGAGATGGAAAACAACGATCAACTCTTCTACACCAAGACTACCTAAGCTCAAACTTAATGAGTTTGAGATGTGGAGAATCTTGATTGAGCAATACTTTCTCATTCGGGACTATGCTCTTTGGGAGATCATCTTAAATGGTGATTCTTTCAAGTGCGTGACAAAAGACAAATAAGGTTGGTGACATAGAAGTGGTGACAATTTACATGCACGAATCTAGTCTTGAAAAAGCATTGAAGAAGAATGATCAAAGGATAGAAGTTTGTTCTTGATGACTCTTCCTAGAGACCGAGATCATTGCATTGACAAGTTCAAGGCGCTAAAGAAATCTTTGAAGAGATCCGCTCTGTTTTGGTGGTAATGATGCTACAAAGAAGACACAAAAGACATTGTTGAAGCAAAGTTATGAAAACTTCTTTGTGACAATGACTCACTTGATAGTATCTTCACCAAACTTGAGGAAGATTGTGACTGTTGTTGTGTTTGGCATTGAGGTAGAAAAGGAAGACCTCGATTTGAAGTTTCTAAGTTTGCCTTGAGTTTGTAGGATCGAATATTATTGTGTTTGATGATTCGGTGGTCTTGGATGATCAAAATACATGTTTTCCATAGTTAGAGTTAGTAGAGAGAGAGGGTGTTCTTGCTAGAGGTTTACACAAAGTATGGAATATTATATTGAAAGCACCACCCCTTCCATGGATGGAAGGGGTATTTATAATTCTGAGACATAACGACCTCCTATCGGCTGTGGATCGGGGATACGGTGGTAAACACCGTCCTTCCTCCACGGTGTTACACTCGCTAAACTAAACTAAAAACTAACTAATAAAGCGATAAATAACGTAAACAACGAAAAATCTACGAGCTAACATATGCTAGACCATTATTGGGGTGACCGACTCTTTAACATGGAATTTTCTAATTCCTAATCGATTCGCTCAAGCAGTCAGTTTAATCACTCAAACCGCCACTTGTGAATGGCCGGCCGTAACAAACTTAAAAGCATTTCGAAGCAAATGCAATGAAGATCGGGAGAGTATAGTGTTTCCCAGTCGTTAAGTCCCAACAGTACATGCGAGAATAGTCAAGCGTGTAGTGATCGAGAAGATTTGAGCGGATAAGGAGGTTGTGATTGATTATAACTACGAGAAAAGTACATAAACTACAAGGGCTTAAATGCAAATTAAAGGAAATTAAAAGATAAAAATATTAAATAAACGCTATCACTATTTTTAAAGCGATGTTTTGATTTTCTTTTATTAAACTTAAATTACATACTACGTGGCGTCTACGAAAATGTGAAACTGAAGCAATATTAATCCTAAAAATATGAAAATGATATTTTACAAACCTAATGATATGAGAAAATTTTAAGGAAAAGAAAATTATTTTTATGACTATTTAATTAATTATTATTAATTAAAAACTATTTTACTTAATTAATAATACCCTAAAATACAAGAAAATATGAAATAAAGCTTAGAAAATAAAATTTTGACTTGGAAAAATCTAAAATAACAAAATAGAATTTTCAAAACTATTTTTGTATTTTTCGATTATTTTCTATTTTTATGAATTTTAAACTATTTAAAATTAATTAAATTACTAAAATTACAAATTAAACTATGAAAATCTGGAAAATAATTTTTTACTTTTATATTTATCTTAACCTAAGAAAATGAAAAATTATTTTTTGAAACTTTTCTTAATTATTTGCAATAAAAGCTAATTAAAAAGACTTAAAACTAATTTAAATGGAGAAAATACCAAACAGACTTGGAAAAATCTGAAAATTCAAGAAAAGTCTAAAATATTATTTAGAATCTAGGAAAAATTGAAAACAAGGGCTTATGTGAAGGAATTTGAAAGGTTTAGATTACAAGTGCTTATGAATAAGCACTTAGATTAAGCTAAAAGGACCAAATGAGTACCAATCCAACACGTGTGTAATATGCTAAAACACTTAAAACAACTTATTGCAACTATCTAAGACCACTGAAATGCAATCCACACAGATTTGGCTATTTGAGCTAAATGTGCAAAAGATTTTGGGACCTACTATATAGCTTAAGAATAAGGCGCATAATACGTTGAGGCCGAAAAACAAAGGTGGGAACCTAAACTAGACCTAGGTGACCGCTTATAAACCAAATATCGAGACCTTGATGAGCTCAAATGAGCTTTGTGCAAGACACACCAAGACCCTGTCGGACTCGGTATCAATCGAGTCGGTGCACCGAGGCAAATAAACCCATGTTGACAAGCAATTTTGAGGCTTATAAAAATTTACAAAATTCTATAAAAGTGATAATAAGGAAATAGACCAAGAGAAGTTTTTAAACCCACAATTTCTCTGGATTTGGCCCGAGATGAACTCATGAAAATTCACTTAGTTAGGCTCAAGCGATTTTGCAAGTTTGACTTTTTAAATAAAATGAAAAGTTGACTTATTTGAACTTTGCAAGCTGATTTACTAACTGAACATGATGTTATAAGATGAAATGATCCTCACGCAAACTATATCTATGTATTTTAAACACAAAACATGCTTAAGCTTTTATAAAATTCCAGCAGTTGAGTAAATAAGGCAGTTAACATGAAGTTTGACTACGAGTGTTTGTAGGTGCAATATTAAGGCGACATTGAGTTTATTAAAGTTAAACAAGCATAAACCAACATGCATTACCCTTTGAACTAACCTCAAATACGGTTTAAGTATCAAATCCAAACACCCTTTAATCAACCTGTTTTGTAAGTAAGGTGATCTAATCACTTATCTAGCTAATATTAATGATCAAACTTAGTTTAAATACTTTAATTAACACTAAATAAACAAGTTAAAACCAACCTAAACCACAAAAAGCAGATACAAGCATAATAAGCAAAATGGATAGAAAATGGCGAGATACTCACTCACGGTGTCCAGTTGTTTGCAGGCTAAAACCAAACCCAATCCTACACTACCTAATCTATTTCATCCCATATCCATGCTCGACATTAGCCCAACATCATTTCCATTTCCAAATGCACCCATTTTGACTTTCATTGACCAAGTAACACATTTGCTTGAAAGCTGGAATGTAGGCTTACCAAAAGCTATATAAAGCTTAAATAAACCTATTTGAATCAAAATGAAGCTACTTGGAGTCTTAATTATCGAGCTTGGGCCGACTTCTTCAACGAGAAACCAAAATATATGAAACCGAGTTGAACCTTTAATTGATACTTGAAATAAGTTGCAATGATTAAGTAGCTTATGTTTAATACATAAAAGCTTAAGATTACATTTTAAAAGCTAATTAAAAGCAGTTTAAGGAAAAACGACATACAATGAGAATTAAAAACTAACTACCCTTTTCTTCTCTGCATCCCCTCTCTCTTTTATATCCCAATAAGCTTCCACGTGTCCTCTGAGCAAATCCCATTCATAATTTCAGCCATTGGATGAGTAGAGTGTGTTTTGGCCGTTTGATGCATTTTGGCGGGAAAGTGGTTTTTGACCTCTGTAGACTCTGAAACCGCAACAAGGGGGGGGGGGTGGAGTAGGTGTGATGATTGTGGAGGGTGAGAGGATAAGGGATAAGGTGAGAGGATGGGAATATGTTGAGAGTTGCGAGAGGGCGAGGCAGTGGTGGGAAAACCGGTTGGGAGGAAAGTGAAGTGTTTGGTGATGTGTTTGACCGAGGGTTCAAAAGCAGGGAAGGGTCAAAGGGTTTAAGCGGGGTCAAAAATGGGTAAAGGTCCATTTGGTAGGTTTAATATTAAAAGGACTTGTCTTGCAATTCTCCAATTCTTGAAGGGCCATTTCGCCAATATTCCAAAGTTGTCACAAGGACCAAAATTGACAAGTTCCCATAGTACAAGGACCATTTTTACATTTTCAAATTTCAGGGACCAAACTTGACATTTAGAAAGTTTAGGGACCTAAGTTGTAAATTGCAATTTTAAATCTCAAGGATCAATTTTGACAACTCAAGAATCCCTAAGGACTTAAAATGATATTTTTCTTTATTTAGATTTACAGTGGATTTTTGACAACTTTTGAAACTTGGGGACTAAAGCGCCAATTATGCAAACTTGATCGTTTTCACGATTTTGATATTTTTGCATTTAAAACACATAAAACACTTATTTGTGATATTTTTATCATTTTGATGCATTTAAGAGTGTTTTCGGATGTTTTTGCAGTTTAAATGGTACAAAATGATGAGTATTTAGACACTCATCACTAACAATCTCCCCAAGGAGGTCACCCCATGAAATACATTTTTCTTCCTAGAATTCTATCTTTGACTTAGATTCGGGCTCGTAGACTTGAATTCTTCAATTTACGCAATCTTTGTGCTTTTGTAGCGATTCTTCAAAGTCCGCTTTGATTTGTACTTTCGGTGGAGGCCTTTAAGCGATCCACATCTTTGATGATCTTGAGCTTTCATTGAGATCATCACCACAATAAATCTCTGGATCATCCATAGTTGTGTTTCCTTCATGTGATGTTGTGACTTTTGGACCGACATGCTCACACTTTTGAATCATGACATCTTTCCATCGAGTAGCGGAAGCCTTCTTTGGTTCATGATATTTGCGTGACGTAGCGAAACATAGTATAAAAATATCGAGCCGGGTTTGTAGATATGCACCAGTCATGATTTCTTCAATTAAGTGTGGATCTTGTGAGCATCGCGGTGTGGATTGACTCCTCGATTACGATCGGTACAACCGTCCAAATGTACTGCAAACAACAGTTAGTAATAAAACACGAAAGTGTCTTTGATCACTTCGTTGAATTGAGGTACCACGCCCACGGTTCCCGTTGATCGATATAAATCTGCTGTGATCGGTGGGATTCCTAAGAATCTCCTTGACGGGGTTTCGTGGTTTGTTCTAGTTGTTCTCAAGCTGGAGCGTCTCAAAGAAGAGAACACGGAGTGAGTGAACAAATGATTGAGATTCAGCGATTGATGAAAATGATTTGAAAAACAATCGTATTACTTAGAAGAAAGAGTTTTGCAATACGACGAAGGTTTTATGAGAAAGATCAATTTTCAATCAAAATACTTTTTGTATTTGAAAATAGTACACAATCGGCGTGCTAGCGAAAAGAAGAGATTCGCACATCGAGCGGTTTTCTAAAAGTAATTTTCAATCGGAGATACTTTTGTGTTTGAAAACATGAATACACATTCGACATGCTAGAGAAAGAAGGTTTGCACATCGAACGTTTTTCCAAAAGCATTCGTCAATTCAATCTGGACCAAGGTTGATTCACAAGTGAATCTCCCATTGTTTCTATCCGGTTGTCACAAGCTTGATCTTATGAGAAGATCTCATGTCACCCACCAAGAGCTTGTTTGATGTTGGCTCTAGAAGGATTTCCATCTTCATCGTGAATACTTTTACATATCACTCGGATGTTACGGCAATACCACAAGGATAATGTGTAGGACTCAAGATATATTCTTACTTTCCACATTGTGTGAAACAAACAAGTCTTCAAGAATAGTGTCCTAATGAGATATTGTGGATGATCTCTTGGCTCTAGACTCGGTTGTGCATATTTGGTTCTGTCTGGGAGACTAGGAGAGGGTCTCCTTCTTCAATATCAACAATCTCTAAGAGAAAGTCGATAGATTATGTCGGTTCCCGTGAGAATGAAACAAGCCCTTTTAAGAGGAACTTGAGTGGCTTGGGAAGTTGTAGTCACGATGCATCTTTGGGTCCATGATGTCTTGTCTTCAATACCGGTGTTACCTTAGTAGCCACCGGTAGCATATGAATTGAACCCGGTTTACGCCTAAGGTTGAATTGATGGAGGCTATTTCTTTTCACCCTTTATCATCCATTTCTTTTCATTCTTCAACCCTTCGGTGCTTACGAGACTTCATAACTAGAACCTTGTTGGGTTTATTCCAAAGACTAGCTCGGTCTCGACCGCACTCTTCCCATTCCTCACTTTTCTCTTTTTCAATATACCTAAGGACTCTACACTATCTAGTGGATTGTCCTGGGTAGATCCCTCCGGTTACGGCGGATCGTGGGAACGAATACCTAACCTAACCATCCTTATAACTCCATGCATAAAGTAAATTGGTGGGTCTTTTGGTATTGTTCTTTCCTTCATGAAACCAATTGAAAAATCATTTGGAAAAACAATCAAGGTACTTGTGATACGAGATCAAAGCATTTTGTACCTTAATAATTTTGATCATTTAGAAAACCTCCCCTCAACATATGCGTATGATTTAGAAATTGTTTAGCACAAGGAAGCAAGAGGACTTTGAAATATTTTCTTTGATCACAATTTTCATACGAAAAAGCCATTTGATTTTCATGGTAAAATTCTCCCCCTCAATATGCGTATGAAATTTGAAATCATTTTATCACATAGAGGCAAGAGTTCTTTTGAAGCACATTTACGATCACACAAGCCATTAAGAAAACCATTTGAAAACTCAATCAAGGTGCTTTAAAAATCTCTTTAAAAACTTTTGTACCTCGATAGTTATGCTCCCCTCAATATGTGCTTCAAGATACGAAAGCGTTTAGCACATATGAGAGCAAAGCGTGCACAATTAAATCAAAGCGATCACCTTTTATCAAATTTCATTATTAAATCACAAATTCTCCCCGATCAAAAATATCAAACCCTTTGAGATTTTGGATCCCAAGTGATTTAATAAGGTTTAGAAAACATGGGAGAAAATGTGCGATTTAAAAACTCATCTTGTTTTTGGATAAATGCTCCTCCTCAACATGTGCATTATGTATATTGAAATCGTTTGACACATGGAGGCGGGAGTGCCTTTGAAGGACTAAAACCGGTTCAATTAAACAAATTTGAGATTTAAATCACGATCTCTCACCCGATCAAAGATTTCAAACCATTTGAGATTAGTGATCCCAAAAGATTTAAATAATTTAAAACATTTTGGGGAAAGACGTGGCTTAATTTAACTTTGAAAAATGACAGATAATGACCATTTTAATACATTAAAGATTGTTAGTGTCAAGTATGATAGTTTTAAGAGATCTTTAAGTAAAATAAAACAATTTCACAATCAAACAAGAACAGAAAAAATTTCATTTTGAAAGACCTTGATTCAAAAGAAAAATCATACCATGACATAACATTAAATCTTTAGATCACCACAAATTTTGTACAAATGGACTTTTTGTGAAGAAATATCATTTGAAAATATTTTATTTTAAATCACTCTCCCTCAATCCATGACAAGTCAATAATTGAGTGACTTAGGTTTGATAACAAGAAGTCCGGTGATTTTCAAAAATTAGTCCAATATATTTTCAAAACAATATTTTCCATTTTCAAAACAATTTAATCAAATTATTCAAAATTGTTTAAAAATGGTATCTGCATAAAGATATATTAGTGGTTGAGAAGCTTTTGTTGTTCTTCTTTGAGGGTTGGAAGAAAAACCGTTTGCAAATGCGGTGAGACTTCTTCTTACGTTGCATTTGAATGCCAACCGAGGTCAAATTAAGCTCCGTTTCTTCAATCACTTAAGAAAACCATCTCACGATGCGGTGAGACCTCTTACGTTGCATATATGCCAATTCTCCATAGAAGTCCAATTAAGCTCCGTTTCTTCATTTGTCAACCCAAGATATATTTACCCTTTCCTTTTGGCATCCAATCTTCTTCATTTGTGGGATCCGGATCGGGAACATTCTTATTTTCATGATATCTCGCATCGTTAGTGGACACAAACAAATATATGGTGGTCGACATCACCCAAACAAAGAATCGACTAATTAAAGTCAATCTAACATATCAATCAGATCATTCAAATGTATGGAAATAATGTGTTTCATCAAACTATAATCATCTAATCCTAACAATCATATCCTAAATTCCTAGTCCTTCGACACAAGCAAATATCATTTTTAATTAAGTCACGAGGATAATTAAGAAAGCTCGTTAGATGATATAGATTTGAAAACATTATCCTCCTCAATCAATGACTCATTTCTTGAAAAGATTAAAAGCGCTGAAGTCATTGATTGAGTTTTCAATTTTTACGAAAACTCTGAAACTGACTGTTTTTAAAGCAACTCATTTTCCACCATATAGAAAACACAACAAATATTTTTCTGAAGAATTTTAGACGGAAAAACATCTGTGTGGGAACAGCAGTCCTTCGACATACTTTCCTCAAATTGTTTTAGGATAAGTGCACGAAATATTTTGAAAAATTGTTTAGCGCAACACTTTCCTTCCTTTAAAGAGCGGGTTGCTATCAGAAATAATAGCAAGCCATAGTTTTAGCACGGGTTACTGATCTGAAATAAGCGCAAGACATTATTTGAAGCCCGGTTCTGATCTGAAATAATCGTAAGCCATTATTTAAAGCCGGGTTCTAATCAAATAATCTGTAAGCCATATTTTGAGACATGTATAGAAAAGAATATTTACACCTCCTGCTCGAACTTCATCTATGGTCCCGTGCCATTATTGAATGACATTTCTAAGACCGTAGATGTTATCAATACCAGAAGACATGTCTTAGAAAAACAATATTTTTGGTCTTTTTCAAATTTTCTGATTTTTATGGCTATTTGAAAATTTTATATTTTTCTATTTTGTTTTGTTGGTTTTATATTTTTCTATTTTCTTTTTGATAAATATATACAAAGATAGAGAAGATGATATAGTTAAAGAAGATGATGATACGAGTACCGAGATAAGGATATCGAGCAGCACGTCGTAGAAGATAGAAATCGTCATCTCTTAAACTTCCACCACCAAAGCTTTCGAGGCTCCGAATAGAAGATGGAACATGAGCCTTTGAGAAAGAGAGACTTTGGAAGCTTCCCCAAACCGAAAATCCATTAGATGAGCAGATTCAAGCTCTATTTCAAGCTTTCCTTAGCGGTGCATGAGAGGCACACCATTATCATAAATCCTCTGCTCCTTTTAAGACCGATAATCGAGATTCTCCATTCGGGTTATATCATCCAATAGAAGAACAAAGAACGTATCATCCCACTTTTAAATAATCTTCTCAAATTTCCTTTCCTTTCAAGTCTCAAGCGATCCATTCCAAAAGGTGTCAAGAGACCACTTCCCCGCGTAGTGAATTGATGCGATCGGTCTCTTTGTATAATGCTCACGAACTCTCCCAAATACACATCATGAGGGAATGAAAACACCTTCCCATGTTCACATTTTTCTTCCGGATGATCGTGTATGAAGCTCAAGAACCAAGTACACCAATACCCAAGAGCTCTCCGAATACACATCATGAGGGAATGAAAACACCTCCCATGTTCACATTTTTCTTCCCCGATGATAGTGTATGAAGCTCAATTATCCGAAGTATACCAATACCCAAGGTAGGAATAATCGATAACATTGAAGAAGCGGGCCAAGTCATCGATTATCTCTGCGGATGACAATCTGCGGATGTCAATTCGGAATAAGTGATTATATCTACGAATCACCGATTAAGCACTCAAGTGAAACAATTGAGCATCCCCAATGTACACACTCTATCTCCCCGATCATTGCGATACCATCGAAATCACCACACACTAGTGTACCTCTTTATCTTGAAACTTTCTAACATAACTTCCCCACGTAGTTGAAATACTAATACTAAACGCCTTGATGAGTAAAACCTTGAGTTTCTCTGTGGGCATGACATTTGTTTTCCCGGGATATCTTCAATCACTTAGAAGAATTAAATTCATCAAGTTTACTCGTCATGAGTCAAACCTTGAGTTTCTCTGCGGTAATAACATTTGTCTTCCCGGGGTATCTTCAATTACTTAGAAGTATTAAGTTCATCAAGTTTACTCGTGTTTAGGTGCTTGTCTCCTTACGCCTTGCTGGTTTTTTGACACTTTAGAATCATCAACTCTTTGTAAGTCCGTATACTAGAAATATTTTGTTGAGAAGATTGCTTGAAGTCTTTGTGAGAATCAACATGCTGAATAATGTGAGCAAGTCTAATTGGGGATTAAATTCGACATATCACGTTCCCCCAATTAGTGCTCTCCCCAAGACCGACAATCTTTTTGATAAATGCCCAGATTAAGAAGAAGTCTTTAGATCATTAAATGCAACACGTCTTTGGTCTTCTAACATATAGCAAGAAATGTAGAATGAATGTAGACTCGACCTTCTTCAAGATTGTCCAGTTGGGAATAGATAGTTAACATCTTCAACTCACACCAAAAGCATCTCACCAAAAGCATCCCAATTAACTTACATCTTGCAAATCCCTTAACTAAAATCCTCCCAATCAAACAAGAACGAAAGATGTTCATCAAGGAAATCGACAATCGGGCAACGAACACACAAGATGGTAACACCAAACTACCAATCACATCAAACAAGAACAGAGAGATTGTTTGGAATTATCATGTTGATGTATACGTGAGGCATTAACCGGAAGCACTTTGTCGATAAACTCATCAATCCGAGTGAAGATGTCAACCAACGGCTCTTAGAAGAGAAAAACTCCATGTGAAGATGACCCGATAAGAAGAGGCTCGGTTCTTACATGAGTTTAGAGCCGTATGAGCATTTATATTCTCAAATATCACTCAACAATGCAAAAATTCACACTTTTTCTCCCTCAAGAATTGCATCTCGAGATGCCATTCTTGACTAAATAAGTGAAAATCATCCGAATGTTCTATTCACACTTCTCTCCCATAAAATCGACATGATGTCGCCATCTTCATTATGATTGAGCAAGTGGAATGAGAAAACAATCGATGGTAGCCCGGTTCACTTGATGACGAAGCGCATGGAAAAAGTATGAAGCATGTTGATGAGAATGGTCATAATTGAGAAGATTTCTTCTTCGGAAGATCAAGCGATCGAGACGCGTACACTTTTCTTTTCTTTAGAGTACAAGGCATGAACCGTAGTGTTCATACGTCATAAGAAGATTTCTTCTTTCAAGATAATGCTTTGAAACTTACACATTTCTTTTCTTTGGAGTACGAGGCTGAATCGATGTGAGCAGGCGTCATTATCTCTCTTTTCAACTCTCTTATCAAAACATGTAATCAACCCCATTATCATTCAAGAGGCTCTTTGTCGTGACGGTGATGGAGAAAACCCAATATGATGAATTTGACCTCAAGTAAACTAACCCGAACTCGTGACTTAAACTTGCACATATGTAACAAAGAGCGGTGCGAGAATTTATGCTCCATTGAATCTCTTAAGTACTCTATACTCTTCAACCAACCAACCATCAAGTAATAGACGTACATTACCTCTTGAAAATCCACAATTGAATGTGACATCGAGCACAACAACGTAACTCCTTAAAGTGATAGTTATTTTGTGGTAAAAGAGCCTAATTCCCAGTAAAAATAGACACTAAAATAACTAGATTTCCAAGTCTTCATTTTGGAAATACGGTGAACAAGGATCATGAAGAATCTTCATCCATCCATCCCGATACCTTCGGATACTAAGTACACTCGCCTGTGATAATTTACTCAACTTCAAATAAATAATAGTGAATTAACTCCGTTGTCACATCTTCTGGTTAAAATCTCAATTCTAGCCTCATTTGACGTTTGAAGTGAACTTTGATAATGGTTTTCATCCCGACCATGGTTTAGTGAGCATAACCCCGTAAAACCATGTAATAACCAAACTGCCATGACGAATATCCAAACACACATCCAATTTATGAAGTACACCCTTTTATCCCTTCTTCGAAACAGAGCCCGTAACACCAGCATCAGAAGATTCCAGAATTACACTTCCCTTTCTCCAAGATGGTTCCATCATTACGGGATTTTACAATTCTATGGTTTAAACCAAGAAATAGTTTCTTTCGTGGGATTTTACAAAACCAAGAATAAACCGTAAGATAGATCCGGAAATGCACTTTACTATTACCAGGATGTTTCCATTGTCATGGGATTTTACAAGTCTATGATTTAAACCGAGAAATAGGTTCTTTCGCGGGATTTTACAAAATCAAGACAAAACCGTAAACAATGTCAGCTTGAATGTGTTATGACAACTTTGGTTTCGGTGAATATCTGTTTTAGGGGAACATGCAGCGGTTCATCAACGGTTCATTATCCAACATCAACAACCATTAAATACTTTGGTGGACACACCATTTACGAATTATGTCGGCTATTATGGTGACCAAATGGTGAAGTAGACCCGATATGCCAAACTTGATCATGAAGTAAAATTTCCCAGATTTGCTACTTAAGCTTGTACTAATCCTCGTGAAAAGAAACGGTACCCAATGTACAAAACCTCTTGACATATCCTCAATCGCATGAGACACCAAGTGATAATTACGTTGTGGGTTAGGCAAGAAAGAGTCACAACCATAATTAGATAGCCAAGTCTTTATCACCTCTATAAATGCCCAAACAAGTCATCTTCGGAAGAGTAGAAAGAAAGAAGACGAAATAAGTAAACGCGCCGGAAGACCTTACTTCAAATCCAAATAAGAAATACCGAACAACAAACCCGTAGTCAACTTTGATTAATCATAAGTTCAAGCCATGACATAATATTTTCCGTGAAAATGTATCCCCAAAGTACCGTCCTCATGACCAAATCACATCATCTCAAAGAAATATTAAAATCAAGTCTCAACTTATTAGCCAAATGAAATACAAACGTTAGCCGCAGACAAATGTATATATATATATATATATATTTGTTGAAATTTTAATGACCAAACATTGTTTCATTTGTCCACAAAGCCCATCTTAATATTCATTGACCTCCTCAATAAATCATCTCATCATTATTGCATCAAAGATCAATAGGAGAATAAGTTTGGTTTAGCCACAACATATATACCCGAGCCAATAATAATTCATGGGCCAAAGAGTATCGCACAAATTTTCCAAAGTGTATATTAACCTCCAAATGAAAAGAGTGATTTATCCATTCAAACTCCAAAGCCCAAGTGAGGTCATCAACTTCAATAATCCTTATCTCAAATGCCATCTCATTAATTAATATCAACAATTTATATCCAAAGTATTTATACCACGTAAATTGGATGACAAAATTAAAGATAATCATGCATGTGAAATAATTAGCTCAACGAACTTCTATCACCAAATTTATGAGGCCAATAGATATCCACGATCCATAAAGTCACCCAAATCCAATCACAAAAAGCCCAAGCAAAGAAGAGATAAATGATTCTATCATAGAACCCAAATAGTATCCATTATAAAAGTCAACAGACAACACATATACCATTTAGACCTAAACCTAATCCCACTTCGAGATATAGTACGCCTACAACATTTCATTCTCTCCCACTAACTCACTTCACATCTCAGAACTTCTGACATCTCTCTCAATCTCATCTAATTCTCATATCGCCTCACAAAAAACAAAACTATCCGAATCTAAACCCAACACGAACAAGATGTCAACCTTATGTTATTGATATCTTCTTTTGCTCCACTGTTTGAATCAAAGAGGAAAGGCTTCAAGATCCAAAATGGGTCTCGGGTAGGTTTAATATTCTATTTTTGTTATCCGTTTTTTGGTCATATAACGAAATAAAGATAAGAGGAATAGCAAACTAGTTATCATCTCTTATCCTTTTATTCGATATTATCAAGCTATGCTTCAAAATGGATCGATGAGGATGATTGTTCAATTAAAACCATCTTGAAAAGGTTTCAAAAGAAATTGATACAAATCGAGATCTTGAATTATTTGTCATTTATGTTCATTGTTGAGTCAAGAGATTTTGGAGATGGGATTGGAGGTGATGTAGTAGAATAGATTTGGTTTTGTTGGAGTTGGATTATGGATGTGTTGTTAGAGATGGGTCAGATCTGTTAACAGTTACTTTTGAAATTGATTTTCTTTTTTTTTCTTGGACTGATGATGTCTTATGGCTGAGGTCGTGTCTAGGTATATTGGTCTTTTGTTGGTCATGGTCAATTCTTTCTTCATCTCTTTCTGATGCAAAGTCAAGTCGCTACCATGACATAAGTTGCTAGCTCAAGTCGCTAGCCTAAGTCGCTAGCCTAAGTCGCTAGCACAAGTCGCTAGCACAAGTTGCTACGACTTGTAAAGACAAGTCCCTATCCTTTTTACAGTAACACAAGTCGCTACAAGGTAAGTACATTGAATATGGACACCCAACAACTCGCTAACATGAGCAACAACAAGATTTGACCTTTTTTTAATTTTTTACGATGATGTTTCCGACTATTTTCCGACCATTATCATACATAACCAGAAAAATGTATATGAAAAAGCTTTGAATGACCCATATGACCCCGTATATACTGAACAGAAAAGACCATTAGACCAAAATATTTAGACCAAAATATATTTACACCATAAAACTGTCTACAAAATGAGATGAATATATTAAGACCAAAATATTGTTTGACACAAAGTAAAACCGTTTGTACCAATAGAAGAAAAGAAATACATGTTTAAAAAAGCAGTTTTACCAAATGATAAGAAATTTCCAACCAAAGTAAAACCAGTTTAAAACCATGTATCACCACACATAATCATCAACACACAAAAACCTTGGCTCGTACCAATTGTAGGATCGAATATTATTGTGTTTGATGATTCGGTGGTCTTGGATGATCAAAATACATGTTTTCCATAGTTAGAGAGTTAGTAGAGAGAGAGAGGGTGTTCTTGCTAGAGGTTTACACAAAAGTATGGAATATTAGATTGAAGCACCACCCTTCCATGGATGGAAGGGTATTTATAGTTATGCACATAACGACCTCCTATCGGCTGTGGATCGGGGATACAGATGGGTAAAGACCCGTCCTTCCTCCACGGTGTTACACTACGCTAAACTAAACTAAAACTAACTAATAAACCGATAAATAACGTAAACAACGACAAATCTACGAGCTAACATATGCTAGACCATTATTGGGGTGACCGACTCTTTAACATGGAATTTTCTAATTCCTAACGAGTTTCAAACTAATGTTACCGTGCGGGAAAACAAATCGACATAGAAACAATGAAGCTCAATGACCTTTACAACAACTTCAAACTTATTGAGCAAAGGTTGAAGAAGGCAAGAAACTTGATACAAGCTCAAGCGACTTGGCATTGTTTTCAACCTCTGTTGATAGTGATGATTCGAAGATGATAGTGATGATGATGTTGCCACCTTTGGTTCTAAAGTTTCCACGGTAATGTTAGTGTTACCACCGCAGTTCAAAGAAGAAGGTTGCTAGTATTGGAGATCCTACCTTTTATGCTTTTATCTCCACTCAAGTCAATGGCTCTGTCTTAACTCATGAAGACATAGAGAAAATTGATGAAGATGACTTGGAGGAGATGGATATAAAATGCCGATAGCTCTTCTTAGCATGAGGGCTAGGAAATTCTACAAGAAGGCGGCAAGCCTATTCACATCAATGGTAGTGAAGCCGCAAGCTTTGATAAGAAGAAAGTGGAGTGCTTTAACTACCATAAGTTTGGACATTTTGCTAGAGAATGTAGAGACCAAAGACCAAGGACAACAGTCTACTTGGTACAAGCAAAGAAGGAACCAATTGTGGAAGAACCAAAGGCAATGTTTGCTATTGATGGTGTGAGCTATGATTGGAGTTTCATGGTCGATGATCAAGAAGAAGAACATTCAGATGTCGCTCTTGTTGCTCCGAATTTGCACTCATGGCTTTCTCTGACTCTGAGGTACAAAACTTTGAAAGCTGTCCTAAAACATGTAGGGCTGCTAAAGAAGTTGAAAGACTTAATGATTTATATTCTAGTGAAAGACAAGAGTTGTATACTGCTAATTATACTGTGTCTAATCTTAGGAGAGCTATAGCAGTATTAGAAAAGCAAATAGAGCACTATCAAGAAAATGAGTCTAGATATAATGATGATATGATTCTTCTTAAGAGAGAGGTAGAACATACAACAGCTGTGAATGAGGCTTTCCAAAAGGAGATTGATAAACTTGAACAGAAAAATGAAAATGTCAATTTAAATTTAGACACATGTTATCATCAATCTAAGTCAATTGATAAAGTTTGGAATGCTCAAATATAAAGTAAAGTTAAGTCTGGTATGGGTTATAATATAGTGCCACCACCACTAAGAGGTGTTCCATCACCTCCGGGCATAGATTTAGCTCATATGTGTTTAAAAGAATTTCGGGATCTTGAATGTGAATATGGTCCTCTTAAGAACACATTTATGAAAGAAGAGGATTTGGTTAAGCAAGAAACCGATGTTTTGAGAGTGCTAGTGACTCATCAAGAGTTGATGAGAATGTTAAAAGAATGTAGAGACTTCTATCCCAAAAGTTGTCAATCATCATTACAGAGGAACCTAGGAAACATGTTAATAAACCTAGATCAACTGTGAAGTATGCTGAGATGTATAGGAACAAGCCTACAACTCCTAGGGGTAACCAGAGGAGTTGGAATCATGTTAAATCTCAACAACTAGGTAGTGATTTTGTGATGTACAATAAGGCATGCTATATATGTGGTAGTTTTGATCATTTACATGCTTATTGTGACTATCATGTTGGGAGAAGGAAAGTCCATGGGAATAAAAGGGTAAATTCTAACATGTTTTAAAATAATGTACACCCTAATTCACATTGCAAAATGGTCCTAAGTGCAGTTCAACTAAGAAGTGGTCTCAAAACTTTTGCCACTACAAAAACTGTTAACACTGCTCACCATAAGTCACTTGTTAAAAGTGTAAAGTCCAAAACAACTTTTGCAAAATCTGCACAAACAGGAAAGGAACTTTTCAAACTAAAAGGTTCATTATAACCAATAGTGGGTACCTAAAGAAACCAAGTTTCACCGCTCATACAAAAGTTACCACTGCAAGGGTTGTAAACAAGAAAAGGGAGACATGGGCAATGTTGTGAAGGCCTCAAAGACGTTAGGAATGGAAACCTAAAGGAAATACCTACAACCAATCCCAATGGTGTATCAATGACCTTTGATAGATTTAACTATATTGATACACGAGGCGATCCAAGTCAATCATGGCTTGGGTCCCCAAAAGAAACTAACTCTTTACTCTTATGTGCAGGAACATCCAAGGACAAAAGATCGATAAAGGATATATTGATAGTGGGTGTTCAAGGCACATGACCGCAACAAGTCATATCTTTCGATTTTGAGCATTATGATGGACAAGATGTCGACTTTGGAGGTGGAGTAAATGGTAAAGTTCTTTGGTAAAGGAGTAATCAAAACTGTAACTTGGACTTTGAACACTGTATTATGTAAAAGAGCTTAAGTATAATCTTTGTAGTGTGTCACAAATGTGTGACAAGAAGAACAATGTTCTTTTACCAAAGATGTGTGCTTTGTTCTTCTAAGGATTTTAAGATGCCTGATGAAAGTCAGATTCTTCTTAAAATTCCTAGAAAAGGCAACCTATATAGCTTTGATATGAACAACATTGTTGCTAAAGATGATTATGATTGCTTGCTTGTAAAGGCCACAGTGGATGAATCCATGTTATGGCATAGAAGACTTGGTCATGTTAACTTCAAAACCATTAACAAGATTGTCAAAGATGGTTTGGTGAGAGGTTTACCTCGTAAAAGATTTGAAAATGATCAAACTGTGTGGCTTTTCTTAAAGGCAAACAACACAGAGCTTCTTGCAGTCAAAGTTGGTTAACTCTATTGCTCACCCACTTCAAATGTTACATATGGACTTATTTGGTCCTACATCTCGTGAGCGACTTGAATCTAAAGAAATATTGTCTAGTGGTGATGATGATTTTAGCGAGTTTACATGGGTTTTCTTTCTTGGAACCAAGGATGAAACAACAGCATCCTCAAGATCTTTATCACAGTAGAAAACCAATATGATATGAAAGTTAAAGTCATTAGGTGTGACAATGGGATGTAATTCAAGAATAGAGTTATTGATGATTTTTGCAGAGATAAAGGTATTAAAAGAGAATTTAGTGTTGCTAGAACTCCTCAACAAAATGGTGTTGAGAGGAGGAACAAGACACTTATAGAGGTGCTAGAACCATGTTGGCGATTCTAAATTGCCAATCACTTTTTAATAAGCGATTAACACTTGCATGTTATGTGCAAAATGTAGTTTTAGTGGTAAAACAAAGAACAAGACACCTTATGAACTATTTAGGGTAGACCACTTATCCTTGACTTCATGAGACTATTTGGATGTCATGTATCTATTCTCAATACCATAGATTTTAGGAGAGTTTGATGAAAATCGATGAAGGGTATTTTGTTGGGTATTCTATGGTCAAGAAAGCTTTTAGAGTATTCAACTTAAGAACCCAAAAGATTGAAGAGAATCGCATGTGGAGTTCCCGAAAACAAAGTTAATCTCAAAGGCTGGTCCGAAGGTCGTTGATCTTGATACTCTTACCAATACTATGAATTATGTACTGTTTCTCTGTGAACATCTTCTTTGATTTTGCAGGTTCGTAAGAGTTTTTGATGATCATGAACCAAGCAAGGATCATGTAGATGATCAAGATGAATTGATCACATCTTTGGGACTATGCAGATAATGATGATATACCAAAAGCGTAGATGCTCACCCTTCTAATGATTTTGGAAGGAAAGGAAGAAGTAGCAACTTGAATGTCGAAAATTACGAAAGCGGTGGAAATTCATATTCCATCGCTAGGCTGTAAGTTTCCACCGCAACATCGATGTGGAAATTACAACTCTAGTTCTGAGAGGAAGCTCAAGCCAATGATGTTGAAATCTCAAATATGCCAAGTAAGATTGCAGTTCCTCGGACTCCCACACTTCTATTCATAAATCACATCCACTTGAAAATGTGATTGGGGATGTCTATTCACTGTGAAGACTAGAAGACAAACAAAGTTGCACGATGTTCATGGATTCATTAGTAAAATATATGAATCTAAGATTCATGAAGGCAAGAATGAATGTCTCTTTATGTGTTTCTGTCACAAATGGAGCCAAAGAATGTTTACAAGGCACTTGAAGATGAAAGTTGGGTGGAAGCAATGCAAGAAGAGTTGCTCTAATTTAAGCTTCAAAGGTTTAGGTGCTTTGTGATTTGCCTTCGGCAAGAAGGTAATTGGTACTAAATGGGTGTTCGTAAACAAGAAGGATGAAAGAGGAATTGTTATCGAAATAAAGCTAGGCTTGTGGCTCAAGGATACACTCAAGAGGAGGTATTGACTATAAAGAAGTATTTGCCCCAGTTGCACGTATTGAAGCAATCACCTATTTTTAGCCTATGCATCCTTTATGGGCTTAAAAGTTTATCAAATGGATGTAAAGAGTGTTTTCTATATGGGCGATTGATGAGGAGGTTTGTGTCTCACAACCCATGAAGCTTTGAAGACCACGAATATCCTAACAAAGTATACATGGTAGTTAAAGCTTTGTATGGCTTGCATCAGCACCAAGGAAATGGTATGAAACCTTAATTACTTATCTTCTTGCTAATGGGTTTCATAGAGGCGAGTGGATCAAACTTTGTTCATCAAGAAAGACAAGAATGATATCTTCTTTGGTTCAAGTGTATGTTGATGATATCATTTTGGATCTACCAAGACAGAGATGTGCAAAGAATTTGAGAACCGATGAAAGAAGAATTTCGGATGAGTTCTATGGGTGAACTCATATTCTTTGGGACTTCAAGTACTACAAAGGCCGATGGTATTTTGATCAATCAAGATAAATATGTGGTCGAGATACTAAGGAAGTTCAAGTTCATCGATGCAAAGTCCTCCAAGGCACCCCCGCAGACAAGACTACACATCTACTCACGAAGGAAAATAGTGGTGAAGCGAGTTGATGTGATGCGCAGTTCACGATTGGTTCTTTGATGTATCTTACATCATCTAGACCGTACATCATGTTTGCGGTGTGTGCTGTGCAAGGTTTCAAGTTACTCAAGTTCTCTCACTTGATCGCTGTGAAGAAGATTTTCATATATCTTAAAGCATTTCCTACTCGGGATTGTGGTACTCCGGAGATTCTCCTCTAGATCCGGTTACTTACTCGAGATAGTGACTATCTTGGAGCTAGCTTGGATAGAAAATCTCTGACGGTGGATGCCAATTTCTTGGCGGCAGATTAGTGTCATGGCGTGCAAGAAACAAACTATGGTGGCTAATTCATCAACCGAGGCGAGTATGTGGTCTGCCGCAAGTTGTTGTGCTCAAGTTCTATGGCTTCGAATCAACTTTTGGACTATGGGTACAATTTCATGAATACCATCATCCATATTGACAATAGCGTACCATTTGCATAATTAAGAACTCGCTCAACACACAAAGATCAAACATATTGAAATTAGACACCATTTCATTAGAGATTGCTATGAAAGGGACTAATTCAAGTTGTCAAAATTCACCGATGACAACTATGTTGATTTATTAACAAAAGGACTTGATGTAGGAAGATTTCAAGACTTGGTAACAAGTATTGGAATGCTTAATCCATAACCTTTGTCAAAATGTTCTCTCGGTGTTGAGGGAGGTCATTGGGTACTAAAATTGTTGTATGAGTTTGTATAGGTTTGCTTTTATTCCTATTTACGTTTTTATGCAGCTTAGATGGGAGTTGATTTTAAAAAGTTGTATAACTGAGATACACAACAAATGGTTATTGATTCACCATGTCTAATCCACATAAGAATCAACTAGTCCAGAGCAAATGGCTACTGGTAAAGACTTGACAAATCCGTTTATGGTTGATAATTTACCAAAAACTATATGGTTATCAACTCACCATATTAAGAGTTGGCTAGTCCATAGCAAACGGCTCATGGTAAAGACATATCAAATCCGTTGATAGCTGGTAGTTTGCTAAAAACTATGATAAGAGCAGTCTAGTTTTCATATGATTTTATTTACCACTGCTCTTTGAAACTTTTGTGAAAAATTACCAACGCTAGTTCACAGTTTCCATCGACGGTGTTATTTTACCATCGTTGTTCTAGTCGTTACAACCGATTGTGTCAAGAATTTATTCTTTACTAGCCGTTGAAAGTAACCACCGATTTCCATATATAGGGTTAAAATTTTAAGGAAATTATCTTCTTTCCATATTATGATAAATACTTTCTAAAGATAATTTTCTTGCTAATAATTCTAAACCCTAACCCTATATATCTTTCTCTCTCAATTGGCTAGTTATTCTTTCAATTCTTACCGACATAATATCGTTTTTCATCAAAAGTTTCTATGGCACCTTTAAAATTTGCGAGATGAGCACAACCTAGTGGCCTACCTACAAAAGTCTAACGAGAAGAGTGGCCTGCTTTTCATCGAGTTGTGGACTTTCTCAATACCACTCATATAAGGTATGCTTTGCTTTTAAAACCCATAATCTATATCTCTCAAATCAAGCAGTTTGGACTTCGCTAAGTCCATAACACTGAGAATGGAGATACACATGAAACAATGGATGCTCTAAGAGCCAATTTGGATGGGGTAACTATTGATGTTACCGAGGCATCCTTGAGGAGAATACTCCAATTGGGTGATCTCAATGGTCTCATCACATTACCTATGCCCGAAATTCATGATACTTTATCATCCATGGGGTATGATACCTGATAAAAAGGCTACTTTCAAAAGAGTGGTTTTGTCCCCAATTGATATTTTTGATTCATACTCTTACATTGTATCACCAAAGAAAACATCTTATGAGCAATTTAGTTCAACCATGGCTTACCCTTTGGTTTGTCTAGCCACTAATAAGATTTTAACCTATCAAATTATATTTTTACAAGTATGGTGGCAATGTAAAGAGTTCAACAAAAATTTAATGTATCCAAGGTTTGTGCAAGCAAATTAAATGAGTTTCAACCGCAACCCCATACTATGTTTATGAAATCGGTTGCCTTAAGCCTAAAGTTTTTCAAAACATGAGCAGAGATGGCAACATGATTTTTACACCACTCTTACCTCAAATGCTTGCAAATATTTCACCGAACAAAACACACCCATAATCTCTGCTCCAAACATTGATTATACTCCACTGTTTCTCACACCTATGAGAGGAGGAGCAAACACCACCTTCTTTCAAGACAACATGCAAGTTTCGAACCTTTTGGTCTAGGAATAAGCGGTGGTGGTTCTAGACTACAACCTAGTCCAACTAGGGAGGAATCGAGCTAATGCCCCATGATTCACCTCTCCCAACAGTCACACAGTTGGAAGTGATGAGGCGATGGGCAACAATTGGAATTGATGGTTTTGTGTACAAAGTTAGCCAGCGTGTTGAATCTCTCCGAAGGACTTGGCACATGTCAAGAAGGAGCATGCCAAGGATGTTAAACACTTAAAAGAAGAGATTCGGACCTTGAAAAAGAGTTGCGGGGTTGAAAAGCACAAGAAAAGCGCAAAATTGGTGATTCATCTTCATCCTCACCCACCGATGGTGATTCAACTGATTTTGATCATGATTTGGGAAATTCTCCCAAACAGGGAGGAAAACAGTGATGACACTAAGGGAGGAAAATTGATTTTGAAGATGAAGGAGATACAAGTAAAGAAGCAAAGGAAGCTAATACTCAAGAAGAGCAACTTGATGATCAAGACATTTTTCAGACTACAACCGATTTTACCATCGATTTCATTTCCACCGCAGAGCCAAATATTGCCACCGCAAGTGAAGAATTTGATAAACTAAAGAAAGACAAAGGTAAAGCGGTTATGGAAAGTGTAGAGCAAACGGAAGAAAGATTTCAAAGAAACGACAAGCACAGTATTGCTCTTGATAGTGAAATTGCTAAAATGATTATCAAGAACAAGTTCTTTGAAAAGAAAAAGCTTGAAGAACGGAAGTTGCAAGCTTTTGGAGACTAAAAGATTGAATAGAATGGAAGATTTTATTGAGGATCCACTTTCCATTGCTCAACCTACAATTCTTAGAGAGAAGACTCTAGAGTTTAGTTATGTTCCCATCAAGAAGATATTGAGTTCTTGATTGCTAATAATCCAATAATCAAGAAAAGGCAATTAACCTTAGAATGATGCATCCTTAATCGAAGAACAAAGAAGCGCTCGGTTGAAGGATTTCATTCAAATGAAGAATAATCAAGCACTTGAAGATGTGATTAGTATAGTCGAAGGGTCAAAGAAACAAAGACAACCAACCAAGGCACAAATTATCTCATACATGAAGACTTATTGTTGTCATGTTGGTGGTTGGAAAAGCATCAATTCAAAGGAATGCCCGATAATCAAGTTGAAGGTATCTACCGCAGAGTTCGAAAACATGATAGAGATTTTATTTCAATGGGCTCAAGAAGAAGCAAGAAGGTTTCATGGATTGAAGAGAAAGGCCAAAGAAAGTGATTCTCATCTTGTTAAGAAGACTAAGGTTCTTTCAAGAACAAGAAATTCCTCGAGAAATTCACCAAGAACAACCGATTGGAATGATTGTGATTAAAGAAGAAGATTTTTATCCGTAACCACCGCAAGTTCGACATCCTATCATTGATTGGGAAGTTTACATCGCTAGCAATTTTGCTCCAACATGGAAGATCACAAGGCTAGGTGGTGAAACTTCATCATTCATTCAATTTGAAGATCTTATAAAAGCTTTTGACAGAGATGACCTTGATACACTATGGAGGTTACTTCAAGAAAGGTTTAATGCTCAAGATCTCAAAGACATGAAGGAGATGCGTTATGGGTTAATCTTAGAAGGCTCTATGAACCAAATGTTAATGATGATTTGGAAATTCTCATGCACATGTCCAGTACTAAATGGTTTTACTATGATTCATGTGAAGTTCATCATGTCTCTACAAAGAAATGGAGAAGATGCATTCATGCTTCGAGAAAGAATATCCATCAGAAATGGAACTCTCACGGTGATGTTATGTACTACTATAAGAGTTCATGAAGACAATGAGAAGGTCGAACATTGTTACCGTGCTTCAAGATCAATGTTCAAGAGCTATTTAGAAGTTAAGGAAGAAGTAAAGTGTTTGGTTGAATTCCCCAAATCCTTGAAGATAATGCATATTGAAGAAACTTATTGATTTGCAGAGAAATCATAAGTTTAGGGGAGGATTGTTGGGAATAATCCATTACAATGGATAGTTTTGGTTTACATCGCCGGATTAACACTAGCGGTGGAAACGATACCACCGCCGGTACATTATTACCACGATATAGGAAAACGTGTTTAGATAAGTATAGAATAGATCTTGTGTATATTCTATAATGTTAGCTTTATACTTATCTTGTAAAGGACTCCTTGTTGTATAAAAGGAGGTCCTAGGTCATTGTCTTAGGTACTAGAAAATTACCTACGTATTACTCACAAAGGCTTCAAGGTGTAACCCTAGTGATAAGCTAAGATCACTCGTATTATTCATTAATAATATTGGAGCTCAAGTTTTGTGTTTAATCTGTGTTTACTTACATAACATCATACAATCCATCTTCTAAGTATTACTAAGTAAATTCGCGCGCTTAATAATATTATACAAAATATCATTGACACAAGGTGTGTACAGATCCATCATTATGTACTTCGTGTTTTGTTGAATCCTCGAGTAATCAGATCTTCCGGTGCACCGTAAAATATAAAAATTATATTTTTCAAAACGTTTTGTAAGGGAAATAATATGGCATCAATATTAATTAGAGATTTGATTATTACGGTTTTTGTTATTTAATTGGTGTCGGTATGCGTCTTGTGCCGTGATATTCTAAATTCACGAGATGACCTCTCATTTTTATATTCTAGATATTGGCATCCGCTTTAAAATAATTGATTTAAATTTTTTGACGTGATAAATATTATTATAATAATCCAAAAATTTTCGGGTTGTTATAGTCATCCCACCTTACAAGAGATCCGTCCTGGATCTCAGTTTACATTACCCGATAGAGTGTCGGGAACGAGGTTATGGTATTTGGAACAAGTTTTGAGTTTTCCTAGGTTGTTCTTGGGTTTCCCCATTGGGTATGGGTACCTAGGTGTTATGCCAGCAACACATCCTCTATTTGAGGTGCCATGATTTTCTGGGTAGATTCATTGGGTAAAGGTTCCAAGTTTTGATGTTATGAGATTTCACTATTTTGTTAGTGTGGGCACCTCTAACTTCTCAAAATGTACCCAATTCTGACGTTTCATGATTCTAAAGTATATGGGTTGATTCTTAAGGAATGAAGAAATATTTGTTTTCGAATTTCTCTTTCGACTAATTGTTTATACAAGTTTGACTAAGACCGATTTCAAAATCGATAATGTGTAAAATGTCACATTTTCAAAAAGTTGTAAAGCCGGTTCTTAATTATGGTATGTCTAAGAAAGTTTTATGAAACTTTTAGTGTTTCATCATTTGGTCTCATTTTAATGAGGGATTTGGAAAGTATTATTATAGGATTTTTAAAGGGAAATTCTCAAAATTTAGAACTATATTGTTGCAAGGATGTGTAGCAAGATATAACATTTACCCATAGCTACGAGTAGAGTTTAGTTGTCTAAGTTGGGTAAGGTTAGGGATTTAATAGTTGATGAACCTCATGGTAATCTATGGTTTTAGGCAAAGGTGTAGGATACATCCTAAGGTCAGGCTTAGCTACCAAGGAGGACATTGATCATTTCTGTTTATGGGGTATTAACTTAAAACACTTTTTGAGGAAGTAAGTAACTAATAGAGTGGTTCTAGAATACTTTTCAAAGTATTAAGAAACACTTTATTTTTGTGAGGTAGTAGCGAAATTGTAGTTTACTTTATGGTGAAATTGTAGGGTAGTAATTTGGTTTGTAGAATAATTCATGGTGTGGTTCATAAGGTATTCTGATTATAATGGTTCGTGGGATGATCGGAAACAGTATGTATGGCAACTCATTTATTTAGTTTATAGGAGGGTAACACGGTAGGCAATGTTATTCTTAAGAGGTGGGTGGAGCTTCTAGGTACCAAATTTTCAAGGTAAAATTTTCAAGTTTTGTGGGATTATAGGTCATTTATTGTGTCTTTCTAGATTTTGCCAGAGGTTTATTGTTCTTTTGGTTGCCTATCCCCACTAGGGAATCTTTCTCATAGGTGTTTTGGAAGGTTGCTCCTAGAATGGCTTGGTTTGTCCATGGAGTGTAAGGTTTGGGGTAGGAGTGACTATAACATAACCCGATTGTGATATGGAAATATAAAGTTATAATTGAGGAGTAGTGTGACGCCAGTGAGTGGCTTACGATTAAGGAATGCCAGTGAGTGGCTTATGATTAAGGAATGCTAATGAGTGGCTTATGATTAAGGAATGCCAGTGAGTGGCTTATGATTAAGGAATGCCAATGATTGGCTTATTACATGTTTATCAAAATATTAAAATTAATCAAAGTTCACTGGACATAACGCTATTATAACTATCCTAAGTATTGCAAAATTCACATCCGAGTCGGACATAGGTGATCAGCTATGTCCCATCGTCCTCGTTGGATATAGGTGATCAATCTATATTCAACCGAGGTTCAATGAATTTTGAAATACTTAGCTTAGTTACGCTAGTAATACGTCCAAATACTTTTAAAGGTTATCTTGAAGGATTAGAATAATTATTCTCTTTATGTGAGGAAAAGGTGTAGTGTTGTGATACGTAAGTATACGTGATATGGAAAATAATTATAACCTATAATGAAACTAGGTGAGCAAAGTGATAAAACATGTATCTTATCAAGTATGATCTCAACAGATCATAAGTGAGGCATCGACTTAGCGCAGTGTGCGTGTCGGTCATAGGGTTAAGTTTTGTAAAAGTGGTTATAGTCTAGGTTTTAAAATACCCAGTTCTCTATAACCTAGGCTCGGATACCAATCTGTAACACCTCCAAAACGACTCAGCGGAAGCATACAAGTATTGGGGTGCTACTAAATTGATATCACAACATAAGCATAGAATAACTGATTTTCATAAAGAAACTTTCATACATTATTGATTAAGTGCAGAAAATGGCCCAATATCAAAATGTGGTCCCAATACATAAATCGAGTCGTCTATGGCCATGCCATGCCTTTGCCTTATGCCTTGAAAGATAAACTATCACCTCAAAACCCGAAAATACATGCTAAAAGTGTCAACACGAGGTTGGTGAGTTCATAGATTTTAGTTGTAAAAGTTTTATGGACCACAAGATTTAGTATTTAATTTATTTCATTATGTGACCGATTCACTCGCAACGTGACCCATTCATTCGGTCATGTATGTACATAGCAAATGCAACCAAGACAATCGGTCATGTGACCAGATTCACTCGGTCATGCAGCATATGACTTCAAATACTTGTGTCCATATGTAAAAGCAAGCAATAACATTACACTTATATGCATTTAAGTAATCAAGTAATTGGCAAGTAAACACATAATACATTTAGTCATTCAAAGATAGATTTTGTAAGCAATTCACTTGTTCGTAAAATCAAGATTTAGTTTAAGTAGAGCATGTATTCTCCCCAAACAGTTATGAAAACAAGTAAAAGTAGGGGCTATGAAACTCACCTTGGCCATTAGTAATCCAAAGAGAGATAATCGGTTAGTGGTAGTGCACGGCTCGACATGCAACAATAGTTTAGATCGATCGACAAGAAGGAATCAACAAAAGTGATTTAACACAAGAAATCTCAATCAATCCAAGCAAGCAAACCACCACCACTTTAACCCTTTGATGTTTGAATATTATTTTTTAGATTTGTCGCATGTGGTCCGATGGGCGTAATAAAAGGAAGATTTTAGCAAAGTTTGACTTTGCTTTACGTGCTATGATTTCATGAGGAATTATTTTGAGCAAGAGTCCCTATCTCTTCTTTACTCCAAGATGACTTTGTGACTTTTATTATGGGAAGAGGTGAAAGTTGATATTGATAGATCGGGGCTTGTTGTAATTGACGAGGCGTTGGGGAGGGGCTGGAGAAAGAATGGAAGCAGGATGCCATCTTTCTGATTTTTCACTTTAGTTGGCTTGACCTAGGACTCTAGGAGATAGGATAAACTTTGAAAAAAGTGGTTTTTGGGTTCTGATTTGCTTGTGTAGACGAGAAGGGAAAGTGAGGTTGGAAAAAAAATAATATACTTAAGGTAGTGGGATGGCAGATTTTATATTTTAATTTCTTATTAGGTAGGGTTTAAGCAGTATTATGTACTTCGTGTTTTGTCGAATCCTCGAGTAATCAGCATTTTCTTCCAGTACCAAAAATATAAAATTATATTTTCAAACGCTTTTGTAAGGGAAATAATATGGCATCAATATTAATTAGAGATTTGATTATTATAGTTTTGCCGTTATTTAATTGGTGTCAGATGCGTGCGGTGCGTGATTTTCTAAATTCACGAGATGACCTCTCGTTTTATATTCTAGATATCGACATCCGCCGTAAAATAATTGATTTAAATTTTTGTGTGATAAATATTATTATAATAATCCAAATTTTTCGGGTTGTTATAGTCTTGAGTATTAGGGTTTTAGTAGTTAAGGCTCATAACAAGACCGCTTATGAACTATTTAGAGGTAGGACACCTGCTCTAAGCTTCATGAGACAATTTGGATGTCATGTTATGTAACACCCCCGAAAATCTTAATGACAGTGGAAGATTAATTCGGGTATTACTTGAATGGAGGTCATAGTCAATAATTATAGAAAACGATTCGAAAGAGACGTTTTATTAAAATAGTTATCATTCATCGAAAACTCATAGTTTGTTACAAAACGTTGTAAATAGATCAAGTGTTTTTCCCAAAAGAAAGATCATGAGATTAAAAGAAATGACAACTTTTGTGTTTTACACCACCAGATAAGCCTTGCCATGCCCCATTCCGCGCTTTAGTCATAATCATCATCGACACCGAGATTACATGCTTAAAAAGGTCAACAAAATGTTGAGTGAAATCCATGGGTTTAAAATAAGTTGAACACAATTATAAGAGCATGATCATTGTAAACTAACAATATCATAAGAAAATCACAGATTATTATGCGCTAAGCTCATGAAACCAAAACTCAACCGCATACACCGAATTACCAAATTGTACGTAAGTATGCCCCAAAGGAGGTAATAGCCAATTACCTAAAGAAATTAAATATGGTGCGCCCGGTTATTTCTCTATAACCAAACGGGTCGTTAATCCCCATAGTACTATTCACGATATCTACGCTCACTCGCGGTGACTAATGGTTCATGATCGTGACTTGTGGCTAAATACTTAGGCAAGATCAATAATCAAGAGGATAGAGCATTTATGAAAAACCTTGTGTTCTAGTTTAGAGCATGTATCTCCTTCGGGGTTTATAAAAATAAAGTAAAAGCAAGGCTATGAACTCACCTTGATGAAAATGAACACGCATAAATAGATCAAGCACAATGTAGTGGAGGTTCCAAACCGAAACCTAAAAATGATGAGATGGCAAGTCTCAAGAATGAGCATTTTGGTTCGCGACCAAAATAATAGAGCATTGAATATTCTTATTCAATAGATCATTGGATTGTCCAATCCAATAGTGTGTGCGTGCTTAACGTTTTAAGTTAATTTATATGCTACATTGCCTTAATTAATGATCCTCACTTACGCATAAGTGAAATGTTTTCCCGTTGTGATCTTAATAGATTTGTTGAGTATTTTAACGTGTTTAGATTCCCGTGTGTTTTATCGATTAAGTATATATATATATGTATATAATTACTTTCTAATAATGTGTATATATACTAAGTTGCAGTTCACCATTGGCGGCTAGCTTCAAGAAATCTTGAACATAGTGTATGGTAGAATATTTTTAAGTTATCATTCAACCGTAATAAAAAGACAAAATGTTCGGAGTTTAGTAGTATGAAAGAACATAACACAATTTACAATATTTCCGGTTTATATGTAAAGAAAAGCACATTTTGTATATTTACATACAAAAAATGTAAGAAAAAAAATGTTGTTTATTAATGATATGATGGATAAAAAAATGTTGTTTATTAATGAATAAATGCAAACCAATAACACTCTAGATGGTGTAAAAAATGCCGCAAAGTAAGAATTAGTGTAGAATAACAACAACTTTGAAAATTAATAGTTATTAAAAGTTAAAACAAAAATATATACAAAACACATAATAACCTTGAGAATATTCATAGTCTATGTAGAACCTCTTTGTACACCACATTTGTTGTAGTAATTGTGTAGTTACCATCCTTGTCACAACACAATACTTTAAGACCTTTTTTGCTTTTGACTCTTGAAACGGCCACATAAAGTTGTCCGTGTGAGAACACCGGTCGTTCCAAATAAAGACCCACCTTTTCCAACGTTTGTCCTTGACTCTTGTTTATTGTCATGGCAAATGAAAGCAAATCGGGAACTATTTTCTTTTAGTTGAAAAGGCATTTTTTATCGACGGAGATATTATCATTCGAGGTATAGCACAAAATTGTCCCAATTTACCTCCGATATTACTTTAGCCTCGATGTTAGTAATTCCCATTCTCAAAATTTGCAACCTTGTTCCATTACATAGCGACCTCTTTGATCAATATGCGCATGCACATTACAGAGCACCGACCTTCAAAGTTAACTTATGATTTGGAATTCGGAACACTTGATTGAATTTAGAAATTCGGTTGAGTACAATTTCTCTTTGTAGTTAAAATCAACGTCAATATCGTAAACGAAGATCCGAACTATAATAAACCTTCTATGTTCCATGTAGTTTGGACATCAATGAAGAGTTTTTTTTTAACCTCTTCATGTGTGGGTGCGAGGATAGCTCTATCTTGGAAATACATCGGATCCCACAAGTATTCCCGCCAATTTTCATAAGTTTCATTTATAATAGCTTCTACATGGTCAGGTGTATTTGGTATGAGCATTTCTTGAGAAATTGAATTTCAGCATGACCATCATTCTTCCCACCAATATTACCGTCACCAATACTCAAAATCCAATCTACAAAATCTTTAATTGTTTCTGCATCTAAGGGATTGCAACCAACATGAAGCCTCATGTTTTCTGTAAGTTTAAGTACTTTGCAATGATCCCATGAATAAGAATTGTTTAGAGACGCGTGTACAACATCTTGTCTCATCGCCACATGGAATCATAGGTAAAATTTGACGAAAGTCTCCACCAAAAACAACGACCTTCCCACCAAATACCTTATCAGAAATGTTTGTGTGCAATCCTATGGCTATATCGCATAAAGTCCTATCAAAGGCTTCAAAACAATGTCTATGAACCATTGGTGCTTTGTCCCGTATTATTAGCTTTGTTTTGCGGATCAAATCGGCCAGCGGACTGTCTGCAGTAATTGTACACATGGAATCTTCGTCAATGTTTATTGGAACAGCAAATCGAGAATGGACAGTTCTACCCCCATCAAGCAAAAGAGCAGCAATACCGCTATAAGCAACGTTTAAAACAATTTCACCTTTAGACCTTAAGGAAGCTGTGAGCGTCTTGTACTAAAAAGTCTTGCTTGTTCTGCCATAGCCATATAAAAAAAACATCCCACCTTTGTTGTTGTCACATGCATCAATTATTGTTTCATATATTTCCTTTTGCTTAACCGTTAAACTCGCATACAACTGTTGATGCTTTGGTGACCAATTCGGAATGTTATAATCAAGCTCATCATATATCAACCTATTGTAGGATTCCATTGTGAACTCGAATTGGGATAAGGCATGTTAACAATGTTTTGAGGCTCTTGGAATTGCTTAGTAAAGAGTCCTCAATATATGTCCGGCATATATTGTATCTTTGATCATCCGAAAGTTGAAGTCTGGTAGAAGAAAGAAAGAATAATATTTTACAATCTAATATTTGATATCAAGTTCTAGTATAAAGAACGAAAGATATGACAGTAGGAGTGACTTTATTTTAGAAGATGTTGTTAGTATAGATAATAACAAACATTAGTACAGTTGGATATAGTGGAAATCCGTTCCTTGTAAACTAATTCCTGGTCCAACAAAGACACTATATGATAGCTAGCATAAAAAGGGCTAACGAATAAGAAGTCGTATGACTAATGATTTAGGGATTAATCCATAATTATCTGGTAGAAACAAACAAATAAATGACCAAATCAAGCAGGAATTTCATAGAGTTCAATTTCTCGTGGAGAAGCCTTCACAACGTCGCTTAGACTTTTTCGGTACAAATCTAAATACCGAGTCCTTAACACGGAGGATCAAACCAACACAACTATAACACAACAACTATGTGAAATATGAAATACAAGATCTTGCTATGTAAATCTTGTGAAGGATCAAATCAATCAAGGACGCCTTCCTTGGATGACTTGTAGTATCTCGTGATCTCGCTTTTGAGAAGGACCTATATGAGAATCACAACAAAAGAAAGAAGAACTACTATATAGATCAAGAGATCCGAGTTTAGAAGAGAAATAGTATATGAGACAGTTTGTAAGAATAGGGGTGAGTTACAATTAAGAAATGGTTCACTATTTATAGGCAAAAATCACCACTGCTCCCGGATCCCACGGATCCCTTACATGAGGATCCATCCGGTGTAATCTAGGCGATCCGCACGACGCCCTCCTATTTGGGTTATGGGTCATGGATCATGGGTCATGGGTTATAGACTTTGGATCATGGGTATCCAAATAGATACAATGTATCTAGAAGATGCAATGCATCTAGTCAATGGGTCATGGGTTAGCTCCATGGGTATGGGTCATGGGTTATGGTTTTTACCCATCCTAATAAACTATTACACAAAATGAATTATTACAACAATTAATGTTAAATGATTATATATGTAAATGCTTTACAAAAATAACATGTATCCTTATAATTTTCTTGATAACTTTATATTTGTTATCAACAAAACACAAAGAGATCGCTAAATATGAATAAACGCTTTTATGATTTATTTGTATTAACAAAATGGATGTCAAGTCCGCTTTCTTGTATGGAAATATTGAGGAGGAGGTTTATGTCCACAACCCCGATTTTGAAGATCCGGACTTTCTAGATAAGGTGTATAAAGTGGAGAAAGCACTCTATGGATTGCATCAGGCTCCACGGGCATGGTATGAAACCTTGGCCAAGCATCATTGGACAATGGGTTTCTGAGGTAAAATCGATCGACCTTGTTCATCAAGAGGCAAAAGGGAGATATTTTGGTTGTATAGGTATATGTAGATGATATTATCTTTGGCTTTACTAATAAGGAGTTATGTAAAGATTTTGAGAACCCGATGCATGATAAGTTCCAAATGAGTTCTATGGGGAACTTACTTTCTTTTTAGGCGACAAGTGAAGCGAGAAACCGGATGGGATATTTATCACCAAGATAAATATGTTGATGAGATATTGAAAAGTTTGGTTATGCGGATGTGAAAGCGCAAGCACCCTATGGATAATTCCAAGCCCTTGCTCAAAGATGGGGATGGTGAAGATGTTGATGAGCATTTGTATAGATCCATGATTGGAACCTTGATGTATCTTATAGCTTCTAGACCAGATATTATGTTTGTTGTATGTGCCTATGTCAGGTTTCAAGTCACTCCCATAGCTTCACAACTATATGTTGTGAATAGGATATTTAGGTACCTCAAAGGTCAACCCAGATTGGGCCTTTGGTATCCTAAATACTCTCCCTTTGACTTGATGGCATATTCAGAAAGTGATTATGCTAGAGCTTGCTTGGATAGGAAATCAACAACAGGTGGTTGTTAGTTTATGGGGTGCAGATTGATTTCATGGTAGTGTAAAAACCAAATTGTGGTGGCAAATTCTTCTCATCAAGTCGAATACATGGCTGTGCAAATTGTTGTGCTCAAGTACTGGATACGTAATTAGATGTTAGACTATGGGTACAACTTCATGAATCTTGTCATAAATATTGATAACAACAATACTATTTGTATAATAAAAAATCTTGTTTTACATTCTAGAAAAACACATAGAGATTAGACATCATTTTATAAGAGACTGCAATGAGAAAAAGTTAATTCAAGTTATTAAAATTTATATAGATGATGAAGTTGTAGATCTCCTTACTAAAGCTTTTGATGTTGGAAGGTTTCATTAGTTTGTAGCAAGTATTGGAAGGCTTAATCCTTAAACAGTCTTAATCTCTTTGTGTCCTTGTAAAAGTTTTGAAAAAGGATTAGTACTGTTAGTTTATCAGTTTGTACTCCTAAATACAATTTGTGATGTTAGTTATATTTAAGCATTTTGTGTTTATACTGTTGGTCTAAATTATATATATTAACTAAAAGGTAGGACACACGTTCTTCACAAGCCATGTGTCCAAACATTAAATGCAAACTTTCCCAACTTGGCAGAAACAGTCCCTGAGGTTTAAGTGTCGTTGCAAAGTAAGTCCAAGTTGGCAAAAATAGTCCCTAAGGTTTAAGTGTTGTTGCAAAGTAAGTCCTTCACGTCTACAAAAGCAATCCCGCTGCATCGCGCGGGTTTCCACACTCGTTAATATTGTTATCAAGAAAATGGTGTGCTGAAAGGAGAAATATGACACTAATTGAGGCTGCTAGAACCATGTCACCGACTCTAAGGTGGTGTTTGGTTTATTAAGAGGCTCAATCAATCGAATCGCACATCCGAATCAATCGAGGCGTAAATGTGCGAATCGACCGCATCTCGAACGGAAAAAAAACTCATGTTTGAACCGCATTTGCTTTACTATTTTCTTTTTTTTTTTTTTTGTGTCGACAAGAGGCAACAAGAGGCATTCAGACACCCTCTCAAGTCTAGACCATTAACATCTTACCGCCTCGAACGCGTCGAACAGGAAAAACAAACGGTCTAAACGACCAAAATGTCGACCGCATCGAGCTGTTCAGATTAAGAGGTCATTAAGAGCCTCTTTATGAAAAACATACACCACCTAAGTTACCTACTATATTTTGGGCTGAAGCAGTTGTTAGCCTTAATAATATTTAATAGAAGTGATGGTCATTCACGTTTAGGAACTTTGTAACGTGTGTTATATATTTTACTAGAATAGTCAACGGGCTCGTGGATTGGGCTAAGCTAAATGGCTAGAAGCTATGTTAAGCTAGCCTTTTGTAAGTTCATGTAATCCAAAGCCCAATCCAAGTCCAAACGTGGCCTATGGCCAAGCCCATTAGGGTGTTTAGTAGGAAGTATAAATACCCCTCAAATGTGTCATTTGAGGGGTGTGCTTGAGTGTGTTTGTATGTGTTTTTCCATTGAAATAGAAGCTCTTGTTTTCATCTTTATTTCTCTCAACATACACGACACACATATAACTTTCAAGTCACCATCTTTCTTCTTCATCTTTCTCTACGCATAACGTGTTTGTTTACGTGGTACACTTGTGAGTTAACGTGGTATAAGTGATAAGGTCGATATATTTAAGGTCCTACAATTGGTATCAATCGCCAAACAATGGTTTAGGAGTGTTGTGCTACGTTTTTTTGTTAAAACTTTACAAAAAAAAATTTGCATTTTTCTCTAAAACTGTATGCTTTTTGTTATAAAGTTTTGATTTTTACGTGGTTTTAAAGTTAAAGTTGTAGTTTTTATTGCTCTTTAAGTGTTTTGGAAGAAGTTTGTGCAAAAGAAATCGTTTGGAATCGAGTTTTTGGGTGAAAAAGAGTGTTTTTGCAATATTCTGGGTATTCTACACGTAAGAAAATCAAGCACGAAAAAGTCAAAACCCTCTTTTTACGCATAAGAAAAGTCAAAACCCTAATCCTACGCGTAAGGTCTACGCGTAAGAAGTGAAATCCTACGCTTAAGCATTTTGTGACGTTTCTTCATGCAACAACGGTTACTCAGTGCTTCCCTCACTTGGATAAGTTTGTGGAACACTTCGACTTGTGGATATCTTTTACACTTGGACGAGTGTAAAGGATTTTGGTTTTAAACCTAAACTTACGCATAAGCCTAAAAACTTACGAGTAAGCACTTCTACGCCTAAGTTAATTCTTACGCGTAAGGTACTCTACTTATAAGAGTTTAGTCTACGCATAAGTTTACGTTTCACCTAAGTTTACGCGTAAGGTAAAGTTTACGCATAAGCTTCATCCTACGCCTAAGGAATCCTACGCCTGAGGAAGTCTACGCCTAACCAAATCCTATGCCTAAGCTCAAGTTTACGAGTAAGATCTTAAGCAAAACTTCAAACGGCCATAACTTTTTAACCGTAACTCCGTTTTCAGCGTTCAACCCATCAAAACGACCGTGAGAACGAGGAGAATGACACGCCGAACAAACTAAAGTTGATTCGAGTCAACCTCCAAGTCCTAAAAATGCTCCGAACCGAAATAATTAAGGTTTTTAAGTTTTCAGAGCAAATTTTCACTACAACAACCGAGCTTAATCTTCATCAAAACACAACTCCTTTATCGTTGAATCGATCCTACATCAACTTTATCGTCAAATACCTTCATCAATGGCAACTCAACAAGACATTCATGCAGCCGGTGCCGAAAACAGTCCTCCTATGCTGGAAAAAGGTGGATATCTTCAATGGACAAGTCGTATGCCCCGCTACATCAAAACCAAACCTAATGGAAAACTCATGATTCAATCCATTAAGAATGGACCCTTCGAGCCACGAAAAGTCCAAGACCCTGGAAATCCTGATGCAACACCTCCCGTCCCACCATCTTTACGTGTTCAAAATGAATCAGAATACACTGAAGAGGATAACAAGCAGGTCGAAGCAGATGACATGGCAATTCACATTATCCAACTGGGTTTACCAAGAGACATCTTTCTTCTGTTGATAGTCGTGAAATTGCTTATGATATGTGGGAGCGTGTTAGACGGCTATGTTATGGAATGTAAATTGGTCAACAAGACATGGAGAACAAGTCGCTAAGCGAATGGGAGAAGTTTACATCAACTCGGGAGAATCCATTGAATCCTACTATGGAAGGTTTTGCACTTTGATGAATGAGCTTATCAGAAACAAGTTGACACCCAGAACTATTGTGAGTAACATCAAATTTCTCAACAATCTTCCAGAAGAATGGGGACGATATGTCACTATTGTCAACCAAATAAAGGACTTACTTTAGGTGAACTTTGATCAACTCTACGATTTTCTGAAACAAAACCAAACTGAAGTCAATGAAGTTAGGAAAGAAAGATTGGCAAAGAATCATGATCCATTGGCACTAATTGCAAAGACTCAAATTCTAGTGAATACACAACAACAAGCTTCATCATCTTCCATTAACAACAACTTGCAACAATACATTCCTCAACCACAAGCTGTTATCCCTCAACAAAAATTCTATCCACCAGAACAACAAGTCATTCCACATCAACAGTACCCACAATACCAGGAACAAGGAATCACTAATCTTGAAACTGAACAAGAAGAGGCTTTGTCAAATGCATTTGCTTATTTGACTAAAGCATTCAAAGGACGTTATTCCACACCAACTAACAACAACCAGAGGATTTCATCAAACACTCGCAACAGGCAAATTGCACAACCGGGTTTGAATATGGGTCATCAAGGACAAATGGTTGGAGTTATTTGGAACCAACAGGGATATGCTACTGGATTTCACATGGGTAATCAGCGGTTCCGTATCGAGGTGTCGGTTGGGTCGAATGTTGAAAATCGATGGGACAAAATATTGGGAATAAGCGTTGGGCAATCGAATGGGAATGTTGCAGCTCGATCGTTGGGAATTATGGAAATGTGAATCAGCTAATCGGGTTACCGTTACAAGCTGTCAAGGAGTGGATCACATGGCAAGGAATTGTCCTACTAAGCGAAAAAGAAGGATGTTGCGTATCTTGAAAGCTATCTTTGTTACGTAATTCGAAGCGGGGATGCGACTAAGTCTTGAGGAACATGACTTTTTCGCTCTTATGGATGACTTGGAAGACCGAGAGGACATCAATGCAAACCGCATCTTCATGGCAAATCTTCATGAGGCTAAGCACGACACCGACTCGACGCACCTCCATTTATGGCGCCAATGCGATGTCGAGGTACCAATCATTGATCCATGCTATAACAATGTCATATTTGATGTGTTTACTCATGACGAACAGCATTCTATGACACAAGCACCTACTTATGATACATACTTGGACAATCCGAGTTGTAGCAATACTAAGTCTGAAACTCCATATGTGGATCCTAATGGAGGCTGTGTGACCCAAAATACTGATACTGATGAGGAAACACGTGCCTTATTTGAAACATTAATCAATAATTGTGGCATTCAAATTGAGAAAGTTAAAAAGGTCAGTCGCGATGTTAAGGCCGCGAATGAGAAATTGACCGCTGAGCTTGAGAGGTACAAGGAGAATGCAAAAGCTTTTGAATTTCAAAAAAACAAAGAGTTTGAATTAGAAATTGGTTATCAAAATTCCGTTTTAAAAGAAAAATAATTACAAATCAAGTATGACACACTTGATGTGAATTTGAACTTGAAAAAAAAATCTTTAAACAAAGAAATTTCTGATCTAAAAGACCAACTTTCTAAACAAAAAGCAACGTATTCTGATCTTGAAAAAGAGAAGAAAAAGTTGACAACTGATTTTTCAAAACGCGAAGATTCTCTTCTTGATGAAATTCTTGAGAAAAATGAAAAAAATCAACAAATTGGAAAATTTGTTTGTTACAACGGGTCATTCTGCTCAAACTGTCAATATGTTAACAAATCAAACAAATCCGTATTTTCATACAACTCAAAAATGGCTCTTGGTAACAAACCTCTTTGTGCACTCAAGAAAGCTCGAAAGAACATAATGTTTTGTATAATGGAAAAGCTTTCTTTGGATAAACATGAACACAGTAGAAGTTCGTGATTCTCATGAAACGTTAGAACTCACCGACGAGAGTAGATAAAAATGAAACAAACGAATCCGACAATAAAACCAATCGACTACAACAAATGGAACAAAATTTCTGGAATTACTTTTGTTCTACAAAAAGAAGAGTCAAAGTTTTCAATAACGCCCAGTGTTTCAAACAGTGTGTCAAAACCAGTTTCAAAACCTGTTGTTGTCTCACAATCTCTTTCGAAAATAGAACAAATGTCTTCAAACAATCCTTTTAACACAAGTGATGCTAGAAGCATTTTAGATGACGTTAAAACTAGAAATGGGAGACTTCAAGAGACTGTTAAATCTAAAACCAATATTACAACTAATATCTGGTTTTCTAGTTTTGATGATGAAATGAAAATTTTTTTTGAAACTCAAATTGCCCCTCCGCTGAATAACATCAGTGCAAGGGTAATTTATTTTGAACAAGCCTTTTTGAAAGAAACAGTTGACTTTGTCAAGGACCATAAATCCCTGGTAAAGAAAGCAAATGAAAGTGTTGAACACATCAAAGTTTTGAAAAATTTGAATGATTCTCTCGTCGAAGATGTTCTGACTACTGATATTATGTCCATTATCTTACAAACATATTCTCTTAAAGATCATGACAGACTCCAGTCTGAGACCTCCCAATTATTTCAAATTATGAAAAAGCTCTTGAAAAACTTGAAAAAGAAAATGTCTCATATTTTAAACAACTTGATCGAAAAAATGAGGAATGCAAGTATGACAAATTGTCGTATGAGCGTGCCTACAAGGATATGAAAGAGCAAAATGATTTTTAGGGCTCAGCTGGAATGTCAAAAGGGAAAGGCTGTGGATACTAAGATTGCAAAACCATTGACTGAGGAGAAAGAAAATGTTTCGAAACCGGTTTTTCAACCAAAAATGTCTATTTCACTGCCTCCTCCAAAAGTCAATGAGAAAAAAGATTTGTCAAAACCAGTCACTCCACCTACCTTGCCTAAGCAAAAAGAAATGATTGTTGAAAATGAAAAAGCGGTTATCGAGAAACCAAAAGTTTTAGCTTTTGGCCTTTTTAAGATGAGTACCACTAATCGCGCGCGCCTCCACATCTAAATCATATGGAACAAACGACATAAGTTTAGAAAAGCACTCTAAAAAGACTAGGAAAGCCGAAACCACTTCTCTTGATAAAAAATGAATCCTAATGCGTGTGCCTTACCTTCTACAGGACTAAAAAGCACCTCTAGGAGCAGCAGACTAAAGCCTAAGAGTAATACAAGGAACAATAGAGTCTCGCATGCCTCTAAGAGTAGTAGCTTGAATAAAGAGAAGAAAGTAGAAGACCACCCTAGGAATTTACCGCTTTGTAATAAGAAAGACATTTCATCTGAATGTAATGAACCTATGAAATCTGCTAAGTTTAATGAATCTGTTGAATCTGTTTGTTTAACCTGCAAGAAATCTTTATCTAACGTTCATGATGATTGTGTTTCTAAGAATGAGAATGTTAAGCCTGTTGAGAAGAACGTTCCAAAAAGAACTTATGCTAAACCTATAAGAAGTCTAGTTGCAAGATTTAGGTCTTACACTACTGATAGGAAGCATAGTCTTTACTATAGGGATGATATTTGGAAACCAACGGGTAGAATTTTCACACTCCAAAATGGTAGAATGAGTGCAACACCAGTATACCCATTAGAAAACTTCTATGAGTGTGATCAGGATTTTACCTCTAACCCAAAGGAACCAAAATCAAAATGGTTTCCAAAAACATCTTCTTCTTTATTTGGCAGGTTATCGAAATATGTCTTTGGATCATCGAATCGGGTTGCTCCAAGCACATGACCGGGAATCGGAAGCTGCTGATCAATTTCGTTTGGAAATTCATGGGAACTGTTCATTTTTGGAAATGATCATGTAGCAGCTATCTTGGGTTATGGAGATCTACCTTTTGGAAATTATTGATCACTCGGTTTTACTATGTCGAAGGGTTGGGACACAATTTGTTTCGATCGGGCGGATTACGTGATGCGATTTAGAGGTTGCTTTTAGGAAAATACTTGCTTCATTAGAAACTTGGATGACACTAATCTCTTAACTGGGAATCATGATACAAACTTGTATGGTATCGACATTAACCAAATGGCCTCTTCATCACCAATATGTCTTATGACACGAGCATCTGGAACAAAGTCCTGGTTGTGGCATAGAAGATTATCACATCTCAATTTCGACACAATCAACAAACTTGCCAAAGACAACATCGTCAGCGAACTTCCAAATTTCAAAAAACACCAAGGATCACTTATGTCCATCATGCGAACAAGGAAAAAGCAAAAGAGCATCATATAAACCAAAACTCGTACCAAGTTCGGAAGCAAAGTTGCATATGTTGCACATGGACTTATGTGGCCCAATGAGAGTTGAAAGCATAAATGGGAAAAAGTATATTCTTGTTATCGTCGATGATTATTCGAGATATACATGGGTTAGGTTTACGAGATCAAAGGCGAAGCACCGAGCATCATCATCACCTTTACGAAGCGAATTCAAGTACTTCTTCAAACTCCGTAAGGGTAGTAAGAGCAGACAACGGCACAAAATTTACTAATCAAGAGTTAAGAGCTTATTTTGAAGATGTTGGAATCACACATCGGACATCGGTTGTTAGAACTCCACGTGAGAATGGGGTAGTTGAAGAAGAAATTGAACTCTTGTGGAAGCGCTTCGTACAATGCTAATTTATTCTAGTGCCGTTATTTCTATGGGATGATGTTGTTGCCAATACTATTTTCACTCGAACCGATCCTAATCCATCCAAGATTCAATAAAACCCCATATGAGCTAGTGAACAACAAAAACACGATATCTCTTACCTTCACGTGTTTGGCGCTTTGTGCTATCCAACGAGCGACAGAGAAGATCTAGGAAAAGCGAAAGCCAAAGGTGATATTGGAATCTTCATTGGATACTCGAAAACTCGAGGGCATTCGGGGTGTATAATGAAGAACTAGGAAGATAATGGAGATGATGAATGTGAATTTTGTGAACTTTCACAAATGGCTTACGAGAGACTCGCTCTAGAACCCGTGCTTAATCCGATGGCTTCTAATCAAAGCAGTTAGAACCCGCGCAAACCATGAGACTTACGGACACATCGATTCGGGACTTATACAACAAAGAGCTCCATCAACTTTTGCGACACACCTCATGAACAAGAATGGGAGAAATTCTTCGAGTTAATGTTCGATGAATACTATGGTGGAACTTTGACAAATGCATCAAACCATCATTCCGTTGCACTAGCTCAAAATCATCATCCACCACCACCAACAGAAGATGCATCTACCACGGTCGAAAACAATGCACCAACTCCATCAACATCATCTACATCGACTTCTACAAATCCTATTCTTGAAACAGTCTTACCAGCAGTTGATGAGCAAAACCAAAACATATCATTTCAAGAAGAACCTACACAAAACCAGAACGATGCAACGTTAGATGAAGACTTATTTGAAAACCCGTTTGCTACGGAATCAGCTGAATCATCTTCAAGCTTACGAGAACCATCTAACTCGCATACGTTGAACCAACGGTATCCTACACTCGAAGTGGACAAAAGACCATCCAATTGAACAAGTTATTGGTGAACCTTCACGGCCAATTCGGACGAGGCCAACTTGCCACCGGTTGCGACTTATGCATTTACCTTTGCTCACTTAGCAATATTGAACAGAAGAACATTCGGGAGGCAATGGCAGACAATGCATGGATAGAAGCAATGCAGGAGGAACTTCTCCAATACCGTCTACATGACTCTTAAGATTTGGTTCCAAGACCAATTGACATTCGCGTCATTGATCTCAAATGGTTATAGAAGAACAAAAGGGATGAAAAAATTACTGTAATTCGCAACAAAGCTCATCTTGTGGCCAAAGGATATAGACAGGAAGAAAGGATAGACTTTGAAGAGTCATTCGCGCCGGTAGCTAGACTTGAAGCGGTCGGGATATTTTTAGCCTATGCACTCACAAAAACATCACGGTTTATCGGATGGACATTAAGACCGTGTTCTTGAATGGAACTACGAAAGAAGAAGTGTCGTGAGTCGGTAGGAAGGCTTCATAGACATGGAACATCCGGACTCGTCTACAAACTCAAAAGGCAATCTATGGTTTGAAACAAGCTCGAGAGTGTGGTATGATGAACATCTTCTTTCCTTATCCTAAACAATTTCACCAAAGGAACTGTTGATCCTACCTTGTTTACACAAAAATGCAAAAATGACATTTTGATTGTTCATATTTATGTGGACGACATCATCTTTGGGTCCACTAATCCGAATCTTTCAAAACATTTTGAAAATCTCATGAAAAGCAAATTTGAAATGTCCATAATGGGGTAACTAAAGTTTTTTCTTGGTTTATAAATACATCAATCCCCTCGTGGAATTTTTATTAATCAAGCTAAATATACAACTGATATTTTGAAAAATCATGGTATGGATAATTGTGACTCGGTCGGTGCACCAATGGTAACTTCACCAAAAATTGGAGCCGATTTATTTGGGAAACCTATCGATCGAAGAAATATCGAGCATGATTGGTTCTCTCATGCACCTCAACGCTAGTCGACCCGATATTCATTTTGTTGTTTGCTTATTAGCACGGTTTCGAGCAAAGCCTATCGAGCGCACCTCAAAGAGATTAAAAGGATCTTCGGTGCACGAAGACATCCATTCACATGGGACTTTGGTATCCGAAGGAATCGGTTGATCTAATCACCTTTTAGGATGCGGACCACGCGGTGATCAAGTTCTGACAAAAAGTACATCCGAAGGAGCACAATTTTGGGTGAAAAGTTAGTAATTTGGTCTTCAAAGAAACAAGATTGCCTTTGCACTTTCAATCGTTGAAGGCGAGTATGTGTCTCTATCTGCGTGTTGTGCTCAAGTTCTATGGATGAGAACACAACTCACAGATTATGGCTTTACTTTCAATAAAATACCTATGTATTGTGACTTGAAAAGTGCCATAGTCATATCCTGCAATCCTGTTCATCACTCAAAGACTAAGCACATTCGTGTCCGTTATCACTTTATAAAAGAGCACGTAGAAGAAGGTATTGTTGAATTATTTTTCGTGAAGACAGATTACCAACTCGCCGATCTATTCACTAAAGCCCTTTCAAAAGAGCGATTTAATGATTTAGTTCGACGAATTGGAATGCGAAGCCTAACCCCTGAGGAGTTAGAAAGTCTTCTCGAATCTTCTTGAACATGATTTTCCAAAAGCTTCATTTGTAAATATTTTGAAAAACAAAATACAAAATTTGAAAAACCAACAAAAGCAAAATATAAAAATATAAAACTTTTAAAAATACAAAAACAATATAAAATTAAAAATCCAAAAATATTCTTCTCACGACATGTCTCTCGTATAATCGATATTTCATACATTTCTAGAAATGTCATTCAACAATGATCTGGACATGTACGGATGCTTGAGCTAGAGTTCTTTAAATGTTTTCTAAAACATGTCGTTTCTCAAAAAATTTCTTCAAAAATGGCTTTCGTATACTTGATGCGAAACCCGTACAAAAATGATGACTTTTGATTTTATTCAAATCAAAACTCATGTTTTAAAGAAAAATCTATTGTGCGCTTGATGCACTACATTTAAAAGCGGTGAGAAATCATCATCATCTTGAGCACCTTTTTCAAGATTGTTCAAAAGATTTTCAAAATCTTTCAAAATATTTTTGCTCAAGATAAGTCCTCTAAAACCCGTTAATTGGTTATGCTTTATTAAAGGGGGAGTATAAAACTAAAATGTTCCAAATTCATGCTTAAATCAAATCCGTTTGTCTCCCTACAAGATTCTAAAAATGTTGTTTAATCCGTTGTTATCAAAAATATCACGAATATGCTATTTTTGAGGGGGAGAAGACGTGATTAAAATGTGATCAAAAAGTTTAATGATCGTTGTTTGAACCTCAAAAGAGCTCGACTCAGTTGAAACCATTGAATTGACGAGGAATCAAAGTCAGTAATGTACCATTTCGAGAAGCTCGTGATAGACATGCGCTTTCATGGGTCTAACCTTCTTTTCAAGAAGAGTTTACAACTTCAAGTTAGTTATTAGAGCTAGTTGTCACCTAAAAACTGACAATGGAACTCTTTAACTATGCAACATAACCGTGTCTCGTGGGGAATTGTTTATCATGAGCCGATCAATTCAAAAAAGTGCGAACTCTACTCTCGTTGTGCAGATTTCAGTCAAAACTCATATAAGCACATGTGAAGGGGGAGTGTTTCTGAAAATATAAAACTCTCAAGGTGTTAACAAAATATGTTTTAATCATAAATACTTTGAGAGATTTTCAAGAAATATGGTTTTATGGTAATATAGGACAGTCATGGAGTTATAATGTGACTAAGGATAGGAAGTCCGTCATATGATCCGCCAGAGCCGGAGGGATCTACCCAAGGACAATACCCATAGTTAGTATTAGAAGTCCTTAGGTATGATTGAAAAAGGAGTAATGTGAGAAAGGAGAAAGAAGGGTTGAAGAATTAAAAGAAATGTAATGAAAAAGGGTGAAAAGAAATAGCCCTCCATATTCAACCTTAGGGCGAAACCGGGTTCAATTCATACACTCTTGGTTGTCACTAAGATGACACGGTATTGAGACAAAGGCGTCATGGACCCAAATGACGCACCGCACTAAACCTTCTAGCCACTCAATTCCTCTTAAAAGGTTTGTTTCATTCTCACTGGGAACCTACATAATCTATCGACTTTCACTTAGAGATCGTTGGTATTGAAGAAGGAGACCCTCTCCCTAGTCTCCGCTTAGAAAAACAAAAATGCACTAATCGAGTCTAGAGCCACGAGATTCATCAAAAGATCTCTTAGGAACACTTGACATTTCATCTCTTGTTGTTCAACAATAAGGACACAAGTGATACATTTTAGAGTCCTACGTAGATCTTAGAAATCTGCCAGAACCTTTATGAGAGGTTTAACAAATGTGATCCTTAGTGATTGAATGGAAATTCCTGCCAGGGTCAACATCAAATAGCCCTGACAGCAGGTCACTTCGGTAATTCTTTATGGGTTACGCTTAGTGTGTCTCAAACGGTCTGATCGTGAAGTAATGCTTGGTGTACTTGACGACTCACGAGCTATATATGTACATTGGTATGTCGTGTTAGCCTTCTTGAGGGCCTCCGGTTTCGAGAACGACCTTTGTAAGAATTAGAGATGTGTTTTCACACTATCTTGTTAACACCCTCGACATTCGAACCTATAAGTGCTGGAAATCCCGCTAAGGAGATTCCTTTCACGAATCGAATCACGAAGATGTAGGTCGTTACTTGAATTTATTCAATGTAATGCCAAATGTCCCTTATGGGATTAGGGACGGTGATTCGCCCGACCAAGGTGAATGGAATCAAGACATTCATCAGTAGAACAATTGTAGTAATCAATTCTTTAAGAAAAGATTACAATGATCAATTGGTGTTCGTGATTGTACCTGGGAAGCTGCTGCTGATGGATGCTTGCGGGAGGAAGAGATCGTGCAGATTCTTCACATGCTCATACCAACAAAATCACAAATGAAGCTCTCATTAAATTCAAAGGCAATACAAAGTTAAAGATGATTCTTCGTCAATGTCAAAGAATCTTCAAAGTTTAAAGACTCAAGAACTTTATCATTGGAAACTCAAAGTAAAAAAAATGGTGTGAGCATGGTGGAGAATGACGTGGAGACACCTAACCAAAGAAGTTGACGTATGGCAGAATACCACATTAACTGATCACAAAGCATGAAGGAACAAAGAATTAAAACAATTCTATATCTACACAAAAAGTTCAAGCTCAAAGAAAGTAAAGACCTAATCAAGTGGAGCATCTTTTGAATGACCACCCCTTAGGGGGAGATTGTTAGCCTTAATAATATTTAATAGAAGTGATGGTCATTCACGTTTAGGAAATTTGTAACGTGTGTTAGATATTTTACTAGAATAGTCAACGGGCTCGTGGATTGGGCTAAGCTAAATGGCTAGAAGCTATGTTAAGCTAGCCTTTTGTAAGTTCATGTAATCCAAAGCCCAATCCAAGTCCAAACGTGGCCCATGGTCAAGCCCATTAGGGTGTTTAGTATGGAAGTATAAATACCCCTCAAATGTGTCATTTGAGAGGTGTGCTTGAGTGTGTTTGTATGTATTTTTCTTTTGAAATGGAAGCTCTTGTTTTCATCTTTATTTCTCTCAACATACATGACACAAATATAACTTTCAAGTCACCATCTTTCTTCTTCATCTTTCTCTACGCATAACGTGTTTGTTTACGTGGTATACTTGTGAGTTAACGTGGTATAAGAGATAAGGTTGATAAATTTAAGGTCCTACAGTAGTTAATACTGCTTGCTATGTGCAGAATAGGGTTTTAGTAGTTAAGGATCATAACAAGACTCCTTATGAACTATTTAGAGGTAGGACACCTGCTTTAAGCTTCATGAGACCATTTGGATGTCATGATATGTAACACCCCCGAAAATCTTAATGACAGCGGAAGACTAATTCAGGTGTTACTTGAATGGAGATCATAGTCAATAATTATAGAAAATGACTCGAAAGAGACGTTTTATTAAAATAGTTATCGTTCATCGAAAACTCATAGTTTGTTACAAAACGTTGTAAATAGATCAAGTGTTTTTCCCAAAAGAAAGATCATGAGTTTGAAATAAATGACAACTTTTGTGTTTTACACCACCAAATAAGCCTTGCCATGCCCCATTCCGCTCCTTGGTCACAATCTTCACTGATTACCTGAGATAACATGCTTAAAAAGGTCAACAAAAATGTTGAGTGAAATCCATAGGTTTAAAATAAGTTGAACACAAGTATAAGAGCATGATCATTGTAAACTAACAATATCATAAGAAAATCACAGATTATTATGCGCTAAGCTCATGAAACCAAAACTCAACTGCATACACGAATTACCGGTGTGCGTAAGTATGCCCCAAAGGAGGTAATAGCCAATTACCTAAAGAAATTCAATATAGTGCGCCGGTTATTTCTCTATAACTTGAAACGGGTCGTTAATCCCATAGTACTATTCACGATATCTACGTTCACTCATGGTGACTAATAGTTCATGATCGGGGACTTGTGGCTAAATACTTAAGCGGTACCAATAATCAAGAGGATAGAGCATTTATGAAAACCTTGTGTTCAGGTTTAGAGCATGTATCTCCACGCGGGGTTTATAAAATAAAGTAAAAGCGAGGCTATGAACTCACCTTGATGAAAATGAACACGCAATAATAGATCAAGCACAATGTAGCGGAGGATCCAAACCGAAACCTAAAAATGATGAGATGGCGAGTCTCAGTAAATGAGCATTTTGGTTCGCGACCAAAATAATAGAGCATTGAATATTCTTATTCAATAGATCATTGGATTGTCCAATCCAATAGTGAGCGTACGTGCTTAACGTTTTAAGTTAATTTATGTGCTACATTGCCTTAATTAATGACCCTCACTTACGCATAAGTGAAATGTTTTCCCCCGTTGTGATCTTAGTAGATTTTTGAGTATTTTAACGTGTTTAGATTCCCGTGTGTTTTATCGATTTAGTGTATATATATATATATATATATATATATATATATATATATATATATATATATATATATATATATATATATATATATATATATATATATATATATAGGCGAGGGCGATTGCAGCACACGATAGCACGTGCCACACATGAAAAATTCCATGAGCATGGTCGGATTGAGCATGTGCAAAGATTTATAGCGTTAAGCTGATAAGATTGCGTTAAATAAACGTCTTTATATGATTTTTTTTTAAAGAAAGAAATATGGAAGATAAACACAAGCTTGCAATTTTTTTAGGATCTGTATACGGTAAGGAAGATAACTACTTTAGTTCATCTACACTTGGCCCCCTAAAGTTGATAGCTTTACAACTTTGCCCTAAGTGTATATATATATATATATATTTAAGCCCTTCTTAGTTATTACGGTATAGCTTAGAATGGTCAATTACATTTTACAAGGTTTATACAATACGTGAATACATTATTGTTTTGTGCTACATCGATTGAAAATTACGGATCCGCCGTATATATATATATATATATATATATATATATATATATATATATATATATATATATATATATATATATATAATTTCTAATAAATATATATACTAGCTACGAAGCTTCAAGAAATCTTGAACATAGTGTATGGTAGAATAGTTTTTAAGTAATCATTCAACCATAACAAAAAGACAAAATGTTCAGAGTTTAGTAGTATGAAAGACCATAACACAATTTACAATATTTCCGGTTTATATGTAAAGAAAAGCACATTTTGTATATTTACATACAAAAATGTAAGAAAAAATGTTGTTTATTAATGATATGATGGATAAAAAAATGTTGTTTATTAATGAATAAATGCAAACCAATAACACTCTAGATGGTGTAAAAATGCATAAAGTAAGAATTAGTGTAGAATAACAACAACTTTGAAAATTAATAGTTATTAAAAGTTAAAACAAATATATATACAAAACACATAATAACCTTGAGAATATTCATAGTCTATGTAGAACCTCTTTGTACACCACATTTGTTGTAGTAATTGTGTAGTTACCATCCTTGTCACAACACAATACTTTAAGACCTTTTTTGCTTTTGACTCTTGAAACGGCCACACAAAGTTGTCCGTGTGAGAACACCGGTCGTTCCAAATAAAGACCCACCTTTTCCAACGTTTGTCCTTGACTCTTGTTTATTGTCATGGCAAATGAAATAGAAATCGGGAACTATTTTCTTTTTAGTTGAAAAGGCATTTTTTTATCAGACGGAGATATTATCATTCGAGGTATAGCACAAACTTGTCCCAATTTACCTCCTGATATTACTTTAGCCTCGATGTTAGTAATTCCCATTCTCAAAATTTGCAACCTTGTTCCATTACACAAGCCACCTCTTTGATCAATATTGCATGCACATTACGGAGCACCGACCTTCAAAGTTAACTTATGATTTGGAATTCGAACACTTGATTGAATTTAGAAATTCAGTTGAGTACAACGACTCATTGTAGTTAAAATCAACGTCAATGTCAGAAACAGTATCCGAACTATAATAAACCTTCTTTGTTCCATGTAGTTTAGACATCATTGAAGAGTTTATTTTTTCGACCTCTTCATGTGTGGGTGCGAGGATAGCTCTATCTTGGAAATACGTCGGATCCCATAAGTGTTCCTGCCAATTTTCATAAGTTTCATTTATAATAGCTTCTACATGGTCAGGTGTATTTGGAATGAGCATTTCTTCAGGAAATTGAATTTCAGCATGACCATCATTCTTCTCACCAATATTACCGTCACCAATACTCAAAATCCAATCTGCAAACTCCTTAATTGTTTCTGCATCTGAGGGATTGCAACCAACACGAAGCCTCATGTTTTCTGGAAGTTTAAGTACTTTGCAATGATCCCATAAATAAGACTTGGTTAGAGACGCGTGTACAACATCTTGTCTACTGCCACATGGAATCACAGGTAAAATTTGACGAAAGTCTCCACCAAAAACAACGACCTTCCCACCAAATACCTTATCATAAATTTTTGTGTGTAATCCAGTGGCTATATCTCGTAAAGTCCTATCAAAGGCTTCAAAACAATGTCTATGAACCATAGGTGCTTCGTCCCATATTATTAGCTTTGTTTTGCGAATCAAATCGGCCAGCGGACTGTCTGCAATAATTGAACACATGGAATCTTCATCAATGTTTGTTGGAACAGCAAATCGAGAATGGGCAGTTCTACTTCCATCAAGCAAAAGAGCGGCAATACAGCTAGAAGCAACGTTTAAAACAATTTCACCTTTAGACCTTAAGGAAGTTGTGAGCATCTTGTACAAAAAGACTTTCATGTTCCGCCATAGCCATATACAAAAAACATCCCACCTTTGTTGTTGTCACATGCATCAATTATTGTTTCATATATTTCCTTTTGCTTAACCGTTAAATTCGCATACAACTGTTGATGCTGAGTGACCAATTATGGAATTTTATAATCGAGCTCATCATATATCAACCTATTGTAGGATTCCATTGTGAACTCTGAATTGGGATAAGGCATGTTAACAATGTTTTTAAGGCTCTTGGAATTGCTGAGTAAAGAGTCCTTAATATATGTCAGGCATATATTGTATCTTTGATCATCTGAAAGTTGAAGTCCTGGTAGAAGAAAGAAAGTAATTATATTTTACAATCTAATATTTGATATCAAGTTCTAGTATAAAGAACGAAAGATATGACAGTAGGAGTGACTTTATTTTAGAAGATGATGTTAGTATAGATAATAACAAACATTAGTACAGTTGGATATAGTTGAAATCCGTTTCTTGTAAACTAATTCCTGGTCCAACAAAGACACTATATGATAGCTAGCGTAAAAAGGGCTAACGAATAAGAAGTCGTATGACTAATGATTCAGGGATTAATCCATAATTATCTGGTTGAAACAAACAAATATATGACGAAATCATGCAAGCATTTCTAAGTGTTCAATTTCTCGTATAAAGAAAACCAAAATTGATTGTTAAAGTTAACATGTTGGAAAAAAACAGTTCTCATACCTGGATGATTTCGTTTCCGCCTTTCTTTATCTAAAACGTCTTCTGCTAAAAGTCTCCATGACTTTTCCCAAACAATTTCAGGCCTAGACATACTATCTGATAGTATTAATTTGACAAAATAAGATCGCAAGTAATCTCCCATCCCCCACTGACTTGCTTCAATTATACCATCGATGTATTCCTTATCATCATCTAACAAACCACGTGCAAAGCAAGCTTCTTTGTATGTACTATAAACTGTCGATATAATATACTTGTCAACAAATTATAATAAGTAGATATAAATGTGGTATTACATGGAATAAACATACAATGTACATACCTGTGCTTTGTGTAGCATCCAAATTTTGAGAATCTCATATCGTGTAATGAGTATTCATTGTGTTAGAGTATTGCCCATTAAGTTGTGTATATGGAAAATCATTGAAAGACATGGCATTATTGTTTATGTTTTGATCAATCATAACGGAATTTCCTTTAGTTACTTCGTCTTGAACATCTGTTTAGGGTTTGGATGGAATTTAATACATGTATTAGTATATAATAACAAAATATATACATAATATAGAACAAAACCAAAATAAAGTAACAACAAAAGAATAATTTAACATTACCTATTGATATTTGTTGTGGATGATTTTGATTCAAAGATCATCGTGCAGTCAAATGAGATGAATGGATATTCGATGATGGATGAACTTCTTTCAGTCAAACCTTTGGTATAACGTTATCCATTTTGTGTTTACAAACGAATCATCAAATGGTTGATACGAATTATAAATATTGAAGACTTATACAATCAAGAACTTGTGTTTAGGTATTTTTAAACAACTTTCGATTTAGAATACTTCCATGATCCTCTCATTAAATTAGAATATACGTTCTATTTTTATAGCAACATGTATTTTGGCAAAAAAAAAAGGTTTTCACTTATACGTTTAGATTTCACTCAATGTGGACATTAGGATTATTAGGAAGAACGACCCAACTGAGCCCATTTAAAAAAATGGCCCAATGTGAGAATTTGACTGCAAAGCCAATGGTCAGCTACCAAAGACCAACAGTCAAGATATTTTCTTGCGTGTTATCATATATTGCGTTTCCCAACTTAAATAATCATTACATGCTATGGTTTTAGGTTAACCCTAACAACTCTGTCAAATCATCCATATTGATCACAAGGCTGAGAAATCTTCTTCCAGGTTAGTAACATGATGATTTTTTATCTAAAATATTAGGGAAAACATGATCAAAGATATATGTTAGTATATTTGTAGCTATAAAGTCGTTAGGTATACCCCTTTTTCAAATCGTTGCATGATGATAAGTTTTAGATGATCTAACTTCCTGTAAGATAATAGTAACAAATATGTTAAGGATGATAATTGTTCCTTGAAAAAAATGCATGACCTTTGTGAATTTGATGATCTATATTACTCCTAGACATCAACCATACCCTAATCGTTTGAATCTTAGTTCAATACTAATGCATGTGGTTGTTGTTGCTGGAAATTAGTATTTCTTTAAAGTATGTTGGAACTATAAATAACAGTTATGTTGGAAATTAGTGCAATAGTAAGTTATATGGTAACTTCAAATGGTCTGTAAGTGATCATAATAGTATAATTTTATGGTATGCGTTTCTGAGTTTGATGGTTTAATTGTTTAAGATATATGATTGCTCAAATATAAGTGGATACATGTAATAGATTTTGGTTTATATGGAAAAGCATTTTGTGTAAGTAATGATAATGGTTACTAAATCGTGTTTGCGATATTAGGGTTGTATAATTTTAAGTGGATACATTCGAATATGGTTAATACAATTTGATAAAAAAAAAGGAAAAAAAATAGTATTATGATGGTTATGCGTTTATTATAGAATGTAAAACTGATATGAAATTTAAAGTACGTATATTTTTGGCAGGAAAATGCCGATCGAGTTTGTAGTTTTGGTGAACCGCATAACATATCCTAGGAGACAGGTAAATAAAACAACAGCACGTTAACATTTATAAGTTTTATCGTAAAGTTAGAAGCTAATTAAAGTTTTGAATACTTATTTAGGAACTGCCTGAGGTTTTTGAATTGGGATGTTACAATGGGAACAAACATCTCTATCGACCAGCTTAGCAAGGATTCGTAAGAAAGTTTGGTTTATCACACCGATTATGGGACCTATAACCCTCAAGGGTAGGGATTGTAAAAAGTTTGCTAAGGAAAACATCGGTCCGTATGTTGAATGGTTGCATTTTATACATGAACGGGATGACAGTTTCTACGTGACAGGGTACGATGCAAGGGATGGTACAGAATTCAGAGGATAGGCTGTTGACCACCACCGTTATTATCGGTTTAAGAGCCGTGTTTGGGCTGACGCAAACAGGCCTCAGGTATTACTCAATATATAACTTAAACTTGTATTAGCTTTATTAGTAAGTTAACGTTTATTATTAAAATGTGTATTTACGACAAATGTGAACTTCATCTACAGAGAATTGATGCTGATTTCTTAAGTGGGATAGGCCAGGAAGCAACTATTAGGATAAATTGTGGAGAAGACTACTTTATGGTTCTTGTGGTCTGTGTGAATGCTCCTAATGCGCCTGATGAATATGAACTGAATCAACATGTTTGGAATATTATTAAAGTGACAATGGGTTTGCAAGTTGGACAGATCTTGGTGTTTACAAAAGAGCATAACACTGTATACAAGTTGATGGCTTTTAACTTTAATGGAATTCCGCATACACCGATGCATTTCTATGGTGCAACACAACTGCATCACATACAACCTGCTATAGAGTTTGATGACAAAGGTGATCTAAATATTTAGATGCTAATTTAGTTGATAAATATATATATTTTTATAGAATTCCTTACTTTCAAGTAATAAAAGTATACTGAGATATTAGTGTTGTTTGATAGTATTAGGAGGTATTATAACATCTTAAATGTATTTGTAGATGATGACAGGATGCACCACATATGTCGTTGGCCAGGTCATAGAGATCACTTTGGTGAATTGGGTGACACATTCTATAAGAGTTATTCTATGATTACAGTGTTGAAAAGACTCGTAAGTATTTTTTTAGGTGTAAAATCTGTATTGTGACATTTTATTCATGTTTATGAAGAAGTAGTTAATCATATATGTTATCGATGGTTTATTGCAGACCATACCTGCAGAATTCTTGGAACACCATCCGATGCATACATACAGGAAGGTTTTGATGATACACCAAAATGTGGAAATCACTTTTATTGTGAAGATGGAGTTTCATAAAGAGGATCCTGGAAGGATGAACCATGTGAACGTATTTGGTAAATGGAGGGAGTTTGCATATGACTGTAATTTTGGGTACAACAAAATGATAAGGTTCAAGTTCATGCACTTGCTTACAGATATGGCTGGTGATGAAGTGGAGGAGTACCATGTGTTTTACGTATGTTAAAAAATGATCCTATAACAACTTATGTTTATGCCCGTGTTTTGGATGGTTAGTATGGTCTGAACTAATGTCTACTTAGTGTATGTTTTGTTATGTTAACTTAGTATGGTCAAGATATTTGCTTTGGTTTGGATTATGAAATGGTCTATTTATGATTAGCTAAATCAGTGGTTTGTAAAAAAATTATCAGTGCAGTTTAGTCTATCTTGTTCATTCAAAATAGGAATTGCAGATCCATTGCTATTTTTTGTGTTGGTCGTATGATTTGTTGGTGAGGATATGAATAGCATATCCATTTGTATTGGGTAAGTAAAGGTTGAAAAGTTTTTTAGCGGTAATTTTAGTAGGAGAGTGCAGATAACAATGTTGTTGAAGTACATTAGGATGAAGTGACTAATGTGTGCGTATTCGTAACTGTTCTATCAGATATATCTTCTCAGTGTTGTCCCATATGTGATAGGCTGGAAGTATTGTTGTTGTTTTTGCTTGTGTAATACTTACTTGATAAGGAGTAAGGATTAACAAACTTACAGTGCTTGAAAATCCTATATGTAATGAAACTGAGATACAAAAATACTTTTGATAATATACGTTTAACATATGTTTATTAACGACATATGAATAAACTTATTGATAATAATGTGAAACTTAAAAGCCTACTATTTGGGATTAAAATCTTCAACACAAACATTTGATGCAATGGATTCCTTGTTGTCATCATAATACTCCAAAATATGATTGTGATATTTGCAGTCTTTCTTAATGCAAATCCATTCGTCTTTGTCCTCATCGACAAAATCTTGAAGATCAATAATGTTACCCAATACATAATTGTCTTCCTTCTTAGCATGGTATAAGCATTCTTTATTGTTACAGATCCATTTGTCGTTGTCATAGTGAACATCGACAACATGAACACCATTGCTTTTCACAAGTGCACCATCATTGGTTACTTTGTGACATGCCATCTTCTCGGAGACATCCTGGAAGTACTCGAATATAAATTAGTGTAAAATTTGCAGTTATAATATTCATTATGTTTTACTAATGTATATAATACCATTTCATCATATGAGACTATGATAACAGGTGGATCTTCAATCCAAAATTCATTAGGTGAGTTTGAGATATCTTCTTGCTGTATTGTCATCAAATGAATAAATTATTATGAATAAATATTACCTATTGATAAAATGCAGTGATGTAGGACTTGAAATGATCATTTTTTCAAGTATAAACTTGAAAAAATATGTTTTACCTTTGGTGACTTGTGATGATCCATATGATATTCTCTAATGAAGGTTTAGAAAACAGTATTCTTTGGTAATTTTTGTGTTGATGATCCAGTTTATATAATGTTTTTAGTTTTTGTTATAACTGGAAATGATGCTCCTGTATAAATATTTCTAAATGGAGATTAAAACATATAATTTGAAATTTATTAGTATAATTTCGTTTTTTAGAATGCATATATATAGTATGAGGTTCAAAAAAAGTTGGAAAGATATGTTGCTATAAAATTTGTACTTATATATTTCAATTATGAGATTTTATAAAATATTGTAGAGTTTTCATTTTAGGAAATGATGTGTTTTTAACATTATTTTTGAATGTAGTGTCATAGTATAAACAAAGTTGAAGTTTATAAGTTGTATTTTAAAGAAAGATTATATAAAATCAACTTTTTAAAAACTCTTTTAATGTAAGAAGGTTAACAAATTCCATTTGAAATTATTATTACATATACAAATGATAAAGCGACATCTCTATTTACAACAATACACCAGTGGCAATAGTTTGTTATCCATGTATTTTGATATATTAGGATATACCTTTTATTGTTTGTGATAAGTATTATTTGGTATGGTGTTATGTCAATAAAGCATATACTATTCAGGAAGTCTTCATCACAAAAAGTATTATTGTGCAAATACTTATACTAAAAAAACATGAGTGTGACATAAAAGGAAGGGTCTAAAAATTTATATCTTCTCCAATTGAACCATTACATAATGGTATACCATAAATTGGCAAATTAAACAGCCCAAAGTTGAAATCCAAAAAAGCAATACCAAAACACAAATGTCTAACAAAAAAAATTACTGAAATAAAACAAAGTAGCCTTATTGTGAAGAAGATATATGATGCACAAATTTCATTACTCCTTCTCTAGCTTCACTTGAAGAAGAGGCCTTTTAGACATCCTCGTTTCATACTCCACTTCATCGAAAGGAACACTTCATCGAGGATGTCCAAAGTTCAGAACATGATGATTGTTGCTTATGTTCCACTCTGTATAAGTAAAGCGAAAGAGTAACTTTTTCCAACTATTCCATTTATGAGCTCCTCAGGGAAAATGTCTTCCGCACCAGCTCCATATTTCTCTTTCAATTTGTAGCATGGGACACCAACCAAAGTATTGATCATATCATCAAATAAAAGTAGAGAAGCAGAGCCAGTATCGTCAATTACTTGTACGATAACTTTGTACCTAAAATCAAAACCCCCAAATATTTGAATTGATTTTATCGCTCAAATGGATTCTGGAACAATAAAAGGTCACATGTTGTGACGGTAAATAATTTAAGGTAATGTTAGTTCATACTTTGGTCCTACGTGGGTCATTTTTTTATGCTCCTTGCAACTCCAAAGCTGTATCTTTGACTTTCCTGCTTTAGATGACGACTGAACATATGTTTTCGATGCAGATGCATCTTCATCATCGTCAACTGGTTTTGCTATCCTACCACACCTTTTGCAACCGATGTACGTCCATCCAAACTCTTGGTGTATTTTGTGAACTTTCCCATACACTAAGCAATCATATTCTTAAGTAAAATGTTGAAGGGAGAAATGTTAATTTCAAATGCATACGCTTAACTGATTAATATATGTCATGCAATACCCTTTACTGATGTGAAGTGTTTTTTGTAATCCTTGAATGTAAGAATATCGTTTGTCTGATCTAAAATTATGAATTAACCGAAGGTAAATGACACTTTTTTCATGATATCTTTATGTATAAAAAATGTATGACAGATTGAACGGAAAGTAACTTATATTTTTAGGCAAAAATATAAAGCATGTATAACGTTGCTTTGTGCCTAAAGACTAAAGATTGCTTAAATGGTATTCCAATCATATTCCAAACACACATTGAAACACCAAATTTTTAATGTATGTTTTTAAAGATAAAATAGCATTGTCTGATCTACCATACAATGATTTAACTTAGAAAAACAATATGGTGAAACAAAATGTGAAATACCATGTTAGTCGTGATTTTCGATAAACTTAATCATCTATAAGCTGTTTCATATGAAGCTGGTATGTATAGCATTACAATATTTTAATCTTGGAATTCCAGACACATATTAAAAAAACGCCTAAATTGTGAAAACAAATCAATCAGAATCTTGATTAACCTGTGTTAAAAGCTTGATTTTAGTTCAACCTAATCATATATAAGCAATCTCTAAATAGTTGTCATGCATTTGGTGAAACAGATTCTACCGTAAAATCCTACTCCTTGTATGTAAATAAATATCATTGTAATCCTTTAATATCTTACCCAAGTAGATTCACGAATAGACCCAACCATTTTTTTTATTGCACCACCAAATAACTGATCTGGCGTAAGTTCTTTCTTCATAGGAGTATAGATACTTATAGCGTGTTTGCTGGCATCATAACCATCGACTTCCTGATATCTGTTATCAATAGTTGTGAAATATCATTATTCAACGGTTAAATTTTATTATCATTAAGATTTTAATGCTATAACATTCAAATCCATAGAATATTATACCTCTTCCTGAATGCATGAATTTCAGGTAAATCAGCATCGATATGAAGCTTAGTAGAAAAGACAGCATTGCTAACTGAAGGTTTTTCTGAAACATGAATAATAGAATTGCATTAGTAAGCCAGTGATAACAAATATACATCCAAGAATATATGTACTTACTATTGAAATATTTGACCCTGGCAAGTTGCAGGATCATAACCACAGGTTTAGATGATTGATTTGTCGACATCTGACTTGAATTTGTCCTTGATCATCAAAGAAATAGCACTCTAATTGTCCACCACTGTTTATTAATCAGTTAATTAAAATATGGTTGGCAAACATACAGATATACTTAATAACATGTAACATAATTAAAATAGAACTGAAAAGGGAGTGGATCAGAAATCATACTCCACATCTTGGAGCAGGACAGTTCTCCTGATTTTCTCTTTTCCATACGACTCAAAAGGGAGTGGCTCATAAATCGATACTACAATACCAATCACATCTGTATTTCAATGAATAAAAAATGAGTACGATAAAATGAGTACGATATATAAGTTAATGAATATATTAAACAGATTATTATGGTGATACTACTTACCAACCATATCCCTTTCACCAAATGCTTTGAGGTGAAAGTTCTGAAATGGTTCAAACCAAAAACCTCGCACATTATTGTTAAATGAGTTGACTCTAGTAACTGCCGTGTTTTTTAAAAAGCTAATTTTGAATCGGTGGCTAAGCAATGGGAATTTGCCACCGTTCTCGCAAACGCCAAAATTCGAAATCTTATAGCAAGAGCCTTCATCAAGAATAGCTATGAACTTTTTGATTTCAGATGTCCTAATACTCGCTTGGATCCTGTTACCCTGCAATATGGTTTTACAATTTGAATAATTGTATAATATTGTTTGACTTATCTAACCTATTGAATTAACTGAAGTTAACTGTTACATTTTGAAAGCTATCTTTTGTATAAAAAAAGCATGACAAATTGAGCGTGAAGTTTATAATATTTGTAGGCAAACACATATAACATATATAATGTTGTTATTGATTAAAGAATAAAGATCAAGCAACATTCTTCGTAAGCAACAACAATAAAGGGTATTGAAAACACATGATTAAAGGGTATTCAAATAATATTGTAAATAGCACACAACTTTCATTCCAAACACATCTTGTAAATAGCAGACAACTTTCATTACAAACACATCTTGTAAATAGTAGACAACATTCATTCCAAACACATTTTGAAACATAAGCAACATCATTAGAAGGGGATTTGTTCAACATATATTATAAACAGTAAACAAACCTCTAGATCTTGCAGAACAGCTTCTAAACCCCAAGTTTCATTGGGTTTTCCCTTTGGATGACTTTTCCAGATACTAATGCATCTGGCCAGAATCTTAACATCATCCATAATAGGGTCGATATCCGCAAGCAATGTGATTTGTTGGTCCATTGTTTAAACTGCACAAAACATAATATTATATTAAAATACTGACTACAACAACAATGACTTGAATTTTAACAAACAGACAAAAATTATATAATACGAAAAGTTCACATACATGTTATTATAGGATTTTAAGATGGTGGTTTGATTAGCTACACATGTACTGAGTATTTATACACTGAAGATTAGGTTAAATGACACACATTTAGGTTTATAAAAAAGGTAAGGATTTGAATTATTAAATTTTTCCCTATAATCATGGATGATATGTTTCATTTTATTTATTAGGCTATATTTTAAAAAAATACAAAATCAGACTTTCCAACATTAAGGCTTCTAATTTATACCACTAAAATAGTTGTCAATCATACAAAATGTAAATATACAAATTCATATCATTTAAACACTAATAGCAAACAAATATACAGATAACAATTAAAAAAAGCTGTAAAAAAATGCATTATAATAAAATAAAAAATTACGGATTATAGATGTGTTTCAATACAACTCACCCCCAATTTGAACGAATAAGGATTCCATGCACTATTTTGGGGGATTTGTACAACATTAGGGTTCGAACCCTCCTCATATTGGGGGATTTAATTTTGGAGGAATTGTACATAATTAGGTTGGGATATGAATTTGATTATGATATAAATATACAAAATTGGTAACAGATTATGATGTTTCTTGCATTTAATTTGATAGCGTTTTGTTTGAGAGGATGAAATCCAATTTGGGGGAAACAGTTTTGCCTTTAATGCCTGGAGTGAATTATTTGATCGGACGGTTGGCATAGTTTTGGGGAAAAAAATGCCACATGGCATTTTATTAGAATTTTGGGGGAGATCTCATTCAAACAAACCCTCCTTTATATGGAGGAGGGATATATATATATATATTTCCATATATGAAATAAGTTCATCAATATCAGAAAATAATACGTTCATTTGATCAAAATACTCGTTTTACAATGTTAGGATAAGATTATAAGTTTTTCTAAACTTTTCCCGAATTTACACTTTTTACCCTCAAGTTATGAAAAGTACGAGTTTAGTCCCTTAAGTTTGAAAAGTTTACACTTTCTACCCGAAATACATTTTACATCAAAACTTTCAGAAATGACATTTTAACCCTTCGATAAAACTGATTTTACAAAAACAGCCCCTTAAGTTTCACTTATTCACTTTAAACCTTCGTTTTTCCTATTTTATACTTTTAGCCCAAAACTTAAATTATAACTAGTTTAGTCTTATTACAAAATCAGTCCTTGTGGTTTTATTCGTACACATGCACACGTATAATACACCTTTTATTTTCGCATATGAACATGTTTAGTCCCTAGACTTCCCATGCAAGCTTATTTACGTACGAATTACCCCTTTATCTTTATAAAATGTTCAAATTTTAACCCAAGGATAACAAGATTTGCATTTTAGGTCCGAAGTATATTTTTATATACGAAAACTTTGCAAAAATGATTTCAACTTATTTCAAGCTTAATTCTAACTTATTTTTATAGCTTATGGGCTTATCTTGGACTCATTGGGCCGGGTTGGGCTCTTATTGGACTTTATTTGGGCTTAACGGGCTCGGTGTTTGGGCTTTAGGCCCATTAGTGTTACGTGAGTTTATTAAAATGTGCTAGTGGTTTGGGAGGTTTCAAATGGTTTCTAGGTCGATTATTAGTGTCATGTGTGGTGTATCCATAAGATATTATTAGCAAAATGTAATGTCGAGTGCAACATAGGTACGTTATATGCGTTTTATAAAAGGATAACGAGACATAAGGTGCATTTAACATTTTCACTTGTGATATAAGAATGTAATGAGAGAGCGAGTTTGAAAAGGACTTACAATACTCGAAACGAGTGGTGATGATACGTGAGAGAGGTGAACGAGTGGAAGTGGACACGAGAACCCCTTGTTCTCCTTATAGCTAAATTGATTTACCCAAGCTCTTCCTATATCTCTTGCATTGCTATACTATTTCTTTCTTTCGAACTAACCTCCACAGTGAACGTTTTATGTCTAGAGGGTGTATATGTTTGAGAGAGTTGTTGTGATGTTGTGAGAATTCACTCAAGTGTGTGAACCTAAGTGTTTGTATGTTGCTTATATGGGGGAAATGGGCATGGCTCATCCATTTGTTTAATGCTTGTTTTCCCACGTTTTCAAAGAATGAGGAAAAGTGAAGTGTTTGTTCTTGAGGCATGCTCCACATTCGGCTGATTTGGTGGGCATGTTCTTGTGAGGTCCAATCAAAGATAGGCATGGGAAACATATTACCCAATAGTTCATAAGGTCAAATGGTAAGTCAAAGGATTAGGGGGGTTATTATATTACATTAGGTTGGCTAAGTGAGGGGATTTGTCTCCTTTTCACACACGCAATACATGAGATAACAAAAGGGAAAATGCTTTTGATCTTAGTTTGATACCTTTGCTAGGTTGGTTTGGTTTCTCGTCCGATTACAAAAAGAAGGAAACACAAAACATATTTATCTCAATTCTCTAATTCATATACATGGGCTTTGGGGTTGGGTCTGTTAGACGAGGCCCGAAAAAAAAGATGTTGGGTTCTTTTGTTAATTCATGTACCAAGGTTAGGCCCGAAGTGGTTATTAAGGGTGTTGGGCTCAAGTTAGTTAGCGAGGGCCAAAGTGATAACGTTGTGTGCTTGATCCGGTTATGAGGCCCATTTACGTGTCGGGTTGAGTTGTGAAGTGGTAAAAAGTCCAATGAGTTCCGAGGCCCAATACGAATTTTAATATATTTTTATTATAATTTAATTCATATTTTACAAATTTTTACGTATTCGTTACGTATTTTTAAGATTATCAGGATCGTGGGGAATTTTATTCTGATCATAACGGTATATTTATGAACGCTCAAGTTGCGTTGATCATGCATATGCCAAATGATATGCAAATATGATATTTAGAAAATTTCATGATAAAATAAAGCATGCTTAATTTCTGATTAGAGCTTTAAGTACATTGAAATTTTCCGGGAGCTTACATGTTACCATTCTTAATACCTTAGATCATTTAGGCAAGTTTAAGGGAAAGGCTGATGAAGGATTCTTTGTTGGATACTATATGAATAGTAAGGCTTTTATGGTATACAACATTAGAACTAGGAAATTAGAAGAAAACTTGCATGTTGAGTTCTTGGAGAATAAGCCTAGTGTTGCAGGAGATGGACCTAAGTGGCTATTTGATATTGATGTTCTAACATAATCAATGAATTATGTGCCAATTGTTGGTACAGAAGAAAGTATTGGTGCAGGTCATTCTAGCAAGGAGACATGATCTAGCCAAGACTACCTTTTGATGCCACTGTGGAAAGATGGTTCACTACTTAATTCTTCTTCAAAGAATGTCAGCAATGATGAACCACAACCTTCTACTGATGATGGAAAGAAGGATGATGAAGGTGTCAGTAAAGAAAGTGGAATTGATAATCAGGAAAGGCCTAAAAACAGTACTCATGATGTTAATATTGATGGGCCAAATATTCATACTGTTAGTCCAACAATTTCTAATGCTCCACTTGAAGCTACACATGTTGATTTCTTTGGTGATGAAATAGAAGTGGATATGAACAACATTCCTACCACATATCTAGCTCCTTCAACTCCAAATACTATAATCCATAAAGATCATTCACTTGATCTTGTGATTGGTGATGTGCAATCTCGTGTAAAGATAAGGAGAATGACACATAATACAAATGAACAAGGTTCTATTAGTGGTGTTTATGAAGCTAAAACTCATGAAGACCTTCATACTTGTCTGTTTACTTGTTTTCTATCTCAGGAAGAACCCAAAAGAATTGCCAAAGCTCTAAGTGATCCAGCTTGGGTAGAAGCAATGCAAGAAGAACTTATATAGTTTAAGCTACAAAAGGTTTAGGTACTAGTGGATTTGCCAAATGGTAAGAGGGCTATTGGAACAAAAATTGGTTTTTAGGAACAAGAAGGATGAGAGAGGCATAGTGGTTATGAACAAAGCAAGGCTGGTTGCACAGGGTTATACTCAAGAAGAAGGCATAGACTATGATGAATTTTTTGCCCCTGTAGCAAGAATTGAGGCAATAAGGGTATTATTAGCTTATTCTTCCTTTAAAGGATTTATGATGTATCAGATGGATGTGAAGAGTGCTTCCCTATATGGTATGATTGAATAAGAGGTATATGTTCTTCAACCTTTAGGGTTTGAAGAACTGACTATCCAGACAAATTCTACAAGGTGGTGAAAGCATTTTATGGTTTGCATCAAGCTCCAAGAGCCTGGTATGAAACCTTGGCAAAGTGTTTATTTGACAATGGGTTTCACATAGGAAAGATAGATCAGACCTTGTTTATCAAGAAGCAAAAATGGGATACTTTACTTGTCCAGGTCTATGTTGATGACATTATCTTTGGCTATACAAAGAAGGAGTTATGTACTGAGTTTGAGAAACTGATGCATGAAAAGTTTTAAATGAGTTCTATTGGGGAACTCACTTTCTTCTTAGGGCTGCAAGTGAAGCAGAAAGAAGATGGGATATTTATCAGTCAGGATAAATATGTAGCTGACATTTTGAGAAAGTTTAATTTTACAGATGCCAGGATAGCTAGCACCCCAATGGATACAAAAAAACATATGCTCAACTCAGATGGTGATGATGTTGATGTTCATCTATACAGGTTTATGATTGGATCATTGGTGTATCTTACATCAACGAGACCAGGCATTATGTTTGTAGTATGTGGATGTGCCAAATTCCAAGTCACACCCAAGGTTTCACACTTACATGCTGTAAGAGGATTTTTAGGTACCTAAAAGGGCAAACTAAATTGGGCCTTTGGTATCCTAGAAATTCTTCCTTTGATTTGGTGGCATATTCTGATAGTACTATGCTGGAGCAAGCTTGGATAGGAAATCTACAGCAGGAAGTTGTCAGTTCCTAGGGTGCAGATTGATATCATGGCAATATAAGAAGCAAAATGTGGTTGCCAGTTCCTCTACTAAAGCTGAATATGTGGCTGATGCTAGTTGTTGTGGACAAGTACTCTGGATTCAGAATCAAATGCTGGACTATGGTATAATTTTATGCACACCATGATTTATATTGACAATAAAAATACTATATGTATTATTAAGTATCATGTTTTACACTTTAAAACAAAACACATAGAGATTAGACATAATTTTATAAGAGACTGCAATGATAAAAAGTTAATTCAAGTTGTTAAAATACACAGATAACAATTTTGTAGATTTTCTTACAAAAGCCTTGATGTTGGAAGGTTTCAGTACTTGGTTGCAAGTATTTGAATGATAAATCCTTAAATTTTTAATCTCTTTGTGTCTTTGTAGTGTTTTGTAAAGGATTAGTAATGTTAGATGTCTCTTGTACTGCTAAATATAACTAATACTGCTAGTTATATTTAAGACTGTTATGTTAATACTGCTAGTGTAAATTAATATTGTTAAGAAGAAACTGCTTTGGATTGCGTTTTCTTGGTTTTAGACTAACACTTGCAGGATAAGCAAAGCAGTATGGTTGGAACTGGTGCTATGTGAGATTCATGATGGAAAGATAAGGTGGTGATTTGTTTTGCTACTGATTATTGATAGAGAGGTTTTAGGGATCACTTGACAAGGGTTAAATACTTTATTTACACCTGAGTTGGGAGGTTCTTTAAAATCTTTTTTCTTGAAATCAACCTATGTCTGCAGTAAGCCTAATGAAGCATCTAGGCATAGGCTATTCGAAAACAAGAATTGATCTTTTAGTTAGTCAGATAGTAACTTATCTAACTCACTCCTTACCATTCTATCATTAATATAATGTGATTAGTCTATAGACATCTGGTTTAGAGAACAATGAGCAAACGTGAATCTAATACATTTGTATTAGAGGTAACACCTGCCACGAGCTGGAACCCTGTCAAAAAGGATTTTTTAATGAGTCTATTGATCACAAGCAGTATTTATACTGAAATCATTGGTTCTCACACAACCAGAGGTTAAATGCAACCGAAATGATTAAGTGTCTTCCTTTACACAATCCCTTCAAAAGTTTGGGTGCAGTGTTGTTTTGAAAGAAAATTTAGGTAAACACTGTTGGGTAAAGTTAGTTCTGCTAGGCTTAATATTAGTACTATTAGGCTAAGTTAGTACTGTTTGGGGAATACTCATTTTTTAATATAGCCGTTGAGATACTTTCATCAATTTCTTCGCTTATAGGTTTCTTAAATTGGATAATTCATAATCTTTCTTTCATTTATAAGATTTCTTCAAAGATAAAAATGATTTATTCAGTGGGTCCAATCAAAACCCTAAGTGATATCTATATAGTCTCAATTGGCTTTCCCAAACTTTCATACTTTCATAAACAAACATAACCTAGCACCCTAATAACATTTTTCTCTTTAAATTGATCTCAATGGCGAATTTGAAATTTGGTGACAAACATAACATGGTCGCCTTCTTACAGAAAACAAAGGGAAGTGAAGGATTTCACCAGATAGTGGATTTTCTCAATGCCAGTCACATAAGGTATGCTCTTACAGAGAATCCAACTATCTATGTTTCTCTAATCAAATGGTTTTGGCATACTGCTACTGCCAGAACATTTGATAATGGAGAACAAGAGATAATTGCTACAGTAGATGACAAAGTTATGACTATTACTGAGTCATCTATTAGGAGGCATCTCAAATTAGCATATGATGATGGTATTAGTTCTTTTCTAAATACTAAAGTTTTTGAAAACCTTTCCTTAATGGGGCATGTGTCAACTTCTGAAAAATTAACTTTTCAAAAAGGACACTTTTCTCCTCAATGGAGATTTCGCATTCATACCATCCTACATTGTCTACGTCCAAAGAAAACTGCTTGGGAACAATTTTGTAGCAATATAGAAAACTACTATTATTTGCTTGGCCACATATAAGCTGTTTAACGTTTCAAAATTGATTTTTGATGGTATGGTGAAAAACTTGGATAATAAACACAAGTTTTTAATGTACTCAAGATTTATTCAACTGATTTTGAACAAACAAAAAAATTTGCTTCAACCTCGCACAAGTCTTTACCCTGATCCTAACTCAAAAAGTTTTTAGCAATATGAAGAGGGTTTCTAAGGGTTATACTAGGGTAGAAGTACCATTGTTTCAATCAATGATTGTTCTAGATCAAACTGTTCAGGGTGAAGGATCAACACACCCAGTTGAGTCCCATCACACACCCATTAGTGCTTCATCAACCTCACAACCATAACTTTCATAAACCTATAGAAGAAGAACTAGACATGAATCCGTGGTTTCTCAGCCCAGATCTCCTACTCAGACCCATGTAACAGATGAGGCTGTCTATTTTGGTGAGGATGACAAAATGGTGAGGGCTGCCACTACTGTCTCTAGCTTAGATGCAAGACAGGACAGTGGTACATTACATAAGACCTAATGCATAGCAACACCAACTGGGCCTAGTTCTCCAAGAGCTAGCTCAGAGGGTGGTCCCGGGTGCCACTTTACCATAGGGGATATTCGTGTTCAGACTTGGTCTGAAAGGGTATCTACAATGCCCCCTGATCCACCTCTCCCAATAGTTAATACACTTGGAAGTGATGAGTGCAGTATGCAACTAAATGAATTGATGGCATTATGTACAAAACTGTCAGATAAGGTTACTAGAGGATGAATTGAAGCTGACCAAGAAATTATATGGTGTTGCTTATACTAAGCTTATCAAAAGGGTGAAAAAGTTAGAGAAAACAGCTAAGTCCAACCAAGCTAGAAAAAGGGTAAAACTTGTAGTCTCTGATGATGAAGATGATTTGGAGGATCCACTTGATCAAGATCCAGGCATTTCATTAGTACAAGATGATGCAGAGATTCAGGGGAGGTATGATGTAGATGATATGGGTTTTGAAACAAACTTTGATACTGCTAAGGAAGTTTCTACTGCTGAACCAATTAGTACTGTTGGTGCATCAGTTAGTACTTCCAGTCCTACAAAAACTGCTGAAGATGTTAGTGTTGCTGATACATTGGTATATATAAGAAGAAGTGTAGAAAAGGATAAGGGAAAGAGTATTATGGAAGAGTCTGAGCAACCAAGACAGGTCAAAAAAGAGTTCAAGTACAAATGACTTTGGATGAGGAAATGGCTCAGAGGTTACATGAGAAAGAACAAGCAAGATTGCTGGAAGAACAAAAGATTGCCAGAGAAAGTGTAGAGAGAGAAGAAGTTAGTGATCCTGCACATTGAATTTTGGGATAATGTTCAAGAAATAATTGATGTTGATAGAGAATTAGCAGAAAGACTTCAAGCAGAGGAAATAGAAAAAATATTTATTGAAGAGAAGTCAAGAATGCTAGTGGAGCTAATTGCTACAAGAAAGAAGTTCTTTGCAGAACAAAATGCTAAAGAACAACGAAGTAAACCACCTAACAGATCTCAACAAAGACAGACCATGTGTGTCTACATGAAGAATATGACTGTATACAAGATGGAGTACTTTAGAGGTAAAAGTTTTGAAGAGGTCAATGAAATGTTTGACAAGGTTTACAAACAAGTAAGCACATTTGTTCCCATGGAAACTGAAGGTGAAAGACTAGCTCCTAAGTTAGCAGCAGGAAGTTCAAAAAGGGCTACACATGAAGATCTTAATCAAGAAAGTTCTAAGCAGCAGAAGATTGGTGCAGACTATGAATCAGATGAAGAACCAAAAGATAAAGAAGTTGAATTGCCTTAAGAAGAACTACAACATACGATGATGATAGTTCCAGTAGAAGGAATGAATGTTGAATCCTTAAAAACCAAGTATCCAATCATAGACTGGGAGATTGATACTGAAGATAAAAGGAAGTACTGGAAGATCATCAGAGTTGGAAACCATACTGAGTTATATCAGTTCTTTGATGATATGCTGAAAGATTTTGACAAGGAAGACTTAGGAAAGCTATGGAGTCTTGTTAAATAAAGTTCAACCCAACAGAACTAACAGATGACAAAGAAAGAGTGTTATGGGTAGAGTTGAAAAGGATGTTTGAACTAGATGCAGATGATGAGTTATGGAAATCTCAGTCTGGTATTCATGATTTGACATGGAGATTGTATGATTCATGTTGAGTGCATCAGGTGTCTACAAAGGTTGGAGTGGATATTTACATGCTAGTAGAGAAGGAGTATCCATTATCAAGGGGAACACTCACATTGATGCTCAGTGCAAAGCTCTTAGTGGATGAGCATAATGAGACGGCAAAAGAACTTCTTAGGAAGATATTCATGCAGTCTGAAAGACCAAGAAGGTGAACTGTTTGGAAGAATCCTATCAAAGCAAAAGGTTTAATTCAAGAATCTTGATGATTTGGAGGTAAATCACAAGTTTAGGGGATGATTGTTGGGAATTAAAAGTGTTCATACTTAGAACTGTTAAGCCAAGAGTTAGTACGATTCAAGATTACAACTGCCAGTACTACTCCAGTTAGTAATGCTAGAGTAAAGTTAGTATTGTTAGTACTAACTTAAGACTTCTGAAGATTAAGACTGCGAAAGAGATAAGACGTGTGAAGTGATATGCATTGACTTATTTAGTGTATATTCTATATAGTTAGAAATATACGTATATTCTATATTGTTAGAAGATTTGTAGTTATCTTGTAAATGACTCCTTAGTGTATAAAAGGAGATCCTATAGGTTATGGTGTTTCATACGAGTTTTGATATATTTTTTCATAGCTTCAAGGTTGTAAACCCTAGTACTACACAAAGTACTCGTATTATTAATCTTAATAATATTGGAGCTTTTGGTGATATCATTGTTCATACAATTTACTGTTTCATTAATATTCTTTTAAGTATTAAAGAGTAGATTCCACATACTCTTTAGTATTCAAAAAGTTTCTAATATAGTTTTTTTGAATTTATCCAAAGTAACTTAACTTTTACAAGATAAGGAATTGATCGTGTGTTTGGGATCAACACCCACTCTTCAAACCCGAGATTTTAATTTGCTTTCTAAAAAATATAAAAATACAAAAAGACTCATCCTTCATCTTTAGACCTATCTCGACATACACTTCGGCCTTCACAACACTATTCCCCTAGAGAACGATTAATCCCCCGTGTCTTGCCTATACTACACTACAACGATTAGATACACTGCCTAGGAGGATTGTAAAACTTTTTGTGGTTTTGCAAAATTCCACTATCAGTCTTTGTTGTTTTTGAATTTGAAAAATATTGACAATGAAAAATGAGGGGGACTAAAAAAGGAGAGGGAATAAAGAAGGAAGTAATGTGAAAAAAATGAAGTGAACTCAACAGCTTGATCACCAAAGTTTTTACGTGCACAAAGCTTTCAGCTTGCGCGCGGTTGGACATGTGTTACGATTGGAGTCATTATTGTAGATTATGATGAAAAGATTTGAATGTGGGTCGCATTTATGTATCATCAGTGGAGGTTTTTGCAGTTTTTCTTTGTGAAAAAGATTTGAAAAGAGGGAATAAAGAAGTCAAAGAAGAAAAGATATAGTTCTATAAAAAAACTATTAAGAAAGGAGTCATAGAGATAAAATTCAAGAAAGCAACTGTGCAAAGGTATGAAAAAAGAGATAAAAAAATTGACCCAAAATCACACGCTGGGCGCAGTGCACAAATATACACATGCGTATGTACATTTGTTAGGAACTAAGTGGCTATAGTGGTTGGCGCGCACGTAGGTACACGAGAAACGCTCTATGATTTAGTTTGGGAAGATGATAAAAAAGGTCTTCTCGTAAAAAGTATGTGTTATTGGTTCAATTTGGTATTTTTTTTTTGGAGATATGATACACCCAAATATATATGGGCCCGTTTGGTTTGTAGGTTTTGCTTGGGTTTTGGGTTAGAAAAGTGACACCACCTCATTTTCAACCCGTTTGGTATAGCATGAGTTTGGAGTTAGTCCCATGAGGGACCGTTTGGTTTGTGGGTTTAGATTGGGTTTGGGTTAAAAAAGTAGACCCACCTCTTTTTAAGTGTTTGGTATGCTTTGGGTTTGGAGTTGATACCAAATACGGAAGAGTGTTGTAAAGTTGGGTAATATGGTAGGATTTATGACAAGAAAAATGATTGTTGGACCTACTAATTTATGACAAGAAAAATGATTGTTGGACCTACTAATCATACCTACAAATGAACCTAATGATTTGATTGGTTGATTTAAAAATTGATTGGTGGGAATTTAGAAGTGAAAGTCTTGATCAATTGTCAGAGTGATTTATGCGATATGTATATATTTAAGAACATATTGTAGGTGCAAATAAGATAAGCTCTTATGACAAATATGACCACCTTTCATTTCTCTCTCTCTCTCATTTCACTTTTATATAAATATTTTATAAATTATATTTTAAAATATAAAACAATTTTAAAATATGTTTCTCTCCTACATTAAATTCAAATCATAATCTCAATCCAAATTCTAAACCCAGAACCAAACAGACCCTGAAAAGTGTGTTAAAGTTGGGTGGTAAGACAGGTTGTATGACAAATGATGGACCCACCTCTTCTCTCTATCTCTCTCATCTAATTTTTTATATAAATAATTTATAAATCATAAATATATAACAATTCTATACTTTTTTCTGTGTGTAGCATACATAATTTTTTATAATAAAATAAAGGGAATATTGAGTAGTAAAAAACTAGCAAAACATTTTTTTTTGTTTTTTTGAACATAACTAGCAAAACAAATTGGTGACAGGAGATCCAATCCTCACTTTGGCGCTTGCCACAACTTTCAAAAACTCACGCACACACTCAGAGTTAAAATTAGGGCTGAGAAAATGGATGTTCCATTAATAGAAATGGATGAAGAAGATGACGAGGAGTTCACAGATCCAAATCAAACAACACTACTCTTCGCTTGCTCACCTTTCGCTCTTCCTCCTTCTCGCACTCACCGTAACCACCATCTCACTACATTGCCTTAATTGCTTTGTTTGTAAATTGTAACTAGTTAGTTAAATCGGAACGTTATTTAGGTGAAATGTTATCTGTTTCATGTATTTGATGTTTAATTAATTAATTATTATTATTATTATTATCACCTATTGAAACTAACCCGTTTATCGAGAACGTGCCTTACATTTTGTCATTTAGGCTTGTTCTCTATAATGTGGTTTTAGTTAAATCGGAATGTTGTATTAGTTCAACTGTTGTAAATTTTTTATCGGTTGATTGAAATGATGTTTAGTTAATTATGTTATACATATTATTGCATCACTTAGTTAGTACTTAGTATGCTGCCGTGTGTCGAGATTCATTTTCTACTTTTCCCGATTAGGTTTTACAATCCGTAACTTAAATCAGCATGTTATATTAGTTGAATAGTTGTAGCCGACACTATATATGTTTAATGTTAGGGTTTAGGCCACAAAATAGTCACGTGTTTTAGAATTTTGTTTCGATTGTACTTCTGCTGACATGTCAAGGGATATTTTGGTAACTTATGACACGTCAGCAAAAGTATAATATGGAGACGAATTTGAAAATAGGTAGAGTATGAAATAACCGTTTACATTCTCAATTATTTTGAGATTAAGTTACTTCGGATAGCGTTTATACAATTTAATACTTAAATCGGCATCTTATTTTAGTTGAACAGTCGAATTCAATTGATAGTCTTGTAGTGAAGACTATACCTGTTTGATGTTTATGTTTTAAGTCTTATGTGGTCATGGACACTAAACGATATCGGTTAAATAATGTTGTTCATTCACAAATTACAATGCAGAAAGTCTAAAAGATAGTGTACGCGGTATGGACAAACCTAGCACTTCATCTTCTGAAGCTAGCAACAACAAAGAGAATATAAATGTAGAAATACCAAAATTAGGTATGGAACCTATGCAGATGAAGCGGAGAAAGAAGGTTGGTGGTGGCGGATACAATTTGCGGAAAAGCTTAGCTTGGGATCGAGCGTTTTTCACTGATGAAGGTAGTCTTATTTTGTTTCGGCTTTTGATTTGTGGATAACTTTATATCAGTTATCGATGCGTTTTTCATTTGGTAGGTATTTTGGATCCTTCTGAGTTGACTTTGATTACCGGCATTAATGCTAACAAGTGCCGAGGGGATTGGCTAGTATAGCGAAGAAGGAAATAGTGCTTGTTCTTCTGGTAATAGATGTAGAGATGGACCAAATGATACGGAAGCTGCCTCTGAAGAAGCTCGACGTGCAGTGTTACATGACAAGAGTAAATCGCCAAAGGGAAGCAAATACAAGACAGGTTCTTCATTGGGAAATTATGATTCTTCATCTTATCGTAAAGTATGTTCACTTTTCAATTGTGGTTGAGAGTAGTTGAGACTATTTTAGAACTCTTTTCTCTTTTATTGCTTACAGTTTAGGATGGATGGCATGTTTGCCAAATTTGCCATATAATGTTTACAGGATACAAAAAATTCTGTCTACCAGTCGTACAATTATAGCCAGACCAAAGGTTGAAGGCGGTTCAAAGCCTTTAGCTGCATCATCATCATATCCTTTTTATGTGTTTAAGCAACATATGCATTTCACTTTTGAAAATTGACTTAATATGACATTAACTATGACGTATTGTTAGTTGTGAGCCTTAACTTCGTACTTTGAAAAGGCCAGCAAATTTAAACATTCTGAAAACAGCAGGAAAAGAATCAAAGCTTCCTAAACTACCTTTGTCAAAGCCAGGATCTTGTCTTTCTGCAACTACAAAGGGTTCTCGACAGCAAGTCAATTGAGGCATCATATGATCCCCAAATCAAGTAAGTGTCTGTATTTGTATCCTTATATTTGGTCTAGTACGCGTTTATTGCGAGCTTGAATTTGTTTCTCATTTCTTTCTCTTCCTGCAGCTATAAATGTTCAGAAGAATGTTGGGCTGAAAGTTTCCGTAAAGAATGCACATGTTTCTCAAAGTAAAACAAAAACAGGTTCTGGCAGCGTCAATATGCCAGCTAAAGAGCTACCTCAGAGAACTGTAAGAAATATGGTAAGAACACAGGCTTGTTTAATTTCTATCCTCCAAAATTAATTTATGAAATTTATTTTTTACATGGAAGCATGTTAACTATATGAATCGGTGTTTTGATGTAACATGGACCTGAAGGCATTTCTTGTAAATTTGGATTTGTTAAGAAATAACTTGTCCTACATGATCCTTTTATCTGTGCAGGGAAACTCTTTTTCTAAAGGAGCTTCCTCAACCAAATCACGATCAGTACAGGATGACAGAGCTAATACTGGGTCAGAAACGGTTTCAGATAAAATTCAGTTACGCAATTTTCAAGAGGAACCAGTCCCTCGCGCAACTAAGAGTATAGCTCCACAAATAACAGATTCGGTAAAATCCTTCAGTATAAGTTGTTGTACCTCTAGTTCTGAGTGCTAATTTGACTTGAATTTGCTAGACATAATTATAATAATCACTCAGTAGAAGACACCAGCCTAAATTTTAAAATCATGCAGAACAACTCATTGCCTGAAGTAGCTAGGGTCACCACTTCAGGTGCCTTTCATATTCATAGAGCTACTAAGGTGACAATTCCAGATTGTTTGCAGTCATGTGAAAGTCCAGGCGTCCTGCTGTACTTGCAGCACCTCTCCACACGAACCTTTCCAATATTGGTGCGCACCCACCAAATATCCAACCTGCAAGACCATCAGGGCTGAGAATGCCATCACCGTCACTCCGATTTTTGACCAGGTACTTTGCTTCCTTTTCTTTTCATTTCTAAAGTTGTAAAAAATCGCCATTCTTCAATTATTTTAATCATATGTTTCCTTTATTACATTGAGCTCAGAAAACAGATTCAGAGTCGAGTTCCTTGCAGCAGAAGAAAATACAACAATGTGCCACTAGTATGGGTTCTAATAGAAGAAACGGTGACCTGAGGCCACCAGCCGCACCAGCAAGAACTCCTTGAAGAGTAACAACATCACGGAAAACATACGGTCTGTGGTTCTCACTCCCAGGGACAATGTTATGCACCATCTATTCTTAGTACCCTTGCAGCAGCATTCACTCGAGTCCAAATCCCAATTACACGGCGAATACTGTGAAAGGGGTCCCAGATTCAAGTATGTATACAAATCCAGAGAGAGCAATTGCGCCCATGGTAGATATCAAAGTGCAATATGAGTGTAGGGGCTCTGAGTTTGAGTCACATAAAGTCACTGAGCAAGAGGGAAGAGTCCTTGGACATGAGGAAGCTATGGAAATTGAGAAGATTGTATGTAAGCGTGATGAGGATATTAAGGCAAGTCATCTCAACGAGCAGTTGGAAGAAGGTAATGGCGCCAGCATTCGTTTTCTGGAAATGTTGGGTATAATAAGGTTGGCGTGGGGACTTATCAACTGATGTCCAGAAGTGTTGATGGAAGTGCTCCGCTCATTCCTGAAACAAAGACAAATCTGTCTTTCACAATGACGAAGACAGATTACAAAATTATACTGCGATTTCAACGTCAACATCTGGACAATCCATTCTGCATCAAGAACTAAATATTTTGACCACGGTCACGGTAGTACGGAGTTTAGGCAAAATCTTGCTCCAACACCAAGGAAACAAGCTGATACTGAAGAATCTGATGTTCCAAAGGTTGATTTTGAGTCTCGTTTGGATGCTGGTAGACTGGAGGCAGAAGACCGGGTCAGCGACTTGTTTTGGAGTCCCAGAAAGATGAAACTGGAAGAGGATATGATCATGGAGCTACACAGTGGGTTGGTTCAAGTTTGGAAAACTGTGGTTATGCAACATGAAGAACTAGGGCAAGAAAATGCTGTTATTAATATAGCAGATGACAAAAGTTCACATATGGAAGACGATGCTAGATGTAATATTGGTAGTGCTTGCAGCGTGGCAAAGAGACAAATTAGCATAACATCTAGAGATTCCCTAGAAGATGAAGCTGGATATGGAGGATTTGCTGATGCCATAGAGTTGAAAGGGAAAGTTACTGTGATTGATACCTCATGTATTCCATGTCAAGGTACGATAACAGAGCAAAGAAATGATGATGCTGACTGTCTATTTGACATTTTTAGTAGTTCACCTGTGAAAGATGTGGAAACACTGGTTCTACATGATTATCCATCTGCTGAATGCATCCATGTCGACCTACCCAGTCCTCTTAGAGAATCAGTAACACTGCTTTCACAAGATAGTCCATCCGCTGAAAGCTACCACATTGAACCAGGTACTTCTTTCAAAAAAAAGGATGAGTTACATGACAGTTGCGTGAGAGATGCGCGACACTGCTTCTACATGATAATCCATTGACTGATGGTGCTGAAGGTGTTCACGTCACTCCGAGCATTTCGATCAAGAATAAAGTTCAATTACAGGATAGCGGCACAGGTACTCAATCTGCAAAATGCTTTGAGGCCACAACTCGTGTTCCTGCGTTACAGAAGTCTCAGTTCAACCTCTCTACAGAAAGCTCAAGTCCAGAAGAGAACCCATGCCCCAATGTGACCGAGGGTACTGATCATATGGAAGTACCAGGTGAAAAGCAAGATGTGGCTGATGTTGCTTTGATTTCTGGGAAACTACTTGCAAACGGACAATTCGAATGTAGAGAGGTTGCTTCTTTGATTAATGATCACAACCAGTCTGGTCTCTCGCATCTTCTTACAACAAAATCAGTGCTGGAGATGGCTGAATGTGCCACAACTTCACAGGGTTTGCATATAGAGGGACTGGATATAGCAGCAGTAACAACTGAAGATGAACATAAACATGAAGAAAATGACAAGAGTCAGGAAATGGGAAAAATCATCGAGAGCTTGTCAAAGAAGAGTTTAGTGGCTGAAAAAACACAGCACAACAACATATTGAAGACCGATCAAACCGTTCAAGGGTGTGCAGGTGGATCAAAAACTTATACTCATTTTCAAAGTGAAAATCCGACACAAACTGTTATTGGCTTTTCCGAGACACATGTAGAAGATGCAGAAGTGCAGTTATTAGATGGGGATTTGGTTCATTCCTGCAGCAGATTAACATCAGTACTACACAAACATTCTATAGAAAAGTTTGATCATAAACAGCCTGAGTTAGCGAATACTGAGATTGAACTGGAGCAAAGTGATGTTTATGAATGTGATCCAAAACAATCCGATACTATAGTTCATGCTCTAACGGTAGGGCAAGAACTTGAGTACGAAATTTCACGTTCCACAGTAATAGATTCTGTAAATGAGCATAAAAACTATGCTGATAATGAATTTACGTATAATACAGAGTGTGGTGATCTTGCTCATCTCTCAGAATTAGAGTCTTTAGGCGAAGATAAGATGGTTGGGGTGAAGACAACTTGTATGGATTACAATTTAGCTTCTGAGCCTATGCTAGAAAAGAAGGAAACACTGTTTGTAGCATTATTTGACATTGAGCGGGTTTCGGCTGATAATGATCGAGTGGGTATAAAGGAAGTTTTATCTCCCGAAAAGATTGCCAATCTTGACAAACCAAACAATGCCTTGGACAGTACCCTTGTTGTTCCAGAACATGAATGTGATCTACAGATCCCACATGCCAGTACCGAGATTTTGCCTGTAGTGCAAGGAAATGTTTCTGGTTTTAATCAAGACAATCAGCCCAATGAGCCTCAAGGTTCTATTGTGATCTTGCCATCAATGGAAACATACGACTATTTTACCAATGAAGAGTCAGGGCGTGACTTGGAGTTCTGTGTCCAAGACCCATCAGAGTCTAATTCAAGTTTTCCTGTGAGCCCACAACTCAAAACATGTGTGAAAACCACAAATACAACATTATGTTCAGTCACTGCAGAAATACGCTCGGGTGTCGGAATAGATGATAGCTTGTTAACAAATACATATAGAATAGGAGCTGAGGGGTCGAAGATAAGCATTGAAGAAGCAGAAGAGGAAGTTCTTCAAGAAGAAAAAATTCCAATGGTGGGTGAGTTTTCCCATGAATCGGATGGCGGGTGCGACTTTAAAGAGAACAAAGATGCAGCAATGATGACGTAAGTAGCTTTACGCAATGTACTATACATCTCTATAACGTTTTTCAACCTTTAAACTTGTGTATTATACAATGGTTGTATCTTGGTAATGCATCTCTAAGATATGTGCCACAATGTTAATCTAACTTTTTGCACTGTTATGAGCAGGTCAAATAACATTAAGAAGCAAGACAAATCTTTGGTCATACATCCGCCAAATGCTGTTCCGTTTTCCGATGAATGGTTGGCGGCTATTGAAGCCGCTGGAGAGGTAATATGAATTAAGCAAGTAAAGTAATACACATGAATCTCACCTAAAGCTTTAACACATTTGGCTTTGCAAATTATAATCACTCAATCACTCATCATATTCTACAAAAATGTGTTCTATATAATTCGCCCTTCCTCTCATCTCACGTGATCATCATTTTTGTTTACCTACATATTGTGACGTAACTATTTTCTAAATTCATTAATCTACCAAATATATCCCATTAGTCACCACAAAAATATTATTATTAGAATATTAGTTGTTCCTGAATATAAATTAGGTCTGATATAACTTTTTATTCTTATTTATAAGCTAGCATATAAAGAGCTTGTTTTTAGACAACCATTATTCCCACATTAGAAGATTAAAATTTAGGCGCCCAAAAATCTCAAAACAAGCAATCAGTAGCGCTTATCAAGACAACCTTTTCTATAGCACACATGAGCAACTTGCCATGTTAGAACTTGAGTATTTCGACACCTTCATTGAAAATAGTAAGTTTATACTTATACTATGCAACACTACAATTTCAAACTTGAAAAGGACCTTTGTGATTCTCAAAGAATGACGGGCAAGGGGATAGATCGAGAAAGATCTCTTGTTCTTATTATAAGATTGTGATTGGATCCGCATATGCTTGGTAAAGAGATAATCTTCTCCTTTGAGAATAATAAAAAAACTGAGTGGTCAACTGGAAAATGAAACAGTTACCATCTTGTGCTATGTAATTCATGCATATCTCTTCATAAGTCATAAATAGTAAAGGGACTACATTCTTAGTTAGTTGCTTAAATGAGCAAAAGGTCTTAGATAATAAGAATAAAGTGCCAGTTGCTGTAAAAGAGGTGATCATGGCACACCAAGTTGGAGGGAAATCATGGAATTCTTACTGAGATACCTTCTTTTTGCATTTTGTAGAGATTCCTTCCATGACATATGACATAAACCTGTAATTTCCCATTTGTAGTAGAGAAACCTTACCATTCTTTTAGTTGTGTAACTCTGAACATTATATTTGGCAGCTCTTTATACACAGAAAGCACTAAATAGTTTATGATGAATTTGAACGTGTGACCCTACACCGACATATTTCTGGCAAGTTAGATTAGGTTATGTATACGATTTCACTTTGCTTCAGAAGCATCTCATTTGATTAGAGTGAATACTGTATTGACAATGTATTTGGTAATCACAATTTACTAAGAATCAAGTTCTGAAACCACCTATAATACAATTCTATATTTCTTACTTTACGCTATTATCAATATCCAGTTGAACTATTCATTGTTTTAGCTTCACTACGACATCATTATATATTTTAAATGAGTGCATTCAGGATCATTAAAGATGTGTTACTTAAAATGGTAATGGGCTGATGGCATAATGCAATGTCTTCTTCTCAAAAAATAATTGAGCAATAATATTACACATGAAGTTTACACTTTGTGAGGTTTAGCTCCATTATATTAAAATACTCTACATGGTTTTCTGCAGGAAATCCTTACCATGAAATGTGGTGCCGTACAGCACTCGCCGCAAGACAAATCTCTTCCTGAACCAAGCCCATGGTCTCCGGTATGTCCTTACAATCCTGACAATCATTCTTTACTGGCTACACGCCTACACTATCATAGGATCATCATGGATTAAACAGTTTCACAAATTATCCGAGAACTTCAGTTTATATTTAGTCAATGAGTTATTGAGTCACTTGAGGCAATAATTTTGGTTTTTCTTACATTCGGTGCTGTCAGAATGCATAAAGTCCTTCCTTTTTGGGAAGGTTGGCGTCCACATGAGGGTTGTTTGCACTTTGCACCTAGCAAAATTAAACTTGAGATCTCTCACATTTTGGTGATGATAGACACAAAGCCTTTTACCGCTAGGCCACCCCTGATTTGGTTAAGTTGCCTGCCACAAATTCTTTTATATGAATTAAGGCTCCTTTCTGAGCTTTTTTTTTTCAATACTATTTCTCGGAATTTTAGTTTCCACAAATTGTAGAAGTAGAAACCCAGTATTAGTAAAATAACTAATGAGCAAAAATAGCGAATGAGCAGATTAGGAACTTAGAATACTTATGGATAACAAGTAATCAAATAATTAGGTGTGGAAGTTCTAACTTAAGACCATGAACTATAAGAAATCAGTCATACTAACATATGTGTCATTTTATGCCTTTCTCTTTTTTCCCTTCTGGCTTTGTTTTTTTTCTTTCTGAAGAGGGTTAAACTATCAACTCTTAGAGCCAACGGAGTGGAGCTCGAGTAGTAATCGAGTAGCAATCGGGTAGTGGGCTACACCATTCCCACTACTTCGGGTACCATAAATCGGGTATCAAATCGAGCTCCGAAGCCGAGGGTTTTCTTCTATATTTTTTTTGTCTTTTGTGAATATTAGTGTTAGGGTAGTATCGGGTACCACTCCGTCCACTTAGGGTAGTGTTAGGGTAGTATTGGGGTAGTTTTGAGTTGGAAGGTTTTTATTGGATAGAGGTGACGTGGCACCCTCAGGGTATTAGGGTATGAATGTTCCACTCCTCCCTCCCTTAAGTTTATAATAGATTGATTACTTGACTATACTGATCATGGTAGAAAGTTTTTTCTCAAAACATTGACATGTGAAACTCATCTTTCTATAATCACTCTTGTAATTCAATCTTGAATTTGGAACATTTATTTTACCATGATTAAAGTTTTATTTGTGCTCCATCTTTCTAATGGCTCATTGCCCTGGTTTTGTGATACTGCGGGGCTGTAATGTGTCCTGTATTTTAATCCAGAAATAAAATTTAAAACTGAAAACTTTTACACCACTAACCTTGTCATTGTTTGCACATTTTGAATATATTCTGTTTCAACTAGAGGTAGTAGTTTTGACCCATTTAGTTATGAGTGGGTTGCTTTCGAGTTATATTTTATGTGTAACAGGTCAAACCGATACAAATGAGAAATATTAGATAATAAAGTAAATACGTCATTTAGGTCGACAATTGCCTAAAGGGCTATTTTAATGCATAAAACCTTGTTCATCAAAAGATAAATAGTTTTGTTAAGATTAATAACATAAAATTTCTAGTTAGATATTATTCCCTAATTATCTATAAAATATCAGTTGTAAAAGTTTACGACAAAAATGTTCTGGGTCAACCCAACTCAACACACCCTAATATTTCCTTGTTTTTTTGGTTACTGGACCTGTCTGACTCACTAATCCTCGACCTCTAGTTTGAGCCCTTTTACGCAATTCCAGTTTGTTGGCTACTTGGACCGCCTCTGATATTTGCTCAATATCTACGCTTCTGTAATAAAATGGTCTAATGGAAACATACTGAAATTTTCTTTATCCGTAGTTACTCTTTTGCTACTTAAAACAAACTCATTGTCCTGCTGTAATTTTGTGAATGTAATTGCAGTCATGGTTGCTTTTTCAATTTGTAGTTTCCACTGTACACATGACATGTTTATTTGAATGCAATTTCAGGTGAAGAAGAAAGCCACTCAGATTGGACCATACGACTGTACAAAGTACACGAATGCCATGCCGTCAAATTCTCATTGATCAGATAACCGTTTGGTTTGATGCACTTCTTTCTTCTCTATCTTTTGATGATTGCCGTTGATATGTCAACATGATGGACACTCAGAACCTCTGCTAAATATAGTTTCTAATTATCACGTATGTTGCACATAAACTCTTTCAACAAATACTATTTTGCTCTCAGCTGCATCAGTGAACATGCCTTCTCTTAAAACTAAACAGTGATATTTTAAATGAGGCTTCACTCACCAATAAAGGTAAAATACCCTCTGTCAGCACTTGCCTTTTGGGTTGTCTCATGTAAATTGTTGATATTTCCACGTTATTTTTTGTCATAATAAATGTTAACGTCCCAACAACCCAACTATAGCATTTTTAATAGGTGATGTTACTGTCTTGAGCAAACATTATTCTTGTATTGATGGCCACTATAAATGTCTTTGTCAAAAAAACATCTACTGTGTCAAGTCAAATGGTGATTTTTTATGTATGCAAATAATAGAGCAAAATACCAGTCTGTTTTAGTCTAAAGAACTCAATTACTGTTGAGAACTTCATACCCTTTTCATAAACCTTGGTAATGTTTGATTTAATGCTTGTTATAAAAATCGTTTGACTTCTCAAATGTTTATTTACACTTTACACAGACAAGTTTGAAGAGTCATTTGCACTCAAGAAAGGAAAACTTTATCTTAAAACTATCTAAAGAGGAAATATGCAATCATACATATATAATCTTAGATGGGTAAGGGTTCCCACGGGCATCTTTCATGGGAGGAGGAATATATGCTGTACACATGAACTCATGGGCATGATTTAACATTCTCTGATTCTTTCATAAGATGTAAACATTATTTTGCTTTGCATGGATCATTACATGTATATAATAGGATCATTTATAATTTTGTTTTGCTCTTTTCTCCCTTTGTGCTACTCGTATAATTTGGAATTAGTGTGGAAAAATCTTACTTGGTTGCGGTAAAGAGCCTTATTCATTTTGCTTCTGCTATATATTGTGTCATTAGGTCTTCACTGACAACTGCCTATATCCATAAGGTAAATTCACTCTCCCTGTGATTAGTTTAGTCTCGGATATTAGGGGTCAAACCAAAGCTTTTAGTTAGAGGGTTGCAGTTTGACCAATTTCTTTATAAATGGGTCGATTAGGTAATATGTTTCATCTCTAATGGGTCAAATATAATGAAATTAGTTAGAAAGGAAAACTGTTAACTGTCTTGAAAGTCACCTTGACCCAAAGCGCACTTGTAATGTGTATAACTTCTTGAATAGAGTTACTTGAATTAAGTTATAATTGAAATAATATACTTAGTTTTTTCAGCTATCTTTGATGCAATAATTATACATAAGAATACAAGCCAAGTCCAGAAGACCATTCTACATAGTCACACTATTATCCTGGGTTGGTGGTATATATATATTAAGATTACAAGTAATTTGAAAGGCGGTAGTTGAGAGATAGCAGTTTGCACACAACTAAGAAACAAGAATGCCAAACTAGGTTCAATTAGCCAGAATTAGTGTCATTGAGCTCCGCCTTTTCAACATTTTGGTACTTGTACAAACATGCACAAACTAGATAATACCCGAAGTTAACGATTCCAATCACAGTCAACACCCAGTACACATTATCCATTCTCCCATCATTTATCCCATTAGGCAACCACCCTGTTGTTTTCCTAAGTAAATCAACAACTGCTGTTCCCAAGTAAAACGCAATCCCTATGAACACTGCCACCATTGCCGCTGCAGTACTCTTAAGTGACTTTGGAAATTCTTGGTAGTAAAGGGACACTTGTCCTGGGAAATGAAACGCTTCTGCAGCACCAACCAGAACCAATTGAGGCACAAGCCAAAGTGCAGACATGGGTACAACTGAATTGCCATAAAGCTTGTGGGACCGAGCTGAATCAAGCCTGCTTGACTCAACGAGTGCAGATATGGCCATGCTTGATACTGTGAGAATATGACCAAGCCCTATCCGTTGTAATGGTGTAGGGGACCTTCCAAAGAGCTTTTGCCACATGGGAATTAGGAAGCGGTCAATGATGGCAAGAGCAATGGAGGTTGTGATCATGACAAAAACTATCATGCTCCCAGCTGGGATTTGAAAGTGGGATCCGAGGTGGCGGTCCATGGCTAAAGCTTGGAGGACTATTAGGCTTATCTGTATCGCAATGGGGGTGCATAGCAGTATACCAGTTGACCAAAGTGGGGCGATTTTAATGAGTGTTTTTAAGTCCTCTACTTGTTGCAATGTGCATAAATTCCATGGTCTTTTATTGTGCCGTCTAAGTTGGTATCTCCTCGGTTACTAGAGCTGCGCGGTTTAGGAACCTGTAGTGAAAATAAAGCATAATTAATCCATTGATTGTCTAATCATTGATATCTGGAAAATTTTGTTAAATGATGTGCATAAAGTAAGATTTTGTAGGTTTAAGGTTGTGTGTCCATACCCCATGTGTAAAACATGTGTGTAGTGGAGGTTCATATCATTGACTTAAATCACTCCTTTAGACATTAGTGCGGTCTTGTTGTATGTGTTTTAAGCACTCGTTCTTTCTTTGAATGAATAATGCTAATTAATATTTGATGATATTGATGTTGATTTAAACGTTTCTAGTGATCACTATACACTAAAACTGTTCCCTTGAATTGCTCAAAAATAAAAATAAAAAATCAGTAGCACATTAGGTTAAAATGAGCTTCTAGAAGAATAAGGGAACAGATTTAGCTTATACGTAGTAGCATATAACTGTATCAAGGGGAAATTACCAAACTAAAACCTTATGTGAGCTCTACTTGAAATTATAAGATTTCAAATAATCGGCAAATGAAGTTCACGACATGCATGTCGAGGAATTAAATTTTTTCGTCGAGTTGTTGCTTAAGTTAGATCTCATAAGATGATAAGAACTTTAATAAATGTGTCGCAAATTTGCGTTTTTCATATATCAACCTTCCTAGTGTTTTCCCTTGTTACTTCTAAAACTAGTATGTCAAGAAATGAAAATTGCAATACAGGATATACAGATGTTGCTCATATTAATTCGGTCGATCAGTTTCTTTTGTATTATTGCAACTAGTTGATATCAATATTGGTCTCTTATTCTTAATAGATTCGAACTAATCATAGCTATTATTTTTTTTTATCAAAATTAATAAAAAATTATTTTTTATTATTAGAAAAAAAATTTTTTTTTGCAAAGAGTAAATCGTTAAACGAAGAAAAATACACCATCACGAAGAGAATTTTTTTATCTTTCAGTAGACGGACATTTTGATATACTTTCGACGAACATTTTTTTTGAGTTTTGTTTCGGCGTTAATATTTGCGTCTTGAAAAATCACATGTGATTTGTATGTTAGGAATCACGCGTGATTTCATAAAATCACATGTGATTTGAAAATAGCAAATCATGTGATTTCTTCATACGTAAAATTCAACACTTACAAAAAATGTCGAAAAAAAAGTTCTTCGAAAGTATATATAAGTGCCTCTTTATAGATAAATGATTTAATTCTCATTATGATGTGTAACGATTAACGGTTTGCAAAATATTTAATTTAAAAAAACAATGATTTTTTTTTTTTGTTTTGATCATGATTGAATCATTGAATCTTAGAGATCATTGAATCTATATTTAACTTTTCTCTGCATTGAATTATTTTTTTATTTAATTTTTGCAATTATTAACTTTTCAATAATATCTATTTTCTAGCTTTGTCCTTGTTAATGGCTCCAAAGGTCAAAATAACAAAAGGCAGTTGTATATAGATTTTTGTCTTAATCCTGCAAATTGATTTCTTTCTATGATCAGATTCATAGTGTAAGACATGTATATTTATTTTATTCTAATGATTGATTAGCTTAATAATACAAACAACAAACTATTTTAATTTAAGCATATTTTGTCATTTTCGAGTGCTTTTGTTTATCCAGATTTTATCACTTACTATGCATGATGACTAATAATAATTAGAATCTTGAAAAGCAATACCGTGAGACATAAACATGACATATTTGTCATAAAATACCTTTTATGTTTAAGCTGTTTTTGTGATGTTACTTCTTTTTCACATTTGAATGATTAGAATACATGTCTTTTTTTACCCTTTGCTTACTAATAAAGTAACGAAAAGGATATCCTAGAAGAAATAGAAATAATCTAATATCGAAGATAGAAGAAAACAAGTTTGACTAAAGTTGAATAAACGGCCCATGGAGAGGAAATCAACTTTATGACATCGAAAAGAAAAGTATTATATTGCTTTTTTGCATATAAACGCTTAAGAAATAATGCAACTTTCAAAGGAGTAAATATAATTAGTTCTATAATGATCACATATCTACATTTCATGCAAATAAACTATCCTTATTTTAGAACTATGGCGAGAATGTCTCTACCAATAATGCACGACTTAGTATTTTTTTTTATCTATACTACATTATAATGTATTTAAAACTTCTTATAAAAGCGGCAAAAATATAAAGCCTCTGCGTATTCTTATAATTAGTAATTCATATAATTAAGAAAAAAAGCGCAATGTACAATGACTTAAACGCACATAATTTTATATCGTAAAAAGCAAAGCGTAAGCGTCACCACTTTAACGCATATATAAAAAAACAAAACACCACATTAATGCTTTATTTAATATAGTCAATTCTGATGATTAAGCGATTAATAAATACAATTAATACAGTTATTAAAACACCCTAACATAATAAATACAAATTATCAAGCGTATTATGCAACCAAATTAAACACAATTCCTACATTAAATGTCACTAATATAAATAATATTCAAGCGAGCAGGAACATGCCAATGGGCTTGAGTCACACGAGCAGGCAGTAGCAGCTAAGCTATTCGAGCCGACGACAGCACGGCTAAACGAAATCTTGAAATCGGCTTAAATTTATTGTCAAAAGAACATAATAAATTAAAATACATGATTCATTTGAAATTTTTATTTCGGGATACACGTCAACGCTTGGCAGACTCGCATTAATGTCATTAATACAAATAATAAAGCACGTTATCTGAATATTAAAGTTCGCCGAGCAGGCAGCGTGCAAAATGGGCTGAGCACGAACAGACGCAGGAAGCAGGCTCGAGCCCGAGCAAAGGCGGCCAAACGGGCTCGAGCCCAACGAGCACGCTAAATGACATTCTTTATATCCGTAAATTTATTGTCAAAAAAAAAAAAAAAAAAAACTAAAATCATGATTCAATCGAAAATTTTATTTCAAAGATCCATGCATGACCCGCGGATACCCCGCTATTATTTTCAATGCAAAGATGATACATTACTAGTAATGAGATATTTTTTCCTCGCGTTGTAGTGGATGAAAAACATTAATTTTATAGGTACAAAATAAATTAAGAAAGAAAAGAATCATTTTAGTATGAAATCTTGTAAAAGAAGGTTTCTCATTTAAGTAATATCACCAAAAAAAGACTAGTAACTACTTACATAAATAAATTCAAAAAGAAAGTAGTCATTTTAGTATGTAATTTTGTAAATGAAGGTTTCTCATTCAAGTAATATTACGAAAAAAAACAAAAACTCGTAACTACTTAAATGATATATAAAGTGTTATAGGTACATAATAAAGTTCTCATTTAAAATTTGAATATCACGAAAAAATAGAACTCGTTACTACTTTCATGATATACTCTTTCCGTCTCAAAATAATTGCCTCATCATAAAAAACACACAGTTTAAGATAACATAATAATTACTGCATTCTCTCTATTACTTTTTTGCAAAAAGACAGTTTTATCTTTTTGCAATTAATTAAATCTTTGAACATATTTGTAATTTTAGTATTATTAGGTGCAATATGGTAAACTTTTACATTGTTTACAACTATATTTGGAATGAGAGATTAATTTTGGAACAACTCAAAATGAAAAGAGTTATTAATTTGGAATGAAAGGAGTACAAAGTTTTATATGAGTTTAGGGTTTAATTTGTTATTTTAATTAATTTGAGGGTTTGCTTGAGTAATTATAGTTTATATGGTAACTACTATAAAGTTTATATGAGTTTAGGCTTTAATTTTTTATTTAATAAGTTTGAGGGTTTGCTTAAGTAAATATATACTAGTTTAGTAGCTTATATGAGTTTTGAGGTTTCTTTGTAATATTTGAAGGATTAATTAAGGCATTTACATAATTTAAAAAAAATTAAATTTTCTACTGCAGATATACAATAACACAACATAATAAATGTGGTTGATGGAGTTTGTACATCATCTGCACGTCACATCTCTTTATTATCCACTTTATTAATAAGACAAGACAATTTTTAATTATTATTATTATTATTATTTTTTTGTATATTTTCTCTTTTTCTATTTTGACTTTATGTTTTTGTTCCACACTTTTATTGACAGTTTTACTCATTTTATTAACAGAACAAAAACAATTTTTATAGTATTTCATTTCATATTTTTTGTATTTTATACTTTTGACATATCAAATTTTATAATTTATGTTTCGTTCCACAGTTTTATAATAAAAATAAAATTTTAAAAATAAAAAAATTTTAAAAATTTAGATGGTGTGTGAATCATATTTGATTGTATGTAAACCAGTTTTATAATAAAAACAAAATTATAAAATTTAGAAAAAAATAATTAAAAAAAAAAAATTAGATGATGTGTCAATCCTATTTTTGATAGTGTATAAACCTACACCCCCTATATTAATAGGGCGTATCAAATCAAATAGCTAATATAGTTAAAAAAAAGTTATTTGCTACATACTACGTTCTTACCAAAATTAGAAGTATAAGATACTTACTTGAACTTATTTGATGGCGTTGTTCCGACTGTATTTCTTTGTCCTTTTGTGTCTCGTCATAATAATCTTGGCTGTTGGATGATTGCAACACTTTTCTTTTCTAAAAGCTGCCACCACAACACGCCAAGAGCGGTATACGGGCTTCCTTGGGGTTTCAGAAGCCGATAATAGCGTTTTCCCAACACAAACACAACTAAACCAACAAGGTTAGCCAAAACACATAGCCCAAACCCAAGTCCCCAGCTCACATTAGACTCGGCGTAAATGATCCCAACCACACTTACAAGCGTTGCAGCATAAAATGTAAAGAAGTGCCAGTTAAAGAAAATCCCTTGATGAGTTGAGTTATTGAATTGGTCAGCTCCCATTGTTGCTAAGGTGAATCGTGTCCCTGCGGCTCCCAAGCTTGCGAGTGCAAGACTTGTGTATAGAACGAATAGTTGGGGTTTCGAAGGATTTTGACAAAATCTTGATCCAGTCTCACATGATGGAGGCTTTAGTGGATCTAGCATCGCTGTAAGTGTTAAAAGTGTTATGCCCTGCAACCAAATAATGTTGAATGTAAATAAACAAAATTAATTAGTACATTTCTTGCTTACGTAAAAGGAGTCTTCGTTAACATACCAACAACGACAAGGAAGATGAAATGACGATGACACCAAAAGATCCAAGAAATGAGTCTGCAAAGATTGCAGCTACCACAGGAAATAGATTGATACAACCATTGATAATATTTGCAATCTGAGCCGCCTCGATGTTCTTAATGTTGAATTCTTCTATCAGATAAACTATAACATTGTTGTTCCATCCTCCTGCCGCGAGTGTCAAACCAGCCATGGTTGCTACATCCACAAATTATAAGAAGTTCATGTGTGTTTAAGGCTATTGACTTATCATATGTAATTTAAAAAAAAAAACACTAAACTCGGTACATATACATAGAACTTATGTGCATCAATAAACGAAAAAAACATAAATTTCACCCTAAACATAGTCCTATGTTATTTAATCATGATTGTTTATGCATGTATGAGAGAAATAAAGACCTATGAAGAATGGGAAGGTGATCCAGCCACCATGCTTGAGAGGAGCTTGTGCTTCTACCATGGTTGCACTTCGGTACTACTTGGTTGCTAAACACAAGTGATTTAGAAAACACTTCAACAATGTAAATAATATATATAATGTCCCCTTGCTAGACCCCGCACCCCACAACATACAGTAAAGAAAAGAAAATAGAGGCAATTTTGTCCTCTGGGGCTCAAACTCGCTATCATGAGTTGGTTATATATCTTGACCACCATCATCATCATAAATCATTGATCTAGAGTCACAGTTTCCGTATATTTATATAGCATTAATTTTTAGGTTCTGTTATAGTTATCTGATCAAATGGAGATATCTAGAAGAGTACGTACATGTCAAATAAGTCTAACGAGGTATTTTTTGCTCTCTTGTCGAAAATGGTTATGGTGTATATATAGTAAAACATCTATAAATTAATACTCGATAAATTAACGACTTCGATAAAATTAATAATTCGTCCGGTCTCAACTTGGGACGAATACAAATTTGGACCCTAATCGATGAAATAATAAGATAATATTTTTTTTGAAACCTCAGTTTATATATATTTGTCTCAACGAAACTATAAATTAATAAGTACTAAAAAAATTAATATATATATATATGTCATCATCATAAATCATTGATCTAGAGTCATTTGTTTTTTTGTGAAACTTCAACTCTATATTGAGTTCATTTTTAAATGTTAATCGGAACTTGACAAATTCAATTGACCTATGAATGTGAACTCATTAAATGTTAATTGTAACTTGTTTTTCTAATTTATTTTTCATCTCTAACTAGTATACATTGTTATATTGGACATGAAAATTTGAAGGTCATATGTAAAACTTCTTTAAATTAATAAATTATTAAATTATCAATATAATAATATCTCGCTAAACTAATAAAATTTTCAGTCTCAACACTATTAATTTATAAAGGTTTTGCTGTATATGAGTTAAAGACTCATCCTTTCTGATTACTTGAACAACAAATACTTCGTTCGTTTACCCGCTTACTAGTACTATAAGAAAGTAAATCTATAATAAATAGAAGTATCAAAAATAAATTTCTGTAAAAGTTAAAAAGAAAATATTTTAAAATTTAAATTTAACTAATAAAAGTTAATAAAGTTTCAGTTGATAATTGATATAGAGAATTATGTAAAATCCACTAATTAAAATAAGTTTCTTTCAACCAGAGGTAGGATTAAATGAGAAATATAATTAAGATGATAAGAATAAAAAGAAATCACAACCACAAATATTAGATGCGTTCATAAAAATAAATCGATCTCTTTATTATTTCTTTCTTTATTTGAAATATGCATTCTGATTTTTCTCACTCTTACCATTTAAAAATTCTTCTCACTAGATCCATAATTTCATTTAAATTAGTTCATTTAGCAATTTGTAGTAATTATTTTCAGAGTTTTGCAAGTTGTGGCTTTAATATTTAGTTGGTTAGGGCATTTTAATTTACAAAGTGATTATTATAACCATTTTCAATATGTTTTTAAATACTAAATGACTTGTGTTTCAATGATACATTTTGTTTTGTAATAAGTTTCTTAATTAAATGGTTACGGGTTCAAGTCGAGGTGTATAATTTGTGAGATAGTTAGTTGCCATTATAAAAGTAAATAAATATAATGTTCTTAAACATAGAATTATAATAGATTCTATGAAAATTTTCCAACACGAATAGCATAAAACAAGGTGGTTGCCCTCGCCACGTTGCACCGGGGTGTGTTCGTTTTTCATGGTGGCTACAACATTTTGTCCAAAACGTGTAGCACATTTTTGTTCATTTACTTTCTTGGTAGTTTTATATTGGTGTTTTGTAAAGGCGGCCTAATGGGCACCTCATGATCCACTTTCAAGCACCCTATAGGGTGGGGCCCCGATCCGTCTGACCCAATCATTGTCATTTTTTATTTTTATTTTTTTTTTTGTATTTAATTGTGTAAGTTAATTTGTGTAGTATTGTTTAAATTGTGTAGTGTTTTTATATGTATAGTGTATTTATTTGTGTAGTGTTTTTATATGTAGAGTATATTTATTTGTGTAGTTTTTTACGTTATGTTTTTTTAATTGTGTATTTGTTTCCATTTAATTAAACAATAACAATAAAACATTAAAACATTAAACAAGTACAACAACAAATGCTGCTACTACTACTACAACAAAATCTACTCCACATGAAGATTATTAATATCATCTATAAGTTCATAGAGTATTCCACTCGACTAACATGCGTGATCAACTGGATTTCTTGCCAATTCCAGTGATGTCTCCAACGTCTTTATTCTTGCCTTCAACAAATTGTTTTGAGACAATAGCATGTTGATCGTGTTATCTTTAGTTTGCGATTTGAGCCTGCGTTGAAGAAACCTTTACCAAAGTACTTTTCTTGAAATACATCCTTCCACATAAAGTATCGACACCCATAGTCTTGGGTCGCAGGTCGTTACATGGTGAAACAATTATAAGAAATGTATTCTTAACAAACAAGTTATTGATATATTTACGTAAATAAGCAAACGTTTAATTATTTACCTTTGATAAAGGACATACATAATACTTGACCACAACTTTGGGCTTTGGGATGTTCTTTCAATTATAAGTCCCGTCGACAACGACACAAGAAAGGATTTTCTTGTTGCATCCCGCAAAAGAATTTGTATAATTATTTACAACATAAATTAGTAATATCATGGTTCATAAAATTAGAAGCTTGAATACATAAATAACCAATCTTGTTATAGATTAATAGTTGATACATGGTTCACAAAATCACAATATAACTAGAAACTAAGATCAATCGCCGAGGCGTAGTCGCTCAATGATGATGCCATCGTCCCACACGAAACTCTAACTCGAATTCGTCTCCTCAATCCGGCAATCTCTAGCTCGTGCTAGATTAGCGAGGCGGTCGTAACAAAAGATGAGGAAGAACCGAGGACGGTGTATGAAATTCTCCTCATATGCGGTGGAGATATAGGCTGGAGGAGGCACATAAGATGTGAAGAAGGCACATAATTTGGACTCTCAACACGAGCGGGTGTGTTCTTGACACACTGAATGTCCCTCCATCGAATGTCATCCGATTCTCGTAACAAAAGATGAGGAAGAACCGGAGCAGGAGGTAAATCAGTAACAAAAGATGAGGAGCCGTTTACTATAAATCAGGAATCGTTTACTATAAATCAGTAATCCGTAATCGTCTATACATGTTTTATCATTTACAATATAAATCAGTAATCATCTATACATGTTTTGTCGTTTACAATACAAATCAGTAATCTTTTTCTATAAATCAGCAATCGTTTGCAACATATGTCTATACTACGTCCTTCTAAACATGCTTTGTCGTTCAAGAACGAGTTTCCCATCCGCGCCACATTATTTACGAACCATCTCCATTGTGGGTGAGTGGCGGGAGTGGTGAGTTTTCATCGAACCGCATGAGCGTAGTGAGTAGCATGGTCTTCCCACACGAAGAATCACAACGGGGACAATAGTTGTGTTGTCTCTGGACCTGACCTAAGCGGAAGACACGTAGTAGATGCTCTATTGGATATGCATAAAATTGGACGGTTAAGAGCTATAACAATAGTTGCTCACGTATGCGGCATAATCATCCAGTAATCGTGGGGTGCATATCTTGATTCAAACCAATTCAGCGAGTTCGAAATATGTGTAAACCAAGTCACCCTCGCTAGGTTCTTCGTTCAAGTCTGGGATGTTAGAAGGCTCTCCCACGTATGAACTATGTCTCGCAGTTTCTTCATTTAAGTCTCGGACTTTTTAGGTTTTGTATAGCTTACGAGGTGCCACTGGGGGTGTTCTTTGTTCAAATCGGATATTTTGTTTAGCCTTGGACTTTTTGTCCTTTGCGCTCGGACGTCCACAGTACTTTCTTTAACAAAGAGTTGACGGGTTGACACAGATTCGTGAGCGTATATACCTCGATCATGTTTAACATATTTTTCTTGACAAACAGCGATGCTTTGGTAAAAATTTGAAAATTTTCTCGTCATCTTTACAAGAAAGATATTGAGGCTCTTCGAGGCTCTTGAGGCGTATGGTATGTCGGACTCTAGGCGGGGAACACTTAGTGTTCTCTAAAAATTATCAACAGCATTAAGCGGAATAGGCGATCCTGTATTCGAAAAGTGACTAGTATAAATTATCGGTATTGACGGGAGAATAACTTGATAGGCATAAATTTAATATACATACCATGAATCAAGGTAATACAGATTCGTGATAGCATGGTAAACCATAAACTAACCGCAATTGATGACCACATTCATGTGGGTCCACATCCGCTTACTTCTGCAGTATGAGTAGTAAAGCATCTTTTGAAACATTATCGCAATTGTTAAATAGTGTGTCCTTACACAAATGCGTTTCTTGATTTTGCTTGTATTAAAAGAGTCTCTTATCGCAGTTTCTTGCACGCTATAATCTTATCGACCAACACAACAACGTGTCTAAGCCGGACCTGTGGAGCCCAGTATAACTTCAACAACACGTGTTGACCTCAACTCTACATGTTGTTGTCCGTCAACTGCGATATTGATCGGTAATGTACGACACAAACATGCGGTCGTAATGTTGCAACCGATTATTAAAATACCGCAAAACGTCGAGAAAACAATGAATTAATAAAGTGAAAAAACAATTGAGTAGTTATTTATTAAATAATAATAAAAAATATATTAATAGGTAAGTACCTGCTTTTGGACCAATAAATCCATGAGGTGCCGATAATAGTGCGTGAACACATCTTGATCCGAGCTTTAACCATCAAATCCCATGTCCATCTAACGGACGATACTCCTCTTCCGTAGCGAATTTGTGTCTGCAATGCTTGAGCACATTTTGATTGATATGCCATCGGCGTAGTAATCTGTTAGCGTTTGGGAATTTCGCTCGCATGCCCCAAACAACGCTAAATCTCTGTCGGTGACGATAATCCGCGGTAATATTGTTCTTCTATCACCAACTTAACACATTCCAACGCCCATTTGAAATTTGGCTCTTTTTCACAGTTCAAAAAGCTAAACGCCATTGAGAATGTTCTGTTTGTTGAAGTAACTCCAAAAATTGTAAAGAATGGCAGTTTAAACAACGTGGTGTTGTATGTGGAGTCCATCAGCATGATTTCCGGGAATGTTGTCCACAGGGCATATGACGTTGGGTGAACAAATATTTCCTCAAGCTCATTAGTGTGCTCATTTACCCTGGGGTAATATGTATAGCCTTTACGCCTCAAATGTGCTAAAAGGAGTTGTATCGGAGTCATATCACCACGAATGGCGCCGCGTATCTTGTTTTGTGCATTATATATCATTTTAATGCTATACACGTTATTCGGATCGCTCTCTTTTAGTGAAGAAAGTATAATTCGTGGTGCTACTTGATGTTTTGTCAATTGCTCCACCAAGACTAACTCATTTTCTTTTAATCGCATGGCACGTGAAAACCATGGAAGCAGTCTACAAAATCATGATTATGCCTCGGACACTTGACCCTCAAGATCCAACCACTAGTTTTAGCGGTACCAGTTCGACCTTTAATATATTTCGCCATGTCTGAATGGGCAATTAGTTTTAGCGGTACCGATCTGCCGTTGAAGTTCATCTTCTAAACCTTCACGTCAGGCGTCCATGTCTAGAACACTTAAATTCGATTGAGTACTTATAGCCCTATCATTTTAGTTCTTCCTTTAACAATAAGAAAACCGCTCGATTGAGCAGTAGATTGCACCCAATTAGTTAAAACAACTTCATCACGGAACACCTAAAAAATAAAAAATACAACTTTTTATAACTTTCATTTTTAACATATAATTTATAACCTTTTTACGTTTTTTAACAACTTTATTTATTTTTACAACTTTTTAAAAACTTTGTACCTTTTATAAAAAATACAAACTTTTTTTTTAACTTTACAACATTTGTATACTTTTGTATACTTTTTTGTTAACTTATAACATTTGTATACTTTTTTTTTAACTTTGTATACTTTTTTTACAACATTTGTATAAAACTTATATTAGTTTTATTTTAAAAAACTTATAATACTTTTATTAAAAAACTTATATACGTGTGTGGTTTTGGACCCAACTACGAGTTCGTTTCTTGTGGTTTCTTTATACGTGTGCGCATGGTTTTGCTTGGGTAGATTGTTACTAGCATTCTCTCTCTCTCTCTCTCTCTCTCATCTCTCTCTCTCTCTCTCTCTCTCTCTCTCTCTCTCTCTCTCTCTCTCTCTCTCTCTCTCTCTCTTGAGTTGATTGTTAGTTTTTAGATCTAGATCTAATAACTTTTAGATCTAACAAGTAATAATCTTGGTTACTTGGTGGTGATGTTGTAGTGATGTTGTGGTTTTCGTTGCTTAGTTTTTAGATCGACAAGTTTTAGATCTTGAAAAAGAGATGATTTCTGTTTAAAAAATTGAGGTAAAAACTTGTTTGATCTAAAAACTTTCAAGATCTAAAAACTTGTTTGGGTTGGTATCTCATCTGTGGTGATGTGGTGGTTTTCATTGCTTAGTTTTTTAGATCTGACAACTTTTTAGATCTTGAAAAAGAGATGATTTTCTGTTTATAAAGTTGAGGTAAAAACTTGTTTGATGTAAAAACTTGTTAGACCTAAAAAGTTGTTTGGGTTGGTATCTCATCTGTGGTGATGTGGTGGTTTTCGTTGCTTAGTTTTTTAGATATGACAAGTTTTTAGAACTTGAAAAAGAGATGATTTTCTGTTTATAAAGTTGAGGTAAAAACTTGTTTGATGTAAAAACTTGTTAGATCTAAAACGTTGTTTGGGTTGGTATCTCATCTGTGGTGATGTGGAGGTTTTCGTTGCTTAGTTTTTTAGATCTGACAAGTTTTTAGAACTTGAAAAAGAGATGATTTTCTGTTTATAAAGTTGAGGTAAAAACTTGTTTGATGTAAAAACTTGTTAGATCTAAAAAGTTGTTTGGGTTGGTATCTCATCTGTGGTGATGTTGTGGTTTTCGTTTGTTAGCAATGTTGCAAAAATCGTGAATCGGTAGTCGGGCGGTCGACCACCCTATAACGAGTAATCGGTCAAGTCGGAATTAATCGGTGATTAATCGGATTGGTATTTCCTGCAATGTTTTGGTATTTCTGGACACCATACTAAAAATCTTAACCGATTTCAAGCTTGCTATGTTTACAAACCTCAATAAAAGGCTCAAATTCTGATTATGATGCCCATTGTGCGTTGTAAATGAAATATACGATCCCCAAATTAAATAGAATGCCTAAATTATTATTTTTTTAAAAATGACCGATTTGACTGATTTGGCCGATTTTTGATCGATTCGGCCGATTTTTGACCGATTAGGCCGATTAATCGACCGATTCAGCCGATGTTTTGACTGCTTAGTGTTGATTTTTTCCCTAGGCCGATTTTTCGACCGATTTTCAAAAATCGACAAGGTACTCGACCGATTAACGATTAATCGGCAATTAATCGGCCGAGTTGACCGATTTTTGCAACATTGTTTGTTAGTTTTTTAGATCAAACAAGTTTTCAGATCTTGAAAAAGATGATTTTCTGTTTAAAAAGTTGAGGTGAAAACTTGTTTGAGGTAAAAACTTGTTAGATCTAAAAAGTTATTTGCGTTGGTATCTCATCTGTGGTGATGTTGGGGTTTTCGTTGCTTAGTTTTTTAGATCTAACAAGTTTTTATATCTTGAAAAAAAAGATGCTTTTCAGTTTAAAAACTTGAGTTGAAAACTTGTTAGATCTAAAAACTTGTTTTGGGTTGGTATCTCATCTGTGGTAGTATCTGTTTTGTGGTGGTGATGTTTATGTGGTAATGTCTTATTTTTTGTGGTGATGTTTTGCAGGTGATACTCTAATGAGTCACCCCATGGTTCGCCTCATTAGACTACCCCTCTATTTGCTTATGCAGTTTCATTACTGGATGGTAAAGTGATGCTTTTTATAAAATAAGCAGTTTTATCTCACTTTACAACTTTCAATGAAATAAGCAGATTTTAAAAAAATAAGGCAATGATGATTTAAAAAAAAATAAGCTTAAGAGTTTTGGCATGGCAAAAATGAATGGACGGTAAAGTGAGTTTCTATCTCACTTTGCAACATTCTAATTTGCAGCTAACATGATTTAAAGAGCTAATAATCTGAGCCTTACCTCTTGTGTGTCAAATGGTGAACTAGACATGGTTGTTTGTGGTGTTGTTGCTTGTTGTTGTTGTTGCTTGTTGGTGCTGTTGCTTGTGGTGCTGTTGCATGTTGTGGTGGACCACTTGTGTTGTCTGCTTTCTTGTTGGTGCTATTGGTTTTGTTGGTTGTTGCTTTCTTGTTGGTGCTTAGTTTTTTAGTTTTTAGTTTGTGTTGTTGCTTGTTGCTGGTTGGTGTTGTTGCTTTCTTGTGGCATTATAAGCCTGAAGTGCCTGCACTTTGAGAATCTTAGTTACTTTCTTGTGAACTTTTGCAGTTTTGGAATCCTACTTACCACATTCATGTTGAAAACGTGTAAACGTGAAATTTGTTGAACTTGTGAGGCTTGTGTCCTGATAACTTGTGACTTGTGCAGTTAGTCAAGTGACTTGTGCAGTTTGAGACTTGTGCAGTTTGAGACTTGTGAGACTTGTGCAGTTTTGGACTTGTGAGACTTGTGCAGTTTGACAATCCTGTGAACTTGTGACTTTGTGCAGTTGTGACTTAAAATTTTCCGAGGTGATGATGATAACCGAAACCGAATGGACGGTAAAGTGAGATCAAATCTCACTTTGCAACCTTCGAATTTGAGCCTTAAAATTTTCCGAGGCGATGATGATAACCGAAACCGAATGGACGGTAAAGTGAGATAAAATCTCACTTTGCAACCTTCGAATCTGAGCCTCAAAAATTTTCCGACTACGTTTTTTTTAAAGTTATAAAACTGAAACTAATAGTTGTAAAACAAAAAACTTGTAAAAAGATATACAACTTTGTAAACAAAACTTGTAAAAAAGTTGTAAAACTAAAAAGTTGTAAAACTTTGTAAAAAGGTTGTAAAAAAAACTAAGTTTGTCGCCACAATGTTCAAGCAAAGACCCCATCTTTTATGTTTTTGGCATGGAAATCGAGAAAAACATTCCCCATCACCTCACCCAATGATTGGGAACCATAGAAAAGTGCAAACACCCCTACATGGGGTGCTGCATACAGACTCCCTTTGTAAAATGTGGTTGTTGTTTGTAGTGATTTAAGATATTTTTCCTATTTGCTTTATGTGTCGGTAACTTGTGTTTTCACTTTTCTAATGATGTGTTCGTGTATTCATTTCAAACAAGAGTATTGTAGTTGCTTTTGTCGCAGATGAATTTATATCCTTTTCTTGGATATAGCATACTAATTCTCGCCACTTATTTTCGTGGGCTACGCTTATTTAAACTGGTACTTTGTAATTAGTTAATGACCATATAATTGTTGTATATTTAATTATTGTGGTTTTAATGGCTGGGTTTCCATCTCTTGGTGAGCTTTCTCTTTCTGCAAATTCGTCATCTTTGAGAGACATGATGCGTTTGTGTTTTAAGCGAGAAGTTGATGAGGAAAGGGATAGGAAGGCAGTTTTGCGAGTCGTTGTCTGCATGTTGGTGAACATATAGCTTATTTAGATGGAGTGATTCTGGAGTTGCAGCGCCTGCTCGATGATCCCGTTGCTGCCCATTATGTCATGCATCCGATAGAGGGTGACCATGTTTTGACTGTTAAATCAATAACGTATTTACAGAGCTCGTGAATTTGCAGAACATGTTTGCAGAGTTGCAGGCTCATCTCCATCGAAGGGGCTTTATTGCTCGATTCTCTGCTTTGTGAGGCTGTAGCTTGTTTGGTGGTGTCCGTGTGTTTGCCTGTGCCATTGCATTGCTATGTGTTATATAGTACTTGTTAAGTATCTTATGTAATGGTATAATAATTAGGATGTACTCTAATAAGCGTTGTAATGGCTGTTCTGTTTGATTCATGGAATGCATCATTGTTGTATGTTTTTTTTATGTCAATAAGCCTATATGTGTTTTCATTGCTTTAGTTTTATGGACAATTTTTATAGCCTACTCGATAGTAGATGATTGATATATTGGGAATATTATAGCCGGTTTTGTTCACCGAAGGGTGTGAATAGTTTCAAACTATCTTATAAGGTTTGTTGTACCTGTTGATGTTCGAGTACCGAAATAGTTTACTTCATTCGTAGGTAGCTAATAACATAATGATAATTTTATTGCAGTTGTGCTGCTGATAAGGATTTAAAACGTACACTTTTAAGGGCTCATTTAAGCCTTTAGTCGACCACTTTTATATCCGTTACTGCTTAATTTTGTTCCTTTTCACTTTTTAGGTCTCTTGGAAGCAAAATGCTGGAATGATGCACATTTGGACGAAAAGGAGTGAATATATGAAGAAAATGGCAGAGTCAAGATCGAAACCACTCAAGCTGCTCAAATTGAACCTGACGGTGTCCCAATCAAAGGGCGACGCCGTCCCTCTATACAGATATGATAAAAACAAGCACCAGACGGCTCAGTGGAATTTTTGCTCATACAACCTGACGACGTCAGGATTTGAAGAAGAAGGGTGTCACTCATTCTTTTCATCTCAGACGGCCCAGATCCAGAACTAAGACGACGTCCCACTCGAAGCCCGACGGCGTCACAACTCCAAGGTGACGCCGTCCCATCGATAACTTGGCCAAGACGAAAACCCTAATGACGACGATCTGACGGCATCCCACCTATAAGGCGACGCCGTCGCACTTGTAAATCTATATATAGAATTCGATTTTTCTGCATTTAAAGAGGTAGAATTTTGGAGTTAAAACCCTAAATGTTTGTAGTCCGACTTGGATAGTATCTTAGGGTCCTAAACCCTATTTTACACATCGAGATAAGTGTTTTAATTCAAATTATCATTATGTCTTCAATTGATTGTGTGTATGCTTGCTTGTTTAACATGTCTAGCTAAATTTCTTGTGTGTTTGCTTAGATCTATGAAACCTAGTCATTAATTATTGTTAGGTTGTCTCTTATCTTAATTGTAATCGGCTTAGGAGTGCAACTAGGCTTTCGTTGTGTTTAATGCTTGAATAATCTTTGTGAAAGTTAGTTTATGAATAATCTAGCGGATTTCGTAGGCTAACCCCAAAGGTAACCTCAAAGAGTTAGGGAAAAGGCACACCCTACGACCTTAGGAAACACAACGCGTTCAGAATAAGGTGTGACAATTCAACCATCAATAAAAGATAACTAGAGAGTAATAGTATCTAGGTAAACACATTTTTAATCATCATACGAGCACACATCAATAGACATAAGACTACCCGCAGTATTAGATAATTAGAATAGTAGAAGTAATCGGTAGAAATACCACCCCCCAAACCTATTGCCCCGAGATTTTACCCTTAGCTTTCTAAAAAACCAATAAAAGATAAAAAAGAATCATCCTCAACCCCCACCTTAGCGTAATACATTTCTTGCTAGCATTCCTATTCCCCTAGAGAACGATATAAATCCCCGAGGCTTACCCAATACTACAATACAACGATTAGGTTCACTGCCTATGGTGTTGAAAAACTTGCTCGACAAAAGGAAGTTCCTTTGACCTCGAACGCGCTCGCACGCGCATCAAGTTTTTGGCACCGCCGGGAATAGAATAGCTAGTTAGATTTCTATCTCGTTTAGGTTCCCTTGCTTGATTCCTATCAAGTAATATTTTTCTCAATTTTAGCTTCCTTGTAGTCTATCCCTTCTTCGTGACTTTGTTAGTAATCCCATCACTTTCCACCATGGAAGGTGATAACCCGCCACCACATCACCCAATTCCCATCGACCCACCACCAATTGACCCACCAATAGGTCGTACTCTTGGTGAATACTCTAGACCAAGCCACCAAGGCTATAAGAACACCATTGAGCTCCTCGATCAAGCTCAAACTACGGCCCTGCGATCTGACACCATCTGGTTGGTGCAAAACGGATGTGCATTCCATGGACTTCGTTCCGAAGATCCTAATCAGCATCTCAAGGACTTCCTTAAATTGTTGATTCCATCGACCTTGATGCTACCACACCAGAGACCACGTATTTGTGTCTCTTCCAATTCTCTCTACGAGACCAAGCTAGTAATTGGCTTGAGCGACTTCCCACCGGATCCATCTCAAGTTGGGATGATCTCACCACTCGTTTCCTCGCCCAATTTTTCCCACCGGGGAGGACTACCAATCTTAGGAATGAAGTCTTGATGTTCCAACAACGTCAAGGCGAATCTCTCTACGAGGCGTGGACTCGATTCAAGGACTTGCTCCATAAAGTCCCCCACCACGGCATCAATCTTTGGCTTCAAGTCCAAATCTTTTACGATAATGTCAACCTCTCAACTAGGCAAACCATCGACCAAGCGGCAGGTGGCAAACTTAGTGAACTTATCGCGGAAGAATCATCGGGTACAATAGAGGACCTTGCCCACTATGACAACGAAAGTTGGAATGACCCCGTGAGTTGCCCAAAATCGTCAAGGCAATCTCCTTGCCTCCTATTGACTCACAAACTTCCAATCGTAGGATGCTTGAACTTGAAGATCAAGTCAAATTCCTAATGAGCTCCTATGAAAATCCTAAGTCTTCACACCAAGTGAACAAAGTCTCTTCCTTGTGTGAGCTATGTAGTGGTCCCCATGACACTCGTACTTGCGAGACTCCCGAACAAGCTTCCACGACCACGCATCCTCGCATACCAATGGAATGGGAGGAGATTCCACAACACCGGACCTAGGACTTTCAATGATGCCCGAGAAGTATGGAGGGTAAACCCGACTATAATTGGGGAAACCAAAGAATTCACCTCAAATGATTCCCCATGGTCCAACTCTCACGGCCCTAGTCAACAAAACATATAAGGGATGTTGCAACACCTAGTTACATCCCAAGAAGCTCAAATAGCCAAGCTTTTGGACCGCTTTAACCAACAACAAGCCGAGATGGATAGGAAGATGGATAACCTTCTGAAAGCCATGACCAATAGTGATAGGAAGACCACCGAAAAGGTTAATGCCATCTCGACTCATTCTCCCGAAGCTTCCGGTGTGAAAATTAAGGACCCAAGCAAGTACTTCGAAACTAGGGATCCCTCTTCATCTAAGCACTTTCAATTAGTCAATGCCATCACTCTAGTGAAACCAAATAGGAATAGTGATGAAGCGAACCATGAGACTATGCTTGAGGTTAGTGAAACTCCTAAGGAAGTATCGACCAACAAAGTAGATGAAGTAGGTGATGAATACTTCAATAAGTTTCCTACAGAAGAAGAACTTTCATGCCACCCACTCTTAGTACGCGACCTTCGTCACATGTATGTTAGGAGAAGCCCACGAATCATCTTTGTAAATCCTAGAAATCTCAACATACCTTGTTGCATAGGACATCTTTTCGTGGCAAAGGCCTACATTGATCGCAAATCCCCAATAAACATCATGACTAGCACATATTATAATTGGGTGATGAAGAAACCTATCCCAAATAGGCAACACCCCGATGATCCTAGAGTTAGTTGTAATTTCCTTGGTAGAGTTAAGGGATTGCCCGTCTATGTAGGTAGTTTCACATACCTTACGGATTTCGTGATTGTGGAGGATATTAGTACCATAGATCCTAGCTTGTCCCATGTAGTTCTAGGAAAGCCATTCATAGAAAACATCGGGATGACTTATGATCCGTCGTTAGGAGTAGTTAGATTCAAAGATAAGACCGATGACATAGCTTACCAAATGCCATTTAAGATTGAGAAATTCTAATCACTATCCAATGATGAAAAGGAACTTAAGCTATCGGTCTACTATAGGAATGAGAAGGATAAGGAGAAATGAGTAGATTATGTGATGAATAAGATTTTTGGGTTTTATAAGAATTGTTTGAAATTAGGACCAGAATATAGAACCAATTGGGGAAGATGATTTCTTAGAATGATGCACGATAGGGCATAACTATATCATGGAAAACCTCAATAGAGATCGTCATGAGGAAAATGATAACAGTAAGGAAGTTACGTAGGAGCACGACTTGAGTCTAGCTACAAGACTCATAAATAAAGAAAAGCGCTTCGTGGGAGGCAACCCATGCTTAATTGTTTGCTTGTTTGTGTGTCATATATCTTTTTCATTGTTGTATGTTCTCATGTTTGATTTTGTGAAAATGCTTTATTTTGTCTTTAACCTCATCTTAATTACATATAAAGGTATTTTACAAAAAGATAAGTGTAGGGAAGATTACATACGTTTTTAAAATAACGTGAAGATGATAATTACAATTAATGAAATTGATATATATGTGTGTTTGTTAGAGTCAGATGCATGTATCGAGTCATAATGGATGTTTTACAGGAATTTTTCCAGGTTTTAAAGATGTAATTTTTTCAGAATTTTTTGTCACACCCCGCCGGAGGCGGAAACGCGAGGTGTAACATAATCAATATACATCGCAAAGAGATATAGTACAATACCATAATTTAAATTTAAAGAAATGTTATAACATTACAACAAGGTCCTAGCAGACCTTGGCAATTGAAACATAAAGTTGGACTTCCAAAAGATAACATTTTACTACATGACGACTCAGATAACTTGTGACGACTCCTTTATTTAAAACCTTCGTAATATAAGCTAAACAACGATCACCTGAAATGCATGAGAAAACGGGTCAACTATGAAAATAGTTGGTGAGTACACAGGTTTTATGTAAACTAAATTACCGATTTTAGAAAGTCTGACTTGCAAATGTCCTGTCAACTCGCTATATTACAAATCCCGCCCATACAAGACTTGTAACATATAAGTTCACATACGCTTCCATATTTCAAGTTTAGTAAACAATGCACATATGGTCACAATATGCCTCGTATATAATAAAGTATGCGGCAAAGCCCTAAAATAAATAATATGCGTTAGTGAGATGTGGGGAACGAGAGGTTGGCCGACCTCTAATAGCTTATCCATACTACCCATCGCTCCGCGACAAGGGAGCCGCATTTAACGGTGCGTATAATTGGAGTGCGAAGCGGCAAACCAAACGGGGACTAACAATGCGAATGTACGAACAAGACATCATAACAACTATTATATACTATCAATTAAGATCGCCCGCACATGGGAGACTCGGCATTGCTCCGAATACGGGAGACTTTAGGTCAAGGACGACGGTCCATTAGGTCCAAACAAGTCATAAATTTATAATTAAGTCTAAGGGTTCAAAATATATCAAGTAGTTCAAAACAATTTAAGTTTAAAATCATGCATTTCACCCCAAATAAGTAAAACAAGAAAAAGGGGATGTGAATACTCACCTTGGCAAAAGCACTAAAGCAAGACCAAATAGAATTATTGGATGGCAATCGACACGCGACCTAAATTAGTATGGCAAATTTAGTCTTTATTCATGATTATGACTCGACAAGGTTTAATAAAAGTTTTGTTGTTGCTTGTGGCAATGGTTAATGTTTAATATAATTTTTGTAGATTTTGGCTCTTGGAAGTGCATAAGTACATAATAAGAAAATATCAATGACAAAAGAATCTTGGTTCGATGGCAATCGAAAGACGACGACGGAAAATAGTTACTCATAATATTAGCCGTAAATTAATTATAATCAAAAGTCGTTAAAAGTATATACATTTATATATGATCAATACTAATTGGTGATAAAAGTATATTAAAATCATACTTTATACGATGGTTTTATTAAAAGATTTATATTAAAACACTTTTATTAGTTATAAATGTAAGTTTTTGGAAAAATTGGGCATGACCCAAATGTATAATCTTATTTGTTTGATGACAAATGTCGAAAGTTTTTATAATAATAGCTTTTATCAAATTTAAATAACTGAATTTAGTATTGTAAGTAAATGACTAAAAGTTTATATTTCCAACCATTTTTGGCTTAGAGTTATGGAAATATTTAATTTTATTATGAGTAATACAAAATATCCGTTTATATTTTCATAAGTAAAACTCATTTTATTTAGACAATTATGCTATTGTTTATGTTCTCATTAATTTATTTGTGACTTGTGTTTTTGATATCGTTAGCGATATGGAACAAAAATGCAAGATGCGTCGCGAACATATAGGGCGAATGAGTCAAGGATCATGTCGCGAGGTAGGTTGATTAGGATGATACGTGGTGCACTTAAATGATTACTAAAAATGAATTTCTACTCAATATTAACATTTTAGATTCAAAAAAAAAAAAAAAAAAATTGATTTCCTTAATACAAAACAAACACACCTCGTTAAGGGTAGTAGGCCCAATGTTAACTACCCAAGACATCCTTAAACTTTAAAAAGGGCTTTGGCCTAGTAATACAACAATTATGCCACAACATGAGCTTTTTTTTTTTTTTTTTTTTAATATAAAGTTTGTGTTTTCGGTTTTGTGAAAGCATTTAAACGCAAGTATTTAAACCAAATGTTTTGATGCCAAGCATCGGTGACCAAGTTTAAACAAACCGAGCACACTTTCGGCCTTGCGAACACGACCCCAACCATCATGTATCATCCTAAGGCTAAACCAATTGGACCTCACCGTTGGTGTAACCCAAGATGGTTCGACAAATACCAAATCCAAAATAAGAAATACTCAAACAAAAGCCAATTTAGTATAAGTTATAATTTCTTTCACAACTGATTCATGAACAATTTATAAAAGCTAAATTATAATTTAATTAGGCCAAAAATAAGCTAATAAGCAATCTGATTAAGTCGAGAGTTTAAGAAATCGAAACTTAATATTTTATGTTTTCTCTTGCGCTCACGAGAGCAACAACAACATAAATCAACATCATCTTTTACTAATCCAAGCAATACAAAGTTCGAATTTTAAAAGATTAAACAACAACTTATTCAAAATAACAAAAGTATAGTTCTTACAACAATTTGGTGGGTCGAGTGGTATGAGAACCGAACACCAAATGCTCAAATTTAAGAGACTCAAGATGGATTGGAACAATTAACAACTTGAAAAGCTTCCTTATGCACCCATGAACAAAACCCTCAATCAATTTCAAAAGCCCTTTGATTTACCAAACCCTAATTTTGTAAAAGTGGTGATGAGAAACTGCTTGGAGCTTTTGCATTCGACTAGAAATATAGGAGTATGTTGAGGAGGAGTTTGGTTATCTTTCTTCTCTTGGTCTTGGTTTGAAGCCAAATTTGGCTAGCTTCCAAATTCTTAGGCGAATCATGGACTTTACTCTAGGTAGATAGATGTGAAGATATGAATCTCTTGTGTGATTTTATCTTGATTCTCTTTGATTTCGTATTAGTAGCAACCGCGCATCAAAGGAGGATTTGAGAAGCAAATCTTTCATGGATTTGGTATGAAAGAGGAGGATATGATGGATGAATATGTTGGGTTATCCCTTTAGGAGATTCGACCTAGGAGGGATTTGCAGGGCTAGATGAGGAAGAAGAAGATATGATATCTTCATATCTCTGCTTTTGGGTTTGGGTCTTTTGTCGTGTGTGGAAGAGAAAGGCAAAGAGATGTATTTTTGTTATTATTATTATTTAGTGTATTATATGTACCTCGTACAGTATAATTTGTTCCGTACAGGATAACGTTAAATTATGTAGAATATTATTCGGGTATCCGTATTTTATAAATTTTATATTTTCGAGACGCTTTGACGAGCTTAAATATTATGGTATTATTATTACTTTTAAATTTGAAAGTAAATTTACGTCAATTTTATTATGGTGTCGATGCAGCGTGTGGTGCTAAGACTTGGGAAAACACTAGATAACTACTGCTTAAGAGTTATAATGGTCAAAAATAAATAACTCGCCTATTCGATATAAATAATAGCCGGAAATTGACGGATTGTCACGGTCTCACGACTTTAAAAGAATCTCGTCCTCGAGATTCGGTCCGCTCTACACTACAAGCGATATTTTCATGGTTCAAACTTTCTCATTCTCGAGCTTTGCCTCAAAAGACTCTTAGTTGGTGAATTTTCACAACTTGTCGACGACCGTCATTTGTTTAAGTTGTGTAGGTTGAGTAACAACTTGATTCCAACTTGATTTTCGCAACTCATCAAACAAGAACTCGTCACTAGATCAAGCTAGGAAACAAGTTGTCGAAAGAGATGGCTTCTCATCTATGTAAGAGACCTTTTGAAAACTTGGCTCGAGTTTGAAATCATTTAAACCAATCAATACTAATAGTGGGGTGCTCAGTTAATGAGAAGGCAACAATTAAACTAAGGCTCATGATGCAAGGTTCTACACTAATCAATGCCATGAATTAGAACCGTAAGATACCGATATAGAGTAGGTGATCAAAAGAATGTACCCGCCACGGTGCTTGTGTCTAAGCGAGCTTCCTTAGTGCCCAAGAAGTATGCTCGACCCATTTGGTGACATTGCCTCCACGGTTTGGGTTATCTTCATCAAGTGCTAACGCGAGAGTCATGCTACCGTGTTCGACTTTTGTGCCCTATTCAACTTAGGACATGTGTTAGAAGGTGATCCGAACTTCCACACTCGTAGCATGTTAGCCTTCGTCCTTGGTTTCCATTTCATCGAGCAATTCCGACTAATGTGGCCCGCCTTCCGCACATGTTACACTTAGGTTTCCTATGTGATGGAGGTTGCATCAAGTGCACTTAGGATGTGGACTGCATATCCTCTGCGCTCCCGAGTCGTCGCTCCATAGTTCCCGGTCACTCGTTGCCTCTTGTCTTGATGGTCCCGGTCCAGGCTTCCTGGTGATCCTCATGTCGCCGCCCATTGTCGCTTGTTTTGCTAGACCTCCGCACTGATCACGCCATTAGTCAAGCGGTATGCCATTCCCACAGCAGCTTGCGAGTAGTTGGCTTGGATGAGGTGACATCTCTCCCGATCTCGTGGATCAAACCCCAAATGTAGCAATCAATCACCGCCCACATGAGAGACCATGTGGGAACCATCTGGTTAGCTCGTGAAAGCGAATTGTGTACTTGTCGACTTCTACTCCTACCATCAAATGGTTCCGAATTCCGCTTCCGCTTCGCACTTCATCCTTCCCGCAATACTCCTCGTTAGTAGCTTCTTGAATTCTTCCCAAGATAATCCATTTGCGCCTTCTCCTCTACGGTTTGCAATGGTTATTCCACCGTGTCGGTGCCGACACAAGTAGACCGCAGAGAACTCAACCTTATCTCCTTCAAAGACATTTAGTGATGCTAAGTTTCGACTCTACATTCTCAAACCATGATAGCAGCCAATGGCACCCTCGGTGCCATGAAATTCCTTTGGCCCGCATGACATGAAGGTCTTATAGCCGCATCCGTGGCCATTGGTCGATGTACCGGCTCCTCATTGGCTCGCCCCGCATCAATGTGCGACAATCGAGTGAGGAGATCCGCCAATCCAAGAAAGACTATCTCTTGGGGCTTCATTGTTGATGCTTCCGAACAGGTGTTCCTTGTAGTCATGATTCTACAACAGGCCAAGGCATTTGGTCGAGTGAGACAATGGCGGATGATGTTGGGGACGGCGGCGGTGTAGTGAGTGTAATGTGACGGGAACAAGGACGCAATTAGCCTAACGGGTCATAATATATAAAGCAAGAAGAAGGCATATATAAAATATATAGGGTATAGTGGACATATAAACATGGTATGCATACTCACGCGACTAATGCGGCCCTGTGATCGACTCTTTAAGACTCGACCAAACATAATCCGAGGCTACTAATTCCATCATCATATGATTCCTCCGAATTATGCATAGGTGTATGTGCTATGCATAATTAAGGAGTAACGATGCAATGCTGGTGCTAGTCGACTCGTATGATGTTCCGTGTTTTAAGAAAATTTTATTTTGGGTTATAGTTGCGATTTTTATTTTATAAAACCGGTATTTCACTATAACCTTCGCCTCTCGATACCAATCATCACACCTCACGGAGGCGGAAACGCGAGGTGTAACATAATCAATATACATCGCAAAGAGATATAGTACAATACCATAATTTAAATTTAAAGAAATGTTATAACATTACAACAAGGTCCTAGCCGACCTTGGCAATTGAAACATAAAGTTCGACTTCAAAAGATAACATTTTACTACATGACGACCCGTGATAACTTGTGACGACTCCTTTATTTAAACCTTCGTAATATAAGCTAAACAACGATCACCGAAATGCATGAGAAAACGGGTCAACTATGAAAATAGTTGGTGAGTACATGTGTTTTATGTAAACTAAATTACCGATTTTAGAAAGTCTCGACTTGCAAATGTCTGTCAACTCGCTATATTACAAATACCGCCCATACAAGACTTGTAACATATAAGTTCACATACACTTCCATATTTCAAGTTTAGTAAACAATGCACATATGGTCACAATATGCCTCGTATATAATAAAGTATGCGGTAAAGCACCTAAAATAAATAATATGCGTTCAGAGATGGGGAACGAGAGGTTGGCGACCTCTAATAGCGCTATCCATACTACCCATCGCCCACACAAGGGAGCCGCATTGAACGGTATGTATAATTGGAGTGCGAACGCAAACCAATCGGGGACTAACAATGCGAATGTACTGAACAAGACATCATAACAACTATTATATACTATCAATTAAGATCGCTCCGCACATGGGAGACTCGGCATTGTTCGAACATGGGAGACTTTAGGTCAAGGACGACGGTCCATTAGGTCCAAACAAGTCATAAATTTATAATTAAGTCTAAGGGTTCAAAATATATCAAGTAGTTCAAAAACAATTTAAGTTTAAAATCATGCATTTCACCCCAAATAAGTAAAACAAGAAAAGGTAATTTGTGAATACTCACCTTGGCAAAAGCGCCTAAAGCAAAGAACCAAATAGAATTATTGGATGGCAACGACACGCCGACCTAAATTAGTATGGCAAATTTAGTCTTTATTCATGATTATGACTCGACAAGGTTTAATAAAAGTTTTGTTGTTGCTTGTGTGGCAATGGTTAATGTTTAATATAATTTTGTAGATTTTGGCTCTTGGAAGTGCATAAGTACATAATAAGAAAATATCAATGACAAAAGAATCTTGATTCGATGGCAATCGAAAGACGACGACGGAAAATAGTTACTCATAATATTAGCCGTAAATTAATTATAATCAAAAGTCGTTAAAGTATATACTCGTAGCATGTTAGCCTTCGTCCTTGGGGTTTCCATTTTGCATGCGAGCAATTCCAGCTAATGTGGTCTGTCTTACGGCACATGTTACACTTAGGCGATTTCCTATGTGATGGAGGTTGCATCGAGTGCACTTAGGATGTGGACCGCATATCCTCTGCGAATCATGGACTTTACTCTAGGTAGATAGATGTGAAGATATGAATCTCTTGTGTGATTTTATCTTGATTCTCTTTGATTTCGTATGAGTAGCAACCGGCGCATCAAAGGAGGATTTGAGAAGCAAATCTTTCATGGATTTGGTATGAAAGAGGAGGATATGATGGATGAATATGTTGGGTTATCCCTTTTAGGGAGATTCGACCTAGGAGGATTTGCGAGGCTAGATGAGGAAGAAGAAGATATGATATCTTCATATCTCTCTTTTGGGTTTGGGTCTTTTGTCGTGTGTGGAAGAGAAAGGCAAGAGATGTATTTTTGTTATTATTATTATTTAGTGTATTATATGTACCTCGTGCGGTATAATTTGTTAAAATGCAGGATAACGTTAAATTATGTAGAATATTATTCGGTATCCGTATTTTATAAATTTTATATTTTCTGAGGCGTTTGACGTGACGAAATATTATGGTATTATTATTACTTTAAATTTGAAAGTAAATTTTCGTCAATTTTATTATGGTGTCGATGCGCGTGTGGTGCTAAGACTTGAAAACACTAGATAACTACTGTTTAAGAGTTATAATGGTCAAAATAAATAACTCGCATATTCGATATAAATAATAGCCAGGAAATTGACGGATTGTCACGTCTGCCGGCCTTTAAAAGAATCTCGTCCTCGAGATTCGGTCAAATCTACACTACAGCGTATATTTTCATGGTTCAAACTTTCTCATTCTCGAGCTTTGCCTCAAAAGACTCTTGGTTGGTGAATTTTCACAACTTGTCGACTGACCGGTCATTTGTTTAAGTTGTGTAGGTTGAGTAACAACTTGATTCCAACTTGATTTTCGCAACTCATCAAACAAGAAGCGTCACTAGATCAAGCTAGGAAACAAGTTGTCGAGAAGAGATGGCTTCTCATCTATGTAAGAGACCTTTTGAAAACTTGGCTCGAGTTTGAAATCATTTAAACCAATCAATACTAATAGTGGGGTGCTCGGGTTAGCGAGAAGGCAACAATTAAACTAAGGCTCATGATGCAAGGTTCTACACTAATCAATGCCATGAATTAGAACCGGAAGATCTTGATATAGGTAGGTGATCAAAAGAATGTACCGTCACGGTGCTTGTGTCAAGCGAGCTTCCTTAGTGCCCCAAGAAGTATGCTCGACCCCAGTTGGTGACATTGCCTCCACGGTTTGGGTTATCTTCATCAAGTGCTAACGAGAGTCATGCTACCGTGCTCGGACTTTTGTGCCCTATTCAACTTAGGACATGTGTTCGAAGGTGATCAGGACTTCCACACTCGTAGCATGTTAGCCTTATAGTCCTTGGTTTCCATTTACATGCCTCGAGCAATTGAGACTAATGTGGCTGTCTTCGGCACATGTTACACTTAGGCGCTTCCTATGTGATGGAGGTTGCATCGAGTCACTTAGGATGTGGACTGCATATCCTCTGCGAATCATGGACTTTACTCTAGGTAGATAGATGTGAAGATATGAATCTCTTGTGTGATTTTATCTTGATTCTCTTTGATTTCGTATGAGTAGCAACCGGCGCATCAAAGGAGGATTTGAGAAGCAAATCTTTCATGGATTTGGTATGAAGAGGAGGATATGATGGATGAATATGTTGGGTTATCCCTTTAGGAGATTCGACCTAGAGAGGATTTGCAGGCTAGATGAGGAAGAAGAAGATATGATATCTTCATATCTCTGCTTTTGGGTTTGGGTCTTTTGTCGTGTGTGGAAGAGAAAGGCAAAGAGATGTATTTTTGTTATTATTATTATTTAGTGTATTATATGTACCTCGTACAGTATAATTTGTTCCGTACAGGATAACGTTAAATTATGTAGAATATTATTCGGTATCCGTATTTTATAAATTTTATATTTTCGAGAGCGTTTGACGAGCGAAATATTATGGTATTATTATTACTTTTAAATTTGAAAGTAAATTTCGTCAATTTTATTATGGTGTCGTGACGCGTGTGGTGCTAAGACTTGGAAAACACTAGATAACTACTCGCTTAAGAGTTATAATGGTCAAAAATAAATAACTCGCATATTCGATATAAATAATAGCCGGAAATTGACGGATTGTCACGATCGCATGACCTTAAAAGAATCTCGTCCTCGAGATTGATCAAATCTACACTACAGCGATATTTTCATGGTTCAAACTTTCTCATTCTCGAGCTTTGCCTCAAAAGACTCTTAGTTGGTGAATTTTCACAACTTGTCGACCGACCGGTCATTTGTTTAAGTTGTGTAGGTTGAGTAACAACTTGATTCCAACTTGATTTTCGCAACTCATCAAACAAGAGCGTCACTAGATCAAGCTAGAAACAAGTTGTCGAAAGAGATGGCTTCTCATCTATGTAAGAGACCTTTTGAAAACTTGGCTCGAGTTTGAAATCATTTAAACCAATCAATACTAATAGTGGGGTGCTCGGATTAGCGAGAAGGCAACAATTAAACTAAGGCTCATGATGCAAGGTTCTACACTAATCAATGCCATGAATTAGAACCGAGAAGATCTTGATATAGAGTAGGTGATCAAAAGAATGTACCCGTCACGGTGCTTGTGTCTAAGCGAGCTTCCTTAGTGCCCAAGAAGTATGCTCGACCCGAGTGGTGACATTGCCTCCACGGTTTGGGTTATCTTCATCAAGTGCTAACGCGAGAGTCATGCTACCGTGCTCAGACTTTTGTGCCCTATTCAACTTAGGACATGTGTTAGAAGGTGATCCGGACTTCCACACTCGTAGCATGTTAGCCTTCGTCCTTGGTTTCCATTTCTGTCTGAGCAATTCCGACTAATGTGGCCTGTCTTCTGGCACATGTTACACTTAGGGCAGTTTCCTATGTGATGGAGGTTGCATCGAGTCACTTAGGATGTGGACCTGCATATCCTCTGCGAATCATGGACTTTACTCTAGGTAGATAGATGTGAAGATATGAATCTCTTGTGTGATTTTATCTTGATTCTCTTTGATTTCGTATGAGTAGCAACCGGCGCATCAAAGGAGGATTTGAGAAGCAAATCTTTCATGGATTTGGTATGAAAGAGGAGGATATGATGGATGAATATGTTGGGTTATCCCTTTAGGAGATTCGACCTAGGAGGGATTTGCGAGTGGCTAGATGAGGAAGAAGAAGATATGATATCTTCATATCTACCGCTTTGGGTTTGGGTCTTTTTCGTCGTGTGTGGAAGAAAGGCAAAGAGATGTATTTTGTTATTATTATTATTTAGTGTATTATATGTACCTCGTGACGGTATAATTTGTTCGTCTGAGGATAACGTTAAATTATGCGAGAATATTATTGGTATCCGTATTTTATAAATTTTATATTTTCGGAGACGTTGACGTGCGAAATATTATGGTATTATTATTACTTTTAAATTTGAAAGTAAATTTTACGTCAATTTTATTATGGTGTCGATGCAGCGCTGTGGTGCTAAGACTTGGAAAACACTAGATAACTACTCGCTTAAGAGTTATAATGGTCAAAAATAAATAACTCGCATATTCGATATAAATAATAGCCGGAAATTGACGGATTGTCACGATCCCGACCTTAAAAAGAATCTCGTCCTCGAGATTCATCAAATACACTACAAAGTGATATTTTCATGGTTCAAACTTTCTCATTCTCGAGCTTTGCCTCAAAAGACTCTTAGTTGGTGAATTTTCACAACTTGTCGACTGACCGGTCATTTGTTTAAGTTGTGTAGGTTGAGTAACAACTTGATTCCAACTTGATTTTCGCAACTCATCAAACAAGAACGTCACTAGATCAAGCTAGAAACAAGTTGTCGAAAGAGATGGCTTCTCATCTATGTAAGAGACCTTTGAAAACTTGGCTCGAGTTTGAAATCATTTAAACCAATCAATACTAATAGTGGGGTGCTCGGGATTAGCGAGAAGGCAACAATTAAACTAAGGCTCATGATGCAAGGTTCTACACTAATCAATGCCATGAATTAGAACCGGAAGATCTTGATATAGAGTAGGTGATCAAAAGAATGTACCCGTCACGGTGCTTGTGTCTAGCGAGCTTCCTTAGTGCCCAAGTATGCTCGACCCAGTGGTGACATTGCCTCCACGGTTTGGGTTATCTTCATCAAGTGCTAACGAGAGTCATGCTACCGTGCTCCGACTTTTGTGCCCTATTCAACTTAGGACATGTGTTAGAAGGTGATCCGACTTCCACACTCGTAGCATGTTAGCCTTCGCCCTGGTTTCCATTTCATGCGAGCAATTCCGACTAATGTGGCTCATCTTTCCGCACATGTTACACTTAGGCGCTTCCTATGTGATGGAGGTTGCATCGAGTCACTTAGGATGTGGACTGCATATCCTCTGCGAATCATGGACTTTACTCTAGGTAGATAGATGTGAAGATATGAATCTCTTGTGTGATTTTATCTTGATTCTCTTTGATTTCGTATGAGTAGCAACCGCGCATCAAAGGAGGATTTGAGAAGCAAATCTTTCATGGATTTGGTATGAAAGAGGAGGATATGATGGATGAATATGTTGGGTTATCCCCTTTAGGAGATTCGACCTAGGAGGGATTTGCGAGGCTAGATGAGGAAGAAGAAGATATGATATCTTCATATCTCGCTTTTGGGTTTGGGTCTTTTGTCGTGTGTGGAAGAGAAAGGCAAAGAGATGTATTTTGTTATTATTATTATTTAGTGTATTATATGTACCTCACAAGATAATTTGTTCGTCTGGGATAACGTTAAATTATGCGAATATTATTCGGTATCCGTATTTTATAAATTTTATATTTTCGGAGACGTTTTGACGAGACGAAATATTATGGTATTATTATTACTTTTAAATTTGAAAGTAAATTTTACGTCAATTTTATTATGGTGTCGATGCGCGTGTGGTGCCAAGACTTGGAAAACACTAGATAACTACTCGTTTAAGAGTTATAATGGTCAAAAATAAATAACTCGCCTATTTCGATATAAATAATAGCGGAAATTCGTCCTCTAGATTGTCACATGGTTTCCATTTCGTCGAGCAATTCCGACTAATGTGGCTCGTCTTCGGCACATGTTACACTTAGGCGCTTCCTATGTGATGGAGGTTGCATCGAGTCACTTAGGATGTGGACTGCATATCCTCTGCGAATCATGGACTTTACTCTAGGTAGATAGATGTGAAGATATGAATCTCTTGTGTGATTTTATCTTGATTCTCTTTGATTTCGTACAGTAGCAACCGCGCATCAAAGGAGGATTTGAGAAGCAAATCTTTCATGGATTTGGTATGAAAGAGGAGGATATGATGGATGAATATGTTGGGTTATCCCTTTTAGGAGATTCGACCTAGGAGGGATTTGCAGGGCTAGATGAGGGAAGAAGATATGATATCTTCATATCTCGCTTTGGGTTTGGGTCTTTTGTCGTGTGGAAGAGAAAGGCAAAGAGATGTATTTTTATTATTATTATTTAGTGTATTATATGTACTCGTGACAAGATAATTTGTTAAATGCAGATAACGTTAAATTATGCGTAATATTATTCGGTATCCGTATTTTATAAATTTTATATTTTCGGAGACGTTTGACGAGCTAAATATTATGGTATTATTATTACTTTTAAATTTGAAAGTAAATTTTACGTCAATTTTATTATGGTGTCGATGCAGCGTGTGGTGCCAAGACTGGGAAAACACTAGATAACTACTCGCTTAAGAGTTATAATGGTCAAAAAAATAAATAACTCGCCTATTCTCGATATAAATAATAGCGGAAATTGACGGATTGTCACATTTTTCCAGAAAACGCAGCATGAGGTTTACGTCATGACAACTCGATGGCGTCAGATTAAAGCTCGACGACGCCAGTCAAGTAAACGACTTATACAAATTTTTTCATTTTCGTACTACTTATAAATTTTTGGAAATTCTCGGTGTCTTAATTTTCCATCAAATTTGCAAACATCCATTCCACAAGCATTATATCTTAGTGTAGTTGTGTCATATATGTTTTTACCACCGATTTTACACGAAGGTTTCATTTGTTTTCTAAAAGTGTGCGAAGGTTATATTTGGCAAGAAGAAGAAACACAACATTGGATAAAGCTTATCACGATACATTCTTCTTAGGAAAGAATTTAACCGCAACTTTACACGGATCCTACCGAGCTAATCGTGGGAGTAATAGTTTCTTTCTCTTTACTTACCTTCTTTATCATAACTTTGATACTTTCGGGAACATTGGGGACAATGTCCGCTTTAAGTGTAGGGAGGAGAATAAAACGGAACTTAGAAACTATTCTTATCCTTGATCATTTGTCTTGTCCTTAGTAAATTGTGTAATAAACTATGAGAGATATTTGTTAGGGCAATTTTAGCACCAAATTAAAAATTTTTATGACATGTACGAGCTAAAACTTTAGTCTTAATAAAGTGTCTCATGGATAGGAGTTATATGACTAGCACAAAACCGCTTACCACTCAAATTCCACCCCAAAATGCGAGGTTCGCCTAGATCTTTAGGAATAAAAGCATTCACCTTAATGCTTCGAGAGTGTACCGGTAGTATAATAGATTCTAGAACTTGAATTGTGATGCATTCCGAGATCGCTAGTGAGACTACACTTGTGTAGTTAGGAATAACTAAGTAATAAGAGGCATTAGGATAACCATTGTTTGAAACACCGTATTATAATTACTTCTTCCACATCGGTCGAGTAATTACCCCACACCCCTGCGATGTACTCATCTTTAGTACACGAAACCCTAGTTAACCCCTCGAGCCTATCCTTTTCGCGGTTCTCGTGATGTTCCGCTTTTCGGAATATCAATGAAGAGCGTTATTTACAATCCACCCCAAATGTACACCCAAATTGCCTTAGTTTACCTTGTATGCACTCACCTTTGTGCATTATTGTTATCATTATCGAACTCTTATATGAATTATCTAATTACTTGAATGGTTGCTAAGTAGAGTCATATCTTTTGTACACGCTTTGGGATGATTGGGACTCATGGGTAAAAGTAATATTTTATAAAGTAACGGAAGGAATGTTAAATTCAAATTCCCTTTGTCTACGTAATTAAATACTCCAAGTGTTTTGATCTTTTCAAATCCGGTCAATTAGTGTTAGAGAAATAAAAAATCAAGTGTAGTGATGCTCCTATGAATCCCTTATATTTTGATGTTATCGTAGGATGGTAGAGTAAAATGTAAAAAAAAATAACGGAAAAGAGAGTGTCGAAAAAAATGAAGAAAAACATACGAGCTACCATCCTACATCTATCTTTATGTTTATGTCTTTAAATTTATGTATGTTTGTTTCAAGTTATCTAGAGTTAATGAGTCGAGTCTTGGCTTAGCAACGCCACGCTTTTCATGCTTGTAACATAAGATATTTGACTTGCCACCACTAAATCGCCTATCCAACAAAACCCTTTGTTTCCTCCGTAAGCCTAACGTTACAACCCTTTAAAGACCTCGTAGATAGTTGTTCCTTAGGTGCTTACGCCAAAGCAATGGAGGTTTGATCTAGTCTCAAGCCTATGGTAATCTATGTACTATGTTAGGTAATGAGTGTTTATCTTCCATTTCCATTTACTATATCTCATATAAACCCGAGAGATGAGAGAATCCAAACACCCTTGTGAGGCTTTAGTATATAATTTCCATGCTTGTTATGACTATTACGGTGCTTTTATTTGTTATGAAGTATTTTAAACCCATGCTCATACCCCTAACTTCTAAATTGATTAGCTAAAAGCACATTTGCTTGAGCAAATACCAAGTGTAGGTATATTTGATAAGGAATTAAAACGTACACTTTTAAGGGGTCATTTAAGCCTTTAATCAACCACTTTTATATCCGCTATCGCTAATTTTGTTCCTTTTCACCTTTAGGTCTATTTGAAGCAAAATCTTTGGAATGGTGCACATTTGGACGAAAAAGGATGAATATATGAAGAAAATGGCAAAGTCAAGATCAAGCCACTCAAGTCGCTTCAAATTGAACCCGACGACGTCCCATCAAAGCGGCGACGCCGCCTCTATACTGATTTGATAAAACATGCACCAGACGGCTCGGTGGAATTTTTGCTCATACAACCCGACGACGCCGAAGCTTTGAAGAAGCGGCGCCACCGAAGACCGGATCCGTAACCAAGACGACGTCCCACTTGAAGCCCGACGACGTCACAACTCCAAGGTGACACCGTCCCATCGATAACTTGGCCAAGACGAAAACCCTAATGACGGTGATCTGACGGCGTCCCACCTATAAAGCGACGCGTCGACTTGTAAATCTATATATAGAATTTGATTTTTCGCATTTAAAGATGTAGACTTTTGGAGTAAAACCCTAAACGCTTTGTAGTCCCGACTTGGATGATGATCTTAGGGTCCCAAACCCTATTTTACACATCGAGATAAGTGTTTTAATCCAAATTATCATTATGTCTTCAATTGTTTGTGTGTATGCTTTCTTGTTTAACATGTCTAGCTAAATTTCTTGTGTGTTTGCTTAGATCTATGAAACCTAGTCATTAATTATTGTTAGGTTGGATTTTATCTTAATTGTAATTGGCTTAGGAGTGCAACCAGGCTTTCGTTGTGTTTAATGCTTGAATAATCTTTGTGAAAGTTAGTTTATGAATAATCTAGCGGATTTCGTAGGCTAAACCCAAAGGTAACCTCAAAGAGTTTGATCAAAGGCACACCCTACAACCTTAGGAAACACAACGCGTTAAGAATAAGGTGTGGCAATTCAACCATCAATAAAAGATAACGAGGGAGTAATAGTATCTAGGTAAACACATTTTTAATCATCATACGAGCACACATCAATAGACATAAGACTACCCGTAGTATTAGATAATTAGAATAGTAGAAGTAATCAGTAGAAATACCACCCCCAAACCTATTGCCCCGAGATTTTACCCTTAGCTTTCTAAAAAACCAATAAAAGATAAAAAAGAATCATCCTCAACCCCCACCTTAGTATAATACATTTCTTGCTAGCATTCCTATTCTCCTAGAGAACGATATCAATCCCCGAGGCTTACCCAATACTACACTACAACGATTAGGTTCATCGCTGGGGTGTTGAAAAACTTGCTTTCGACTTAAAAGGAAGTTCATTCGACCTAACGCGCTTCGTATACGCATCAACTACAAAGAGTATCCAAAATCGTGCCTTACTATAACTCGGGCACTTTAACGTTATAAGGTTTCAGACAAAGATTCTACCGATACTACATTGTTAATTTTTTAACGGCATTCCTATGGATAGTACATTGTTAGTTTTTAATGCCTTTATATGGTTGGTTTACAAAAGCTTGCATACCATTCTCGTTGTTAGTCATCCGCTAGTTCAACATCTTTTTGGTTTCTTAGGGTGTGACGCTCCTTCTTCTCACGAGCTTTGAATAACTGTTTCCCGATGAGACGACGAGCCTATGTGTTTTGTCACATTCTTTTTTCTCGCAGCTCAACCGGAGAAGAGGCAGAGTTAAAGTTTCACCGAAAGTTCGAGAAAGCATTCAGTGTTCCATTGTTTGACCCATCGCCAAGGTCCTTCACCTTCTATTGTCGGTAATAGCGTGGAGACGCTGTCTCACGCGTGGTCAAGAACTAACCTGGGTATCCTCTACGACTTCCTATGCCAAAGAGTCGCTAAAACACGTGCTTGGTGTTTTCAAGGTCTTTTATTATTGGCGGCAACTTGTACGGATTTGGGTCTGTATGTATTTGAGAACCTCTGTAACTGGAACCATTGAGTGTGCTTACGATCGAAGCAACCGAGCAAGGCGCTTCTAGTGACATCCGCAGCTATAGCTTTAAAGCAATAACCGAAAATGTAATGTATTATAAGTGTTATGAATAAATTGTTCTAAATCTTGTAAATTAGTTTTTGGATGTAGTTTAGGTTTTGTAGTGTATACCTATAGTTTGGTATCGGCCTGGTCCCAGGTTCTTGACAGTGCCAATGAGGAAGATTATCTTTTATTTTTTTGTTACAACTTCTGCATCTGTTGAAAAAGCATCCCATATCTTCGTCGATCTTGGTTATGATACCAGTGGTAAATTTTTGGTGTTGCTGTTTGTGCATAACATTTGTTAGACAGATGATTTTAATTTTTTTTATGTAATGTGTTTGTGTGTTACCATGAGAGTCTCATGATTGATTTCGAGAACGTTCTATCTTAACCAGTACATGACCCGGCAAGTAGTAGCCGCTCATGTTGTTGTGTTGTTTCCAAGGTTAGGGCATCATGGGTCCAACCATTCGTTGTACCAGTGTGAATATCTAGTAGTTAGATAACGTGTCAATTTTTGGTCGACGCTTAGTATGTGGTATGCTTACACCGCATGATGTGGTTTGCTTCGGGTGTTGTGGTTGAGGTAGTAATCGTCGCGGGTTCCTAACAATTTTATAGTATCTTCATATCGTTTAGCCAAGCATGAATTTACTTCTACGATAATGGGTTGTTCTAGTCCCATGACTATCTCAGGCTTAGTTATTGAATGGAAATTCTTAGTAATGTGAAAGGAGAAATAAGGGTTGAAGAATTAAAAGAAAAGTAAAGAAAAGTGGACGCATCAGATTTAAGACAAAGACGTCATTGGAACCATTGACGCAATGCACCTAACCTTCTAGCCACTCAATTCCTCTTGAAAGAATTTGTTTCATTCTCACGGGAAACCCTACATAATCTATCGACCTCTCACTACGAAATGTGTTGATATTGAAACAGGAGATACCGCTCCAGTCTTCGACTACTAAAACCAAAACGCACAAATCGAGTCTAGAGCCATGAGATTCATCAACATATCTCTTAGGTACACTGAACATTTCTACACTTACTGTTCAACAATAAGAACACAATTTTTAATTTTTAGAGTCCTTCGCAGATCTTAGTAATCTTGCCAGAACATTTATGAGAAGATTTACATATGTGATCCTTAGTGATTGAATGGAAATTCCTGCCAGGTTTAACATCAAACACCCCAACAGCAAGTCACTTTGGTAAATCTTTATGGGTTACGCTTAGTGCTCACGGTGGTTTCAAATGGTCTACAATCGTGGAATGATACCTTGGTGTACTCCAGCTACTCACAACGACAGTGTGATAATATTAAGTACAAGGACATGCCAGTGACCATCCGGTCTGAGATTCATCAAAGAACGCGCCAGCGATCTGGGATGCACTTGTACAAAATATCTAAATACTTACGTCGGAAACTTTATTGCTAGTTGTTTTCATGCAGGTACTTATGAAGGCCCGGAGTTCCAGCAAAGACCACTACCACCACCATTATCATCAACATCTATTTTCGCATGCTCATACCCATATCATAAAGACATTCTCATCAAAGATCTACTTAAAAGTAAAGTTGAAAGATTCTTTGTCAAAGTCAAAGAATCTGCAGTTAAAAGACAAAGATCAAAGTTAAAGTTGGGAACTACACAAGTATAAAGATTTAAAGTTATCAAGAAGTATCGATGTCGAAAGGAAGAAAAGTCATCAAAAACAAAGATGTTGATTAAAGGCAAGCAATATCAAAAGACGATGATTAAAGATCACATAACATGAAGGAATAAAGAATCAATAATATCTATGTCGACACAAAGTTCAAGCTCAAGAAGACTAAAGACCTAATCGTGGAGCATCTTTTGAATGACCACCCCATACACGGGAGATTGTTAGCCTTAATAGAAAGTGATGGTCATTCACCACTAGGAACTTTGTAACGTGTCTTAGATATTGTAATAGAATAGTCATGGACTCGTGGATTGGGCTAAGCTAATAGGTCGCAAGAGTTATGTATAAGCTAGTTTATTAGAATCTATGTAATCCATGTCCAATCCAAGTCCAAATCGTGCCCATGGCCAAGCCCATTAGTGGCATCTCATTTGTAGTATAAATATACCTCAAATGACATATTTGAGGTGCAGCTTGTGTGTAAGTGTGTGTATTTATTATGAATAAAAGCTCTCTTTTCATCTCTAGTTTCTATATAAACGCATACATCTCTTGTACCACCATTCGTGCTTCATTTATACGTGTATTAAGGTTGATATTCAAGGTCCTACACTTTTACATGTTGAGATGTGGTCATGGGTTGTTATAGGTTTTTCCGACACCTTTGTAGTTTGGTATGCAGTTATAGATACTGATTTTATATGATGTATATAAGTTTTAGTAATAACTGCGACTTTCATAAGTGGTACAAGCTATTTTTCGCCCTGTAAAATAGGTGCTTTTTGATGTAAAGAATTTCGTAACTTCTTTTGGAGTGGTTTTAGGTTATGTGAACGTTTAAACATTTTTGTTTTATTTCCTTCATGCGTGGTTGTGGTTGGGAAGGTGTAATCATGTAATGCATTTTGCAAGATTGATTTTTCGCTTGCAAGTAGGAATTAGAAGTGAGATTGATGTGTGGTTGGAAGGTGTAGGTATGTAATTTACTTAACTGCTTATTGTTTGGTTTCTTGCGTCTTTTGGTCTATTAGTGCCTTTCGTGTGTTATGTTGTGTAATCCGTAGGACATTTTTGTAAATCAAATTTAGGCTATAGATGCTTCGCTAAACCGATTTGGTTTCCTTTTACAGCTTAATTTGGTGTCATTAAACCGACGTTGTTCGATTAAGCAACTTATGAAACCAATTATCTCTTGGTCTAAAATATACTCAAGATGAAGTTATAGAATGTGCAAGCAAGTAGCGCTTAATGAGGCTAAGAAATTTAGGTAGTACAAAAGTTTGCAGGAAATAATGGTCATGTGTGGCGGTATTTCATAGTTGTGGTTGCGCGGATAGGCCTATTACTGCTTCTCGTGTTATTATTTATGCTAAATGTTATGTCTAAGCAATTCAATAATCAAATGTTGTGTGTGTAAATATTTTGCCTTTTAATTTTGGAGTAGGTAAACGATTTTATGATTTTCCGATATATTTTATTTCACCTATCCAAGAAATGTCGACGGAATATAATAGTGTTCGGGTGAAGAGTAAGGAAGAACTTCTAAATACATAGAGAACTTCAAATTCGTTCAATCCCCTGTGACGGCATAGGGGTTTTCGGTGAACGTGCTGATTGGTTGGTTGTCTTAGAAAATGGCTGAAATTCAATAACGCTTTTTGGTTATGGATTCAAGAATTGTTTTCGGTATAAAATTGACCATCAAAACACCTTGACCAAGCTTATATCCAAATAGGAACCCCATTCTACAAGTTTTGTTTTATAAGCTATTGTATAACTTATTATAAAAATAAACGCCAAACACTCCTTTTCTCGTCACAAGAGTTGGATCCCCAGTTTACTAGCCGGATCCCTAATACAAGGGATCCGGGGGAACCGTGAGACAGAAATCAGATATACGATTTTCAAAACCAAAATAAACCATTTTCCCTCTCCCTACAAACACAAAAACGACCTAACTTCTGCTTCCATCTCCATAAGGCTTCATATCCTCAAGTATCTCATTCTTGAACATCATTGTAAGTAATTACACTTATATGTTCTATTCATCATCATCTTTTTCCTAGGGTTTATGGTTTAGACTTTTTAATTAAAGATTCAATTGATTATCAATTGGAAAAATTAGGTCTTGCAAAAATTAATTATAAGAGGGTTCTATCTAATTAAAGATTTTTTAAAATAACATTGTTAATACAAATTAAAACCATAAACCCATCTTGACAAATCAAAACCATTCAACTTGCTTTACTGTTTAAGATGATATGTGTTCTTCAAAAACATACACGATGTATATTAGTGTACGCCAATGTTAAATTTAGTGTTTATGTATGTTTTTTGGTAATAGAAGGAACGACTATTAGATGTTTAGGTGTGTTGTGAACAATTTATTGGTGAATGCCGTAACTTAAATTAAGTCGGCCTTGGTTATTTAAATAATAAAAAATGGGATGATAGAGGTTTATGCCATCTCTGTCTTCCTTCTAGCTTTCACCTGGACTCAAATAACTGCACGTGTTTACCTTGAAGTTTCCTTTATCTATATTTTCATCTATCTTCAACCTGACTCTAATAACTTGATATGTGTTTAACACCCCCCCACCCCCAATCTTCCACCTTGACTCCAATAACTTGATACATGTTTATCTTGTAGTGTCACTGTATCTACATCCGATTCCTCTATATTTTGTGTAGCATTTGGTGGCTTATTTTTTGCCGACTTATATACGATACTAACATATACGAATGCTCTGCCGCATCACAAGATGGAACGTGCTCTTTTGATATAATCTTTTGTGGATGCAACTTTATTACGTTTAGTTGTATAATGGGAGTGTAATATATGTTTTTGACAAACGAACGGAAAAATAAAATAAGAAGAAAAGATATATAAAACTTACCAAACCGTGCTCTTAACGTCGTCCTGATATTAGTAACCAGCCTATACAGTTTTAAGGAATCTTGTCTTTAAAGTGTTAAGCTAAATTTGTTGTAATTGTGATATAATGGCTGATCTTAACTTATAAAATGACATGCTCATACAATCCCATCGACACTTTGCAACAAAACGCGAGTTAAATCCTTCTTGTCTAACTGTTATATTTATTTTAGGAGCAAAGAACGTGATTAAAATGAATGGTGTGTAAAGGGAAAGTTTAGGGACTAAAATCAAAATATAGACACACCTAAATGGATGACAGTTTTGAATGAAGTGATAAAGACAGAACAGTACTTCAAAGTTCAAAAGGTTGGGATTTGGCATAGATTTGATCACCAACCAAAAATGGCAGGCGGTGGTGCCTCCAGAAAAATATCAGCAGCATCTGCCAGGTCACATACCAGAAATTCCAAATCCAAGTCCAAATCTAGTCTTTTCCTAAAGGTCTCTCAGTCTTTGTATTTACTTGTACCCTTTGTTCATAATTATGAATATAACATCATTCAGTAAAATTTGTTTGCCTTTTATGAATTAATATAGTACAGTAGGATATGGTTTCAATCCATGAAAACATGTTGGAATCTGTCTTGAGGCTTGACTAGTTTTGTTATATACATTAATATTTTGCTGCTGAATCCATGAAACATGTTGTGAAAAATATTCCATTGTTTCATTTATTAGTCAATGGTTTTATCATTAGAACTTAAAGATTGAAATATGATGTGGTAGGGTAGGGTAATTTAGAAGCACTCAACAATTATTGAGTTCATTAAGGTCACCCAGCTGTTCCAACGCTTTTTACGGTTTTTAAAATTACTTTATAGGCCACTCATATATGTATCTAGTTTCTGTTAATACCAAATTTTGCAAAAAAAAAAGGCGGACTGGATGACGAATCTAGCGTTAAAGTGTTTGAAATAACATATATAATTTAGTTATTTTTCCTATTTCATAAAGTTGAAACTTTCGTGCTTGGGCATATTCTATGTTAGATTTGGTATAGATAGATTAGTTAAATAGGAGCTCTGTGTAAAAACATTGTGAACTCATTTCCGACTTGAATGTGTATCTACCATGCCATTTTGAGTTATTTTTAAGCTTTATATTGCATCTGTTCATATATAATCTGTTACTACTCCTGACTCAGTGTACATTGTCCCATTAAAACTACTTAGGGATTTTGAAGAAATTTCTGATCGTGTTCTTTATGGGGTTTTGGCATGGGCCTATCAAGCAACACGTCCACCACCTCCAAAGATATGCGGATCTCCAGATGGTCCACCTGTTACTTCACCCAGGATAAAGCTTCGTGACGGAAGGCATTTGTCATACTTAGAATATGGTGTTCCAAAAGAGACAGCCCAGTATAAAATAATCTATGTTCATGGTTTTGACAATTGCAAACATCATAATCTTTTTGCGTTTGCAGCCTCTCCGGTATATAGATCCTTCCATTTTTTTCATGCCGTCTTACTGTTTTGTTCCAGTACAACACATTAGTAAATACACATTTTTTTGAGATATTGTCACTCTCTTAAGTGTTGATTTGTAAAGCACACGCTTCCTCGTGGGTGACGAATATTGTGCAACAAAATGACCTGTACACTTTTAATTGTAGAAAAAGGTTATATTGTGCTAATTGCATATAAAATCCATCAACGTTTTATTGAAAGTAACAAACTTTCAGAATTTTCAATTTGACATGGTGATGATGTGGAGCAAGGAATCCCCTTAACTAGAAAGAACACATTTAATCGAAAAATTTTGATCAAAGTTGGTTGTATACATGCAATTGGCTCTTCTTCTTTTTTTTTTTTTTTTTTTTTTTTTTTGTTTGCATGTTTAAAACTGTGAACATTTTTTCTAAAATTATAAGCATTGAGAATCTTGTGACGTTTTGTATATTTTTCCTGTATAAATGTGGACATGACTAATGTGTGAACAACTAGACAAAAGTATACACATTTTCGTGAGACGTGACGAAGAGTAAAATCACATAGAAATTGCAGTGTACTGTATCTTAGCTTAGAAGTTACTTTCCTGAGCAGTGGGTTGATCTTTACAGGCCCTTATTGAAGAGTTAGGTGTGTATATTGTTTCGTTTGACCGACCTGGTTATGGAGAGAGTGATCCGGATCCTAATAGAACTCTGAAGAGTTTGGCTTTAGATATTGAGGAACTTGCTGATCAGCTGGGACTTGGATCAAGATTCTATGTCGTTGGAATGTCTATGGGTGGAAATTTTGTTTGGCCTTGTCTCAAGTACATTCCTTACAGGTGTAAATAGAATTCCAATTGCCTTCTAAGCATTCTTCATATACTCCTATAGATGCTAAGATGGTGGGTCTAGTGGGTTAGGTAACGGGTTAAAATGTGTTCAGCTTGAAATGGGTCTTTTTGGTAATAGTCGGCACGGGTCAGACTATCCCCAAACAATTTTATGTTCATTTCTGAAACATATTATGATTATTTACTCTCTTAATTTTGGTTACAAAGCCGTATCGTTGCAATAGTAATCTGAATAATTTAAATCTTTGAATAAAAACAGTTTAGGAGGTTGTATGCTTTAAAATAAACTTTGGGCCACTTTCTCTAAAAGGTTTAAATGGACGGGGAAAAAATTGGGCTACTTTCACCCCTTAAAGTCTTAAACATGCTTGAACTGTTCAAGATCGAACACAATCTAAATCGACCCATTTAAACCTCTAGATATAGTTTATGTATAGTTCCTTTCATCGCTGTGGATTAATAGGCATGTACTATGTTATTGTTGAATTTATGATTTAACAGATTAGCAGGAGTAACCTTCATTGCTCCAGTAATTAATTACTGGTGGCCTAGTTTCCTGCAAATTTATCCAATGAAGCATACTATTACAAGCAGTTTAAGCCGGACCAATGGTCTCTACGTGTTGCTCACCACATACCATGGCTAACATATTGGTGGAACACTCAAAACTGGTTCCGAGCTCTTCTGTTGCTTCTCAGTCCCTTGATATGTTTTCTCCACCAGACATGGAAGTTCTCTCAAGTTTCGGTCCAACAGAGGCACAAAAGGTACTCTCTTTTGATTTTGCTCTGCAAAGTAATAATTAGAGGTAGCAAATGGTAAGGTAATTGGTCAAAATGGGTTGTTTTGGTTCAAGTTAAGACAGACGGTCGGGACTATCCGCATATTTTTGGCAAACATAGTTTATACTTTTCTATGAAAAAGTGGTTATATTTTTATGCTTTGAAAATACACTTTTGCACCTCTACTTGTTTTATTTGCTAGTGCTAGTGATGCACCTGTTTGGCCCACTACAGATACAACCAACCAACTATCAACCCATTCGTTGGGAAATGTGTCAAAATAGGCACCTCTATTATGGGGAATCTGCAACCAACTGACTATCAGCCTATAATAGCAGTAAACCCATTGGTTTGGCACACACACACACTCTACAGATACAACCAACTGACTAGGGGTGAGCATGGTGCGGGTTGGTGCGGGTTTTAGTAAAACCGAACCGCATCCGCAATTGCGGTTTTTAAAAATGAGAATCCGCAACCCGCGGTTTTGCGGGTTTGCGGTTTTCGGTTTTTGCGGTTTTGCGGTTTGGTTTTATGGTTTTACGGTTTTTAAAGTCTTTTTTCAAATTCTATTTTTGGTATATATTTATTATAGAATAAATATATCATATGATTACATAATGAGTAAAAACATATATATACTAATGTTGGGTAGTAGTATGAAATTATAAATCTCTAGAATAATAAAAGTCAAATGAAATGAATTTTTTTTTTAAAATTTCGACGATATATTGATAAAAAAACAAAAGTATATGATATAAAAACTCAGACAATAATTAACTAATAAAATTTGTTTGAAATAACTAATTATGAAAATATTAACAAAAGTATTTAATTATACAAAAATTATAGAATATATAGTTGGTTTATTTAAAATAAAAATAAAAATATATTTGAATATGACTTTGCGGTTCGGTGCGGTTTTTGCGGTGCGGTTTTTTGGTGGAAACCGAAACCGCACCGCAAAATGCGGTTTTTTTATTTTCAAGAACCGCACCCGCGGTTTTTGTTGCGGTTTCGGTTTTTGCGGTGTGGGTTTTGCGGTTTTGTGCGGGTTTGCGGTTTGCGGTGCGGTTTCTGCTCACCCCTACAACTGACTATCAACCTACTTTGCTTGATGTTCTCAAGGTTGTGTCAAATTACTTACTGCTAATGTTCGGATTACTCGGGCCAAATATTATTCCATAGAGGGAGGGAGAAATGCTTAACACAATTATATAGGCTGCATGAACTCAGAAAAAAAATCCCATGTTAAAAGAAATCATTTGAGAATAGAAGTCAAAATGCCTGTGTACTCATGCCTTGAAAGATAGTTGCCAACACCCTACCCCTAGTTCTCCATAGGGAATTTATCATTCTGTACTCGTCATGCATCTCATATTTCTGATCCTTTCAGTTCTTCTGGTCCACTAAAGAGCGTTTGATCTTAAGTGGGACATGTATACATAATTGTGAATTATGTTAAATAATGAGATTTACATACCTTGCAATGTCTTGGATGCTACGATCACAGGCATAATTAATTGGTTTAGTTTTTGTTCTATGGACATATGAAAGTTCATTCTGTACCTTTTGATATTTTAAAATCGCGGAATGCTGCTATTGCATATATCATGTTATCATATCCTTGTAAGTTGTATTTAGAGGTCAATTTGGGACAATTTATATTCAAAAGACAAGTTGGATTGTATCTGCTGATGATAAGTTTGACAGGTAATATACAACTCAAAAGCTAAAACTGCAGTATGTAAAATGGGCCTATCGGGTTAAACGGGTCAAAAGTCATCAAACCTGTATTTAGATGCCTACGAAGCTCTTAATTATTAAAATCCCCAAAGGCCCAAAGATTTACATATATTTTTAAAAAGAAGTATTCTCTTGACCGGCCATTTTAGCCCACACTTGAAATCTCTCATTTTGACATCTTTTCAACCCAAATTTTTTGACTTCTTTGATTCGCGTATAAATGTATGCAAACAGTTTTCCTTATGTTACTCTTTCATTGTGTTAAAGACGCAGCCAAGACAACAAGGGGAATACGAATCTCTCCACCGTGATTTGATTATTGGATTTGGCAAGTGGGAATTCGATCCAATGAAACTTGAGAACCCATTTCCAAATAACGAAGGATCAGTTCATTTGTGGATGGGTGACGATGATCGGTTTGTGCCTGTCACATTGCAACGCTACATTGCCCAACAACTACCATGGATCAACTACCACGAGCTCACACGTGCTGGCCACATGTTTGCTTTTGCTGAGGGGATGACCGACACTATACTTAAAACGCTTCTAAATGTTAAAGAGTAGCTTCACATTGCTGGCTAAGTAGTTAAGTCTCAGAGACCTTTGCATGCATGTTAGTCATTGAAAATTCCAGTTTTTGTTGTTTACTCTGATCTTCAAGTCAGGGAAGCATGTTTATACATGTGTTGTATGTATATGACTTCATATACATTTTCATGATAGTTTTATATTCATCTTGTCCAACAAGTTTTATTTTTCTAAGGAGGTTTATGCCGTAGAAAATGTTGCAGAATTGATATTGTGAGGGTCTTGATATATATATATATATATATATATCTTTTATATATATATATATATATATATATATATATATATATATTTTCTTCATATTTTTGCGTGACCATCAAACAAGTAAACTACGGATAAAGTATTTTTTTTTGACAGAACTTTCCAACTTAAGTTTACCACCCTCAAATCAAGGGCCCTAACTCCACATCGAATGCATTTTATGTTATGTCTTAACCGGTCTCTGCTTCAAGACAACGTATGGCTCTCGGTGTCATGAGGAAACCGCATCGCCTCCACACACAAGTTTTCTCAGAGTAACGTCCGGACGAAAACCCGGCACTCGCCGTAGTAACGGTTGTTAAATAAAGGTTATTTAACGGTCGTTAAATATTAAATAAGAGGACTAGAGTGTAACTAATAAGGAGAAGGTTCTAGAACCCCCTCCTTTGCCTATAGACGATGTTTAGGGTTCCCAAAGGGAATCCAAATGTAGCTTGGACTCTAAGATATCACACTATAAATACAAACCTTTGTATTCATTGTTTGGTATCTCTTGAAAAACCCTAAATAGTTTTTTCTTTTTCTCTTCTCCCCTCTTTTGTCCTAGTCGACCGAGTTACAAATCCCCAAATGATTAGCGTTTGACTTTGAAAGAAACTAAAGTGATAAGTTAGTTATTGTGATCCAAGAACTAGCATTCTAATTGAATCGCTACCAATACCTGTGTGTGAGATCGTAGAGAAATCCATCTTGGATTTTTGATGGTGAGGTGATCGATTCCCATAAAGGATCGATTTTTGTAAACCCTAATTTAGGGTTTATTGGTTACTTGATCTTGTTTATTAAGGTTAATTATGTTCACTATATGATCTTTAATCCGATGCGTACTCATGATGTTTGTGTTATAATTAGTTCATAAATTCCTACAGTGACATCACGAGCCGTTATATAGTTTAATATATGTTACCTAAAACACGTAAAAATTGTAACTTGATCAATTGTTGCTAGATAATTAGGTGTCCTCGATTTTTTAAATTCCCTTATGAGGCGTATGAACTAAAAAAAGATAAAAAAATAATAATAGGTTTTTAAGTTTTAAAAATTGTAGAAACCCTAATCTAAGTTGCATGCAATTTTATGTGTTTAATAACATATCATTATGATTATTGGACGTTTAAACGCTCTTGTTACCTTGATTAATTGTTAATATGTCCATGTTTTGCAATGGATCTTAAATCTTGATATTGGATATTACTTGTTGTAATAATTGTTAATTGTTTATGCATGCTTAATTTGACGATATATTAATTAATTAAGACATATTAGTAAATTAATTGTATGACACATAATTACTACATATTTAATTAATTCCAAAATTGGGTAAGACATCATCTTTATCGTTCTTTAATCAACTTTATGTGTTTATTGTATATATTTAATGTAGGACTTACACAATCGATTTATCGATGTATGTTGTCCACTTGTACCAAGATCGAAAACAAGTGGGGAGCCTTAATTAAATATATACATGTTAGTTGATTTTAGTTATGCATGTTATTAATGGTTAATTTTGTTAGTTGTTTATTTAATTTGTTTTCTTATTCGTTATGACTCATGACCAAAGCAAAGGGTGTTTTTAGAAAATTAAAATAAACTTAACTAATAATTATATTTTGATTTATTATGAACTATAATTTTGCAAGGTCTTATATGTCGATAGTTGTTCGCTTCGCACGGTAATTCGCTCCCAGACGAGACTAGCAAGATATAATAGTTTATAATATGTTTCCTAACTTAAAGTTATATTATTTTTATCGATAACTATATTTGCAATCAACCAATGGCTATTTATAGTGTATGGTTGTATAAAATAGTTTTCAGGTTGATTGACTGTAATGATTCCACGCCTCACTACATGCTTCGGCATATGAGGAAATTATCGAAAGAACTTGGGTCTTAGGACTCATGCAGTAGTACGATATAGTTGTTTGTCAATATTTAACTGGTTTGTCAATATTTAATTGGTTTACCAATACCGCGATAAAAATAATATTACTTTGACTTTGAAAACATGTTGAATCGTCAAATTTTAGTGTAAAGTTATTATTTATGTTCACAGGATTTGCACATAGAGACATACACCATAATAAAAGAACAAAATTGACTAAAAGTTTTTATTAAAACCTATGATACGAAGATGTATACATGCTTCTTCGTACATGTTTGATTACACATTAAATTTAATGTACCCTTTGAAAATTTAAGTTAATGCCATCCAATTGTAAGAACACTTGCAGTTGCAATTTACTTTGTGTGAGACGTAGATAGATTGCAATCCCAAAATAAATCTCCACTTATCGTGAGATGGTAATGGAACAAATTTACAGTTTTAATTGGACAGCTAATTGAGTTACATGGTGAGACTCATAACCCGAGGCATAAGATGGGATAAAACATGCTTACATTATACTATGTGACTGTCTCTAGTGTCATTAGTAAGTCCCATAATGATTTAGGAATTTCATATGATTTGCAATTATTGTTCGACACTTACCTTATTGGGTACTATCATTACTAGCAAATCAACTATTCATGTCAATTAGGATCCTAGAAAATTATATGGTTTATGTATATTAAACTGTGGGTGTTTGATTCCTTTTAAGAATTTATCATTGAAAGTACTAACTTTTGAACTTATTATGTTTGTAGAATGGCCCAAAACAAACCATCCTTGAACAACTCTGCTTTCAGGCAATGCTTGAAAGAGAGAAACTGACTGCCAATAATTTCAATGATTGGTTTCGACAGCTTAGGATAGTCCTGAGAGTTGTTAAGAAACTTGATGTTTTGGAACAACCTTTGGCTAATGCTCCCGATCCAAACTCACCTAATGATGTGTTGGAGGCATGGAACCTCAGTATGATCGTCACAACGAGGTATCATGTCTTATGCTCGGTAGTATGACTCCAGAATTGCAAAAGCAATTTAAGAATCACACTCCTCATGTTATGCTTCTAGAACTGAAGTCTATATTTGAAAAGCAGGCAGGTGTAGAATTGTTTGATCTTCTTTCATCTCTACATGCCTGCAAACAAAAGGAAGGCAAATCCGTTAGCTCTCATGTGCTTTTGATGAAGAGCTATTTGGATTAACTAGAACGTCTCAACTATCCTCCCTCGAGTTGTTTGTGTTGGCCTAATCAACAGATTTCTTAATAAGGATTTTGGAGGTTTTGTGCGCAATTACAATATGCATAGCTTGGGGAAGAAAATCAATGAGCTACATGTTATGCTTATTGAATATGAGAAGGGTTTTCCCAAAAAGGCTGCTGCACCACAAGTCCTAGCGATTCAAGGTGGCTCTTACAGAAGAACATTCCAGCTTTCACAAAGGAATTGTTGAAGAGACAGCTGAAACCAATAATTCAACAAATGATTAAAGATGTGATCTCTTCAACACCTCTCACTCTGCACACACTGCCAACCAAACTCCCAAAACTCACAAAAGAAGAACTTGAAGCTCAACTATTGGCAAAGACGTCTGGGAGAGTTGGACACATGAATAAAGAAGATGAAGCAATATATGACTGTCTTGTTGCAAAAAAAACTTCATTCTTCATGCAAGGCAGATGTCAGTACAGAGAAGAGACCAAGAAAAGCTGCAGACCATGATCCTAATCCCAATACGAAGAAACAAAAAACGGATGGTGGCTCTTCATCACAACAACCACCGGTCAACCCCTCCACTACCACACCCCAACAGCTACCCAACCGAAGGATTCCGAGTCAGCACCAAAGGCAGATGATCATTTCGTATACACCAGAGATGACAACTTGGAACAGACTGACACTCAACCGCGCACAAAACCTGGACCATCACCATCATCCAAGAGCAGGAAGGATAGAAAAGGCAAACAATCGGAAGTTGTCACATGGCTAGACAACGACAACACACCTGAATACGGATGGTACGATGAACTGGTTAAAGCTCAACCTCCACTTGCAGATGATCAAGAAACAGTGGATGGTCGAACCATGGAATACGTCCAGAAGATCAAGAGAGACTTTTGAGTCAAGAAGCTCAACAAAAAGGAACTCAGACGGATCAAGAATGCAGCATTCAACCTTCTTAAAGAAAGATTCGGGAGTGTAATCGAGCTTGCATATCATCTTGAAAACATTGCTCGAATGTCAAATGATATCGATTGGCTAAATCATGAGTTCAATGTGGGTCACACTTCCAAGAAGACTGGACCATATTACACTGATTGGACCAAGCCTCTACGACTGGTGGGAAAACCCGAACAACCCAAGTTTCCTTATCGCTTCTTCTTCAACAACGACTTGGAGTTCTTACAACATGGAAAACAAACCGAGAAGAAATATGAAACCTCCCTAACTTATAATATCCCAACTGCAAGGTACACAAACACGGCCATTGAAGAAGATGCCGCACGTTTGTTTGTTGACAAACTTGTGAAATACGATAGAGATGCCTTGTAGGAATTCACCACTAGCCAGAAAGGCGAAAGATTTTCTATCGAAGCAGCGGGTTAAATCAAACACAGGGGAAAGTCATGCATCACCAACGAGTTATTGCCATCATGTCCATCGCAACTGCAACAAAATGGGACTACTTCTACCTTAAGAAGATTTTCTTCAAACGTCAAGATGAAAAGGAGTATGAATTCTCTGAAGCTGACTTTCCATGGTTGAACCTCAATGACATTGAAGACATGTATCTTCTCAAAGTTCAAGGGAAAATGCGTCAATTTTCAACCGACTTATAGCTTGCGTTCATCACTTCTCTTCTGATCTTCATAAGGAGTCTAATAATTCAGGAAAGAGTTGAAGATCTCTAATTGGGTGTAAAAAGTTATCAAAAGAAGCTGAATCTGACCAAACCACTCCTTAATTTCAACAATATCAATAAGAAGTCACAATACACTTTAATGAAAGAATATGGATTTGGTTTCATCTACAGAAGTGTCTATGCTCACAACTGCTTCATGGCATTTGAAGAAATTCATAATTCATGTGATGATACCTTAAAGTCTGTTCGTGATGGTTTAGCTATTCGGTTAAAGGATCAAAGCTTGTACAAGGGAAAAAGATGGAATGTGTCATAATCAAGGGATGTTCGTAGATTCATTGCAAGAATTGAGCATAGGTTGAAGTGCGGGATCAGATCAGATGGTTGGAGAGCTACTTTTGAGGAAGACCGAGCTTCCCGATCATGACATTTCAACATCCTGAATGATCGGTTAGTCAGTGATTTGTTGATAATTCATGATATATGATTTGCTAGTAAAACTATGGTTTGTGCACACATAATAGTGTGCAACCCGTACTTGGTAAAGAAAGGACCATGAGGTACGCTTGAGTGCCTCAATCCTAATATAAGGAGCGAATGCTTTTTACTTTTGAGTAAAATTAATCAAATTTTCAAAGTTTTTTTTAATAATTATGCTCAAAAGAACAAGTACTCCCTCTCGTAATTTAAAACCTCAAAAAGTTATTTCACTTGTTGAGAGGGAGTATTTGAAACATCTTTGTTCGAAATGAAAAGTTCTTGTTGAATTATTCCCATAAACCTCAAAATGGACATATTTTAATCAATGTTTCTTCAAAAACAACATCCATATGCCATTTTTGAGGGGGAGAAAAACTAAGTGTGATTAAAAATATGTTTGAGTTAGTATGTGGAATCTCAAATAAGCTCGACTCAGATTTAACCCATGAATTGATGAACTTAAACTGTCAGAAATTGAATCCGGGACAGGTAATAATTTCAAGCTGGCCTAGCCAGTGATGTAAACGTGTCTCGCAAAGGACTTGTCTGAGTAGAATGTACCGTTCCAAGAAACTTTCTTTGGACTTGACCAGGCCAAGTAATAATTTCAAGCTAGTTCACTAGTGATGTAAACGTGTCTCAAATCGGTCTTGTTCATTGAAAGTCAATCAATTCAAAAGTGCGAACTCTACCCTCAATGTGCAGATTTAAGTTAAAACAATATAAGCACATGTGCAAGGGGAGTATTTCTGAAAAAGAAAAAAATCTCAAGGTGTTAACAAAATATGTTTGATAATCATAAACACTTTGAGAGATTTTCAAGAAAAGGTTTTTATGGAAATATAGGAATAGCCATGGATTTATAAAGTGACCAAGGATAGGAAAATACGTCCTATAATCCGCCAGAGCCGGAGGGATCTACCCAAGGACAATACCCATAGTTAGATTAGAAGTCATTAGGTATGATTGAAAAAAAGGAGAATATGAGAAAAGGAGAAAGAAGGAGTTGAAGAATTAAAAGGAAAAGTTAAAGAAAATGGTGAAAGAAAATAGCCCTCCATATGTTCAACTTAGGGAAGAAACCGGGTCCAATTCATATGCTACTGGTTGTCACTAAGATGAGACCTGTATTGAAGACAAAGATGTCATGGACCCAGTGACGCACTACACTTAACCTTCTAGCCACTCAAGTTCTCTCAAAAGGACTTGTTTCATTCTCACGGGGATCCTTGCATAATCTATCGACCTCTCACTACGAGATGTGTTGATATTGAAACAGGCGACACCGCTCTAGTCTCCGACTACTAAAATCAAAACGCACAAATCGAGTCTAGAGCCACGAGATTTATCAAAAGATCTCTTAGGAACACTAAACATTTCTACACTTGTTGTTCAAACAATAAGAACACAAGTGGTATATTTAGAGTCTTACGCAGATCCTAGCAATCTGCCAGAACATTTATGAGAGGATTTACAAATGTGATCCTCAGTGATTGAATGAAAACTTCTGCCAGGGTCAACATCAAACAGCTCTGACAGCATGTCACTTTTGGTAATCCCTTGTGGGTAACGCATAAGTTCAGTTCTCGAGTTTTGAGTGAAGGAAAATGGAAAGGAATAGGAAAGGGAAAAGAAAGGCAAAAGGAAAGGAATTTTTAGTTGATATGTTTTTGAGATAGAGGAAATAGGAAAGGAAAAGGAAAGTAATCATATTCTTGAGTGGGAGGAAAAGAAAAATAACTTGTTTAAATTACATATATGCTCTTTAGTTGATGTAAAATCTTTTAAAAAGGGTATATTAGTCTTTGCACAACATAAATTTCCCTTTCCTTTCCCTTTCCTCTCATTTTTGGCCGAAAGATTTTATAAACAAAAGTTCCTACCTCTTTCCTTTCTATTTCCTTTTCCTTTCTTTAAAAAAACTCAAGAACATAAATGTTTTCCATTTCTTTCCTTTCATATCAAATTGTAACTCGAGAACTGAGTGTTAGTGTTCGCGGTGGTTTCAAACGGTCTACAGTCGTGGAGTGATACCTCGGTGTACTCCAGCAGCTCACAACGACAGAGTAAAGATATTGAGTACGGGGACATGCTAGTGACCATCCGGTCTGAGATTCGTCAAAGAACGCGCCAGTGATCTGAGATGTACTTGTACAAAATATCCGAACTGTTACGTCAGGAACTTTATTGCTACATGTTTACATGCAGGATTGGAGATCCGAAGTTCCAGGAGAGACTATCACCACCACCACTATCATCAACAATATTCCATCTCCACATGCTCATACCAACATCAAAACATAAGAAATTTCTCACCAAAATATCAAAGCAACACAAAGTTCATAATGATTCTACATCAATAATGTCAAAGAATCTACAAGGTTTAAAGACTAAAGATCAAAGTTATGCAATTATGAACTACACAAGTATGGAGATTCAAAGTCAAAAAAAGTATGGAGCATGTTGGAGAAAGACGTAAAGACACCTGAAACTAAGACGTTTATGAAAGACAGACAACAACATATGATCACAACAACAACAAAGAACGAAGAACAAAGATACATGAGACGTCAAGCCAAATAAGACAAAAAAAAGCAAAGGATACATGCTCTCTTGGGGGTGATTGTTGGAAAGACGTCAAACAACCTTTGATGACCAACCCTTTGGGGGAGATTGTTGGGAATACGTGTAACTATTATCAAATGTCGGTCATTTAATTATGAGATAGGTTGCTTAGTTAATAGGCTTATATGTTAGTTTATATTACTAGGCTTATAAAGTAAGCCCATGGGCCTATGTAAAAGCCCAAACTGGAAGGATCTAGGTGTGTTGCCCTAGCATCCTCTCCTATAAATACCCATGTAAACTACTCTTATTATTGTTAGTTATTTCATATATGCTACTAAACCTTTATCGATTCATTGTGTGAAAGTAAAAGACCAAGTCTACATCTTTCTCTCATTTCTATCATTACTATACTTGTGTAACAACAATCATGGCGACCTAGCACTTTACATAACTTTATATTACATAAACTTTTAACTTCATATACAAAAAATCTAATATGGCTTGTTTGCTTTTACATGCCATCGATGAAATCATGGCTTTAGTTGATAAACTAATTGTGGAGGATACCGCTCGTCAGCAAGTCTTGATCGATTTAGCCATGCAATTTGACAAGACATGCGAAGCTACAGATGATCTGAGACAAGCATACGAGAAATGCAACGAAAATTCGCTTGAAAACCGTGCTCAAATAGAGAATTTTTTTAAATGAAGAATCTACGAAAGGTTACGAGATGCATAATGCTCTGTTTAGAAAGACGGGAAAATTACAAGAACAAATCAATGCAATTTTTATTTGGCTACATGAAAAATAAAATTAGTACAATTGTATTTTAAATTTCGTATTGTAATTTTAAATTTTGTATTGTAACTTTTAAATTTCGTATTTTAACTTTTATTTTTTTAATAAATGAATGCACTTTTAAACTTTCGCAACAATTTTAAGTTTTGAGTTTGATAGGCTCCAACAGCTATCATATACTCTTATAAATACCAATTTACCCTCATTAATTTTCTCACACAACTTCTTATCACACTCTCTCAACTTCATTCATTTTCACACTAACACTATGGCTAACGAAACAAACGATGTGCAAAAGGTTATCCTTAGGCTACTAAGGACCGAACAAGAAAAAGAACTCCATCTGGTTAACAATTTGTTGTGTTAGATAACTCATATTATGCTCCAGATGATTAGCCGTGGTGAAGAGATCGAAAGGTTGCATGAGCTGCCTCAAGATCAGCCAGTTAACATCCTCAGTCTACAAACTCTGCTAATGATTAAGGAATCAGATTTGCGTCTCTTAATCGGCTTGAGGTCGTTAGAGAAGAAGTGCTGAAAAGCCGTAAATGAGAAGTAAGGTCTCAACTGTTACAGAGCAATATAAAAGCTAGATTCATGATCACTTATGTAATGTTTTAATTCTATAGGTTTAAGTTTTTAATAATTTATGTAATGTTTTAATTTCGTATATGTACGTTTTTTAATTCATACGTGTACGTTTTTAATTTCGTATGTTACTGATAAGGTTTTAAAATGTACCTTTTTGAGGGGTCGTTTAAGCCCTTATTTGATCACTTTTGTATCCGTTATTACTTAATATCGTTCATTTTCACTTTTAGGTCTCTTGAAGGCAAATTGTCAGAATGGCACTTATTTGGACAAAAAGGCGCGGATATCTGAAGAAAATGGCCAAAGTCAAGAATCGAGACACTCAAACCGCCGAAAAGACAAAGTGACGTCAACATCGCTAATCTATGACGCTGGTCGGAGGATTTTGTGACGAGACGAAGCCAAATCTCTTATTTTCAAGTGACGGTGGCGGGCTTTAAAAGAGAGCCATCGCAACTCGCACGGCCTAGATTCGATCCAGGACGTCGCGCCGGTCAAGAGGACGGCGTCAGCAAGCACAAGGACGCCGTCGCAAGACTAACGTGGCCAAGACGAAACCCTAATGACGGCGATCGGCGACGTCACAAAACATAAGCACGCCGTCGCATGTGTAATCTTATATATAGAATCCGAATTTTTCAAGATTGGTGTGTAGTCTTTTGGAGTAAAACCTAAACCAACCAAAGGCTGTCTTGTACAAGATTTTAGGGTTCCAAACCCTATCTTACATCAAGATAAGTGTTTTACTTCATTAATTGATTATGTCTTTGATTATTTGTGTGTATGCTTGCATGTTCTCCATGTCCCACTAATTTACTTGTGTGTTTGCTTAGGAATATGAAACTTAATTATTGAATATAGATTGGTTGTCTCTTATCTTAGTTGTTAATGATCTAGTAATGCGATAGGTCATTCGTTGTGTACTTAATGCTTGATTAATCTTTGTGAACATTAGGTTATAGCACCTTGGCGGTTGTAAGCTAAACTATCCAAAGAGGCCTTAGAGTTAGAGTTTATAAACCTAGTGGGTCTTGTAGACGAGACCCTTTGGTAACTTCAAAGAGTTAGGGATAAACGACACCCTACAACCTTAGACACACAACGCGATTAAGAATAAGGACGTGACAATTCAACCACCAATAGGAGATAATTAAGGAGTAGTAAAACCTAAGTAAACACATCTTTAAACTATCATACGAGCACGCAATAATTAGACATAGACTACATACACCTTAGATTAGATAATTAGATAAGTAGAGTAATCGGTAGCAATACCAACCCCCAAATCCAAACCCCGAGATTCGTACCTTTCCATTTCCTTAAAAACATAAAAAAAAATAATAATCTTCCTCAACCCCAACCTTAGCGTAGTAACTTCTCACTAGCATTCCTATTCCCTAGAGAACGATATCAATACCCGTGGCCACCCTAATACTACACTACAACGATTAGGTTCCTTTGCCTGGGTGTTATAAAACTTGCTCGAAGAAAAGGAAGTTCCTTTGACCCGAACGACGCGTGTAGCATTATCGCCACGTTCATATTTACGTTTTTAATTAACACTAGAACAAAAGTGGATTTGGCTACACCGAATATGTGTGACGATATACATTTAGTCATACATGATTTTTCGACCATGTGTGACTAAAGGTCGCGCGACCATAGGTGCCCTATGGTCACGTGTTTGACTTTTTTTTTAGTCTCTTTTGCAAAAGAGTAACCAAAACCTTAACATGTGTGACTAATTAGGTACAAATTTTGTTGGATTAACCGTATTAGTGACCATAAACACTGTATAGTCACACAAAACATGTTTTTCTTTGGTATTTAGTCACATACAATTAAGCATAAAGTGGCCAAAAGTGTTAATAAGTGTGACCATATGTTGTTTATGGTGAAGAAATATGTCTTGTGTGTGACTATTGATCATCCAATAGCCACTTGAATTTTATTTTTGTGTGGCCTTTTCTAACATTTAGTCACACAAAGCATGTTTGTTTTTGGTATTTAGTCATATACAATTAATCATAAAGTGGCTAAAAGTGTTAATAAGTGTGACCATATGGTGTTAAAGTGAAGAAATGTGTATTTTATGTGACTATTGATCATCCAATGGCCACATGAATTTTTTGTTTGTGTGGCCTTTTCTAACATTTAGTCACACAAAGCTTGTTTGTTTTGGGTATTTAGTCACATACAATTAATCATAAAGTGGCCAAAAGTGTTAATAAGTGTGACAGTATGGTGTTTAAAGTAAAGAAATATGTGTTTTTTGAGACTAATGATCATCCAATGGCCACATGAATTTTATTTTTGTGTGGCCTTTTCTAACATTTAGTCACACAAAGCATGTTTCTTTTGGGTATTTAGTGACATACAATTAAGCATAAAGTGGCCAAAAGTGTTAATAAGTGTGACCCATCTGTGTTTAAAGTGAAGAAATGTGTTTTTTTGACTATTGATCATCCAATGGCCACATGAATTTTATGTTTGTGTGGCCTTTTCTAACATTTAGTCACACAAAGCATGTTTCTTTTGGGTATTTAGTCACATACAATTAAGCATAAAGTGGCCAAAAGTGTTAATAAGTGTAGCCATATGGTGTTTAAATTAAAGAAATGTGTGTTTTGTGTGATTATTGATCATCCAATGGCCACATGAATTTTATGTTTGTGTGGCCTTTTCTAACATTTAGTCACACAAAGAATGTTTCTTTTGGGTATTTAGTCACATACAATTAAGCATAAAGTGGCCAAAAGTGTTAATAAGTGTGACCATATGGCGTTTAAAGTGAAGAAATGTGTGTTTTGTGTGACTATTGATTATCCAATGGCCACATGAATTTTATTTTTGTGTGGCGTTTTGTAACATTTAGTCATACAAAGCATGTTTCTTTTGGGGTATTTAGTCACATACAATTAAGCATAAAGTGGCCAAAAGTGTTAATAAGTGTGACCATATGCGTTTAAAGTGGAAAAATATGTGTTTTGTGACTATTGTTCATTCAATGGTTACATGAAATTTGTTTTTGTGACCTTTGTAATATTTAGTCACACAAAGCATGTTTCTTATGGGTATTTAGTCACATATAATTAAGTATAAAGTGGCTAAAAGTGTTAATAAGTGTGACCATATCTTTGTTTAAAGTGAAGAAATATCAATTTTGTGTGACTTATTCATCCAATGGTCACATGAATTTTTAGTTTGTGTGACATTTTATAATATTTAGTCACACATCGAATTAAACAAAGAGTGACCAATAATGTTGATAAGCGTGACCATATTATGTGAGCGCATATTTTAGTCACAAGGTTGCTACTGCTAGTACTAAGTTAGTACTAGTGGAGCAGAGTTACTACTGCTAGTACTAAGTTAGTACTGTTGGAGCAAGTTATTACTGCTAATACTATGTTAGTGCTGTTGGAATGAGTATATATATATATATATATATATAACATAATTAAAAACAAAAAGCAATTTCAAATTGAATAAAACTCGAATGTATATAATTGAACCAAATATACAATTGTAATGTCGTACATAATCATATTCTCAAATACCAACATTGTTACTTAGATACTTCCTATTTAGATACAGGTTCTTACATTATGTTTAACTGCCCAGCAAAACCAGTATCTCCATGCTTCTTTGTAACAACACGTGCCACACGGCCACAAACCGAACGATCCACGTTGTATATCTTGAAAGTCTTATTTACCACCTTTTCATTCTCAAATGCATCTGATATCTGCAAGAAAAATGAAACATTTATAAAATGTTCGTATGTCTTAATAAAGGTTACCAATCGACAGGTCAGCTCAGGTTGACCCGAGGTCAAGACAACACATGTTCCACCACTTCTTCTGATGTTCAGGGTTGAAAGGGCCTTTGACCCAGCGGTGAGTCTCAGTTGACTAGTCCAAACCCATCCCATCATGTAGATTCTACTTCTGCTATTTTGAAGTCCGTGTGCAAAACGAGGGTTGTTGTCAAGACCTGTATGAAAGATGATTCAGATATTGGGCCTGGACGGGTTTGCTAGTAATTACAAAACAAGCTATTTTCACTTACCTGAGCAGAACCTAATCCAAAAACATATTTCTTCATGGAACTCAGCCTCTCAACGTAAAGCGCGCGGATTGTGCAGTTTCAAGCTTGACCTTCTTCAAATACGGATGCAAGAACTAAAATAAACTTAGAATAGACATATGTTTACTAACCTCAAGGCCAATGTTGAAAAGTAAGAAAACAACTCCAAATTCAGCTATTGCTTTTGTAGCACGTACATTGCGTATAATTGAAAGACCGTAGGGTCCAATCAAGATACCAGCAGTTAGATACCCAAGAACAGGACTGCCTAAACACACAAAATACGGCCCTGCGATCCGACACCATCCGGTTGGTGCAAAACGGATGTGCATTCCATGGACTTCGTTCTGAAGATCCAAATCAGCATCTAAGGGATTTCCTTAAAATTGTCGATTCCATCGACCTTGATGCTATTACTCGGGAGACCACACGCCTGCGGCTCTTCCAATTCTCTACGGGACCAAGCTAGTAATTGGCTTGAGCGACTTCCCCGCCGGCTCCATCTTAAGTTGGGATGATCTCACCTCTGGCTTCCTTGCTCAATTTTTCCCACGGGAGAACCACCAAACTTAGGAATGACATCTTGATGTTCCAACAATGTCAAGGTGAATCTCTTTCTGAAGCATGGACTCGATTCAGGACTTACTTCATAAAGCCCTCATCATGGCATTGATCTTTGGCTCTAGTCAAAATTTTTATGATCATGTCAACTTCCCACCAAGCGATCCATCGACCAAGCGGCGGTGGAAAACTTAGTGATCTCACCGCTGAAGAATCATGGGGTATATAGAGGACCTTGCTCTCTATGACAATGAAAGTTGGAATGACCCCGTGAGTTTCCAAAACCGTTAAAGCAATCTCCTTGCCTCCCATTGACTCACAATCTTCCAACCGTAGGATGATCGAACTTGAAGATCAAGTTAAATTCCTAATGTGTTCCTCTGAAAATCCTAAGTCTTCACATCAAGTGAATAAAATCACTCTTCCTTGTGAGTTATGTAGTGGTCCCCATGACACTCGTGATTGCAAAGACTCCCGAACAAGCTTTTGCGGACTACGCATCCATGCGCATCGATGGAGCCGGGAGAAGTGGTACACTTTCAAGCCCGAGCAAAACAACTTAGGAAACTCTTACAACCTCTCATGGAGAAATCACCCTAACCTTAAGTGGAACCAAAACTCAAGCACACCCCAAAGCTCATCTAGTCCACCTAATAGGTTCAATTTCTAAATACCGGGAACCCCACTAATCTTGAGGCAATTGCATCTAGATTCATGTCATCTCAAGAGACTCGATTGACTAAGCTTGAAGTCGATTTTAGCGAAGACAAGGCGAGATGACAAACAAGCTTGATGCCCTCTAGCCTTTAATGAACGAGAAATGGAGCACTCCCAGTGATACTATCAAGAATCCAAAAGTAAGTTCGATTTCATCAACTTCATGTTCTTGTTCACCATGGGAGAGTGCACATCCATGCCCCTCACACCCAACGGTTCACTCGGTAAATGCTATCAACAAGGATTCCAAGCTATCCAAAATGAGGTACCAAGGTCCTGCACCATTGGTAGAACCTACTCTTGAGAAACCCGTCAACCAAGAACCCAAACCTAGTCTAGAGGAGGAATACAAGGAACTCCATCAAGAAAAACCAGTTCTTGAAGTCTTAGCTCATGCACCTTATTACAATGCTTTAAAAGAAAAATATGAGTTAGAACTTAAACTTGGAAAACATGGGTCCGCTTTTGTGCGAAATAATTTACCTAAGAAGTTAGACGATCTCGGGCTATTTACTCTTCCGTGTAGGCTTGGAACTTCCAAACCTCTCGATGCTCTAGCCGACTTAGGATCATGCATCAATCTTGTTCCGTTGTCCCTCCATAGAAGCCTTAACCTAGGTAAGATAGAACCAACAGAAACCATCTTAGGTCTAGCAGACGGTAGTGTCGCGCATCTGGTAGGAATAATAAAAGACATGGTAGTACACGTAGGAGAGTTGACTCTTTTGGCCGACTTTTATGTGCTAGACATGAATAAGGACCCGAAATGCCCATTACTAGTAGGAAGAGGATTCTTAGCTACCGCTAGTGCCATCATCGATTGTAAGATGTCCAAGATAGTGGTAGGAGAGGGGAGTGCTAGGTCAATTTATGATGTCAAAAGGCATACGTACTACAAAGAAGAGGAAATCCCACATGAGATTAGGTTGGATAGGATGCCTTCTAGATATGGACCTTGGATAGATAAGAACCTCATAGGTCCCCAACGACCTTTCTACTTAGATGAAGCCTTTGCTAGTAAAGCAACTTTGCATGAAAAAGAGATGGCTAGGGACATGGAAGTGAACCCGTTCGAGGACGCCTTAGTATTTAGGAAGATGACCGAGTTCCTAGGAAGTTTGCCCGTCAACCTTGTCATGAATAGGTGGAAAATTGAAAAGCCTAAACATAAGTGGGATTGGAATAGACCGCCGAGTGATGGTAATGGAGAGTGGCACATTAGGATAACAATCTATGATCCCGATGGAGAGAAGTTTGAAAAGGCATATCGAACCAAACGTACTACTAGGAACTTAAATGATAAGTTTGATCCTTATGACATTGTTAAGGATAGGCTTACTTATATCGGTACGTAGGAGCACGACTACGAGTCTAGCTACAAGACTCTTAAATAAAGAAAAGCGCTTCGTGGGAGGCAACCCATGCTTAATTGTTTGCTTGTTAGTGTCGTATATCTTTTATTAATTGTTTATTCTCATGTTTAAATGTAAAAATGCTTTATTTTGTTTTTAACCTCGTTTTAATTGCATATAAAGGTATTTTACATAAAGGATAAGTGTAGGGAGGATTACACACGTTTTCAAAAGAAACGTAAACATGAGAATAAAAATTCTTTAAAAGATATATATATGTGTGTTTATTCGAGTCAAATGCTTGTATCGAGTCATAATGGATGTTTTGCGAAATTTTTCCGATTCTAAAGATATAAATTTTTCGAAGTTTTTCCGAAAATCGCACCGCTTTTTGAGGATAACCCGACTGCATCAGATTGCAAACGGACGGCGCAGAAGGAGTAAAACAATGCATTACTTCTTTTCTCATTTTACGAGCTACTTATGAACTTTTGGAATTTTCCAGTCTTAATTTTCCGAAAATTCGTAAACATCCATTCCACAAACATTATATCCTAGTTTAGTAGAGTCTTATATATATTATTACCGCCGATTTACGCTGAAGGTTTCGTTTGTTTTCTTGAATGTGCGGGTTTTATTTATCAAGAAGAAGAAACAAAAGATTGGAAGGAGCTTTTCACGCACATTCTTCTTGGAAAGGATTTAACCACTACTTTACGGATCCTACCGAGCTAATCGTGAGTATTAGTTTCTTTTGCTTTTATTACCTTCCATTATCATAACTTTGATACTTTCGGGAACATTGGGGACAATGTTCGGTTTAAGTGTAGGGAGGAAAATAAAGCGGAACTTTGAAACTATGCTTATCCTTGATTATTTGCTTTGTCAATTGCATTTGCGTAATAAACCATGAGAAAATGTCGGTTAGGGTAATTTGGCACCAAATTTGAAATTTTCATGATATATAGGAGTGGGCCATTAGTCTTAACAAAAGCGTCTCACGGATAGGAAGTTGCATGACTAGCACAAAACCCTTTACCACCTAAATTCCACCCAAAATGCGAGGATCGCCTTAGATTAGTAGGAATTAAAAGCATTCATCTTCAATGCTTAGAGTGTGAACCGTAGTATAATAGATTCTAGAACTTGTTTTGTGATGCATTCGAGATCGCTAGTAAGACTACACTTGTGTAGTTAGGAATAACTATATGATAAGAGGCATTAGGATAACCTTGTTTGATGCCGTAATATAATTACTTCTTCCACATCGGTTGAGTAATTCCCCACACCCTTTGCGTTGTACTCATTTTAGTACACGATACCCCTAGTTAACCCCTCGAGCCTATCCATTTCGGTTCTCGTGATGTTTCGGTTTTTCCGAATATCAATGAAGAACATTGTTTACACCCCACCCACAAATATACACCCAAATCGCCTTAGCCTACCCCCGTATGCACTCACTTTTAGTGCATTATTGTTATCACCCATAACCCTTAGTTCAATTATCTAGTTGCTAGCATGAGTTGCTAAGTCGAGTCATATCCTTTGTACTACGTTTTGGGATGATTGGGACTCATGGGAAAAAGTTAAAGTTTATAAAATGATTAGAAGGAACGTTAAATTCCCTAATTTGCATAATAACATACCCCAAGTGTTTTGATCTTTTCAATTCGGGTCAAATTAGTGTTAAAGTAATAAAAACTAAAGTGTAGGGATGTGCCTATAAATCCCTATCATTTTGATGTTACCGTAGAGGATGGTAGAGTAAAAGTGTATGAAAAAAAAAACCATGCGGGCTACCATCCTACATCTATCCTTTAAATTTATGTTTGTTTGCTTCAGTTAGCTAGAGTGTCGAGTATTGGCTTAGCAACGCCATTCTTCGTATGCTTGTAACATAGAAATTTTTGACTTGCCACCACTAAATAGCCTATCCCACCAAACCCTTTGTTTCCCTACCGTAAGCCTATCATTACAACCCTTTAAAGACCTCTTTGATAGTCTTTCCTAGGTGCTTACGCCAAAGCGATGGAGGTTTGATCTATTCTCAAGACTATGGTAATCTATGTACTAGGACCGGTTAATGAGTGTTTATCTTCCATTTCTAACTTGTTATATTTCATATACACCCGAGAGAGATGTGAGTATCCAAACACCCCATGTGAGGTGCTAGTATGTATTCCGTGCTTGTTATGACTTTTATGGGCTTATATGTTGTGGACTGTTTTAAACCAATGCTTCATGACCCTAACTTATAAATTAATTGGCTAAAAGCACATTTGCTTGAGAACAAGTAAATACCAAGTGTAGGGATATTTGATAAGGTTTTAAAATGTACCTTTTGAGGGTCGTTTAAGCCTTTATTTGATCACTTTTGTATCCGTTATTACTTAATATCGTTCCTTTTCACTTTTTAGGTCTCTTGAAGGCAAATTGTCAGTAATGGCACTTATTTGGACAAAAAGGCGCGGATATATGAAGAAAATGGCCAAAGTCAAGAATCGAGACACTCCAACCGCCGAAAGACAAAGTGACGGCGCCATCGCTTAATCATGACGCCGTCGGAGGATTTTGTGACGACGAAGCCAAATCTTTATTTTCAAGTGACGGTGTCGCTTTAAAAGAGTAGGCCGTCAACTCGGGACGGCCTAGATTCGATCGACGGCGCCGGAAGTCGAAGAGACGGCGTCACAAGCACAAGGTGACGCCGTCGCAAGACTAACGTGCAAGACGAAACCCTAATGACGGCTATCCGACCGGCCACAAAACATAAGGTGATGCCGTCGCATGTGTAATCTTATATATAGAATCCGAATTTTTCAAGATTGGTGTGTAGTCTTTTGGAGTAAAACCTAAACCGAACCAAGGCTGTCTTTGCAAGATTTTAGGGTTCCAAACCCTATCTTACATCAAGATAAGTGTTTTACTTCATTAATTCAGTTATGTCTTTGATTATTTGTGTGTATGCTTGCATGTTCTCCATGTCCGGCTAATTTACTTGTGTGTTTGCTTAGGGAATATGAAACTTAATTATTGAATATAGATTGGTTGTCTCTTATCTTAGTTGTTAATGATCTAGTAATGCGATAGGTCATTCGTTGTGTACTTAATGCTTGATTAATCTTTGTGAACATTAGGTTATAGCACCTTGAGCGGTTGTAAGCTAAACTATCCAAAGAGGCCTTAGAGTTAGAGTTTATAAACCCTAGTGGGTCTTGTAGACGAGACCCTTTGGTAACTTCAAAGAGTTAGGGATAAACGCATACCCTACAACCTTAGACACACAACGCGATTAAGAATAAGGACGTGACAATTCAACCACCAATAGGAGATAATTAAGGAGTAGTAAAACCTAAGTAAACACATCTTTAAACTATCATACGAGCACGCAATAATTAGACATAGACTACATACACCTTAGATTAGATAATTAGATAAGTAGAGTAATCGGTAGCAATACCAACCCCCAAATCCAAACCCCGAGATTCGTACCTTTCCATTTCCTTAAAACATAAAAAATAAAAATAATCTTCCTCAACCCCAACCTTAGCGTAGTAACTTCTCACTAGCATTCCTATTCCCAGAGAACGATATCAATACCCGGCTTACCCTAATACTACACTACAACGATTAGGTTCACTGCCTAGGGTGTTATAAAACTTGCTCGAAGAAAAGGAAGTTCCTTTGACCCCGAACGACGCGTGTAGCATTATCAGTTACGTTCATATTTACGTTTTTAATTAACACTAGAACAAAAAGTGGATTTGGCTACACCGAATATGTGTGACGATATACATTTAGTCATACATGATTTTTCGACCATGTGTGACTAAAGGTCGCGCGACCATAGGTGCCCTATGGTCACGTGTTTGACTTTTTTTTAGTCTCTTTTGCAAAAGAGTAACCAAAACCTTAACATGTGTGACTAATTAGGTACAAATTTTGTTGGATTAATCCGTATTAGTGACCATAAACACTGTATAGTCACACAAAACATGTTTTTCTTTGGTATTTAGTCACATACAATTAAGCATAAAGTGGCCAAAAGTGTTAATAAGTGTGACCATATGTTGTTTATGGTGAAGAAATATGTCTTTTGTGTGACTATTGATCATCCAATAGCGACTTGAATTTTATTTTTGTGTGGCCTTTTCTAACATTTAGTCACACAAAGCATGTTTGTTTTTGGTATTTAGTCATATACAATTAATCATAAAATGGCTAAAAGTGTTAATAAGTGTGACCATATGGTGTTAAAGTGAAGAAATGTGTATTTTATGTGACTATTGATCATCCAATGGCCACATGAATTTTTTGTTTGTGTGGCCTTTTCTAACATTTAGTCACACAAAGCTTGTTTGTTTTGGGTATTTAGTCACATACAATTAATCATAAAGTGGCCAAAAGTGTTAATAAGTGTGACAGTATGGTGTTTAAAGTAAAGAAATATGTGTTTTTTGTGACTAATGATCATGCAATGGCCACATGAATTTTATGTTTGTGTGGCCTTTTCTAACATTTAGTCACACAAAGCATGTTTCTTTTGGGTATTTAGTGACATACAATTAAGCATAAAGTGGCCAAAAGTGTTAATAAGTGTGACCATACGGTGTTTAAAGTGAAGAAATGTGTGTTTTGTGTGACTATTGATCATCCAATGGCCACATGAATTTTATGTTTGTGTGGCCTTTTCTAACATTTAGTCACACAAAGCATGTTTCTTTTGGGTATTTAGTCACATACAATTAAGCATAAAGTGGCCAAAAGTGTTAATAAGTGTAGCCATATGGTGTTTAAATTAAAGAAATGTGTGTTTTGTGTGATTATTGATCATCCAATGGCCACATGAATTTTATGTTTGTGTGGCCTTTTCTAACATTTAGTCACACAGCATGTTTCCTTTGGGTATTTAGTCACATACAATTAAGCATAAAGTGGCCAAAAGTGTTAATAAGTGTGACCATATGGCGTTTAAAGTGAAGAAATGTGTGTTTTGTGTGACTATTGATTATCCAATGGCCACATGAATTTTATTTTTGTGTGGCGTTTTGTAACATTTAGTCATACAAAGCATGTTTCTTTTGGGGTATTTAGTCACATACAATTAAGCATAAAGTGGCCAAAAGTGTTAATAAGTGTGACCATATGCCGTTTAAAGTGGAAAAATATGTGTTTTGTGTGACTATTGTTCATTCAATGGTTACATGAAATTTGTTTTTGTGTGACCTTTTGTAATATTTAGTCACACAAAGCATGTTTCTTATGGGTATTTAGTCACATATAATTAAGTATAAAGTGGCTAAAAGTGTTAATAAGTGTGACCATATGCTGTTTAAAGTGAAGAAATATCAATTTTGTGTGACTTATTCATCCAATGGTCACATGAATTTTTAGTTTGTGTGACATTTTATAATATTTAGTCACACATCGAATTAAACAAAGAGTGACCAATAATGTTGATAAGCGTGACCATATTATGTGAGCGCATATTTTATTCACAAGGTTGCTACTGCTAGTACTAAGTTAGTACTAGTGGAGCAGAGTTACTACTGCTAGTACTAAGTTAGTCTTGTTGGAGCAAGTTATTCTGCTAATACTATGTTAGTCTTGTTGGAATGAGTATATATATATATATATATATATATATATATATATATATATATATATATATATATATATATATATATATATATATATATATATATATATATATATATATAACATAATTAAAACAAAAGCAATTTCAAATTGAATAAAACTCGAATGTATATAATTGAACCAAATATACAATTGTAATGTCGTACATAATCATATTCTCAAATACCAACATTGTTACTTAGATACTTCCTATTTAGATCTGTGTTCTTACATTATGTTTAAGCGCAAAGAAACCGGTATTCCATGCTTCTTTGTAAAGACGCCACACACGGCTTGAAACCGAACGATCCACGTTGTATATCTTGAAAGTCTTATTTACCACCTTTTCATTCTCAAATGCATCGATATCCAGAAGAAAAATGAAACATTTATAAAATGTTCGTATGTCTTAATAAAGGTTACCAATCGACGAAGTCACCAAAGTTGACCCGAGGTCAAGACAACACATGTTCCACCACTTCTTCCGATGTTCGGGGTTGAAAGGGCCTTTGACCCAGCGGTGAGTCTCATTGACTAGTCCAAACCCATCCCATCATGTAGATTCTACCGCTATTTTGAAGTCCGTGTGCAAAACGAGGTTGTTGTCAAGACTGTATGAAAGATGATTGAGATATTGGGCCCGGACGGGTTTGCTAGTAATTACAAAACAAGCTATTTTCACTTACCGAAAGCGTAACCTAATCCAAAACATATTTCTTCATGGAACTCAGCCTCTCAACAAAAGTCGCACGGATTATGGGTTTCAAGCTTGACCTTCTTCAAATACGGATGCAAGAACTAAAATAAACTTAGAATAGACATATGTTTACTAACCTCAAGGCCAATGTTGAAAAGTAAGAAAACAACTCCAAATTCAACTATTGCTTTTGTAGCATGTACATTGCGTATAATTGAAAGACCGTAGGGTCCAATCAAGATACCGTGATTAGATACCCAAGAACAGGATCGCCTAAACACACAATTGCATGGAAAACAAACCATTAGGTGATGATAACATGTATTCCTACATGCATAGAATGTTCTAGCCTTGAAGATGTAAGTTCACATAAATCTAAAAAAAAACAACTACGTAATAAACATGATTTTTGGGAAATATTTCACAAGTATCAAGCACAAAAACCACTTGATATTTTTACAACTATTTTCAATGACAAAGCTTATAGTAGAAAACAAGCTACCAATCTTATCAGAAAGATACATCAAGAACATTATTGGTACTCTGCTAGTTGCAAGAATAAGATTTTTAGTACCTCTGGAAGTTTCAAATATGGGCACAAATATACACTTTGCAAGTAATAACCATACAATTTCCAACATGGAAGCTTCTTCTTTATTAATCTGAATAAAGTGTACATGAAATTAGTTAGCGTAAAGTACAACACTACATAGCAATCACTGACCAACTCAAAAACTACATAAAAATAACATTAAGCAAGTGATGAACAACATACCTCTTGTGTTTAGATATCATGTACTATGATAGACCCATCTTTAAAAAAGAACTATTCCTCGTATTATATAATAAGTTGAGAGTTGGAAAGGCAAAACAACTTGAAATCCAAACGAGTATAGTAATACACTTATAAACCGAGCAAAAAAATCATTAAGAACAAAAAGCAGATATAAAGCTCTCAATTTTGGATGTAATGTATAGAAAATTACCTTGCTCTCGTCAAAATTGAAGTCAATCAAAGAGCCTGGATGTGGAAGGTGATACTCAGCCAGGCATTTGTATCTTTCTACAGACCACAGACGCATTACCTAGCAAAATAGGTGGCAATCAATACAATGTATGCATGGTTCCAACCTAAATCCCAATATCACCAAAAACAATAATTTAAAATCGCAAAGATAAATGGACATTCTACAACAATGTAGCTATGTGCATATCAATCTCATGCTTTAGATGGAATAACCAAATCACGTATATCTATAATTCAAGTAACGAACATCATTTACATGCTCACATTTAAGATAACTTATTTATGAAACATGGACTGCAAGTTATGCTTAATCCAAATGATTTTATCTTTGTGTATATTGATTCCTACCTTGCCACTTCCGCCAGTGAGGAGTAATCCCATCTTCATTTTGCACCTGTCAATCCTACAAAAGCAAATTATAATACAGATGAACATAACCCTTGCAATGTAAAACAAAGAAGCAGTTGGGTCAAATCTTTAATATGAAAAGATAGATTACCCAGCATTAATAGTTGAATATAGTAAGACGAACATCTAAATACATCTGGTTCTGTTTGATGATCATACTCATTAGATAATAGTGGTTGAACCTCATCTATTGTAGCATCAACACGATGATGAGCTTGATTGTCACCAGAATCACTTGAAGCAACGTTCACACGAAAGAGATGTAAGCGATGTTCTAGAACCGAACTATCATAGGCAATGTCTACTGCTTTATCTTCATTAAGCAATCCTCTTGTTAGCTTCAAAGACAAGAGAAGTTCCAAATCGACATCTAAGAGATCTGACTATAGTATATAAGAATTGAACTAAGATCTACCGATGTTACTAAATAAGTACTTTTGACATTCACATAGTAAACGAATTGAATAAGGTAATATAATTGACACTATTATCCTAAAAAGCAGTTAATAAGATAAGCGTATCGAATCCAACAAGAAGATACAAAATCGAAACAAAATGAACAAGCCCAACTTAGCGTAAATATATCATTCAAGAGATCGCTATGAGCAAAACCACGCTTTAATCATACTCCCCGTAACGGATGCATTTTACCTTCATTGTTGTTGTGGCTCTGCTGCTGCCACTTCTGGTGCTTTCTGTTGAGTTGTTTGTTCAGCGTTCGGTCCAGGTGGACGCATTGTGGACTGATGAGATGGAGGATATTGTTGATATGCCTGAGGTGGTGGTGGACCATATCATCCATCAATATTTTTCAAAGTTGTTGAGCTTCCTCCTCCTGTCAAAGCACTCATACACACATCTGAAGTACGCTTTCTGCACATCCATCAATATTTTTCAAATGTTAATCACACAAAAAATAAACATACTTTTACCAATTGTCATTCTATACAACAAAATCCATTAGTTTCTTTCTACAATAAGAAAAAACTATACTGCAAATTAGGGGGTGTTTGGTTAAGCTGATTTTTTTGGCTGATGGACTTATTTGACTTTTTCAAAGCCAACAAGCCTAGTTTATTCGACTAATGAGCATATCAAGTTGAATTTATAGACTTAAATAACGCTATGTTTGGCTAAACTAGCGTTAGCATTTTGTTTTATAAAAGTGTAAAATGATTCGCTACACACTCCGAAGTTGGGCCATATCAACATGGTTCATATCTTTTACCGTGTACTAGTGAAATTGGGCCATATTAACAACTCCACTAACTTCACAATGTTACTAAAAGAACATAAAGCAATATTTAAGAACTTACTTGCACGGGAAACCAAAAGCGATATAACAAGACAATGGCCAACAATGAGTCTCACCTTACAAACAACAGCTCACCTTTCCACAAAAGCACCTCTCGAGTCAAGAATAAAACAACAAACCGATCAAATACATGACTTTTTCCGCTCATTAGAAGTGGTATATACTGCAACAAATATTATCTGTGTTTAACTTTACCATATAAAACAAGAACATATCACCTTTCTATGAAAATAGTTACAGAACGTACCTGTGAGAAATTAACTCGATACACTTAGCAACCTACAAGAATCATGAAACTTTCTGAGAAAGCTAATAATAGCAGAAATACTATATTTTCAGTATTTTTTAAATTAGAGATAACAACTAAGCTATAAACACCCATATAGAACCCTAATTCATAATTTTTTTATAAAAAAATCCTAATTTTGGCTAAGGGCCAGGAACCCTAATTTTAGATTCAAGAAAGTATCTAAAAGATCATATGAAATAGAAGATAAAACAAATTAAAGTACCTGAATTATAAAGAAATCAAATCGGAATGACAGTAATTAGATAGCGACCCACAGTGGAACCAACAAAGGTGTATGGGAAGATGATGAATGAAAGTGGTTTCAAATTAGTAAAAGTGATAAAAGAAGAAAACCCCGCTTAAAGCTTTTGGTACATAGAACAAGGTTTTGTGAAATGAACAATCTTTTATGATTTTGATTTTGGGGGAAAAGGAAGAGTGTGACCGAATTATTGAAAGGTTGGAGGGAACAAAAAGATGGAGGGATCTTAAAAAGTGATTTTGATTTTTGGTGAAAATTGGGGCGGGATATAATGAAAATATTCGGGGAATTAAATTTTGGTTCAGTTAATCATGTATATCATGTATGTTTATGATTTAGTGTGACTATAATATGGCATTTGGTCACACTATTGAAGTATGTGACATATAAATTTAACACATGAAATGAGTCGAGCCGCTCGTGAAAAGCTCAGGATCATATTAGTAAAAACCTTTAATGAGCCGATCTTAAACAAGCTTGAGCTCGAGCCTAAGTTGCAGCTCATCTATCAATCGGGCTCGAGCCTGAGTTTTACATGCAAAACTTGATTGGGCTCACGAGCCTAAATGACACTATGATATTTTACATATTAAACATATATAAAATGTTATACATTTGTATTGTAGGTGAACTTATTAACAAGCTCGATAACAAGCTTATTAACAAGCTCAAAATAGATATATTACGAGCCAAGCTCGAGCCAAACTTTAATTTTTTATTTCTGAATCGCATAAACGAGCTGAGCTCGAGCCAAGTAGAGTTCGTTTGAGCTGATTCTTATCGAGCTTTGAGCTTAAGCTCAAGACTATAAAATGAACTCGAAATATGTAATGAGTTGAGCTCAACCTTATATAAATTCGACTCGAGTTATTGTTGAGTTTTCGAGCTTGTAAGTGATATATCATATGTTTTTTATATATATATGTAAGTGTACTAAGTATAAATACTTATTTATGAATGTATCGAGCTTTTCGAGCTGAAGTCAACCGAATTCGATTTTTAGGTTATATTTCAATTTTAATTTGTGTAAGAAAACACATCTTTACAAATAAATCGTGCTTTTCGAGTCAAGCTCAAGCCGAGTTCAAACTTTCTCGATCCCGGATAACATGATCGGGAGGTCCCTAGATACTTGCTTCTTAGTGTCTGTGACAAACGGTATACACCTACCAAGCCGGTGCAACCCATGCATGACCGCCTTTAATAACTTCAAATACAATTCATATAACCTTCACACTATAAATATACACCTACCAAGTCAGTGCAACCCATGCATGACCTAAGATAATGGCTAATTCACATGGGTATTTGACATCATATGGGTCATATGCATTGGGTTATAGTTGCTTAAAGTGTCATGTTATGACACATCCGTGACTGATGACAATGGGCAATTAACATGGGTAATGGGTCATGTGCATTGGGTTGTAGTGGCTTATAGTTTCATGTTATCGACCAATACATGAATGGTGATCGTCAGTGGGTAATTAACATGGGTCATGGGTCATGTGCATTAGGTTTTGTAAACTAAGAAAAATACTATACATCAATTTTATACGTTTTGTAATTTTTTTTACGTTTTCATCTGTTTGTAACGGTTTTAGTCCCCTTTTTACCGTTTTCAATCGATTTTGTCCGATTTCACTAGATTTCGACAGATTTTGACAATTTTCGAAAGATTTTGACTGATTTAGACCGTTTTAGACCAATTGCGACCGTGTTCGACTGATTTCGACCCTTTTCGACCAGTTTTATCCATTTTTAATGTTTTAGGCTATTTTCGCTCGTTTTCATATGTTTTCCAGCTTTTTTGAACGTTTTCCTCCGTATTAAAACGTTATGAAACGTTTATTACGTTTTCGTACATTTTGTACGATTTTTTCGTTTTCATACGTCCTTCTCCTTCATACGTTTTTTAAGCAAAATTTAGACAATGGACGAAAATGGTCCCAGATGTACAAAAACGGTCGAAATCAAGAAAAAAATGAATGAAAACGATTTAAACCGTTATGATAATTTACCCTTTAAACCAAATAAGCTACAAATTATTTAGTTTTGCTAAATTTGGAATATTAAAAGTGAAACAAGTTGAAAACACTACTACAAAAAGCCTATAAAGACCCCTTAATAGACACCGGCTACATAAAAACCGATTCATTTGGTAAGAAACTAGCGGACAATGGAAAATTAAACCAATCACTATTATAGAAAACATATAGAGACTTCTTCTTTTTGTGAAAACCGATCTCACTTAGTTTTTATGTTCGTTCTTGTTGCCCGAGCTCGAGCTTTATAATTATAAACGAGTTGAGCTCGAGCTCTGACACGCTCAAACTTAGCTCGACTCGTTTTCACCCTATGAAATACCATTTGATCTTATGTCAATAGATATAATTTGTAGAACGTATTTTCACTCGATATTTGTTGATGTTATAATTATATGTCACTTGTTTTTATTGGTGTATTTATAATTTGTACATAAAACATGATGTTAATTAAAAATTTTTAAAGTATTAAACATATTCTCAACCTACCACGCCTATTTTTTCCCTAAAGTATTAAACATATTCAATCACCCTCACTACCTCTATGAATCTCGATTACATACCTGATAGGCTCATACCTATATGGAAGACATGTATTTCGGTTTGATTCATACAGGGGAAGTATTTCTAATTGGTCGGTTGTCACATCAACTGAAACCCTAATGTAGTGTTGTTGATTTGGCGGCCCTCTCTTTGTTTCTTGTTTCACTCGCGTGAACGAACAATACATAATATACCCGGGTATAAAATTTCTTTATATTTCAATTGTGTATATTTCCTATATGCATTCTTTATATTCCCTAATTATTCATCTTTTGGTAGGTTTGATTTGTAATTCATGTAAAGTTATTAATCTTTGTATGCATTTTTGTGCTTAGGTAGTTGGAATGATGCAATTGATGGTGACGCACTTGGGCCTTGAATTTTAACGTACTCCATTCAAAGGTATTCGTTCCACGCAGAGAACAATGTTTACATGTGTGGCATATTTTTTTATGAACTACTACGTAATATATTTGTAACCACTCTTTGAAAGTCCATAAAGTTGTAAAGAAATATATTTGGAACAACATACTGGTAACATTCATTATGTAAAGTTACTAATTGTCAACCAAACATCAAATCGAGTTAACTTTTTTAGATCTAAGTGAACTTGAGAGACTCCATACAAAAGCAAAAATTGTAAGTGTTTGTTATTTTTTAAGTGCATATCAGTCTAGAAATTGAGTTAATTTACTTATTTCAGGACGACCCGAACCTAAAAGGTGAGATAATGAGTTGTGAAGCGCAATTCCAAAGACACCATAGTAATGTTGTAAAAACTTAATCTAAGAGTTTGTGAGAAGACACTGCGGTTTCCTAACTTGCTGTCATGGAAGTTGGTGTTTGCACAACTTATGTGTACATGTTTATATACGTTAAAAAAGGCTAAAATGCTTATGCATAAATGTTTATATACGTGATTGTTTTACTGATATGTCATAATGACTATTTCAACGGTTCCGTGTTCTTGAATGACTCATGTAATTGTGCAACAATAGTTCTTACACGTGGTGATATTCTCATAGGGGTTCAAGTCAGTTGCAACTAGTATCCAAGGATGGATTGTGTGATGCCACTTTCAGCGCTCATTCTTGTGATGGGATCTACCTTCTCTACTCCTATAGCTTGTGTCAAGTCACTATTGAATTCAAGTTTAGTTGTTGTTTGGAATTGATTGTATAGGTTGTTTTGGATTGCTTGTCAAGGATATTGCTGATGTATCTCATTTACAAATTATGAATTTGACATGTTTACTTATTAATTATATATAGTAGTTGGGTGGATTTAAATATTACTTGAAATGCATGATTCACAGGGGCTGTTTGGAATTGATGATTTAATTAACCGGATTATAGGGGCTGTTTGGAATGATTCAAATTAATTGCTTATAGAGGTTGTTTGGGTTTGCTTATTGAAGTATTTGCTTATTGGGCTATTTGGGATTGCTTTTTAAATTAACTGTTTATAGCGGCTATTTGGGATTGCTTATTAAATCAACAACTTACAAGGGGTGTTTGGTATTGCTTATTGAAAGTGCTTATGATAAGCACTTTCAATTAACAATCAACTTAAAGACCCTTTTAAGAAGCTTAAATAAGCGATCCTAAACAACTGAATGAACAACACTTTCAATAAGCAATCCCAAATAGTGCTATTCTTTCTTCTGTCAAATAACTTTATAAAGACCGGTTTTTATCATATACACGACTCTCAATGACAAACATAAACGTGTGTTTTACTCTATTATAGAGACCGGCAATTAGTAGAAAGCCGGTTTTGATGCTTCTAATAGAGACCGGTTGGAGAACCGGTTCCCATTTGTATCGGTCATAGAGATACCCCTCACAGAGAGTGGTTACAAAACCACTTTCCATGAGCAATTTTGACCGGTCTTCATGTCCTTTTTGTAGTAGTGAAATAAGCAGAGGGAGAAAAAGCCACATTTTAATAAGCATCTTTTATAAGCACTCTTTAATCTACTAGCCAAAAAAATGAAGCTTAAACTTCTATATTAAAAAAGAAATTCATTACACTAACGAATAGGTTTCTCTAGCAAGATGGTAACCCGCTTGACTCCCGTAAGGGAGGTCGCGGGTTCGATTCTCGCTGGGGTGTAACTATCCTTTTTTATTTTCTTGTTATTTTTTATTAACATAATTTAGTCACACATTTGTGATATGTTGTGGTTATTATAAAGGCATATAGTCATATGATCGTGCTAGAAGTAAATGTGACTATACAAATAATCTTTCGGCCTAAGAAACTTGGTCTACGACGTCGAGGAACCTTGGTCGCTTCGGAATAGGCTTCGTCGTTCTACGTCGGCCTAGGAACCGTTTGAGTTCACATTTTGCTATAAATAACAATCACATGAATATTTCACAATGTGACTAATTTGAATGTATTGGTCACATATAATACCCTTATAATGTGGCCATAAACATAATTTAGACACACATTTGTGATATGGTGTGACTATTATAAGCAGAAAAGTTTAGTGGTTAAAGCTGCCAGTACAAAGTTAAGTCTGGTAGGTTAGTTTTAGTGGTTAAGGCTGCCAGTACAAATTTAAGTCTCGCAGACCTAAATTAAGTCTGTTTAGTATTCGTATTTAGTTCTGTTTATGAAAAACATAATAGTTTTTTGTGTGACTATTGATCATCCAATGGCCACATGAATTTTATGTTTGTGTGGCCTTTTCTAACATTTAGTCACACAAAGCATGTTTCTTTTGGGTATTTAGTCACATACAATTAATCATAAAGTGGCTAAGTGTTAATAAGTGTGACCATATGGTGTTTAAAGTGAAGAAATGTGTATTTTGTGTGACTATTGATCATCCAATGGCCACATGAATTTTATGTTTGTGTGGCATTTTCTAACATTTAGTCACACAAAGCATGTTTTTTTTGGGTATTTAGTCACATACAATTAACCATAAAGTGGCTAAAAGTGTTAATAAGTGTGACCATATGGTGTTTAAAGTGAAGAAGCGTGTATTTTGTGTGACTATTGATCATCCAATGGCTACATATTAAGTTACGTGACCATATGTAACGGATTTTGCTACACCTAAATAATATGTGTGACAAAAGTTTAGTGTGACATATATGGCATTTGGTCAGTGTTAGTAGTAAATGTGACTTTATAGATTAGTGAAGGCGTGCTAACACAAACTAAACTTTAATGGCCACATATTAAGTTACGTGACCATATGTCTTGGATTTTGGCTACACTTAAATAATATGTGTGACAAAGCGTTTAGTGTGACCATATATGGCATTTGGTCACGTGTTAGTAGTAAATGTGACTTTATAGATTAGCTTTTGGCAAGCTAACACAAACTAAACTTTAAACACAAATATTAACTTACGTGAACATATGTATCGGATTTTGGCTACACTTAACGAATGTGTGACAAAACATTTAGTGTGACCATATATGGCTTTTGGTCACAGTGTTCAAGTGTGTGACATATATTTGTCTTTGTTTATATGTATATCGTGACTAATGCTTCAACCTTACTTTTCATTTGTCACTTGTTCCAATTTCGGATGTGGCTAAAGAGTTGGCAAAACATATCGGTCACCCTTAAATAATGTGTGACAAAACTTGACTCTATGATTTAGGCAAACAAAAATTACTTCATGTGACTAACGATCAAGGTTACTTGTATTTGTCACGCGTTCCAAATTCATATGTGGCTAAATGATGCGAAACAAAATCACCAGATACCTTTAGCCACACAATGTTCAATTGTTGTGTGGCGATCAAAATTTTCATGTGTCTAATGGTCACACGAATGTGTGGCCGTTCCATCAAAATTTTCATGTATGACTAATTAGTAAATGTTGTCAAGTGAAAAGAAAGAAAAAGCTTTACGATAAATGAGTCACGACCTTCTTTACCACACGGGTTAAATATGCGAATGTAAAGCCAAAGACAATGTGGATTAAAATACACCGTCCCTCCATTTCGACCATATTTCGTGACCACCATTTCCGTTGTTTGTACTAGTGCGAATGCTTCAAACATATATTGACATGTTTTCGGTGGTAGATCTAAGATGTTTAGTATGAGGGTTCATCACAATGGTGTCTTTGGCATCGGCACAGTAGAATATACGTTGGAGGTATGGAAAGTTTAGTTGATTTGGTTGATGTTGATAGTGTGTCACCAAGAGTTAGATGTGCTTATGTATGAATTGGGTTATGAGCTCGGTTCAAAAATTACTATTACTTTGTTAAGCACGGTAGTAATTTAGATGATGGTTTGTATAGCTTAAGTGAGAGTGCTAATTTAGAAATATTGAAAGATCTTGTTGATGACCATAAGATGATAGAGGTTTATGTTGAAAATGGTAAGACAACATTAGACGTTGATCAAATGTCACCAAACTCAATTAGGACGATTATTCTCGATGTGGATGCAACAAAGAAAAAGCGACTCTTGCTATTGTTCCATATTGCTCAAAGAAATTGTTCTTAGAAAACATTGTTAATAAGTGCGTGGTAGAGGACTTATGTGAGGTTACTGATCAACCTTTGAAGTCAATACTTTGGTACAATCCATCGGATGCCGAAACACAAACCTTGTTTCAATTTGTAGAGGTCCATTATCTTTGAAGATGTTGCGGTGATGTCAACAAGCATATAGATAAACATATTGAGCATATCCAAATAGATTGTCTCAAGAGTTATCTCAAAATGATCAAGAGTTTGGTCATCATGAGGAGGAAACATGTAATCGTGGATCATATCCAAAAGGTAAATGCAGGAGTTAGTGAAATCGATGAAGCTGTAAGTGATGACAATGTGAGTGAGGGCAGACACTTATATGAGTGGCGATGATAATATTGAGAACAATGGTGATGGAAACACGGTTGTCGATGATGCTAATACTTTTGAGGAGCACGATTTTGATGTTAATTTGTTCAAAGTGACCGAGACTATAGATTTACCATCTATAGGTACCACCGACCGACTACCACATGATTTTTTAAGAAAATGAGTTTGACCGTTAGATGATAATGATTTTGCAAATGGTTACGAGAATGAGGATGAGTATGTTATTAGGAGGAACAAATTGAGGGCATACAAGAAACAAAAGTTAAGTGAGGCGGACAAACAGAGGACGAAATATATTTTTCCGTGGTCAAAGTTTTGTAACCGCAAAAGAAGTGAAAGATAGGATCTACATGCTTTCAATAAAGACTAGGAGGAAATTGCAACTAATTAAGAATGACAAACAGAGAATTAGGGTTAGGTGTCTCGAAAAATACTGTTTGTGGAATAACCAGAAGGTTCGAGGTGAGGAAAGTCCCAAAGAGGAAAATGGTCCGATAACTAGAGGCCTCGGTAGGGATGTGTATTGCGAAAGCGCAAGGAGCAAGTAACAGTGTCCATGGTTGTTGTATGTAGCCAAAAATGAGATAAAGATGTATGGATTGTTCGAACTTTCAAGGATGAACACGGATGTTTGCAATCAAGAGACATTAAAGCTTGTGACTACAAGTTTCTTTGAAGCAAATAGTTGACCAAGTTCAAGTCAATCCGGATATTCCAATCGAAATTGTTCAAGATCATTTCGATGAACAGTTGAAGTTCGGTGTCTATGCAAAAAGCATTAAGGCAAAAAAAACAAGTGGAAAATGAGATTAGGGGTGATCATAAGCGGTACACCCTTTTAAGAGACTATGTTGAAAAGTTGCGAGAAAACTAACCCGGATACAACAGTTAGGATAAGTGTACAAACTGAAACAGATGCAACAAGTCCAACGTAGTTTTCAAGAGAATGTATGTATGCTTAGGCGCATTGAAGGAAGGATACAAAGCTTGTCAAGAGAGTTGTTGGGGTTAGATGGTGCTTTTATGAGGGTCCTTTTCGCCGACTTCTAACGGCCGGTCGGTATAGACAAACAACAATGGAATATACCACAGCAGTATACTGTGGGTCACAGAGGTCGAAAGCAAAGACTCATGGATTTGGTTTCTTGAATGTCTAAAGAGATGATCTTGACTTGCAACGAAACTCAAACTACACTTTTATCGTGACGAGTAAAAGGTGATGTTACCTTTTGTTGATTAGAATCACTTGTATTTTCCTTATATGCAAATTGTATTAGTAATGAATTGATGTTTATTTGTGCAGGTATCATTCCAAATTAGCAGTATATTCCCTAGTCTTTGAACACGATATTGTTTGAAGCACATCCATGATAATATGAATTGCAATGGAATGCTAAAGCATACAAGGAACATTTGTGGAGATGTGTAAAAGAACAACCATCCAACAATTTGAGGCACCATCTTTGGAATTCAGAGTTTTAGCGAACACGCCCATGCTTGGTTAAGTAAGATACCACCAACTCATTGGTCAAGGTCGCATATTTCGTGTACCTAACCAAATCTATGTCTACTTGTACATCTTTTGTTCTCGACATTTTTAAGGAACCTAACCAAACAAATTAGAGGAGGCTCATTCGATGTGCTACTTAATAACATGTGAGGTGTTCAATGGGAAACTAGTGGGAGGTAGGCACCAACCGATCATTCTTGCTTTGGAATACATTAGAAGTCTTGTATGAAAAGAATAGTGAGCGTTGTGAATGTGATTCAAAAATGTCTTGGGACCATTAACACCAAAGGCAACACTCATGTTAGATGCAATCAAGAAAGAGGCGTATAAGTACACCGCTACGGGTTGAAGGAGAAAAGTATGAGGTCGGTGAATGGGAGACAAGTGTATACGGTGAATGTTCAAGCTAGGGCTTGTACATGTAGAAGATGGGAGCTTCTGGTATGCCATGTAAACATCTTGTGCAACCCACCGGTGTATGAGGTTGAATGGAATGCAAATAGGATACATTGAATCATGGGTTCATCCATGTTACTTGCTTAAGACTTGGGAAGAAACTTACAAACACCACATCCAGCCAATAAGCGGTTATGAGCATTGGTATAAGTTACAGTGCCTACAACCATTCTTCCACCTAAACATCATAAACCATTAGGTAGGCCGCAATGAAAGAAAGAACCGGCTTTTACTGAAAATGATAATTGTGAAAATCCAAGAACTTGTCACGGTCTAGTAAAAGCGTGGTTTGTGGTATTTAATGGCAATCTTTGGTCACAACAAGAAAACATGTCTTGGGCAAGGAGGTGTTACAGAAGTCAGGCACTACACATGATCTCAAAACAGTTCATCCCGGCCGAAACTTACAACAAAGAAGAAGACAAAGGTTCTGGTGACAACTATGCAGGTAATGATCAACCAAGTGTGGTCAGTCTCGTCCCGGAAGTCAAGTTGATCTTGCTTCGGTGGGTCTCCAAAGCAATTTTGGACTAAGACCAAGATTATAGCAAAGAAAGCTTTCTTCACCACAAAAAATGCTAGTTAAGCATATGAAAGCCAATGTTATCCATCGAATATGTATTCCCTAAACAATATTTGATGTGTTTAAACAATGTATGTTTCGAACTTTGTAGACTCTAAAATTTTATGCATTTGAAATATATCCATTTGCGTTATGTATGCAATCATGTCATTTTAGTGTATGGGTTTAATTGTGTTTTATTGTATTGTTTTAGAGTCTTCATACATCCGTGTTTTGACTTGATTCTTTGTTATTGTATTATCACAAACACTAATGAAGGATCAAAGATGGATGAACAACACCATATGGGTTTATGTTGATACTCAAAAGTGGTGTCGGTCATCCATCCTAGACTTCATATGTCTATAGTTCTTGGATCCGTTGAACTTGGATTTGTGTTTTGAGTTTAGTTCTTTGTATTGTATTATCACAAACACTAATGAAGGATCAAAGATGGATGAACAACACCATATCAAGTTTATGTTGATACTCGAAATGGTGTCTGTTCATCCATCATCGATCATTCATCCATCTTTGATACTTGGATCCGGGTTTCGAGTTGGATACGGTTATTCTATCATCACATGACAGGAATGAATGATGAAAGATGGATGAACAACACCATACATCAAGTTTAAGTTGATACTCGAAAGAGTGTGTGCATTCATCCATCTCTCATCATTCATCCATCTTGAAACTCGTATCTTTGTAATGAGTTTGACCATTTGTGTGGCAAGTGATATATATATTCAGGGGCAAAGGCGACAAAGATAAGGACCAAAGCACAAAAGAAATATATTAACATTGTACAAGGACCAAACATTATACACCAAAAGACTATTCTTAGTCAACGTACTCTAAAACTTCTTAAACACAACTGCACCATCTACCACCGATTCAAAACACTAAAACCGAGACCTATCTAAACCCGTGAGAAGAACCATAGAAATACCAAGAAGATGACCATCCAAGACCCACACAAAAATTCACGAGAGCAAACTTTCTCCTTCTCAACAAGGAGATCGGCCAGGCGCTTGTAGCGACCTCTAGCTCTTTTCCTGGCCACCGGTGACCGCCTCCATAGTCTCGAAACGAGGCGGCCAGATTCTTGTAATGTCGCCTCATTCCTGTAGATTGTTCTCTGCAAGTAGATGATCACATCTCTTGCTCTCCTTTGGATGGGTGGATCGTACCACCCTATGAATGGACATGTTGTAGCCTATAATTGATAATCAATATTTTAGCATCTGCTTGCCTCATAAACATAAACTAAACCCACTTGTATAAAATCACAATTATAATAAACCAGATAGACTATCATAATCTAACACATTTTAAGGTAAACCACTACATGCAAACTTTAATACAGTATGAAATAAAATTAATCGTCCTAACTGTTTTGGACGGGCATGAACCTCCTTAGGGGTTCATGTTATTCCAAAGATGTTCTAATGATGACCTTCATTGCATGAACACACCACCATTTTTCGATTTTACCGTCGGTGAAGAAGATAAGATTTTAGTTGTTAGGAAAGATAAAGGATGAGTGATGATAAAATGTTCCTTTATTAGAGAGGTTTCATCAGTATACCGGTTAAACAAGTGGAGTTAGCACGGTAATTAATGGACGATGGTAAAATGTCAAAATTGCCCTTGGACTAAAGACAAATGTATCGCTTGAGATGTCCTCGACTAGCAATGAAAATGGTGAAAGTGACCAGAATGGTGAAAACTTGAAATAGGGACCCCGACGATAAATACGCTTGGTTTCGCCCCATCGCGATCCTCCGATCTGAGTTTAGGGACCAACCAGTGTTTTAGTCTTTTATAAATATGCTGATTCCAAGAGAACAGGTGTCGCACATGTACTCGCTATCGACTTTACTCAGTTTTGTAGTTTTCGGTTGAATATGACTCAATTTGGATAAAAGTTTGGTACGATTTCGTTTAAGTCGACGAATCTTTTCTTTTTCCCTTTTGATTTAGAGCGCATAACAGTTTTTAAGTTATAAAAAAGATAATGAAACTTTAGACAAAACTTGAGATTAGTAAAACTTGTAGTGTGATTTGTAGATTAGTAAAACTCATTTTTACATGCATCATTTTATTTTTGTATATTAGTTATATCTTATTTAAAATCTAACTTCCATTTCTATAGTAAACTATTTACACGCTTGCTAAATGTATATGTGTAAACTATCCTTTAAAAAGATAAAATCTCAGTGAAACTTGAATCCATAGCTTTTTGTATTATGCGATTTAGTTAACAAGGAATATGTGTTAACCAACAGAACTACATACAAGTCTAACTTTTATCGAGCAACTCAAGTTCGGCTCTATCGAGTCAAGCTTTCATGATTTAGAACGCGAGCTTAGAAAATCAGCCCGAAACACATAATGAACCGAGTACAGCTTTTAAATGGATATGTGTTTACATTATGCATATTCATACAAACTACTAATGGGCGCTAATATGAATATGGATAAAGTACTTGATAATAAAATTAATTATACATTCTTGTAGAACTTTTTATACCCCAAAATGCTCCCTGACACTTTGTGATTCGTATTATGACATTTTGAACTTTGCATGGTTATATATGATACATTTCATATTTATATGTATAATCGAGTTTTTCAAGACTTCAAGTTGAATTTATATCAAATCGAACTGAGCTCGAGTATGGATAATTAAAGCTCGTCGAACTATCAAGCCAAACATGCTTTAAGCATACTTCGTATTTTTTTTAGCCAAGCTTAAACTCAACCCGACTTGGTTACAACGATTAAAAATTCAGTAAACATAGACCGTTAATATTCCAACTATATTACCATTAAAATTTAGATCTATACTACTTTATAAAAGGTTTGAGACTTTCTATATAAAGTAGTCTTAAAATTTTAAGACAAAAACATTTCTTTATTAAGAATAACAATGCCATTTAGTAAATGTCGATTGACAATATTGGTCAATACTTTTAATTGTGATGGTCAAACACGTTTTGTAATAAAACCCAGTAATAAAAAGTTCTTTGTCTAAAATGGTCAATACGAACTTTCAGAGCGCTTTTAAAAGTTCTTTAATAAAAGGCCTACATAGTGTTCAATACATACACATATGTTATAACTGAAAATTTAAGCTTTTTGTACATTTATTTTTTTAACGTATTTTTATTTAAATACCCATGAAAACACAAACAATAGTGAAACAACCCCACGGACCTCTTCATCCGCACAAAGTTACACTACCACCACCGTGCATCTCCTCAACTATAGTTACACACCGCAACCACTAGACCGCTCGCCACAAATAATCTTTTTGGTCACCCGCCTGGCAAGATTGCAGTGGCCGTCTCTTAGTTATATCTTAAAAGTACAGATAACGACAAAATTTTATCTGTGCAAATAATTATAGTTGGAATATTTTGGTTAAGATTTGGTGAATGCTTACGCATATAACGTGAAACAATTAAAATGTAATTGATTTTTTTTTAACATATGACAATTCAATTGACAATGAAACATGACAACAATTAGTTGAAAATTGAAACATTTATTGTCTTTAAAAAAAAGGTTTCTAAACTTTTCTACAAATGATGTGTTATATATATTTGAAATGATAAATATATATAATATGTAAATGTGACTCATAAACTTTTTAGTGATAGTTATAAGACAACATATTTAAAAACAAGTCAAACCATTTTTTTATGAGAAATTAATAATAATAATAATAGGATATTTTTGGTATAATAAACATTGCTCATTTTTAAATCTTTTAAGTTTTAAGAAAAATTATTTACTTTTTATATGTAGTATAGACAGAGCAACTGTGTGTTTATTCTTTTAAATTAATAAACACGTAAAAATTGACAAATATTAAAAATTTGCGATTTAAAAAGTTGACATTTTAAAAGTAGTAGAGATTAGTATTGAATGATGAACGTAACTTGGGTTCTGTTTGTTTTTTTCTTTGCTTATCAACATTCGAACGCAGAAATGTCCGAATCGTCGACATTTCTTGCCGTTCGAACCGTTTTGCGTCGTTCGGACGTCTGAGCGGCGTCGAACGGAAAAAATGCAGAATCAGCCGAGGCGCGAGAGGGTGTCTTAACGGCTGCAACGCTTCTTGTGTACACAAAATAAAAAAAAAAAAAACCCGCTCAAACATGCTTTTTTCTTCGTTCGGATGTGTCGATTCGAGACATTTACGCACGATTCGATTCGACGCCGTGCGATTGATTGATTCGCACCTCTTAAAAACAAACACCACTTAAACTTGTTTTAAAAGAAAAGTAAAATAGTAAAACTTGTCATTTAAGAATTTAAGTTTATATTATAGACAATTAGCATTACTCAAATTTTAAGCATTTTTTAAGTTGAAAGTACTAGAGATATAGATCATTAGATCTCAAAATCAAATTTGGCTTACCTGCAAGGCTGCAAAGGAAACGTTCGAAAAAATAAAAAAATAAAAAAAAAGGCTGCAAAGGAAACGTGGAGATGAATATGTTTTGTTTGTTTTTCATGCCTCGTTCTTTATGCTATTAAAGAAGTAAGTATAAATTCAAGTATGTAATTTGTATTTGTCCTTACATATTCCAAAGTTATTCTACATAGCTAAAAGCCTAAAATACAATTTTCATCCAAAAAAATATTTCTCTTTATATTGATTTTATCATATAACATAATCAATTTATTAGATAATTACTTTATTTGATTAACTATATATTAATGAAACATTTTTATTAAATGGTTTTAGAAAAGCATTCATATATATGAAAAGAAAAACTAAATACAAGTGATTTTTGATTGCTGAAAGCATATCCATAGACAACGTTGTCTCAAATTCATAGTTTGCTTCACGCCATTGCATATATATGATGTACAACTCTTCAACACATTATTGCTTTTAAACATCCTTTTGATTTTACTCTTCTTCATACCCAACCATGCCCAAATCAATATTGTTACTCTTCCTGTTTATTGCCATTTTTTACCTAGTCCGGACTCACCGTGCTGCATCTGTTGAATTTGTACGTCAACCTCCACGACCTGTTGTTTTCACCCCTCATAATCGTCCCGAGTCTCATCCTCAACAGGTTCCTCTTTAGATCACCTGTGGTTTATTTTTATATTTATGCCGGATGCAAATTTAACTAATATGAGGTCACGTACTTTTAGGTGTTTAATATGGGTATGGTTATATGAAATATGCACGAGACATGAAAACAGGACTCGCATTCTGCAAGTTTTTTCTGTTCTTGAAGAAACAAATTTTTTTATATTAATTTTAACACGAACACGTAACGTACTATCTGTCTTAAAAGTATAAGGATTGGTACGAAATAAAGGACTTAATTGTTCAGATTGGTATGATGTAGCTAGTTACTGTTTCGATTTCACAAAAGCACTCTTTCGGCATGAACAAATGCGTACCAAAAATAGTAAACAAAAAAGTTTGCTTAGTAGGATCAATCTGCTGATATATACATGGAAAAAAAAAAAAAAAAAAAAAATCTGTTCACAACAATTTGATAGTGTATTTTAATTTACTTACTGTTAGTGAACTCTAATCTATAGCATGTCATTCTAAACAGTGTGTTAATATACAAATGAATTTTAGGTACATGTTTCATTGGTAGGAAAAAACTACATGAAGGTTTCATGGGTGACCGACGAAAGTGGTGCCTCATCTACAGTCGAATACGGAAAAATTCCAGGCCAATATGATTCAAAGGCCACAGGGGAACACACGTCTTACCGCTATTTTTTCTATAGTTCGGGCAAGATACACCATGTCCGAATCGGACCACTTGATCCGGCAACCAAGTATTATTACCGTTGCGGTGGCTCTGGCCCGGAGTTTAACTTTCGCACACCGCCTGCTAAGTTCCCCATTGAGTTTGTTGTTGCGGGTTAGTACCTTTCCTGCCTTTTACGACTCATCCAAATATGGCTTATATAGATTACGCTTTAAGTTTCCTTGTTCTTTTTTTGCTTTGCAATATAGTTCCTTTCTATAACAGAATAACATTTGATGTTTCTGACATGTGCCTCAAACACATGTTAATTATCTTTAAGGCATTTATTATGAGAAGTTTATAAAATTTGATAAAGTTTATAAATTGAGTCACTATAGTGACATGAAAAAAAAACTATAGTGACATGAGTTTTTATGATGACATGAAATGAAATATGTAGTAAGTTTAAGTTTATAAACCTTTTCATTACAACTAAATACACGTAACTCATTTAATAACTCATCAAGTTATAAAATTTTAACAAGTTTAAGCATAATGATAATAAAGTATAAAATATGAAATTTAAAAATATATGACATGAAAATTATATAAATCTTTTCATTAAATTTATTATTGAAGATACTCTTAAAACTCAAAAAAATGCTTTTAATATACAGTAACGAAACTTACAAACTAACTTTATTAAATATGATTCGGTATTTAATAAAGTAAGATTACTTTTGTAACTGTTTAAACTTGTGCTATGACGCACATTTAAAAAAAAATCCTTATCTATTTTAGCTACGCAAATTATAAGAACTTGTATGTTTTGTCTGGTGACGTTTATAATAAATATCTAATAACAGATGTTCGATTGACATTCATAGAAAGGGAACATGTGGTATAACTTCTCCTGTCACACTCATATTTAATTAAAAATGAATGTAAATATATAAAATTTGTACTATATGGGGGACCAATCTAGATACTTCGTATTATTTTAATTCGTACGATATATTGATTGAATTTTGTTTATGTCAAAATTTTATTGTCATTTTAACTTCAGAGACTAAAATATATCAATTTGAGTTTGTGAAACAAAACAATTTAAACTCACAATCAACTTTCCAAAAGTGTCAGATTAATATTGAATCATTTGAATAGCAGTAAAAGTTTTATAATAATCGATTATTGCCGATTAAACACTACTATTTTTATTGTTTATTAATGACTTTCGAAATTTGTTGACCACGATATATCGTTTATATTAAAATAATAACCGAAATAACTATATTACCCCGGCATACGGGTTTCGTCGAACAAATTTCGAAAGCCATGTCAATCAACAAATTTTAAAGAATAATAGGGTAATATAGTTATTTCGCTTATTATTTTAATATAAACCCATTATAATAATTCAAACAAATTTTGAAAGTTCATAACGAACTAGGTGAATATAAAAGTAAGTGTTTCAAGTCGTGAAATTTGAAAAGTACGTTGTTATTTTATAGCTTTTACCCTTAAAATTATATCAATGGGAAAGCTCTATTTGAAAATATAATGGCTATGTTTAGCACATAGCTTTTAGAGGCTTATCGAGGTTTGGGCTTTTAAAATAAAGTTCTATTATAATATGTCTCGTCATTGACATAAGCTTTAGCATAAAGTTTATGACTAATAAAAAATGCTCATAGTTCCTATGCCCAAACCCACTAAAAAGGAGCTTATGGCTAGTTAAATTACTTAAATATTTTTCAAAATATAATAAATTATCATGTAAAAGCTGAAAATATATATGAATTTAATTTGATGTATTTTATGCGATTTTCCAATAATAAGTTCAACTCGAACTAATTCGTCAAACAAATTTTATAAAATATAATCTTCAACTTTCTACTTATAATATGCTCTCAACACTGTGACTTCTATTTATCATAATAAAACATACCCAATATCTATATGGAAATTTGACAATCATTTATTTGATGACTGGCATCATTTATCGAATCGTGTGTGATAAAAAAATTAAAATAATAAAGTGTTGATTTCTTTTAGAATAAACAAAAAATTTAACTCAAAAAATCTCAATCCTAAATAAAACTTTAGTAGTGAAGTTTTAATAAATTATAAAATTATCACTTTTTCATGTTTTGTAATAACTTTGTAAATTCAAAAGTGAATATATTAATATAATATTTTGTAGTTTAACGGCCACAATATTGCTTAAAATTATGGGTCCTGACATTTTGTGGGTCCGAGTTATTTTATGGCCCCGATTAATTTCACAGATTTTGCATGAGGATTATATTTATGGCTACAAAATTAGAAACAAGATATTCCATTTAAAAATACCCATTTATATTTTGTATCCCTTACACTTTATGAGTTTTTAACAAACACAACTTATATATTGTTGTTTTTTTATAAATATTATTATTATTATTATTATTATTATTATTATTATTATTATTATTATTATTATGCATTAGATTAATGTATATGCATGAGATTTTAAATATAAAAGGAAAGCATATATTACTGTGATATGTAACTGATTGATATTGATTCCATGATTATCTTTTCTTTTGCTAAAACTAAGGGAACGTTTGGTACAAGTGAATAATTTAGAATGGAATTGATTCAAAGAATAGAATTGTTGAAAAGGGAATAGCATCATAGAAAGAGAAGGGACTACATTGTTTGGTACAAACAAAGAATGAACCAAAGATATATGTTAGAGAAATGATTCTTTTGTTTGGTACGTACGAGCAAAGAATGAATTTTTCAACGAGCATAAATATTAAGATGAACATGAAGATTAGAATGAGCACATAACATGGATAGCTCAAAACACATCATATACCTTATGATAAACTTTTTAATATATATGTTACATTCACATCAGATTTATGATACCTTTTATACGCACATCACTATTAAATTGTTGATAAATCATTCATTCTCACAGTAGAATTTGCATGATTCTATATGCAAATTAATATTATTTCTGAATGCGTATAATTGATAGCATAGCTTCTACGGGTCGAGAATGTCGCATCTTCATTAGTCATTACTAATATAACTTTACGTGTTTCCTTTTCTCTCTATGGTGCATGTACGGTGCTTCTACCAACAACTCTTGTGTTCCCATCGCCTTTAACAATCTTAGATAAACATCCAGTTTGATAGAATGCTCCATGATATTGATGTTGTTCTTCTAGTATTTCTTGAACAAGTTTATCCATCAATGCCGACAAACAACATTGCATTCGATGATGAGGTTACGAACAAGTTAAGTATAACTGGTTAACATCAACACAATGACATTCTAGCGACTCTAAAGCAAGAATCAAAGTCGTTGAAAACTTTGTTCTACAAACTCGACACAAAATATAGGTAGGCATTTAATCAAACACATGACATGCGACACAAGACATCAGTGTAAATGAACCTAGTAACTGAAAAACTGCTCTCTGATCGTAATTAGAACCCATTTTTGAGATGCAAAACGAGATTGTGAATCATGCGACTGATGAGTCGTTATATCACAAATAAAAATTATAATTAGACCTAGCAACAATGATGAGCAGCCGCGAGTGGCAACAACTAGGAATGAAACAATCAACAACAATGAAGCCCAAAAACAGATAGTATTAGTTGTGAAATTATTCGATCTTTTGAAGGATGTATTCGTTTTTTAGAATGATTGTTGTAGTTTTCTTAGAGAGATTGGTATGAGGTTAAGGAGGAGTTTTATTTATTAGGCTAAATGTGCCTCGCACATGTTGTAGGTTATTTATATCCGGATTTTATAAATGAAAATTAGCATTCTCACTGAATTGGACGGAGCAATGGTATAGGAGTAAAACTTGTTTCCTAGCCTTTCTCCGCTTTTTGAATAGAATGAAAATGGCGGAATGAGAATCCATTTTTAATTCTCGTTTCCATTCCTCAAGTCACACAAACGCAGGAGACACCTCTAATTCTCTTTCTCTTCTTTCCATTCACGTGTACCAAACAT